>CM062297.1:375012696-375625246 GCA_031216915.1 Pictodentalium vernedei
CGACGCCATTAATAAGAAAATACCATATTTTCCAGGAAAAAAATATTTCTTATTTGCATGCGCATGTCATTCCCAGACTTGTACTTCAGTTTGACAGGGTGCAATGATATCGGATGTATATTTCTCTCCAATAAACTGATAGAGCAATTTGAGGTGTGCTGACGTTTTTCTATTAGTGTTCTGGTTTCGATTTTCGTCTATAAAGTCAGTCGTATTTATGGAAGAAAAATGGCCTTCTATTTTGTTTGTTTATACATGTGCAGACGTTTTTTTCAATGATTAAATAGTTCCATGCCAATTAAATATGCAAATAGGTTGGTCACATGGATGGGGTGAGATAGCTGTCACATGGATGGGGTGAGACAGGCATACCTCTCCCAGCTGTCCCACACAACTGTATGTATATATATCTCAGTACCTAAGTGGTGGGAGAAAAACACCTCTGTTACAGAAGGATAAGATTAGGGAGAATGAGGAAACCAGTCCATATCATCTGCATTATAACCAAGCTTTCCTTATAGATGTTTTAAAATATTGTTATTAAAGTATATATTTTGATATTAATTATATAATCATATTAACATTTCCAATGTTTAAAAATATTATTAATAAAATATATGTTATAACCAATGTTTAATTATTTATTTTATGGTGCTTGTCATGATTTTGTTTTCAATTTTTCATACAGAAAACCTGAACCAGCCCTCAAAAGAACACAACACTGTTTGAGATAGGGTAACCTTAATGTTGGAACTTTTTCAACAGAACCATATGCATACGGATGTCACTTCAATTGGCATACAGTACAAGTCAAAGAAAAGTTGTAGGATAACCGCTATAAACTATGTTTATAAACTATGTTACACTGATAAGACCAGAAATTAACATCATTTTCTGGAAAGCTCTCACAGAGAGTTTTCCAGAAAATGTCAGATTCTGATCTCAGTGCACAAGCAGCAGTATACTTATTTTATTGCATTTATGTTACAACTTATTTCTATGTTTACTGTAATGTGCAAGCTCATTTGACAATGATATCTGAATGGTCTTATTAGAAAATAGAGATAAAATTTTCCCCCCCATGAGTGAAATTTATTTATTATTTTTTTTTAACTTTCTTGGATAAAGGGTTAACTGATATAGATTAACCTTTTAACTGGTAGAGTGCTAAATTATTTTTAGCTCATCTTGACAAAGTCAAGTAGTCTTGTGCAGTTTTATTTTTCTTGTTTCGGTTCGGTTTCGGTTTGGTTTTTTAAAAAAAACTTGGTTTATAGGTCGGTTTTCGGTTTTTTATAGTAAGACATCTTCAGTTTCCAACAGAAACTATGTAGTGTCAGTATAATGCCCATACTGTCATATTTTCAATGATGATTTAATTGGCAGTGACTAGCATTTGTGCTAAGTATATAAATGGCAGGCATTATCAAAACAAAAAAAATATAAAAGAAAAGAAACTGTAACAGTGCTCGCAGAATATCACCACTCATCAATTCTAGGCACATGAAACCCCCCCCCCCCCCCCCCCCCACCCCCACTCCCTCACCTCTGGTCTTTAAGTTCAGGCAAAAGAGAGTCTATGATGAATTGATATTAACACATGGGTGCGAAAAGAGCTAATTCACAATTTACCAGAGCTCTGTTCAGTGTTCACTCCTGGGTGGGGCCCTGGGCAGCCTAGCAATGTGACCCTACCAGGCATTGCAAATAATAACAAGTGTTGCCAAGTGGGTCACCAAGACACCCATCCTAAGATATTTGACAATGAACTGATGTATGGACTCTTTTCAGTACCCCCCCCCCCCCCCCCCCCCCACACACACACACACACACACTCACAGTGGTGACTAGTGCCACCACCCGCCCTAGTAAAATAATCAGCAATCATTTCATGTCAGCCTGGAATGGGAAAGTCATATTGTTTGTAGCTGGGTGGGCTTCAAAACGAACCACTTTACCAAATACCTATTGTCTATCTAAACCCCTCCCCCCCCCCCCCCCCCCCCCCCCCCCCCCCACCTCGCGCATGCAATGGTTTTAGCTCAACGGAATTCATTTAAAAAATTCACTGGTGTACTGTTATATATTGTAACTTTTTGCGTTTGCCTCTTGCCATTCCACTTTCTATTTCTACCTCTGATGTGTTCCTTTGGTTGGACCCTTAAAATTAGTTGTGTGGGAATGCAACCGTGGCACGTTGACAGAGCGATATTACGGAACGCAGCTTTTTCCCGTGGATATGGACGATTGGGTCTTGGGACGTTTCGGCCTCGGGACGTTTCAGTTCAAGACGTTTTGGCCTCATATATTGAACTAAAAAGAATAAAAACTTGCAGTTTCATTTTTATAGTGGGCCGAAACCTTCAGGACAAATTGTCTCGGGTCGGAACGTCCCAAGACTGAATCGCAGTAAAACCACTTCCCAATAAGCACATCAAGGGAGGCAACAGACTTACATCTGAAACACATGGTGGGGCAACCCGTGACAAATGTTATTTTCGAATACGACAGTGAAATGCCAAGACCTTTTTCTGATATGATATCATTCACTGTCCAAGAGATTGTAGATAAGTAATTTTAATTAAACTGATTGACTATGTCAGACAAACCTGTTCAAAAACGAAGCCAATTGCGCAAGGTATTTCCTGTAATCAGTGAAATGTAGGCGTGTTGGCTGTCTGTTTTGTCATTCTCATAGAAAACACAACCCATTTTTACGTCAACGATGTGTGATTGACAACTTGTCATACATCATTCTTGAGTGATCTGGACATGCTGCAGTAACCCCTTTACACCCAGAATGTGGCGTGCATTGACGACACTGTTATTTCCTGACAAAGCTTGACATTTCAGACATTGTTAGTGCAAACTGAATAATGAAAACATCTCTTCCCGACATTTTACGAAAAAACCGAAACCGTACTCATTTACCATTTACACAGTTTTGGTTTCGGTTTTCAAGCAAAACTGGAACCGACTTATAAAACCGGTAAACCGTACAACACTAAAGTCAAGTTGAGCTAATCTCATCGCTCTCCGTCCGTCGTCCGTCAACACCATGTTTTGGTCTTCTCCTCCAAAGCCACTGGGCCAATTCAAGTGAAAGTTTGTGTGAGTGATGGTCCCAAAGGGGCATTTCATTTTTTTTTCAACTCAACATGCCCAGCCCCATAGGGAGGGAATGGGGGAAAATGCTCCAAAATATTTTAAAAATCTTCTCAAGAACCAGTGTGTACAATGACTTGATATTTGCTATGGAGCTTCCATATGAGGTGTAGAATCAAGTTTGTTCAAATGAAGTTCGTGAAGTAATATTTGGCTTTGTAATAGGAGGGGTAAGATTTTTGGCCCCGCCCAAAATTTCTATTTTCTGAACCGATGGTCCGGGATGAACCAAATTTGGTTTTTAGTATTACTGGAAAAATTCCTGCATCCCCATGGGAACCCTGGGAGCTAAAAATAGAAATATTTTCAAACGCCCATTTTTCCCAAACCACACAGAACAGAGAGTTGTTATTTGGTATGAAGTATCCTTTGGACCAGTAGAATTGAATGGTAAAAAAAAATTGCCATCGGTTATGTTAGGGTGTTCTGTAATGGGCATCGAAAAAATGCTGAGTCAGCATATTTGCAAAAATCTTTTCTCCAGAACCAATCATCAGAATCTTTTGATATTTGGTATACAGCATTCATAGGGGTGGGGGGCGGGGAGATAAAAGTTTGTTGAAATAAAGCTCATTGGTTCATATTTGGGCTCTCTACAGGAGCCCGAAGTTTTAACATAGGGTAACATTCTTAAAAAACTTCTTCAGAACCACCAGTCAGAATCTTTTAATGTTTGGTATACATCATTGTTATGAGGGTTAGATTCAAGATTGTTCAAACCAAGTCCCAAGGTTAATATTTGGGCTTCCTACGGAAATTTTATCTTTGTTCAATATGGAGGGTAATTTAAAAAAATCTTTTTCTTCAGATCCACCACTCAGAATGCTTTGATATTTGGTATGCAACATCTCTAAGGGGGTCAGATTCAAGTTTGTTCAAATCAGATCCCTAGGTATATATTTGGGCTCACTATGGTAGCCCAAATTTTTACTTAGTGCAATATGAGGAAATTTCTTTAAAAATCTTCTTCAGATCCACCAGTCGGAATGCTTTCATATTTGGTATACAACATCTCTAGGGTTGTCAGATTCCAGGTTGTTCAATTCGAGTGCCTAGGTTAATATTTGGGCTCCATATGGGAACATGAAATTTAACTTAGTATAATATGAGGGAATTTCTTCAAAAATCTTCTTCTTCAGATCCACACGTCAGAATGCTTTCACATTTGGTATACAACAACTCTTGGGGGGTCAGATTCAAGTTTGTTCAAATCGGATCCTTAGGGTAATATTTGGGCTCGCTATTCGAAGAAATTTCTTTACAATTTCTCTTCTTCAGATCCAACAGTCAGAATGCTTTCATATTCGGTACACAACATCTCTAAGGAAGTCAGATTCAACTGTGTTCAAATCAAGAGCCTGGATTAATATTTGGGCACTCTATCAGAGACGGAATTGGCCATTTTGCTGAAGAATTAAATATTTTGTATTCAGTACCCTCTAGAGGTGTGTAACTAAGATTTGTCCACATAGGTTGTATCAAGGTGCTCTACATTTTACTTTATGATCAACTGAAGAAAAGGCATGATGTCCAGATTACCCAGATTATTTTTGTCACTCCTGAGGGACTCAAGGATTGACAGTGTAGCCTATAGAGATGGCTTGCTTAATGTAGACTCATTCTTGGACTCTGTTTAAATTGTATTCTGTTCAAGATGAGCGCTTCAGGCCCTGTGGGGTCTCTTGTTGGTCATCAAAATTGGTTCTGAAGAAGACCGATGTACAAAAGCTTTCTGATGCTGGATGGCGTTATTACAGTAACTCACACTATTAATAGGGAACATATACTTGACTTATGCATAAAATTTCCCAATCTATCCCCTTATTATGCCCCCGAGAACCTCTCGGGGGGGGGGGGGGGGGGGGGATGGGGCATTATGCTTTCACCATGTCTGGCATCCAATAACTAAAGAACCACTTTTTTGATCAAATCATAATTTTAGGGGTTTCTTATGGATGACTTAGGCAATGCTTCCTTTCGATTTTGGTCCAGCTAACCAATTCAATATGGTCGCCATGGCGGCTATATTGAATTTCATTTCCCTCCAATAACTAATGAATGCTGATTCAAATCATTTTTATTTTTATGTGTACCCATACTATGTATGGTACACATAATGCCGGCATCCGGGGTGGCCATCCGTCGTTCATCCATCCATCTGTCCGTCCATCCGTCCGGCGTCCGTATCCATTTCTTTGGCATTCGATAACTTGAAAAATATTGCTTGGATTGTCAAGTTACTTTATATTTGTATTCAGGTTACTGATGTGCCGAGCTGTATAGTTTTTGGTGTAAATCTGATAATTTGATCCTGAGATATTATCCCTTTATCCTTCAAATTGAAAATTCCTCCAATCCCTTTAGCATGAGATAACTCAAAAAAGATCCATCTGATTGTCATGTTACTTCATTTTTGTGTTCAGGTTACTGATGTGCCAAGCTGTCTAGTTTTTGGTGTAAATCTGATAATTTGATCCTGTGATATTAACCCTTTATCCTTCAAATTGAGAACTCCTCCAGTCCATTTCTTCGGCATGCGATAACTCAATAAATATTAATCCGATTATCAGGTTACTTTATATATGTATTCAGGTTACTGATGTGCTGTGCTGTATAGTTTTTTAGCTCAACTTGACAAAGTCAAGCTGAGCTATTGCCATCACTTCTCGTCTGTCGGCATACGTACGTACGTTAGTATGTTAGTACGTTAGTATGTATGTCCACAATTTCCTTTGGCACACCTCACAGGTCGCATTTATGATCAGATCGCTTTGAAACTTGGTATGCTTGTTTGGGGTGACCACTTGGTATGCTTGTTTGGGGTGACCTCTAGATGGGAGCTATCGATTTTCTTCAATTTCCGTCAAAAAATGTTGGTGCGGCCAACGTTCTTAGAACTTATAGTCAAACCTCAAGATTTCCATTTGGCACACCCTACAGGGCACATTTATGATAGGATCACTTTGAAACTTGGTATGCTTGTTTGGGGTGACCTCGAGATGGGAGCTATCGATTTTCTTCAATTTCTGTAAAAAAATGTTGCCGCGGCCAACATTCTTAGAACTTAGTTTAGTCAAACCTCAATATTTCCCTTCGGCACACCCTACAGGGCACATTTATGATTGGATTGCTTTGAAACTTGGCATGCTTGTTTGGGGTGACCTCTAGATGGGAGCTATCGATTTTCTTCCATTTCCGTCAAAAAATGTTGCCAGTGGCCAACGTTCTTAGAACTAAGTTTAGTCAGACCTCAATATTTCCCTTTGGCACACCCTACAGGGCACATTTATGATTGGATTGCTTTGAAACCTGGCATGCTTGTTTGGGGTGACCTCTAGATGGGAACTGTCAATTTTCTTCCATTTCTGCCCATCAAAAAATGTTGCAGCTGGCAACGATTTTTAAACTTAGTTTAGACTGGTATCAATATATTCCTTTGGCATGCCCTACAGGGCACATTTATGATCAGATCAGTTTGAAACTTTGTATGCTTGTTTGGGGTTTCCTCTAGATGGAAGCTATTGATTTTCTTCAATTTTCGTCAAAAAATGTTGCAATGACCTTCGATGAACTTAGTAAAAACTTAGTGCAGTTAAGCATCTGTATTTCCCTTTGACACACCCTGCAGGGCACATTTATGACTGGATCGCTTGCAAACTTGGTGTGCTTGTGTGGGGTGACATCTATATGGGAGCTGTCTATTTTCTTCCATTTCTGTCAAAAAATGTTGCCGCTGACCTTTGAACTTAGTTTAGTCAGGCCTCAATATTTCCCTTTGACACACCCTTCAGGGAACATTTATGATCGGATCACTTTGAAACTTGGTATGTGTGTTTGGGGTGACCTCTAGATGTGAGCTATTGCTTTTTTTCATTTCCATAAAAAATTATTGTTGTTATCACCAGCCTTTGAACTTACTGCATTTGTGCATCAACTTATCCCTTTTGAACTCTCAGCAGGGTATATTTATGAATTTCCATAAAAAAAACCCCCAAAAACCATTGCCACAAGCAATGACCTTCTGCTTAGTCCATTTGTGCATTAACATCTTCCTTTGGCATGCCTCAGAGGGCACATTCATTATCAGGTTGTTTTGAAACTTTGTATGCAACAATCTTGGAATTTATTGCATTTGTGCATCAACATTCTTTGACATGGCCTACAGGCCACATTTATCATAGGACTATTTTTGAACTTGGTGTGCTCATTAGGCAAGACCTTTAGATAAGAGCTATTGATTAGCATTCATTTCTGTGAAAAAAGTTGCCATTTACAATAACCACTGAACATACTGCATTTGTGTATCAACATTCCTCCTTTAGCCATTCTTACTGTTTACATTTAAAAATTGTATGGATTACTCTTGACGTTGTGCACACACAATGCTGGTATGTTGAAATTTCATCAAATAACATTGGTACTAATGATCTTCAATTTTGCCATTTCATTTATAACTTACCAAGTTTAAGTTTGTCAAGTTGAGCTACAGTGTCATTGACACTTTCATTATGTAAATCTAATAATTTGATCTGGAGATATTAACCCTTTATCCATCAAATTAGGCACTCCTCCAATCCATTTCTATATGTACCCATACCATGTATGGTGTACATAATGTCAGCATCCAGGGTGGCCCTCCGTCATACAGCTTTCTACTAGTTGCGCGTATGGGTACACATCTGACGATTTCATCGGCCTATTTTTATAACCCCCGCTTCGAAGAAGTGGGGGCTATATAGGAATCGCCCTGTACATCCGTCTGTATGTCCGTCCATACGTCCATCCGTCCGAACCTCTTTCCGTCCGAACAAATTCTTGTGTGTGCAACTCCCCCTACATTAAAGAACCAATTTTGAAGAAACCTTTCAAACATCATCACTACTAAGTGAACATGCGCATATTCCAAAATTTTTGATCTGCGACAATTTTAACCAGGTTATCTCTCTTGAACTTTGATTTAATATGGGTTTCTACATGATATTCTTGTGTGCGCAACTCCTCCTACATTTATCAATCAATTTTCTTATGGCCTTCGCCTACATGATCAGAAGTTTCTTTATTTATTGATGTTTAAGGTCACACATTTATGCACAATGGCTAATCATGACCGCGACAGTTTTACGGGTGGAGGAAGCCGGAGTACCCGGAGAGAACCACCGAGCAGCTGCCAGCTCCCCAACATCGTAACTCCGCACTGCAGCACAGGCAGGGTTAGATTGGTTGAAGACATGCGTACCATCGACGTGCAGTACACCTTAGTACACGGCGTCATCGTGCCCCCACATGGGCAATGGGGGTGAAGTGTCTTGCCCAAGGACACAATGCTGTTGCCACAGGTGGGATTCGAACCGAGGACCTCTCGGCTTGCAGCCTGCACCGCTACCTACTGAGCCACCGCGCCCCCTACATGATCAGAAGTGCATTCCTCTAAAAACCCAAAGCGGGGGTATTAATCACCTTCAGTGATAGTTCTAGTTTAATTATGCATTGTTAGTGTTTAGAGGAAGCTTCCTTTCAATGTTGGACCAGTCAGCTGAACCAAGATGGTTGCCAGTTATCATTATGGCTTCCATGGTGGCCATCTTGAATTTGGTTTCTGTCCATTAACTAATGAATACTGACTCAAATCAATTTCATTTTTATGCCCCCGAGAGAATCTTGGGAGCATTATGTTTTCACCATATCCGTCCGTCATCTGGTGTTAACTTTTGGTTTCTGTCGAATAACTAAAGAACCACTTATTTGATCAAATCATAATTTTATGGGTAACTTGTGGATGACTAGACAATGCTTCCTTTCGATTTTGGTCCAAATAGCCAATTCAATATGGGTGCCATGGCAGCCACATTGAATTTGGTTTCTGTCCAATAACCGGTGAAGGCTGACTCGAATCAGTTCTATTTTTAGAGGAGTTGTGACAAAGTCAAACTCGACTTGTAGTTTAATTAATGGCAGGCGGGCGAGCGAAAACAATTGGGTTTCTGGACGATAACTTGATAATGGTTCAACCCACGTTAATGAAACTTCATAGGTAGGTTGGCCTCGGTGAGAGAAAGAACCCTATTTATTTTGGACTCACTAAGTCAACAGTGAAGGTCACAGTGACCTTGAACATACTAAATCATAGACAATTGGTTTCCGGATGATAACTTGACTGTGGTTGAATCCACTTTCATGAAACTTCATATGTAGGCTGGCCTTTGTGAGAGGAAAAACCCTCTTTATTTTGGATTCGCTAGGTCAAAGGTCAAGGCCACAGTGACCCTGAACATAGTAAATCAAAATGATTGGTTTCCAGATGATAACTTGATATTGGTTCAACCCACATTCATGAAACTTCATAGGTAGATTGGCATCAGTGAGAGGAAGAACCCTATTTATTTTGGACTTGCTAGGTGAAAGGTCGAGGTCACAGTGGCCTTCAACATTGTAAATCCATAAACAATTGGTTTCCGGATGATAACTTGATAATGGTTCAACCCACGTTCATGAAACTTCATAGGTAGGTTGGCATCGGTGAGAGGAAGAAACCTACTTATTTTGGACTTGCTAGGTCAAAGGTCACGGTCACAATGATCTTGAACACTATAAATCATAAACAATTGTTTTCAGATGGTAACTTGACAGACATTCATGAAACTTCATATGTAGGTTGGCCTTCTAGAGAGGAAGAACCCTATTTATTTTAGACTCACTAGGTCAAAGGTCTAGGTCACAGTGACCCTGAACATAGTAAATCAAAAACGATTGGATTCCGGATGATAACTTTATAATGGTTCGATCCACTTTCATGAAACTTCATAGGTAGGTTGGCATCAGTGAGAGAAAGAACCCTATTTATTTTGTACTTGCTAGGTGAAAGGTCAAGGTCACAGTGACCTTCAACATAGTAAAATCATAAACAATTGGTTTTCAGATGATAACTTGATAATAGTTTGCCCCACATTCATGAAGCTTCATAGGTAGGTTGGCTCAGGTGAGTGGAAGACCCCTATTTATTTTGGACTTGCTAGGTCAAAGGTCAAGGTCACAGTGACTTTGAACATAATAAATCATAAACAATTTGTTTCCAGTTGATAATTTGACAATGGTTCCACCCATGTTCATGAAACTTCATAGGTAGGTGGCATTGGTGCAAGATAGAGCCCTATTTATTTTGGAATCACTAAGTCAAAGGTCAAGGTCCCAGTGACCCTTCACATAGTGAATTGTAAACAACTGGTTTCCGGATGAAAAATTGATAATGATTAAACCCACTTTTGTGCTGTCACAACTTGACATTGGATCGGTGATCCTATCAGCCTAGTCGAGTTGTGACGAAGTCATACTCAACTTATAGTTTGATGAATGGCGGGCGTTTGTAAACATTTGGTTTCCAGACGATAACTTGATAATGGTTTGACCCACATTCATGAAACTTCATAGGTAGGTTGGCCTCGGTGAGAGGAGGAACCCCTATTTATTTTGGAATGACTAGGTTAATGGTGAAGGTTACAGTGACCTGGAACATACTAAATCATAAACAATTGGTTTCCGGATGATAACTTGACTATGGCTGAATACGCATTCATAAAACTTCATATGTAGGTTGGCCTTCATGAGAGGAAGATCCCTATTTATTTTGGACTTGCTAGGTCAAAGGTCAAGGTCACAGTGACCCTGAACATAGTAAATCAAAACAATTGGTTTCTGGATAATTTGATAATGGTTCGACCCACGTTCATGAAACTTCATAAGTAGAGTAGGTTGGCATCAGTAAGAGGAAGAACCCTATTCATTTTGGACTCGCTAGGTGAAAGGTCAAGGTCACAGTGGCCTTCAGCATAGTAAATCCATAAACAATTGGTTTCTGGACGATAACTTGATAATGGTTCGACCCACGTTCATGAAACTTCATAGGTAGATTGGAATCAGCGAGAGGAAGAACCCTATTTATTTTACAGTCGCTAGGTCAAAGGTCAAGGTTACAGTGACTTTGAACATAGAAAATCATAAACAATTGTTTCCAGATAGTAACTTGACTGTGGTTCAACCCACATTAATGAAACTTCATATGTAGGTTGGCTTCTTGAGAGGAAGAACCCTATTTATTTTGGACTCATTGGGTCAAAGGTCAAGGTCACAGTGACCCTGAACATAGTAAATCAAAAACAATTGGTTCCCGGATGATAACTTTATAATGGTTCGACCCACTTTCATGAAACTTCATAGGTAGGTTGGCATCAGTGTTAGGAAGAACCCTATTTATTTTGTATTCGCTAGGTGAAAGGTCAAGGTCACAGTGACCTTCAACATAGTAAAAATGTAAACAATTGGTTTCCGGATGATAACTTGATAATGGTTTGACCCACATTCATGAAGCTTCATAGGTATGTTGGCCCAGGTGAGTGGAAGACCCCTATTTACTTTGGACTTGCTAGGTAAACATAATAAATCATAAACAATTTGTTTCCAGATGATAATTTGAAAATGGTTCCACCCATGTTCATGAAACTTCATAGGTAGGCTGTCATTGGTGCAAGAAAGAGCCCTATTTATTTGGGAATCGTTAGGTCAAAGGTCAAGGTCACAGTGACCCTTCACATAGTAAATTGTAAACAACTGGACGAAAAGTTGATAATGATTAAACCCACTTTTGTGCTGTCACACCTCGACATTGGATCATTGATCCTATCAGCATTTTTAGTCAAGTTTTGACGAAGTCAAACTCGACTTATAGTTTGATGAAGTGGCGGACGTAAACAATTGGTTTCCGGGCAATAACTTTAGTTCTATTTGACGCACATTTACCAAACTTATACCAGAGGTTACCCTATAGGAAGGGAAGACACCTATTGATTTCGGAGTCTGGGACTCCAAGGTCAAGGTCACTGTTACTATAAATCGAATATTTTGTGACAAATTAGTTTCCAGGCAATAACTTTAGTTCTATTCTGTGTATCTTCACCAAACTTATACCACAGGTTACCCTATAGGAAGGGAAGACACCTATCGATTTCGGAGTCTGGGGCCCCAAATTTACATCAGAGGTCACTCCATAGGAAAGGAAGACACCTATTGATTTTGGGGTCTGAAGCCTCAAGGTCACTGTTACTATAAATAGAATTTTTTCAACAAATTGGTTTCCGGGCAATAACTTTAGTTCTATTTGTCGCACCTTCACCAAATTTACACCAGAGGTTACTCCATAAGAACTCAGATTCGCTCCGATCACAACATAATTTTAAATAGGTTACCAGTATTTAATTTGTCCCAAAATTGAGAACTTATAAATTATTTAAAAGTTCCTATGAAACAGAAAATTATGTCCGCATTAATTTATCACGACAACAGAGGTCACTTTTGGCTCAATTCAGGTGTGGGGTTCTTCCGATTCGGATTGAAACTGGAAGATATAAAAACGAAAAACCGGATGAAAGATTGTGTACCTTTTGTAATACAAACAGTATTGAGGATGAAATTCATTTTCTATTGAAATGCCCTTTCTACTCTGACTTTAGGGAAACATTGTTGAAATCCGTTAGTTGTGATCATAGGACTGAAATTACTCGCTCCGATGAAATTGGCCTATGCGTTTTACTTCAAACGTATCCCAGACAGAGTGTTACGTACTTGGTTAATGCATATGAGCAGAGAAAACGCGACATTTATGGAAACTAATATATCCGTTGACGACTGTAGGTGGGCCGTCATAATTGAATACTGACTACCACATCCTCATTGGTTTTAGCAGTAAGAGACACAAGTTTTAAGTGTGAATTTATATATCAATCGGTGATTCACCCTGCGAGGGGGGCTGCATATGTGCTGCCAAAATCTCAAAAACACGAAAATTTTAACCCGATAGAATCGAGATATAAGGAGATATGAAGCCACAGGAGTTCGTGTATCGCAGGTCCCAGAGAGAGCATGAGTTCGTGTATTGCAGGTATGAGTGAGTGTGTGTGTGTGTGTGTGATTGTGTCGGTAGGTGTGAGTGTGTGTGTGTCGGGGGGGGGGGGGGGGGGGGAGGGTGTGTGTGTGTGTGCATGCAAGTGAGGAAATGTGTGTATGATTGAGAAATGTAAGATTGTAGTGAGCATGCGAATTATAAACATTATTGTGACATATAGGCCAAGTTGTGGCGGGTGCAATTTTCTGATCAAACAATGTTTTATATTATGATGCACATGTCACATTAATAAAGAAATACTTACTTACTTACTTACTTACTTACTTACTTACTTACCTACTGATTTTGGGGGCTGATGCCCCAAAGTCAAGGTCACTGTTACTATAAATAGAATTTTTTCGACAAATTGGTTTCCGGGCAATAACTTTAGCTCGATTTGTCACACCTTCTCTGAATTTACACCAAAGGTTACTCCAGAGGAAAGGAGACACCTATTGATTTTGGGGTCTGTTGCCCCACGAACAAGGTCACTGTTACTATAAACAGATTTTTTTTCGACAAATTGGTTTCAAGGCAATAACTTCACCTCTATTTGCCACTCCTTCACCAAATTTACACCACAGGTTACTCCAGAGATAAGAAAGACACCTATTCATTTTGGGGTCAAATGCCTTAAGGTCAAGGTCACTGTTACTATAAATTGATTTGTTTTCGACTAATTGGTTTCCGGACAATAACTTTAGTTTTATTTCTCACACCTTCACTAAATTTACACTCCTGATTACTCTGTAAGAAAGGAAGCCACCTATTGATTTTGGGGTCTGTTGCCCAGAGGTCATGCACCAGGTACACGTTCTGGTATAGAGTGAGAATAGGGCAATGGTAGGAACTGCCTGAAGTAAAAGTTTTTTAAGAGTGGGGGCATGAAAACTGTAGTTATCACTATTGGCAAAAGTTGCAGTTGCGACAAATAACTTGCTTTTCTGACTTTTCACGAAATTTAATGTCAAAACTCGACTTGTGGGTCTGTGATCCTCTTGCCGGATTTTTTAATTATGCATTGTTGGTTACAGAGGAAGCTTCCTTTCGATTCTGGACCAGTTAGCTGATCCAAGATAGCCATGGCCAATTCATTATGGTGGCCATCTTGAATTTGGTTTCTGTCCAATAACTAATGAATACTGACTCGAATCAATTTCAGTTTTTGGTTATGCATTATTGGTGTCAAGAGGAAGCTTCCTTTCGATTTTGGTCCAGCTAGCCAATTCAATATGGCCACCATGGCAGCCATATTGAATTTGGTTTCCATCCAATACTAAAGAATGCCGACTCAGATCATTTTTATTTTTAGCTTAACTTGACATAGTCAAGATAAGCTATTGCCATCACGCATGCGGAAGTCTGTTAGTCTGTTCACATTTTCCTTTAGCATGGGCTACACCCTGCAGTTCTTGTCTGATCATCAGAAAATTTCATATGCAGGTTTGGGGTCATGTCTAGATGAGAACGTCCCCTTTTGGTCACGATCGGGCAACTGGTATGGCTGCCCGAGCCCAAAACCCGAAAACCATTAGCACAGTTTACAGGTAGTATTTATGAAGGGATTTCATTGTAACTTGGTAGGATGCTTCTGTATAATGCCTAGATGAGAACGTCCCCTTTTGAGCATGATCTATCAACCGTGATGGCTGCCCAAGCCCGAAACCCAAAAACTTTTAGCACACTCTGCAGGTCATGTTTAATGTGGAGGGATTTCATTGTAACTTGGTAAGATGACTCCTTATGATGTCTAGATGAGAATTTCCCCATTTGGGCATGATCTGACAACCGTGACGACTGCGCGAGCCCAAAACCCGAAAACCTTTAGCACAGTCTACAGGTCATATTTATTGAAGAATTTCATTGTAACTTGGTGGGTTGACTTCATACAATGTCTAGATGTGAAAGTCCCCTTTTGGACGTGATTGGGCAACTGTGACGGCTACAGGAGCCCAAAGCCCAAAAACCTTTAGCACAATCTAGAGGTCATATTTATGAAGGGATTTCATTGTAACTTGGCAGGATGACTCCAAATAAGGTCTAGATGAGAACGTCCCATTTTGATCGCGATCATGCAGCCTTGATGGGTGCCCGAGCCCAAAAACTTTTAGCATAGGCAAAAGGTCATATTTATGGAAGGATTTCATTGTAACCTGTTAGGTTGACTCCATATAATGCCTAGATGATGACATCCCCTTTCGGTCGTGATTGGTCAGTTGTGATGGCTACAAGTGCCCGAAGCCCGAAAACCTTGAGCACAGTCTACAGGTCATATTTATGAAGGGATTTCATTGTAACTTTTTAGGATCACTCCAGATGATGCTCAGATGAGATTTCCCCTATGGCTGCGATCATTCACCCATGATGGATGCCCAAGCCCAAAGCCCGAAAACCTTTAGCACAGTCTACAGGTCATTTTTATGAAGGGATTTCATTGTAACTTGGTAGGTTAACTTCATATAATGTCTAGATGAGAACGTCCCCTTTTGGACATGATTGGGCAACTGTGACGGCTAAAGGTGCCCGAAGCCCGAAAACCTTTAGCACAGTCTACAGGTCACATTTATGAGGGGATTTCATTGTAACTTGGTAGGATGACTCCAAAAAATGTCTAGATGAGAACGTCCCCTTTTGATCGCGATCATTCAGCCTTGATTGGTGCCCGGGCCCAAAAACCTTTAGCATAGGTAAAAGGTCATATTTATAGAAGGATTTCATTGTAACCTATTAGGTTGACTCCATATAATGCCTAGATGATGACATCCCCTTTTGGTTGGGATTGGTCAGCTGTGATGGCTACAAGTGCCCGAAGCCCAAAAACCTTGAGCACAGTCTACAGGTCATATTTATGAAGGGATTTCATTGTAACTTCATAGGATCACTCCAGATGATGCCCAGATGAGATTGTCCCCTTTGGTTGTGATCATTCAACCATGATGGCTGCCCGAGCCCGAAAACCTTAAGCACAGTCTACAGGTCATATTTATGAAGGGATTTCATTGTAACTTCATAGGATCACTCCAGATGATGTCCCGATGAGAATGTTCCCTTTTGGTTGCGATCATTCAACTATGATGGCTGCCCAAGCCTAAAGCCCGAAAACCTTTAGCACAGACTTCAGATCATATTTATGAAGGGATTTCATTGTAACTTGGTAGGTTGACTTCATGTAATGTCTTGGTAGGATGACTCTAAATAATGTCTAGATGAGAACGTCCCCTTTTGGTCGCGATCAATGAGCCTTGATGGCTGCCTGAACCCAAAACCCCAAAACCTTTAGCATAGTCTATTGGTCATACTTATGGAAGGACTTCATTGTAACCCATAAGTTTGACTCCATATAATGCCTAGATGATGACATCCCCTTTTGGTCGTGATTGGTCAACTGTGACGGCTTCAGGGGCCCAAAGCCCAAAAACCTTGAGTACAGTCTACAGGTCATATTTATGAAGGGATTTCATTGTAACTTTGTAGGATCACTCCAGATGATGCCCAGATGTGAATGTCCCCTTTTGGTTGCGATCATTCAACCATGATGGCTGCCCGAGGCCAAAGCCCAAAAACCTTTAGCACAGTCTACAGGTCATATTTATGAAGGGATTTCATTGTAACTTGGTAGGTTGACTTCATATAATGTCTAGATGAGAACGTCCCCTTTGGACGCAATTGGGAAACTGACGGCTACAGGGGCCAGAAGCCTGAAAACCTTTAGCACGAAAATCTTTAGCACAGTCTACAGGCCATATTTATGAAGGGATTTTAATGTAACTTGGTAGGATGACTCATTTTGGAATAATTTCACTGTAACTTGGTAACTTTTGTTGATATACGTTAACTGTGAGGGCCACATATATTAACTGTGAGGTCATATTAACCCACCCCTCAAATCTTTAGTACAGTGTACACCTCATATTATTTTTATCATAAACATAGCATACAGGGAACAGAAATGAACATATTCCCAATTATCACAATTCTTGTCTTATTTCATAATCCTTTCATAAACATTGAACATTATCCTTTTCATCAAACACAACACACAAGTTAAGCTACAGTGTCATTGACACTTTCATTTAATTATGCATTGTTGGTGTCTAGAGGAAGCTTCCTTTCGATTCTGGACCAGTTAGCTGATCAAAGATGGCCACTAGTGGCCAATTCATTATGGTGGCCATCTTGAAATTGGTTTCCACCCAATAACTAATGAATACCGACTCAAATCAATTTTTTGGTTAAGCATTATTGGTTTCTAGAGAAAGCTACTTTTTGATTTTGGATTAACTAGCCAATTCAATATGGCCACCATGGCCGCCATATTGACTTTGGTTTCCGTCCAGTAATTAATGAATGCTGATTTGAATCATTTCTATTTTTATACCACCCACTTGAAAAGTGGGTGTTATATAGTGTTCACTATGTCCGTCCATCCGTACGTTATGCTTTAGCAGGGTACACATCTGCTATCTGCAACTCCTCATAAACCAGTGAACAGATTTCATTGAAACTCTCATTCTCTTACATACATTGAAAATGTTCTCCTCCTATTTCCTTTTCAGATATTTTTATTTTTACAGTTTCCCATATTGAAAAATGAACTTTGTCAAATTCAGTTGACATTCTGTACAGATCTTCTATCTGCAACTCCTCTTAAACCATTGAACAGATTTCATTGAAACTTTCAGACCTTCTTTTACATACATTGCAGATGTGCACCTCCTATTTTCTTTTCAGATATTTTCATATTTACAGTTCCCCATATTCAAAAATGGTCTTTGTCAATTGAGGTTTTTAGTAGGGAGGGGTATAGATCTGCTATCCGCTACTCCTCTTAAACCATTGAACAAACTCCATTGGAACTCTCAGACCTTCTTTTACATACATCGAAGATGTGCACCTCCTATTTTTCTTTCAGATATTTTCATATTTCGATGTCTGTCCGTCCGTCTATCCGTTAAGCTTTAGGGATGTACACATCTGCTATCCGAACTCCTCTTATACCAGTGAACGGATTCCATTGAAACTCTCAGACATTCTTTTACATACATTGAAGATGTGCACCTCCTATTTTGTTTTCAGATATTTTCATTTCTACAGTTTCCCATATTGAAAAATGAACTTTTTCAAATTCAATTGACATTCTGTACAGATCTGCTATCCACAAATCTTCTTAAACCATTGAACAGATTTCATTGAAAATTTCAGACATTCTTTTACATACATTGAAGATGTGCACCTCCTATTTTCTCCAGATATTTTCATATTTACAGTTCCCCATATTCAATGAAAGTGTCAGTGACACTGTAGCTTGTCTGTGTTTTGTGTTTGATGAAAAGGATAATGTTTAATGTTTATGAAAGGATTATGAAATAATATAAGAATTGTAATAATTGGGAATATGTTAATTTCTGTTCCCTGTATGCTATGTTTTTAATAAAAATAATATGAGGTGTACACTGTACCAAAGAGCAAAGTGGTGGGTTAATATGATCTCACAGTTAATGTATGTGGCCCTCACAGGTTGACCATGTTAGTCATACTAAAAGGGGACGTCCTCATCTCGACATTATACTGAGTCATTCTACTAAGTTACAATGAAATCCCTTCACAAATACGACCGGTAGTCTGTACCAAAGTTTTTTGGGTTTTGGGCTCGGGAAGCCATCATGGTGGAATGATTGCGACCAAAAGGAGACGTCATCTGGGTATCATCTGGAGTGATCCTACGAAGTTACAATGAAATCTCTTCATAAATATGACCTGTAGACTGTGCTCAAGGTTTTTGGGCTTTTGGCCCCTGAAGCCGTCACAATTGACCAATCATGACCAAAAGGGGATGTCATCATCTGGGCATTATATGGAATCAACCTAACAAGTTACAATGAAATCCTTACATAAATACGACCTATAGACTATGCTAAAGGTTTTTGGGCTCAGGCAGCTATCAGGGCTGAATGATTGAGACCAAAAGGGGACGTTTTCATCTAGGCATTATTTGGAGTCATCCTAACAAGCTACAATGAAATCCCTTCATAAATATGACCTGTAGACTGTGCTAAAGGTTTGCGGGCTTCGGGCCCCTGTAATCGTCATAGTTGCCCAATCATGTCCAAAAGGGGACGTTCTCATCTAGACATTATATGAAGTCAACCTACCAAGCTACAATGAAATCTGTTCATAAATATGATCTGTATACTGTGCTAAAGTTTTTTAGGCTTTGGGCTTAGGCAGCTATCATGGTTGAATGATCGCAACCAAAGGGAAATTCTCATCTGGACATCATCTGGAGTGATCCTATGAAGTTACAATGAAATCCCTTCATAAATATGACCTGTATACTGCACTCAAGGTTTTCGGACCCTGTAGCCATCACAGTTGTCCAATCGTGACCAAAAGGGGATGTCATCGTCTAGGCATTATATGGAGTCAACCTAACAATTTACAATGAAATCCTTCCCTAAATACGACCTATAGATTATGCTAAAGGTTTTTGGGCTCGAGCAGCCATCAAGGCTGAATGACCGCGACCAAAAGGGGACGTTCTCATCTAGACATTATTTGGAGTCATCCTGCCAAGTTACAATGAAATCCCTTCATAAATATGACCTGTAGATTGTGCTAAAGGTTTTTGGGCTTTAGGCCCTGTAGCCGTCACAGTTGCCCAATCATGTCCAAACGGGACGTTTTCATCTAGACATTATATGAAGTCAACCTACCAGGTTACAATGAAATCCCTTCAATATGACCTGTAGACTGTGCTAAAGGTTTTCAGGCTCGGGCAACCATCATGGTTGAATGGTCGCAACCAAAAGGGGACATTCTCATCTGGGCATCATCTGGAGTGATCCTACAATGTTACAATGAAATCCCTTTATAAATATGACCTGTAGACTGTGCTCAAGGTTTTTGGGCTTCGGGCCCCTGTAGCCGTTACAGTTGACCAATCACGACCAAAAGGGGATGTCATCATCTAGCCATTATATGGATTCAACCTAACAAGTTACAATGAAATCCTTCCCTAAATACGACCTATAGATTATGCTAAAGGTTTTTGGGCTCGAGCAGCCATCAAGGCTGAATGACCGCGACCAAAAGGGGACGTTCTCATCTAGACATTATTTGGAGTCATCCTGCCAAGTTACAATGAAATCCCTTCATAAATATGACCTGTAGATTGTGCTAAAGGTTTTTGGGCTTTGGGCCTGTAGCTGTCACAGTTGCCCAATCATGTCCAAACGGGGACGTTTTCATCTAGACATTATATGAAGTCAACCTACCAGGTTACAATGAAATCCCTTCAATATGACCTGTAGACTGTGCTAAAGGTTTTCAGGCTCGGGCAACCATCATGGTTGAATGGTCGCAACCAAAAGGGGACATTCTCATCTGGGCATCATCTGGAGTGATCCTACAATGTTACAATGAAATCCCTTCATAAATATGACCTGTAGACTGTGCTCAAGGTTTTTGGGCTTCGGGCCCCTGTAGCCGTTACAGTTGACCAATCATGACCAAAAGGGGATGTCATCATCTAGCCATTATATGGAGTCAACCTAACAAGTTACTATGAAATTCTTCCATAAATACGACCTATAGACTATGCTAAAGGTTTTTGAGCTCAGACAGGCATGAAGGCTGAATGATCGCGACCAAAAGGGGACGTTCTCATCTAGACATTATATGAAGTCAATCTACCAAGTTACAATGAAATCCCTTCATAAATATGACCTGTAGACTGTGCTCAAGGTTTTCGGGCTCGGGCTGCCATCATGGTCGAATGATTGCAACCAAAAGGAGAATTCTCATCTGGGCATCATCTGGAGTGATCCTACAAAGTTACAATGAAATCCCTTCATAAATATGACCTGTAGACTGTGCTCAAGGTTTTCGGGCTTCAGGCACCTGTAGCCATCATAGTTAACAATCATGACCAAAGGGGATGTCATCATCTAGGCATTATATGGAGTCAACCCAATAAGTTACAATGAAATCCTTACATAAATACTACCTATGGACTATGCTAAAGGTTTTTGGGCACAGGCAGCCATCAAGGCTGAATAATCGCGACCAAAAGGGGACGTTCTTATCTAAGACATTATTTGGAGCCATCCTACCAAGTAACAATGAAATCCCTTAATAAATATGACGTAGACTGTGCTAAAGGTTTTTGGGCTTGCCCCTGTAGCCGTCATAGTTGCCCAATCACATCCAAAAGGGGACGTTTTTATCTAGACATTATATAGAGTGAACCTACCAAGTTACAATGAAATCCCTCCTGAAATATGACCTGTAGACTGTGCTAAAGGTTTTCGGGTTTTGGGCTCGGGCAGTCATCACGGTTGACAGATCTTGACCAAATGGGTAAGTTCTCATCTAGACATCATCCGGAGTCATCCTACCAAGTTACATTGAAATCCCTCCATATTAAATATGACCTGCAGATTGTGCTAAAAGTTTTTGGGTTTTGGGCGTGATCAGCCATCACGGTTGACAAATCATGACCAAAAGGGGACGTTGTCATCTAGGCATTATACAGAGGCATCCTACCAAGTTACAATGAAATCCCTTCATAAATACGACCTTTAGACTGTGCTGATGGTTTTCGGGTTTTGGGCTCAGGCAGCCATACCGGTTGACTGATTGCAACTAAAAGGGGACTTTCTCATTTAGACATGACCCCAAACCTGCATATGAAATTTTGTGATGATCAGACAAGAACTATGGGGTGTAGCCTGTGCTAAAGGAAAATGTGAACAGACTCACGGACCAACAGACTTCTGAACTCGTGATGGCAATAGCTTATCTTGACTTTGTCAAAAGGGGACATTCTCATCTGGGCATCATCCTCTTAAACCAGTGAACGGATTTCATTGAAACTCTCAGGCATTCTTTTTACATACTTTGAAGATGTGCACCTCCTATTTTCTTTTCAGATATTTTCTTTTTTACAGTTTCCCATATTGAATGAAAGTGTCAATGACACTGTAGCTTAACTTGTGTGTTGTGTTTGATGAAAAGGATAATGTTCAATGTTTATGAAAGGATTATGAAATAAGACAAGAATTGTGATAATTGGGAATATGTTCATTTCTGTTCCCTGTGTGCTATGTTTATGATAAAAATAATATGAGGTGTACACTATACTAAAGAGCTGAGGGGTGGGTTAATATGACCTCACAGTTAATGTATGTGGCCCTCACAGTTAACGTATATCAACAAAAGTTACCAAGTTACAGTGAAATTATTCCAAAACGAGTCATCCTATCAAGTTACATTAAAATCCCCTCATAAATATGGCCTGTAGACTGTGCTAAAGGTTTTCGGGCTTCGAGCCCCTGTAGCCGTCAGTTTCCCAATTGCGTCCAAAGGGGCCGTTCTCATCTAGACATTATATGAAGTCAATCTACCAAGTTACAATGAAATCCCTTAATAAATATGACCTATAGACTGTGCTAAAGGTTTTTGGGCTTTGGGCTCTTGCAGCCATCATGGTTGAATGATCGCAACCAAAAGGGGACATTCTCATCTGGACACTAGTTGGAGTCATCCTACCAAGCTAGAATGAAATCCCTTCATAATTATGACCTGTAGACTGTTCTAAAGGTTTTCAGGCTTTGAGCCCCTGAAGCCGTCACAGTTGCCCAATCATGTCCAAAATGGGACGTTCTCATCTAGACATTATATGAAGTCAACCTACCAAGTTACAATGAAATCCCTTCATAAATATGACCTGTAGACTGTGCTAAAGGTTTTCGGGCTTCGGGCTCGGGCAGCCATCATGGTTGAATGATCGCAACCAAAAGGGACAATCTCATCTGGGCATCATCTGGAGTGATCCTGCGAAGTTACAATGAAATCCCTTCATAAATTTGACCTGTAGACTGTACTCAAGGTTTTCGGTCTTCGGGCACCTGTAGCCATCACATTTGATCAATCATGACCAAAAGGGGATGTCATCATCTAGGCATTATATGGAGTCAACCTAACAGGTTACAATGAAATCCTTCTATAAATATAACCTTTAGCCTATGCTAAAGGTTTTTGGGCTCGGGCACCCATCAAGGCTGAATGATCACGGCCAAAATGGGACGTTCTCATCTAGACATTATTTGGAGTCATCCTACCAAGTTACAATGAAATCCCTTCATAAATATGACCTGTAGACAGTGCAAAAGGTTTTCGGGCTTCGGGCACCTTTAGCCGTCAAAGTTGCCCAATCATGTCCAAAAGAAGACGTTCTCATCTAGACATTATATGAAGTCAACCTACCAAGTTACAATGAAATCCCTTCATAAATATGACCTGTAGACTGTGCTTAAGGTTTTCGGGCTTTGGGCTCGGGCAGCCATCATGGTTGAATGATCGCAAGCAAAGGGGACAATCTCATCTGGGCATCACCTGGAGTGATCCTACGAAGTTACAATGAAATCCCTTCATAAATATGACCTGTAGACTGTGCTCAAGGTTTTTGGGCTTCGGGCACTTGTAGCCATCACAGCTGACCAATCACGACCAAAAGGGGATGTCATCATCTAGGCATTATATGGAGTCAACCTAATAGGTTACAATGAAATCCTTCCATAAATATGACCTTTTACCTATGCTAAAGGGCACCCATCAAGGCTGCATGATCGCGATCAAAATGGGGCATTCTTATCTAGACATTATTTGGAGTCATCCTACCAAGTTACAATGAAATCCCCTCATAAATATGACCTGTAGACTGTGCTAAAGGTTTTTGGGCTTCGGGCACCTTTAGCCTTCACAGTAGCCCAATCATGTCCAAAAGGGGAAGTTCTCATCTAGACATTATATGAAGTTAACCTACCAAGTTACAATGAAATCCCTTCATAAATATGACCTGTAGACTGTGCTAAAGGTTTTCGGGCTCGGGCAGCCATCATGGTTGAATGATCGCATCCAAAGGGGACAATCTCATCTGGGCATCATCTGGAGTGATCCTGCGAAGTTACAATGAAATCCCTTCATAAATATGACCTGTAGACTGTGCTCAAGGTTTTCGGGCTTCGGGCACTAGTAGCCATCACAACTGACCAATCACGACCAAAAGGGGATGTCATCGTCTAGGCATTACATGGAGTCAACCTAACAGGTTACAATGAAATCCTTCCATAAATATGACCTTTTGCCTATGCTAAAGGGCACCCATCAAGGCTGCATGATCGCGATCAAAATGGGGCATTCTTATCTAGACATTATTTGGAGTCATCCTACCAAGTTACAATGAAATCCCTTCATAAATATGACCTCTAGACTGTGCTAAAGGTTTTCGGGCTTCGAGCCCCTGTAGCCGTCACAGTTGCCCAATCACGCCCAAAAGGTGACTTTTTCATCTAGACATTGTATGAAGTCAACCCACCAAGTTAACAATGAAATTCCTCAATAAATATGACCTGTAGACTGTGGTAAAGGTTTTCGGGTTTTGGGCTCGGGCAGTCGTCACGGTTGGCAGATCATGCCCAAATGGGGAAATTCTCATCTAGACATCATGAGGAGTCATCCTACCAAGTTACAATGAAATCCCTCCACATTAAACATGACCTGCAGACTGTGCTAAAAGTTTTTGGGTTTCGGGCTTGGGCAGCCAGCACGGTTGATAGATCATGCCCAAAAGACATTCTCATCTAGGCATTATACAGAGGCATCCTACCAAGTTACAATGAAATCCCTTCATAAATACGACCTGTAGACTGTGCTAATGGTTTTCGGGTTTTGGGCTCGGGCAGCCATATCGGTTGCCCGATCATGCCCAAAAGGGGACGTTCTCATCTAGACATGACCCCAAACCTGCATATGAAATTTCGTGACGATCAGACAAGAACTGCGGGGTGTAGCCCGTGCTAAAGGAAAATGTGAACAGACGTCACAGACTAACAGACTTCCGCACGCGTGATGGCAATAGCTTATCTTGACTATGTCAAGTTAAGTTAAGCTAAAAATGAACTATGTCAAATTCAATTGACATTCTCTACAGATCTGCTATCTGCAACTCCTCTTAAAGCATTGAACAGATTTCATTGAAACTTTCAGACATTCTTTTACGGACATTGAAGATGTGCACCTCCTATTTTCTTTTCAGATATTTTCGTATTTACACTTTCCCATATTGAAAAATGCTGTCAAGTTTTGGAAAAGGTACAGATCTGCTGTCTGCAACTTTTTTTAAACCAGTTAACGGATTTCATTGAAACTTTCAGACATGCTTTTACATATATTGAAGATGTGCACCTCCTGTTTTGTTTTCAGATATTTTCATTTTTATGGTTTCCCATATTTAAAAATGGGCTTTGGCAATTCAAGCTTGCGTGTGGGGGGGGGGGGGGGGGGGGGGGGGGGGGGGTATTGGCATTTGCTATCCGCGACTGCTTTTAAACTAGTGAATGGATTTCAATGAAACCTTCAAACATTCTTTTACATACTGTGAAGATGTTGTGTACCTTCTGTTTTGTTTTCAGATATTTTCATTTTTACAGTTTCACATATTGAAAAATGGGCTTTGTCAATTCAAGCTTCGGGGTGGAGGTGTGTGTGTGGGGGGGGGGGAGGGGGGGGGCAGTGTTTGTGCTCTCTACATTAAACACACTTTTACTGTTGTAAAATGTTTCTTGGTGGAAGTGGGTGGTATCATTTAGTGAGCAGTGCTCAGAGTTTTTCTAGTTTAATTATGCATTGTTGGTGTCTTAGTGGAAGCTTCCTTTCGATTTTGGACCAGTCAGCTGTACCAAGATGGCCAACTCAGTATGGCTTCCATGATGGCCATCTTGAATTTGGTTTCCATCCAATAACTAATGACTACTTACTCGAATCAATTTCAATCTTTGGTTATGCATTATTGGTGTCTAAAGGAGGGGGGGGGGGGGGGAGGGGGCTACACATCTGCTATCCACAACTAAACCAGTGAACGGATTTCATTGAAACTCTCAGACATTCTTTTACATACATTGAAGATGTGCACCTTCTATTTTCTTTTCAGATATTTTCATATTTACAGTTCCCCATATTCAAAAATGGTCTTTGTCAATTCAGGTTTTAGTAGGGAGGGGTATAGATCTGCTATCTGCTCCTCCTCTTAAACCATTGAACAAACTCCATTGGAACTCTCAGATATTCCTTTGCATACACTGAAGATGTGCACCACCTATTTTTTTTCTTTAAGATATTTTCATATTCCGACAAACATCCGTCCGTCCGTCTGTTACGCTATAGGGGTGTTACGCTTTTGGGGGGGGGGGGGGGGGGTGTACACATCTGCTATCCGCAACCCCTCTTAAACGGATTTCATTGAATCTCTCAGACATTCTTTTACATATATTGAAGATGTGCACCCCCTGTTTTGTTTTCAGATATTTTCATTTTTAGGGTTTCCCATATTTAAAAATGGGCTTTGTCAATTCAAGCTTGCGTGTGGGGGGAGGAGGGGGGGGGGGGGTGGGGGTTGTTGACATTTGCTATCTTCAACCTCTTTTAAACTATTGAATGGATTTCAATGAAACCTTCAAACATTCTTTTACATATATCAGATATTTTGATTTTTAGCTCAACTTTGGCAAAGCCAAATTTGAGCTTATGCCATGGCCCGTCGTCCATCTGTCCGTCAACAATTGGATACGGCTCAGGCTAGAGGCCGTATTTATGAACCGATCTTTACGAAACTTCTTGGGTACTTTGTTATGACTGTGGGACGAGAACGAGTGTTTTTGGGTGCGGTCTGAAATTCAAGATGGCTGCCAGCCGCCATTTTGTACCGACGATGCAGAAATCTGTTTTTTGTACAGAACTTCCATATGAAAGCTCCGATTTGAATAATTTTTTGTATGAATGTTTAGTACCATGGGATACATCACATATAATACGGGTTTTTTTCTCGTGCCTAAATTATGCAAATTAGACTAACTTTGATGTTTTTTGGTGTAACTTTCAGCACTGTAAGTGCAAATGCCAATACGGCTCGGGCTAGAGGCCGTATTTATGAACCGATCTTTACGAAACTCCTTGGGTACCTTTGTTATCACCGTGGGATGAGAACGAGTGTTTTTGGGTCCGGTCCGAAATTCAAGATGGCCGATGGCAGCCATTTTGTACAAAATTTGGTGCAATCACATTTTTGCACAGAACTTCCATATGAAAGCGCTGATTTGAATAATTTTTTGTGTGAATGTTTAGTACCATGGGATACATCACATATAATACGGGTTTTTTTCTCGTGCAGAAATTATGCAAATTAGATGAACTTTGATTTTTTCAGTGCTGCTTACACACAGTAAGTGCACATGTCAATACGGCTCGGGCTAGAGTCTGTATTTATGAAACGATCTTCACGAAACGTCTTGGGTACCTTTGTTATCACCTTGGGATGAGAACCAGTGTTTCTGGGTGCGGTCCAAAATTCAAGATGGCTGCCAGTGGCCATTTTGTACCGAAATTAGGTCTAATCAGTTTTTTGTACACAACTTCTATATGGCTCAGGCTAGAGGCCGTATTTATGAACCGATCTTTACGAAACTTCTTGGGTACCTTTGTTATCACCGTGGGATGAGAACGAGTGTTTTTGGGTGTGGTCCAAAATTCAAGATGGCCACCAGCAGCCATTTTGTACCAAAATTAGTGCAATCAGTCTTTTGTACAGAACTTCTACACAGCTCATATTTGTGAACTGATCTTCACGAAACTTCTTGGGTACCTTTGTTTTCACCTTGGGACAGGAATGAGTGTGTTTTGGGGTGCCTTTGTTATCACTGTGCTTTGAGAACAAATATTTTGGGGTTCAGTCAGACCCACTCTGGGACTCAAAGATTTCTTTTCTAGTTTAGCATCTGACTGTCACCCACCTTTACAATACTTTACCTATACATTTGTTACCGGCAACGGCCACTATTTATGTACAGACCGTTACAATACTTTATATGTACCTTCGTTATCAGGTCATTACCTAGATGTTTGTCATTGCTGTGTCACATACTATACATGTACATGTCTTTGTCGTGACAAGTTGAGCTTCAGTGTCATTGACACTTTCATTACAAATTCACATATTGAAAAATCTCCTTCAGATCGACCATTCAGAATCTTTTGATATCTTGTTTGCATTATCCTCAGTTGGGTCAAATTCCAGCTTGTTCAAATCAAGTCTCCAAAGTTCATATTTGGGCTCTCTATGGCAACCTAATTTTAACTTCATGCAATATGGTGAAATGTCTTTAAAAAAATCTTCTTCTTCAGATCCACCAGTCAGAATCTTTTGATATTTGACATGCATCAACCTTTGGAAGCTCAGATTCCAGTTTGTTCAAATCAAGTGCCATGGGTCATATTTGGGATCCCAAATTTTAACTTAGTGCAATGTAAGGACTATTCTTTAAAAAAGCTGCATCTTCGCATCCACAAGTCAGATTCTTTTGTTACATAGTATAGACATCCTTAGAGTGTGTGTGGGGGGAGGGGGGACGGGAAATCAAGTTTGTTCTAATCAAATCTGTTGGCTTATATTTGGGCTCCCTGTGGGAGTGGTTTATGAGGAAAAGTTGATAACGTAAAGTTCATGCAGGAACGATGGACAGAAAGTAATAACTTAGGTTTCGCACAGGTGAGCTAAAAATACAAGTGTTTAGCTTTCAATATGCTGTTGGCTACAGATTCTTTTTTCATGCTTCTTTCTGATGGCAGTTTCAAGTGATATCGGTGGATAAAACTTTTTATTAATATGATGCTTGTATACTTGAAGACAATTTACTCATTGCATGAGTATTTCGAGCTCAATTGTATTGAAATTACCAGGCGAGACACTTAACCCTTAACTGGTAGATTGCTACATTATTTTTCAAAGTTGATTTGTAACATGGTGTATTTTTATTCAACGATACCATGCTACCAGCAAGGGGAGCCTTAGTTTCACAAGAATTTGTTCATCAATAATTGTTTTGTTACTAAATTGAAACAAAACAATTGGATATATATAGAATAAAAGTATAGTGTTTTCCAATAACAAATTTATTCTACGAGTAGGATTTAGACTGAAACCACCTCGCCAGAGGCTCGTCGATTTCATTCTTAATCCTACGCATAGAATAATTTTTTTACTTGAAAACACTATACGTTTATTTTGTTTATCCCATAAATTATTTACAGGACACTCATGGTGAAATCGTGCTGTTACTTGCTACTAAACACTGCAAGAAGTGAGAAGCACATTGTTTCAGTTCCATTGACAAGCAAAACTGCCAAAAATAAACAAGGTGCAGTGACACATTTCTGTCTAAAAATAATTGGCCTACAAACTTGAGCTAAACTTGCAAAAATACTTTATTAAATGAACAATGTTTATCTTTCTTATTTTCGTTGTTTATTGTTAATTTTTTCGTCATCGATTCAACTTGAGTTTTATAAACAAAGCAGACGACACGTGCATTTGTTTATTTACACTTTCCTAATTTGGAAAATGAAACATTAATCATCATGCCCTCGCCTTTCACAATCAAACTTTTATGCTTTTCAACGCTTAGTTTAAATTGATTTACTTTCTGTTTTTAGCTCACCTGACTTTTAGTCAGGAGAGCTATAGTGATCACTCACCGTCCGTCGTCCGTGAACATGGTGTTTGCGTCTTCTCCTCCCAAACCGCTGAACCAATTTAATTGATATTTGAGATAATAGTTTGTTATGACATCGCAATTTGATTTTGTTCAAATCAAGTTGCCTCGCCCGTGTGTAGGGCCACACCCAAAAAGTGTGCTGAAATCTTAAAAAATCTTCTTCTCATGAACCAGCAGTAGCAGAGACTTGATATTCGGTGTGCAGCTTCCTTTTGAGGTGTAGACTCAGATTTGTTCAAGAGAAGTTTGTGGGGCTATACTTGGCGTCGTTATGAAAGGGGCAAAATTTTTTGCCCCGCCCAAAATTTCTATTTTCCAAACCGAGAGGCTGATTTGAACCAAATTTTATGTGAGGGCTTATTGGGTCATAAGTACCTAATTTATGCTGATTTTTTTTTCCCCATAGCCCCATGGGAACCGCAGGAGCTAAAAATAGAAAAAAATTAAAACGCCCATATCTCCAAAACTGCACGGCACCGAGAATTTTTATTTGGTGTGAAGCTTCCTTAGGACCAGCAGAAAGAATTGGTAAAAAAAAATGCCATCGGTTTTATCATAGGGTACAGTTTCGGGACTTTGAAAAAGTGCTGAGTCAGCACTTTTTAACACTGTAGGCAATGGGAAAAACATTAAAAAATCTTCTTCTCCAGATCCAGCAGGCAGAATCTTTTGATATTTGGTATGCAACATTGTAGGGTGGATCTGATTCAAGTTTGTTCAAATCTGCCCCCTGGGTTCATATTTGGGCTCAGTATAGGAGCCCGATTTCGAACTTAGTGCATTTCAGATAAATTTCATAAAAAATCTTCTTCTCCAGATCCAGCAGGCAGAATCTTTTGATATTTGGCATGCAACATTGTGGGGTGGATCTGATTCAAGTTTGTTCAAATCGGCCCCCTGGGTTTATATTTGGGCTCAGTATAGGAGCCCAAATTTGAACTTACTGCATTTCAGGCAAATTTCTTTGAAAATCTTCTTCTCCACATCCAGCAGGCATAATCTTTTGATATTTGGTATGCAACATTGTGGGGTGGATCTGATTCAAGTTTGTTCAAATCGGCCCCTTGGGTTTATATTTGGGCTCAGTATAAGAGCCCAAATTTGAACTTAGTGCATTTCAGGCAAATTTCTTTGAAAATCTTCTTCTCAAGATCCAGCAGGCAGAATCTTTTGATATTGGGTATGCAACATTGTGGGGTGGATCTGATTCAAGTTTGTTCAAATCGGCTCCCTGGGTTTATATTTGGGCTCAGTATAGGAGCCCAAATTTGAACTTAGTGCTTTTCAGGCAAATTTCTTAAAAAATCTTCTTCTCCAGATCCAGCAGGCAGAATCTTTTGATATTTAGTATGCAACATTGTGGGGTGGATCTGATTCTATTTTGTTCAAATCGGCTCCCTAGATTCATATTTTGGTTCACTAAAGAAGCTCGAATTCGAACTTAGTGCATTTCAGGCAAATTTCTTCAAAAATCTTCTCCAGATCCAGCAGGCAGAATCTTGTGATATTTGGTATGCAACATTGTGGGGTGGATCTGATTCAAGTTTGTTCAAATCGGTCCCCTGGGTTTATATTTGGGCTCAGTATAGGAGCCCAAATTTGAACTTAGTGCATTTCAGGCAAATTTCTTTGAAAATCTTCTTCTCAAGATCCAGCAGGCAGAATCTTGTGATATTTGGTATGCAGCATCCTTAGGGGGGTGAGATGCAAGTTTGTTCAAGCCATGTCCCTAGGTCCATATTTGGGCTCACTGTGGAATCTTGAATTGTAACTTTGTTCGAAATGAGGAATTTTCTTAAAAAAATCTTCTTCTTCAGATCCAGCAGTCGGAATGGTTTGATATGTGGTGAGTAGCATCCTTGGGGGGGGCGGGGGGGGGGGGGGATTCAAGTGTGTTAAAGCCAAGTCCATGGGTCTATATTTGGGCTCCCTGTGGGAGCCCAAATTATAACGTAGTCAATATGAGGAATTTTTCTTTAAAAATCTTCTTCTTCAGATTCAGCAGTTGGAATGTTTTGATATTTGGCATGGAGCAACGTTAGGGGGCTGAGATTCAAGTTTGTTCAAGCCAAGTCCCTTGGTCCATATTTGGGCTCACTATGGGAGCCTGAATGACAACTTAGTTCAAAATGAGGAATTTTCTTTAAAGATCTTCAGATCCAGCTGATGAATGCTTTTGTTATTTTTTATGCAGCATCCTTAGGGGGGTAAGATTCAAGTTTGTTCAAGCCATGTCCCTAGGTCCATATTTGGGCTGATTGTGGGAGCTCGAATTGTAACATGGTTCAAAATGAGGAATTTTCTTTAAAAATCTTCTTCTTCAGATCCAGCAGTCGGAATGTTTTGATAATTAGTGTGCAGAATCCTTAGGGGTGTGAGTTTCAGGTTTGTTAAAGCCAAGTCCCTGGGTTCATATATGGGCTCCCTGTGGGAGCCCGAATTATGACTTAGTTCAATATGAGGAATATTCTTTAAAAATCTTTTTTTCGATCCACTGGTCAGAATATTTGGATATTTGGTTTCAGCTTTTATTAGGAGGAGCAGATGCAACTTGTGGAAATCAATTCTCTGGGTTGATATTTAGGCTATCATGTCAGGTGAGCGCCCTCAGGCCCCCTGGGGCCTCTTGTCTTTGTTAATTGTTGTTCGATTTATTGTTGGACAAGAGTTGAAATGTGTCATAGATTCTGAAACGAAACATTTCAGCGACAGTCAACGTTTGATAATGTCGGTTCATTATGTCTCCCACAAATGGAAAACAGGTCATGACAGCACCAACGCAGTAGAGGTCAGAGGTCAATAAGTCTGTCTCTACTATAGGAATAAATTCTTTCAGTGTTAAACATATGGGGAAAATTTAGCACCCTACTAGCAGCTGACTTTTATTGTTTGAATAAACATCCATTTATGAGATAAAAACATTTCTTTATCTGTTGTTGCACAAATGACAAACTAATGCTCTCAATGTAAGCCACTAAAGTGACTTTGACATTCTTCATCCTGTGGGTTTCAGGCAAGTCTTGGCTCCTTTTATAGGCAGCCAAGATTTACCTAAAAACAAATGCCAAGGTACTGACAATTTGAGTTGTGAGATAACCCAGAGACAGTATGTTGGAGCACCTGTTCTGTTGCAGTAAAAGTGATCGAAGTTGGAAAAAGGCCCTTAAGGGTTAATCCAGAGAGCCCAAGTAGGAGCATGGTGGTGCCCTATACTAAAGTATACTGCACATGCACATTGAGTATGCGACATGCTTTCACCCAATGCTAACTCTGCTTGTGCCAGGTTAGAAAGTTGGGTGGTTCTCTGCAGGAATTCCACCCATAAATCTGTCCGGCATGATTTGACCCTGGCTGTTATTTTATTTATTATCCCCCTACCTCTGAAGGAGGATTTGGGGGTATCCAGTGAAGTTCTTCGTCCATACAAACATTTGGGATTGTTATTTCAAAGCCATCAGTTGGATTTGGATCTCCTTTGGTGTGCTGATAGACCCACATGGGGCAATGGAAATGCAGAAGGAACGGGTTCCGTCCAATAATTTTTCCCAGAGTTATGGCACTTTTTCACTCTTTCGAATCAGAAATTTTTTTTGGCCCACAATGCCTTTAAGTTGGAGGGCAGTGAACTCTTGTTGGTGCTTAAGGTCACATGTTTCTGCATAATGGCTAATTGTGACTGCAACATGAATATGAAGTCAAGTCCAGCCAATTGTTTATACCCATATTGCCCATTTTAGAGGACTTCACTCTAGGCATTCGTGACTGGGTCCTATTTTACCAATATATATTTTTTATTTATTAGTATTTAAGGTCATATATTTCTGCTCAATTGTTAATCATGACTGCAACACTGTAAAGTCAAGTTTAGTCAAATGTTTATACCCATGTTGCCCATTTTAGAGGACTTCTACCCCAAGCATTGGTGATTAGGTCATATTTTACCGGTAAAACAGAGCTTGTTTATTACAGTCAACAAGCTCTGCTTCACTTCCTGGGTTTCCGAAGGGAACCCTGTTAGTAATCTAGGAAGTCTGGCAGTTGTACGCCATTGCTCGGTTGTTCTTTTAGGGTACTCCAGCTTCCTCCACCCATAAAGCTGTCCGACACGAGGTGACCCTGGCTGTCGAGTGGTGTTAAATCCCAGTAAGTACATAATACAGCGAACCCTGGCTGTTGGAAGTGTTGTTAAACCCCAATAAATAATTAGCAAGGTTACCATCCAAAGAACAAGTGATTGTTACTGAATTATTTGTGTGTCGCCAGACGGACAAGCTTGCCCCATTTTGTAAAATAGGTTGGTAGGTTGGTGTGACTTACTTATAGTTTGTGCCCCTCCAACCCAACATATACATGCATGCCTAATTTGGTAGCTCAAAACCAAATGGGACTCTCCAACTAACTATCCCGACATATGCAGGGTTAGCATTGGTTGAAGGAAAGAATACTTTTTTTTTTTTTATTTTGTAACATAACATGTACCTGCATGAACAAATAAAATACAATTAATAGGAATGTAATATCCATAGTTCTTAAGTAGATTATTACATTACAGGGAGATGGCATAGCCACGAGGGCTGTCTTCCTGTCATTCCCAATATAAAAATAATAACAAAAAACATAAAGAGATCAATCCTGATGGCACCGTGTTTTCAGTGGTGAAGTGGTTAAAGCTTAATTCAATACCGTGTATTGTTAAGAAGGGGGGGGGGGTCCTTCCATTAGAAGCAGATACATTCTAAGTCTTTTAGAGGGTGTATAGCCTTTACGTCTAAGGATATGATGATGATGAGATAACAGAGCTTCTTTCACAATAATGTTTAAATAACACAAATAACATAACTATGACCTACAGTCAGGACAAACTGGATTGTTACAGTCGATATGTTGTGGATACGAATTTAGGAATTTATCAGTTAGGGTTTTTTTTAATAATGATCTGGGGTAGTTTTGAATTGACGGTTCAACAGTATTCCACATCCTAGGAAAAGTATGTAAAGGAAGGCTGGCTGAAAATTGGGTTCTTGGTTTGAGTGTGTGTAATTTACCTGACTGTCTAGTGTCCATTCCACAGGGATTTTGGTTTTGTTATACTAATCATACATGAACAAGAGGACTTGAAGTTTATAAAGGTCTGTGAATTTTAAGATACCCTGGTTACGAAATAAAGGATCGGTATGCGCATTGTATTTTTTATTGGAAATAATGCAGATAGCTTTCTTTTGAAGTTTTGTAATTGATTTGGTCGAGGCTGAGTGTCCCCAGATATGGATACCATATAACATGTGACTGTGGATCAAAGAGTAGGATAATGTTTTCAGACATTCTTTCGGGAGAATTCTTTTTACCTTGTTTATGGCGAAAATAGCCCTTGAAATTTTTGAGCAGACCATTGAGAGATGATTCCTAAAATTTAAATTTTCATCCACATGAATCCCTAGAAATTTGACGGACTTTTCATCTTGATTATTTGCAACAGCTGAAATGGTGGAGTTGTTAAGCAAAATTTGCCTGCTTCCAATAGAGTATGAATCATTCGGAGGATAAAAAATAATGAACTTTGTTTTGGTTTCATTTAGGGTAAGTTTGTTTGCAGCACACCAAATGAATAATTTATTTAGTTCGATGTTAGCTGTTTCTATTACTGTATCTAAATTATTTCCAGATGCATGTGCAGTAGTATCGCCTGCATATGATAACATTTTCAGTAGTGTGGCATTTATAATATCGTTGATGTAGATAATAAAAAGAAGAGGTCCAAGAATGGATCCCTGAGGATCACCAGTGGCTATATCCAGAACCCCAGAACTAGCCTTTGGAAGAAATACTGATTGCTTTCTGTCTGTGAGATAGTTTTTGAACCAGGAGTTTGCATGCCCCTGTATTCCATACAGTTCTAACTTTTTCAATAGGATGGAATGATTTATGGTGTCAAATGCTTTTGAGAAATCTAGAAAAAGAGCTAATGTACAGTCTTTTGTCGCCTTGTCATTCATGTCGGCCACATTGTTTATAAGATGCAATACAGGATGTATTGTTGAGTGTGCTTTTCTAAATCCAAATTGGTACTGATGAATTATCTTATTTTCTTCCAGAAAATGTATTAATCGGGAATACTTTAATTTTTCTAAAACTTTGGAGAACGCCGGTAGGATGCTGATGGGCCTATAATTTTTTAATAGTTGTTGATCGCGCGATTTGAAGATAGGAATTATTTTACCAATTTTCATTTTGGTTGGGACATGGCCAGTTGAAAATGATAGGTTAATTACATGGGTTAAAGGTTCTGCGATCTCATTCATTATCAATTTTAGCATTTTGGTGGACAAATTGTCAATGTCTCTGCTTGTTTTCGTTTTCAGTTTATTTGTGCACTGTATTACTTCTTGTGGGGTAGTTGGCACAATAAAGAATGATTCGACATTTTTCCGGTCAATATATTCGGAAAAAGTTCGAGAAGACGATGGTACTCCTTCGCTCAGTTTTGTGCCATATCAACAAAGTATGAGTTAAATTTGTCAGCTATCTCTTCAGGGTTAGTTATTTCGACATTACCATCGACAAATGTGGAGGGGAAAATGAAGACCGAATTTGATTTATTGATTGTTTTCTTCAAGATTTCCCATGTTTTTTTCATGTTATGCTTGTTTTCTTGGAGTATACATTTATAATAATCAGATTTTCGAGCCCGTATTAGTCTGTTATAAGTTGTGCAATACTTTTTGTACCTCAGTTTATTTTGCATGGTTGATATTTTCAGCTTTTGGACATACAGTTTTCTTTTCTGCAATGATGACTCTAGTAGGCCCGTAGTCATCCATGGTTCACGCTTTACAAATTTTTTGGGAATAGTTACTAGTTTTTCCGGGAATGCTTGGTCATAGGCTGCACGGACCTTTGTAAGTAGAGTATTATAGGCATCATTGGGGCACTGGTGATTCAGTACATCGAAAAAGTCACTTTCAGCCAAAAGGGACTTAAACTGATTTATGTTTTTTGGGTTGAATGATCTTTTAAAGGTTTGTATAGGGGGAAAGTGTCGTTTTTCTGATTCATCGACATAAAATGTAGCAAAATGGTCGCTAACATCAGTAATAATTATTCCAGAAGTGTGTATATTAATTTTGTTACAGAAGATATTATCAATTATAGTCGCTGAATGGTCTGTAATTCTAGTTGGTCTTGTGATAACAGGCATAAAACCAGCACTGAACATGATTTCTAAAAATAAGTCAGTCTTATTATGTCTTCGAAAGCCTAGTAAATCGATATTAAAATCACCTAAGAGGTACACATTTTTTTTATTGTCTCCAAGGACGTTTAGCAGATTTGACAGTTTTTTGAGAAATAAGTCAAGGTCAGCCTTGGGAGCAGTGTTTGGTCTATAAATAATTCCAATAATGTGTTTTTCTGTAGTTAAAGTTTCCACAAATAGGGATTCAAAGACATGTGGGATAAACACCGAGAGATCTTCACGAATTTTGTACGGAATAGTTTCTTTAATAAAAATTCCTCCTCTTCCTCTGCCGTCATCATGGTCAGGTCGCTGTCGGGTGATCAAGTGATGGTAGCCATCAAGTAAATAGGTAATATCTTTTTTGGCGCTAAATATTTCTGTTAAGCCAATTATGTCTAAGAAGTTGGATTGAGGTTGAAGATTACATAACAGGTTATGAAGGACTCCCAGTTGGCATTAAGGCTTCGACAATTTAGATTAAAGAGAGTAAATAAGTTGGGTTTATCAGAGATCTCATTACTAAAGCGTTCCGGTGTGTAATATTCACAATTCTGTTCTTCAATAGTGAAGGGAGAGTTTAATTCATCAGCTTCGTTATCAGTAATTGCATCATTGAATTGTGAAATAAAGTCAAATGAATTATTGCTCTGTATCTCATCAAGTTTGAATGCATTAGCCATAGTCAAAAGGAAACAATTTGGCAAGATTAAAATGGAACGAACCAGTGAGTTTTTCAAAAATGCTTTGACCAACATCTTTTAATAAGAGTAATGTGCTGTCATCAGGATTGTGTGAGTCAGCGAAGATTCTCGGAAGAAAAATTTCTTGACATTTCATTAAAAGATTAAAATGGAATGAACCAGTGAGTTTTTCAAAAATGCTTTGATCTACATCTTTTAATAAGAATAATGTGCTGTCATCAGGATTGTGTGAGTCAGCAAAGATTCTCGGAAGAAAAATTTGTTGACAGTTCATTGCCAACTTTTCTTCTTGTATTCAACCAGCTGAGCTTTGAGATATTGAATGAGAAGGTCTTTTGTAATGGGCTTCATGAATTACTACAGTTTGGATGAAGTTACGGAGAAACAACTCTTACATACACCCCTTCCAGGATGATATGCATATGTATGACAGTGTATCTTTGATGTGATGTACGCCATGATACACAGTAGAACTGTGCTCCCACTCAGGCAATCAGGATTAAACTCTGCTCATTTTTCATGAAAATTTTTTTTGTTCAAATCCATCAAAATTATCAAAATTAAATTTATTCTAAAATGGGGAGTGATTTAACACTCAAGTTCATACTCTGAGGTTAATAACTCGCGGATAACCACAGTTAATTTTTAAAAAATGCAAATAAATAACCTATTTAGACATAATTATTTTTATTTAGATTTTTCTGTATACATATTGATCTGTCACACATGTTTGCCAATCACACAAGTTTTGTTTTTATTTTTATTTCAAGCAGACCTCAGAACTGTCAAATGCTATGCATTAATGGATTCTATATAATAGAGGCATTTAATAAACACAGAATGCCACAATGTGTGAATGTGTTTGTCAATACAGCACTCATACCATCACAGAATACTGATCTCGAGGCTGAGCCTCTACTTCTGTCCTTCCGTGCTGGCACTCATCTCATATTAATGAATGCATTCACACCCTGTGTATTTAATGCATAGCCAGAGATACCTATTCTGTTCTCTAATTTCGAGAAGAAGAGTGCTGACTGCAGCACTCAGATCGAGCAAGACTGAAAGGGAAATAAGATGTAGGTCAGTAGACATAAAAATATCATTCTGCACTCCAAGAGGGACGTTTCTGTGACACAATAGGACCTGTATACAGACTGAAAACTGGAAGAAGCCAGAGTACCCAGAGACAACTACTGAACAATGGTGCCTAACTGTTGGATCCCTGGTGACTAACTGTTGGATTCCCCCCCCACCCCCCCCCCCCCCCCCCCCCCCCACCCCCGTCAATGTCTTTCAAAGCACCAGCAGGGTTAGCAGTCATAGAAGGGAAGTGTACCACTGTTATGCTATATATCTTGGAACACAGCAACAACATGCTCCCAATTAGCCAATCAGGTTTAACCCTTCACCTAATGAATCGGCCACATCCGCCTGCATAATTTACAAATTGAGCAGTTGAAAAAAGATTATTTTTCAAATACTTTCAATAAAACCATATCATGTGACCCCACATTGGAACGAGATTGCTGAACTCATTCCAAAGAGAGGACACATATAGTTTTGTTAAAAATTTAAGCAAAAATTGAAATGAAAGTGTCAATGACACTGTAGCTCAACTTGTCAAGACAAAGACATGTACATGTATAGTATGTGGCACAGCAATGACAAACATCTAGGTAATGACCTGACAACAAAGGTACATATAAAGTATTGTAACGGTCTGTACATAAATACTGACCGTTGCCTGTAACAAATGTATAGGTAAAGTATTGTAAAGGTGGGTGACAGTCAGATGCTAAACTAGAAAAGAAATATTTGAGTCCCAGAGTGGGTCTGACTGAACCCCAAAATATTTGTTCTCATAGCACAGTGATAACAAAGGCACCCCAAAACACACTCGTTCCTGTCCCAAGGTGAAAACAAAGGTACCCAAGAAGTTTTGTAAAGATCAGTTCATAAATACGGGCTGTATAGAAGTTGTGACAAAAAACTGATTGGACCTAATTTCGGTACAAAATGGCCACTGGCAGCCATCTTGAATTTTGGACCGCACCCAGAAACACTCAGTCTCATCCCAAGGTGATAACAAAGGTACCCAAGAAGTTTTGTGAAGATCGGTTCATAAATACAGCCTCTACCCTGAGCCGTATTGACATATGTGCTTACATTGTGTAAGTAGCACTGAATAAATCAAAGTTCATCTAATTTGCATAATTTCTGCACGAAAAAAAAACCCTTACAATATGTGATGTATTCCATGTTGCTAAACATTCATACAAAAATTTATTAATATCAGAACTTTCATACAGAAGTTCTGTACAAAAGACTGATTGCACTAATTTTGGTACAAAATGGCTGCTGGTGGCCATCTTGAATTTCGGACCACACCCAAAAACACTCGCTCTCATCCCACGGTGATAACGGTGATAACAAAAGTACCCAAGAAGTTTCGTAAAGATTGGTTCATAAATATGGCTTCTAGTCTGAGCCTTATAGAAGTTGTGTACAAAAAAAACGATTAGACCTAATTTCGGTACAAAATGGCCACTGACAGACATCTTGAATTTTAAACCGCACCCAGAAACACTCGTTCTCGTCCCAAGGTGATAACAAAGGTACCCAAGATCAGTTCATAAATACAGACTCTAGCCCGAGCCGTATTGACATGTGTACGTCGCACTGAAAAAATCAAAGTTCATCTAATTTGCATAATTTCTGCACGAGAAAAAAACCTGTATTATATGTGATGTATCCCATGGTACTAAACATTCACACAAAAAATTATTCAAATCAGCGCTTTCATATGGAAGTTCTGTGCAAAAATCTGAATTTCGGACCGGACCAAAAAACACTCGTTCTCGTCCCACGGTGATACCAAAGGTACCCAAGAAGTTTCGTAAAGATCGGTTCATAAATACGGCCTCTAGCCCGAGCCGTATTGGCATTTGCACTTACAGTGCTGAAAGTAACACCAAAAAACATCAAAATTAGTCTAATTTGCACAATTTACGCACGAAAAAAAACCCTGTATTATATGTGATGTATCCTATGGTACTAAACATTCATACAAAAAATTATTCAGATCAGAGCTTTCATATGGAAGTTCTGTACAAAAAACAGATTTCTGCATCGTCGGTACAAAATGGCGGCTGGCAGCCATCTTGAATTTCGGACCGCACCCAAAAACACTCGTTCTCGTCCCACGGTCATAGCAAAGGTACCCAAGAAGTTTCGTAAAGATCAGTTCATAAATAGGGCCTCTAGCCCGAGCCGTATCCAATTGTTGACGTACGGACAAATGGACGATGGGCCATGACAAAAGCTCAAAGTTGAGCTAAAAATAATATTTAAAATATTAAATTTTGATGTCATGTGTATTGGGTAAAGGGCTAATTGTCGTTCTCAAGGACACAATGCAGATATTGGAAGTCAGGATCAACATAGACCTTTTGATCATAAATTTGGTGTGCTAACCAATAAACCACCCTGCTCTCTTTCTAATGTTGTAATACAAGATAAAAACAAAAAAAAGACGACATGATGCATTTTTCACTTTTATTGAAAAAAGCACTGCAAACAGTTCTCTGGCAGAAGGATATTTAATTAATATTGAGATTTGAATGTTCATACATATAAAGTTTCAAAATGTTTAAAAATTCTTCATAAATGTTCATATATCTGTCAATAACAGTACACTAAGTTGATGAAAGACAATAATGGGTTTCATCTTAAGCAATCTTCAAACCAGCAACGGCCCTCTCAATTGACTGAAAAGAGACAAAAAAAAATCCTGTTCAAAATAATTCATGGTGACATAATCATTACAAACTGAGGAAAAACAATATATTTGCAAGGCAACACACCTGTAAAAATTGGTTTCTATGAACCTCTTGCTTGGAAGTTTCTAGTGCATTCAATATTTTTTTAATGACTTTGGAAAAATTTATTTTTGTTTTATATTATGAATGAACTCATCTGGAAATAGGATAAACTGATCACAAAAATGAACGTGTCAGTGACACTGCAGCTCAACTTGTCCAAGAAGGGACTGAACTAAATGGAAAGATCCAGTAATGCGAAGTCACTGACTCAAGTTTCTACAGAAGACATCACACCAAAGCTACAAATGAAATCTGAAAAAAATCGGGTGAGGGATGGGGCCTGTTGGGTGTACTAATGGAATTGCTGACAATTTATATGTCAAATCCAAGATGGCCGGTGGTGGCTATCTTTTTCAACGGAATGCAGAAAAGTTTGATATCTCCCATCTGGACATCATACCAAAGTTACATATAAACTTTGAAAAAGATTTGGAGAGAGATGTGGCCTGTAGGGTATGCAAATGGAATTGTTGATAATTTATATTTTATATACCGAATCCATGATGGCCACTGCTGGCCATGTTTTTCAACAAAATTCAGAAAAATTTGATAGCTCCCACCTAGACATCACACCAAAACTACATATGAAATTTGAAAAAGATTGGGTGAGAGATGTGGCCTGCAGAGTGTGTGCTAATGGAATTGTTGACAATTCAAATCCCAATCCAAGATGACTGCAGGCAGCCATATTTTTGAATGAAATTCAGAAAAATGTAATAGCTCCCATCTAAACATTACACCAAAGCGATATATGAAATTAAAAAAAAAGATCAGGTGAGAGATGCGAGCTGTAGGATGTGCTAATGGAATTGCATACAATTTAAATCTGAATCCAAGATGGCTGCTGGCAGCCATGTTTTTCCACAAAATTCACAAATATTCGATAGCTCCCACTAGACATCAAACCAAAGCTACATATGAAATTTGAAAAAGATTGGGTGAGAGATGCAGCCTGTAGGGTGTGCTAATAGAATTATTGACAATTTATATGCCAAATCTAAGATGGCCACTGGCAGCCATGCTTTTCAATGAAATTTGAAACAATCTGATATCTCTCATCTAAACATTGCCCCAAAGCCACATATGAAATTTGGGACTGATCAGGTGAGAGCCACGGCCTGTAGGGTATGCTAAAGGAATTGTTGGACAATCTATATCCAAATCCAAGATGGATACTGGCAGCCATGTTTTTCAACAAAATACAGAAAAATTTGATTGCTCCCTTCTAGACATCACACCAAAGCTACATGAGAAATTTGAAAAAATATTGGGTGAGAGATGTGGCCTGTAGGTTGTGCTAATGGTATTGTTGACAATTTTTATGCCAAATCTAAGATGGCCGCTGGCAGCCATGTTTTTTAACAAATTTTGAAAAATTTGATACCTCCAATCTAGACATTACCCCAAAGATACCTAATAAATTTTAGACTGATTGGGTGAGAATTGCAACCTGTTGGGTGTACTAAAGGAATTGTTGGACAATTTATATCCAAATCAAAGATGGCCACTGATGTCCATGTTTTTCAAGGAAATTCAAAAAAAATCGATAGCTCTCATCTAGACATTGCCCCAAAGCCACATATAAAATATGGGACCGATCGGGTGAGAGACACAGCCTGTAGAGTGTGCTAAAAGAATTGTTAGACAATTTATATTCCAATCCAAGATGGCTGCTGGCAGCCATTTTTAAAAAAAAAAAAATTCAATAGCTCTCATCTAGACATCACACCAAAGCTACATCTGAAATTTGAAAAAGATTGGGTGAGAGATGCAGCCTGTATACAGGGTGTGCTAATGTAATTGTTGATAATTTATATGCCAAATCTAAGATGGCTGCTGGAGGCCATGTTTTTTAACAAAATTCGGAAAAAATCCACAGCTCCCATCTAAACATTGTCCCAAAGCTACATATGAAATTTGGGACAGGTCGGTGAGAGCTGTGATCTGTAGGGTGTGCCAAAGGAATTGTTGGACAATTTATATCCAAATCCAAGATGGCAACAGGCAACCATGTTTTTCAATGAAATTCGAAAAAAATCGATAGTTCCCATTTGGACAAGGCCCCAAAGCCACATATGAAATTTGGAACTGAGCGGGTGAGAACAACTCATGCCAATAGCTCATACTTGACATTGTCAAGTTGAGCTAATAAGTCAGTACTTTTAATATTTTTGTTATATATTCCAAATTGAATTAAATCGAAAACTAACATTTTCGCAAATGAAAGTTTTGAATAACTAAATTTTTTCATTTTTTGTGTCGCAAACATAGCTTATGATTCCTTGCTCCAATGAAGATGAAAATTGAATAGGGATTTTTGTGAATAGCACTAGCCAGTTTTGACTGTTAATTTGGGTAAAGGGTTAAAGATCAAATAATCCGAACTTGTAAGACCAGGTTTATTAAATATATAATCAAATACCAAGACTTTTAAAGACAGGTCATGTGGAGGCAGTGACGAATCACCACTAAAACAATTTCCAAAATTTAGTAATTGTCAATTTTTGAATATCAGCCTGGGAGCAGGTTGGAAATGTGAACTAACATGTTGGATGAATTAACTGCAACCTTTTCTGGCATTGCTGTTAGCTAACTGGTATTGTAACAGACCATTTATGGCTAGGTGATTGGGGGCCATAGATCTGAAATTAGGGCCAGGGCCAATTTCAGAAACATCTTTAGAATTTTCAGTTCAGAGGTTCGGACCTAGCACAATGCCTAGTGGGGCACATACCATATTATAATTTGTGCCACACTGTCTTTTGATATCACATATTGTTATAAAGTTTCATTAAAAATTATTCAGTGGTTAAGAAATTATGGCCTGGACAAACAAAATATTGATGACAGACGGACAGACAAATTCGCATCGGAAAAGCTCGGCTGACATTTTGTCAGGTGGAGGTAATAAACTGGCAATTATTTCAAGAGTGACGGACAATTGGGCACGGAAAAAATCTGACAGAACTGGAAAGTTAGGACAAAATCATCAGAAGGCGAATGATTGGTCATCTAAGTTAAATCTGTGCCACTGACTCCATTAATGATCAAGCTGTATGATGTACGCACACTTTTGTTGCACTTAGACAATAACCGATTAATTGACTAATTACTGTTAATCCACTGGGCTCAGTAGGTCGCAAGTCTTTACAAAAGGCAGAATTTAATCAGATAAATACTTCATACCATTGCGAATCACTCACGATGGTATGAAGTATTTATGTAATTAAATCTCGCCACGATATGAAGTATTTATGTAATTTAATTCTGCCTTTTGTAAAGTTTATATCCTACAATGCTTTAATGAAGAAAAAGAAATGTCCCATTACTGCTCACTGACAATAGACAATGAAAGTATGTCCAAACACTATTTCTAACACTCTATTGATAAAATCGCTTGGTTTGACTGTTTTTTTGTTTATTTTGTCATCGATCACACAAGATTGGTGCCAAATCAAATTTTTTAGTGCAATTGGCTAAATTGGCACCCAACAGCATGAACACTGGTTACAAATACTAAAGATCAACGTTTTACAACTGATTTCAGTTTAGGACACAATAAGAACAATTACTAGATTTTCATCCTCACTAGTGATGTGGACCATGAAACCACAACCGGTCCAAGGTCCCTACTAGACCTGATGGACTGGACTACCCCAAGGGGTAGTTCTGGATCATCCAGACTGCCCAGTAGGTAATTTTAATTTCTGAATTATCACTAGTTTGGGATAAAACACTTGTTTATATTTTTCTTTGAATTGCAACTTAAAAGAGACCATCACAAAATCAGTTATATGAACAGGTTTCTCGCACACTATCTAGGCAAAGTGACACATTGAATTGTCAGACAAGGGCACAATCTGCGGGCGCAAACTAAGACATATGCTGATTATGCAAGTCTATGTCTGTGCCTCTATGATTAAAGGGGTCAATCTGCTGACACTCACACTAATCACATTCAGTTCAGCTCAACTAAGATTGTTTTGGTTTCATTTAAGAAAATGCCAAGCGAGACTGAATATAATTAGCAGTGCATTTGTAGAATGTGGTCCCTACTCCCTAATAGGTTAATTTAGCAACACTAATTTATGACACTTACTGGGTAGTCACATTAATGAGCTATCGGGCACTTCTATACCCAAGTAGCAGAAAAAACATTTACCATTTTGGGAACCTCTGCCTGGAGCTGGGTCAATCAGAATAGACGAGATCTCATCGACATTGAGGTATAAATAAGGCTTAGCTATTAATATGGCTTGGATGTGTCATAGGTAAAAATTACTCAGGAAATGTTTTCCCAAAGTATACACACCAGGTCATATACCCTGAAAACACACAATGTCAATACACTGTTAAATAGTGTCATCACAACACCAATGATGTGACAACATTATATAACATTGTATTGACATTGTGTGTTTGCAGTGTACCCTATATATCAGTTCAACTAGAAACGGGGGCGCGGTGGCTCAGTAGGTAGAGGTGCAGACTGCAAGCCGAGAAGTCCTCGGTTCGAATCCCACCTGCGGCAGTCGCGTTGTGTCCTTGGGCAAGACACTTCACTCCCATTGCCCACGTGGGGGCATGGTGATGCTGTGTACTAAGGTGTACTGCATGTCGATGGTGCACCTATCTTCAACCAATGCTAACCCTGCTTGTGTGGAGTTAGTATGTTGGGGAGCTGACAGTTGCTCAGTGGTTCTCTCCGGCTTCCTCCACCTGTAAAACTGTCGAGGTCATGATTAGCCATTGTGCAGAAATATGTGACCTTAAACACCAATAAATAAATAAATAAATAATAAATAACTAGAAACACTGTAATGTACACTGGACCGCCATGGCACCAGTCCACTTGGAAAAAAATGGACTACCTACCTGTATAGTGGATGATATCAGACTGCTATTTTTTGGACTGGACCACCAATGGTAGTCTGGTACAGTTTGCATCACTAATCCCCACCTACCCTGGTCTTTCAGCCCTGCCTCAAAAAATTTCTATATACTAAATATTGCATCCTGCTAGCTAATTATACAGCACCAATATTGTTAACTTATTTTTATTTGGCAAACTTTGGGTTATCTGAATGGTTAAAGTGTGCACTGCCTTCCTTAACCACTCAAAGCCCAATAGCTTGACAATTAAAAATAAGTCAAAAGGTAGCTTGAATGGTCAAAAATGCAATGAATAAGATGTATCATTTGATATGAAAGCCCCCTGCAGGGTAGCATAATTGATTACTAGATTCAAATGCCTGTAGCATTAACTGTTCACAATATCTCTATATAAAGGAGAAATAAATATGTTGCAATATTTCCATCTTCAAGAGTGTGCAATATCTCCATCTCCAAGAGTCTGGGAAAACTGATATTCTAACTACTTCCATGTTTAAATTAAAGTTAAGCAGCTTTGTAACATCAATCAAGCTCAGTAAAATTTATTTTCTACAAGTAGGTGCCCATCACAAAGGCACATACTAAAATCAGCGTATAGTAAAATGAAAGTGTCAATGACACTGTAGCTTAACTTGTCTGCGTGTTGTGTTTGATGAAAAGGATAATGTTCAATGTTTATGAAAGGATTATGAAATAAGACAAGAATTGTGATATTTGGGAATATGTTAATTTATGTTCCCTGTATGCTATGCTTTTAATGAAAATAATATGAAGTGTAGACTGTACTAAAGAACTGAGGGGTGGGTTAATGTGGCCTTCACAGTTAATGTATGTGGCCCTCACAATTAACGTATGTCAACAAAAGTTACCAAGTTACAGTGAAATTATTCCAAAACGAGTCATCATATCAAGTTACAATGAAATCCCTTCATAAATATGGCTTGTAGACTGTGCTAAAGGTTTTCAGGCCTGTGTAGCCATCACGGTTGATGTCATCATCTTGACATTATACAGAGTCATTCTACCAAGTTACAATGAAATCCCTTCACAAATACAACCTGCAGTCTGTACTTTCAGGTTTTGGGATCGGGCAGCCATCATGGTTGAATGATCGCGACCAAAAGGGGATGTTCTCATCTGAGCATTATCTGGAGACATCCTACCAAGTTACAATGAAATCCCTTCATAAATATGACCTGTAGACTGTACTCAAGGTTTTCAGGCTTCGGGCCCCTGTAGCCGTCACAGTTGACCAATCACAACCAAAAGGGGATGTCATTATCTAGGCATTATATGGAGTGAACCTAACAAGTTACAATGAAATCCTTCCATAAATAGGCCTATAGACTATGCCAAAGGTTTTCGGGCTCGGGCAGCCATCATGGCTGAATGATCGCAACCAAAAGGGAACGTTCTCATCTAGACATGACCCCAAACCTGCATATGAAATTTTGTGATGATCGGACAAGACCTACTAGACATTATTTGGAGACATCCTACCAAGTTGCAATGAAATCCCTTCATAAATGTGACCTGTAGACTGTGCTAAAGGTTTTCGGGCTTTGCGCCCCTGTAGCCGTCACAGTTGACCAATTGAGTTCAAAAGGGGACGTTATCATCTAGACATTATATGAAGTCAACCTACCAAGTTATAATGAAATCTCTCCATAAATATGATCTGTAGACTGTGCTAAAGGTTTTTGGGTTTTGGGCTCGGGCAGTCGTCATGGTTAACAGATCGTGACTAAATGGGGAAGTTCTCATCTAGACATCATACAGAGTCATCCTACCACGTTGCAATGAAATCCCTCCATATTAAATATGACCTGCAGACTGTGCTAAAAGTTTTTGGGTTTCGGCCTTGGGCATCCATCACGGTTGACAGATCATGACCAAAAGGGGATGTTCTCATCTAGGCTTTATACAGAGATTCCTACCAAATTACAAAGAAATCCCTTCATAAATACAATCTGTAGACTGTGCTAATGGTTTTCGGGTTTTGGGATCGGGCAGCCATACCGATTGACCGATCACGACCAAAAGGGGGCGTTCTCATCTAGACATGACCCCAAACCTGCATATGAAATTTCGTGATGATCAGACAAGACCTACGGTGTGTAGCCTGTGCTAAAGGAAAATGTGAACAGACTAACAGACTTCTGCACACGTGATGGCAATAGCTTATCTTGACTGTGTCAAGTTAAGCTAAAAAGTTAAAATTAAAGATGAACGTAAGTAACTCCACAACAACAAAAATTTTACTAAATAGGAGCCATAACTCCACCATTAATCATCAGACAGGCGGGTTTTCAAACTCGTCCTGTAGATTCTTCGGTTAAACTCAACTACCGAATATTGACCCAATCAATCAATATTTGTTGAAGTTATCTTTAGTGGATTCTTCAGTTAGAGTCAAATATCGGATATTTGCCCAATCAATGAATATTTATTGAATCAAGCTAATGGAAGAAAATTAGTTAAAATTGATCAATTGGAAACATAACTCTGCCCCTGATCATCAGATCGAGCGAGTTTTCGAACTCGGTCAAAAAGTGTTGAGAACAACTCACATACCAAATATCAAACCAATCAGATAATATTTGTTTAAGTTATCGTGCTAAGAAGCACATTTTACCAGAATCTGACCTCCCACAATCCCCATCCCCACCTGTCCCCCCCCCCACCCACCCCCCCACACCCCCCTTTGAGATGTTGTATACCAAATATGAAAGCATTCCGACTAGTGGATCTGAAGAAGATTTTAAAAAATTATTCCCCATATTGAACCAAGTTAAAATTTGGGCTTCCATAGGAAGCTCAAATATTAATCTAGGGACTTGGTTTGAACAATCTTAAATCTGACCCTCATAACAATGATGTATACCAAGAAGATTTTTAAAGAAATTTCCTCATATTGCCCTAAGTTAAAATTTGGGCTACTATAGAGAGCCCAAATATTAACCCAGGGAACCAATTTGAACAAACTTGAATCTGACTTCCCTGGAGATGTTGTAATTTATTTATTTATTTATTGGTGGTTAAGGTCACATATTTCTGCACAATGGCTAACCATGACTGTGACAGTTTTACGGGTGGAGGAAGCTGGAGTACCCGGAGAGAACCACTGAGCAATGGCGAGCAACTGTCAGCTCCCCAACATACCAACTCCACACAAGCAGGGTTAGCATTGGTTGAAGACAGGTGCACCATCGACGGGCAGTACGTCTCAGTACACAGCGTCACCGTGCCCCCACGTGGGCAATGAGGGTGAAGTGTCTTGCCCAAGGACACAACACGGTTGCCGCATGTGGGATTCGAACCTAGGACCTCTCGGCTTGCAGCCTGCACCTCTACCAACTGAGCCACCGCGCCCCCTCAAAGATGTTGTAAACCAAATTTGAAAAGATTCTGACAGGTGAATCTGAAGATTTTTGAAGAAATTCCCTCATATTGTACTAAGTTAAATTTCAGGTTCCCATATGGAGTCCAAATATTAACGAATTTAACAAACTTGAATCTGACCCCCCCCCCCCCCCCCCCAAAGATTCTGACAATTGGTTATGAAGAAAAGATTTTTTTTTTTTTTTGCAAATATGCTGACTCAGCATTTTTTCGATGCCCTCTACAGGACACCCTAACATAACCGATGGCAATTTTGGGAAATATGAGCATTTGAAAATATTTCTATTTTTAGCTCCTGGGGTTCCCATGGGGATGCAGGAATTTTTTTTTTTTTGCATGAGTCAAGTACACATGACCCAATAATACCAAATTTGGTTCAAATTGGGCCATCGGTTCAGAAAATAAAAATTTTGGACGGGGGCCAAAAATCTTATGCCTCCCATTACAAAGCCAAATATTGCTTCACGAACTTCATTTGAACAAACTTGATTCTACACCTCAAAAGGAAGCTCCATAACAAATATCAAGTCATTGTACCCACTGGTTCATGAGAAGAAGATTTAAAAAATATTTTGGAGCATTTTCCCTCACCCCCTCCCTATGAGGCTGGGCATGTTGAGTTGAACAAAATGCAATGCCCCTTCGGGACCATCACTCACACAAACTTTCACTTGAATTGTCCCAGTGGTTTTGGAGGAAAGACCAAAACATGGTGACGACAGACGATGGATGGAGAGCAGTGAGATTAGCTCAGCCTGACTTTGTCAAGGTGAGCTAAAAAGTAATAAGTTAAAACTGTCAATACATAATTCCTACATTATGTACCACTATTCTTGACTATGTCTTATATGGCACAATTCATATCCCATTTTAAGTTAAGCCAAGGTACAAAACAATGGCCCTTTCCTTATGATGTCAATGCGTTGTAACATAATGCAGGCTTACAGACTACAAGTGGCACTGAACAATGCTCAACCAACATATTAGTTGACTCATGATTTCTGATTTTGCATACAATATTGATATTCTTGTGAAATATAAAATAAAATTTGCCCGCCTTGAGACTATTGAGACAAACCACTTGAACAGTTGGTCTCAAGACGTGTGCTTTTGGAAATGAGAACAAGATTTTTCACGAGCGGATTCTTTTACACCAGTAAAATCAAAATTACGGGTGCAAACGAGCGTGATCGCACTCGCGCCCGTTTCACACGAAGGCCTGCCCTTTGGTATGATGAGAGTCCAGCATGGGGAACATGATATCCACATATCACAGTTTTTGTCTGTATATTCCTTCCAAAGCTTCTGCCCATGTAGGACTTGGAATAATAACAAAATTAACCTTTTACATTATAAGTTGTATCCATGTGGTGGTCAAAATAAATAAATATTTAAAAAAATAAATAAATAAATGGTGATAGACTAGTGTGGTGGAAACGTTATCCACATATTGTGGGTTCTGTCCATGCATACTTATCTCAGATATGTCTCTTGTTAGAGTTAGAAAAACTGTTCCTTTGATCTTTATGCATTGTTTTTTTTTTATCATTGGGAATATTTTTATTGAATGACAACAGAAAATTGAATAATCTTTGTAACACCCATGTAGCATGGGTATACATGGGAAGTTTAACCAAGTTAGTTTTCATGTTTGTGTGTTTGTTCAAAATGGCAGATATTTAAGCCATCTTGAGAAATTCCAGTGAGGAGCAAATGCTCAAAGTAAGTATTTGACTTTAGGGCAGAAATCAATTAAGTAAATGACAGAACAGCGAAATGTAAACAAAATTTACATTTTAGGCCTCACAAAGCAGATCTTGTTTCTCAGGCCATTTTTGGTAAAATTGCATGTGGGCAGGCATTTTTTTATTTTTGTAATTATTTCTTTTGTCATTAAAAAGTTCATGTTCTTGGTTTGTTTTATGTTTTAGGCCCCATAATCTACAGAATAGCATGGGTGGTGGTGTATTATGTCCCTTGAGTGCAAAAAGCCTTTGCAATGCTTTAGCATTGCAAAGGCTTGTTGCACTCAAGGGACAACTTTATTAACTTGGGTAAAATATCTGATATAAACCATTTAATTTTTATTTTTTTAAGTTTGCATTGGTTATAAAATGAGAGCATGTGGCAGCCAAAAGGACCATGCATGAGGGCCTTAAAAACAGATTTTCAATATTCTTAGGCCGTATGATGTAATTTTATACAACCTGAGTTGATAATCATTATTCAATATAGATAAATAATGGTGATAGATTAGTATGGTGGAAAGGTTATCCACATATTGTGGGTTCTATCCATGCACACTTACCTTAGTTATGCCTCTTGTTAGAGTTAGAAAAACTTTTTGCACTGTTGTTTTTTGCCAATGGGAATATTTTTGAATGATAACAGAAAATGAAATAACCTTTATAATTCCCATGTTGAATGGGTATGCAGGGGCAGTTTAACCCTTTACCTAACATGAAAAGCAGATAACACTTCCAAACAAAATTCTTAAACAGGATTTCGGCTCGGGGAAAATTTGTGGGTCCGGTAGTTTAAAGTGAAACTCAGACGCCAAAGGCGTCTGCCGCGCGTGCTTTCCGTGCGTATAGAGGGGAGTCTGGAAAATTTTGATTTTTAGGTGCTCTCTGGGGGCATTCTGGTCGCTAAAATGATGAAGAACTGAAGTGGAAAATATGTATTTTTTCGTCCTACAATTCTCTAAATTCCCATGGGACACACAATACTACATCTGGTTGCAGGTTGCATAAAAATACAAACCCAAAACAACACAAAATCCACAAATCAGCTTTGTTTACAACCGCTTGCGGTAATATTCGAAAAGAACCATGATGCGGACGTGTGACGTCATGCACGTGCAATTACATCATTTATCGCTCGAAATAAAACCCAGTGATTTTGAACCAAACGCGACAATTTGAGTCCAAAATTTTATAGGCGACGTTTAGGATTTGAACTTTGTTTCCACCTGTCGTCTGGGGGTTATAAAGTATCAGGTTGTCGCCAGTAATAGTAGGCATAGTATACAACATAATTATGCCTATATTACGTGGAAACAAAGGATCCTGAGTGTTGTTACGATACAGCATTGTACTCGACATTTTAACCACCAGCTTTTCTGACTGATCATAGTATGATCGGCGGGGGGAATGGGTCCGGTCGACGGATCCGCAGTCGGTCTAGCGGAAACCCTGCTTAAATAACTAATTTTTTTCATTTATTGTCTCGAAAACATAGATTATGACACCTCATTGGAATGAGCTTGACGAGCTCGTTCCAAAGAGGGGTCATAACCTATGTTTTTGAGACAAAAAAATTAAAAAATGAAAGTGTCAATGACATTGTAGCTCAACTTGACAAACTTGAACTTGGTAAGTTATAAATGAAATGGCAAAATTGAAGATCATTGGTACCAGTGTCATTTTTTTTTGCCAGTGGAAACATTTTTTGACAGAAACCGAAGAAAATCGATAGCTCCCATCTAGAGGCCTTCCCAAACAAGCATGCCAGGTTTCAAAGCAATCCGATCATAAATGTGCCCTGTAGGGTGTACAAAAGGGAAATATTGTGGTCTGACTCGACTAAATTCTAAGAACGTTGGCCGTGGCAACATTTTTTGACGGAAATTGAAGAAAATCGATAGCTCCCATCTAGAGGTTTCCCCAAACAAGCATACCAGGTTTCAAAGCAATCAAATCATAAATGTGCCCTGTAGGGTGTGCCAAAGGGAAATATTGTGGTCTGACTAAACTGAGTTCTGAAAACGTTGGCCGCAGCAACATTTTTTGACAGAAATTGAAGAAAATCAATAGCTCCCATCTGGAGGTCACCCCAAACAAGCATGCGAGGTTTCAAAGCAATCCGATCATAAATGTACCCTGTAGGGTGTGCCAATGGGAAATATTGAGTCTTCTGACTAAACTAAGTTCTAAGAATGTTGGCCGCGGCAACATTTTTTGACGGAAATTGAAGAAAATCGATAGCTCCCATCTAGAGGTATCCCCAAACAAGCATACCAGGTTTCAAAGCAATCTGATCGTAAATGGGCCCTGTAGGGTGTGCCAAAGGGAAATCTTGAGCTCTGACTAAACTAAGTTCTACGAACGTTGGCCGTGGCAACATTTATTGCCGGAAATTGAAGGAAATCGATAGCTCCCATCTAGAGGTCACCCTAAATAAGCATACCACATTTCAAAGCAATCAAATCATAAATGTGCCCTGTAGGGTGTGCCAAAGGGAAATATTGTGGTTTGACTAAACTAAGTTCTAAGAACGTTGGCCGCGGCAACATTTTTTGACGGAAATTGAAGAAAATCGATAGCTCCCATCTAGAGGTCACCCCAAACAAGCATGCCAGGTTTCAAAGCAATCCGATCATAAATGTACCCTGTAGGGTGTGCCAAAGGGAAATATTGAGTCTTCTGACTAAACTAAGTTCTAAGAACGTTGGCCGCGGCAACATTTTTTGACAGAAATTGAAGAAAATCGATAGCTCCCATCTAGAGGTCTACCCAAACAAGCATACAAGGTTTCAAAGTAATCTGATCATAAATGTGCCCTGTAGGGTGTGCCAAAGGGAAATATTGAGGTCTGACTAAACTAAGTTCTACGAACGTTGGCCGTGGCAACATTTTTTGCCGGAAATTGAAGAAAATCGATAGCTCCCATCTAGAGGTCACCCTAAATAAGCACACCAGGTTTCAAAGCAATCAAATCATAAATGTGCCCTGTAGGGTGTGCCAAAGGGAAATACTGAGGTCTGACTAAACTAAGTTCTAAGAATGTTGGCCGTGGCAACATTTTTTTACGCAAATGGAAGAAAATTGATAGCTCCTATCTAGAGGTCAGCCCAAACAAGCATGCCAGGTTTCAAAGCAATCCGATCATAAATGTGCCCTGTAGGGTGTGCCAAAGGGAAATATTGAGGTTTTCTGACTAAACTAAGTTCTAAGAACGTTGTCCGCGGCAACATTTTTAGACAGAAATGGAAAAAAATCGATAGCTCCCATCTAGAGGTCACCCCAAATAAGCATACCAGGATTCAAAGCAATCCAATCATAAATGTGCCCTGTAGGGTGTGCCAAAGGGAAATATTATGGTCTGACTAAACTGAGTTCTAAGAACATTGGCCGTGGCAACATTTATTGCCGGAAATTGAAGGAAATCGATAGCTCCCATCTAGAGGTCACCCTAAATAAGCACACCAGGTTTCAAAGCAATCAAATCATAAATGTGCCCTGTAGGGTGTGCCAAAGGGAAATATTGTGGTTTGACTAAACTAAGTTCTAAGAACGTTGGCCGCGGCAACATTTTTTGACGGAAATTGAAGAAAATCGATAGCTCCCATCTAGAGGTCACCCCAAACAAGCATACCAAGTTTCAAAGTAATCTGATCATAAATGTGACCTGTGAGGTGTGCCAAAGGAAATTGTGGACGTACGTACTAACGTACTAACGTACGTACGTACGCCGACGGACGAGAAGTGATGGCAATAGCTCAGCTTGACTGTCAAGTTGAGCTAATAATAAAAATTAATTGACAACTTTTGTGAATAGCGCTGGCTGGTTTTGGCCTTTACGTTGGGTAAAGGGTTAACCAAGTTAGTCTTCATGTGTGTGTTTGTTCAAAGTGACAGATATTCATGCTATCTTTAAAAATGTCACCATTCCAATGAGCAACATATGCTCTCAATGGTACTGCAGGAGGAGGCATATGCAACACATTGCTCTTTTTTCTTGTTTATCATTTAGTTAATATCATGCTGTGGTCTTAACATGTGTAATAACTCCATGCCAATTCTGTGACAGTAAAATATGTTCCCTTCTGAATCGAATCATCACACATGCGGCTGCTACCCTCAATAAGAGAGATTTGTGTTTTGTCGAGATGTTTTTACTTGTATAGGCCAAAATACATTGAAAGATAAATATGGATATTCTCTGGACTCCACCTTTTAATTATCTGCTTTATGCAGTGGAATCCTGCTAATTGTATACCATATGCGATACTGTTAGCAAAAATCTTCAAATAACAGGAATGTTCCATTTCCAGAATTCTGTAATAAGTTACCTGCTTTTTTGATGGTAAATTACTTTTTCAATTCTTTATATTTTCTCCGATCTGTCAAACAAGATATCAAGAATTAAATAATTTTGTCTTCACTTCCCCCTGCCCCCTTCCGAATTGTTCAAACAATACATTATATTCAATTAATTCAATATTAAATTTCTTTTACAACCACAGTAGAACCTCAACCCTTTACCCAACATAACAATACATTATATTCAATTAATTCAATATTAAATTTCTTTTACAACCACAGTAGAACCTCAACCCTTTACCCAACATAGCGGCCAAAAACGACCAGAAAATTAACCAGAATAAGCCTACCACAGCCTAAAATTTCTCGGAAGTTTCTCAATAAAACCATACAAATTCTTCGAGCTGGTTCTAATGGTATCCATATTTGTATGGATTTATTGAAAAATTGTGAAATTTGTTTTCCAAAAATGTGAAGTTTAATTTATTTTTTTAAAATACTGTTAGATAAAGGGTTAATGAATACCCACTTTACCGATGGAAAAATATTCCATTTAACAGGAGTTTTCGATTAACAGAAATTTATTCATTTTCCTTGTAGTAATAAACTAAACATTTATTCTATTATATCTTGTTTGACAGAGAATATTATACATATTGCACAAAATTAAAATCCAGGCACCCTTAGGAAGCCCAAATATCAACCCAGGGACTTGATTTGAACAACTTGGACCTGACCTCTCTAAGGAACAAGCCAGAAAGTTAAAAAATTTATAGTAATTTATATATTTTTTATACTTACCAATGACCCAGACTTAGCTGGTGCTAACTCTTAAAAATCTAGGGCCAAACACAAATTTTGCCCCCCAATCCCCAAAATTTGCATCTAAAACCAAAAGAAATCATGTCCTAAAGGACCTCCATACTTTTCCCCCACTGCGCATGCGCAGTGTCAAGGACGTTCCGAAATTGGCGCCAATCATCATTCTTACTGGCAGTGCCTGGTCAGCGCTATGTACTCAGCGGGGAGGTAAGAGTTCCCAACTCCTGGGAGGGCCATCCCCGTCTGGGTCATTGGTAAGTATAAAAAATATATAAATTACTATAAATTTTTTAACATTTTTATACTGTACCAATGACCCAGACTTAGCTGAATAGTAAAAAGGCTGGAGGGCCTAGGACATAGAGCAAAATCCAATAAGCTCAACTATATAATATAGAGTGAACCCCTCAAGGAGAAAAGGAGTATTAGGCTTTACATGTATCTTTCTTATTTTATGATAAATTAGAAAGATACACTACCCTTCATAATTGAGCACAATAACATTCATGTTCTCTATTAACATCCAGTATAACCCATTATACTAATTATTTTTAAAGTAAGCCAATAAATAAAGTTAGTCCAGAGAATTGAGACTCTTTATATTCATTAAAAGTGTCCGAGGATTGTATATTAACGCCCATTTGACACTTGACATATACAAATGCTTCACACCAAGCTACACTTTAAAAATATGACATGAATGAATTTTTAACATTAATATTACACTTTAAAACCATCCCGGAAACGACTCAGAATTACTGACTCCGGAGGAGGAATTCCCTTGCTTTTCACTATAAAGCAGGTGACCTAAGGGAACACCCTCCCCCCCCCTTCCCTTTGCCCTGGGTCAAATAGCCCAGAGCGAAGAGGGCAGCAGGACGGAGTCACTGCCGGAACAGAAAGCCTGCATAACTATAGTTGCAACTGTTTAGTGGACGACATTCTGAGCAACAGATAATGGACCTAAACAATGCAGGTCTCCAGAAATGGACTCAATATTTCTGAGATAAAAATTCGTGAATGTGGATGGCTGAGACCAATAAGCAGCCTTCATTAAATCTGTAATAGCCACACTATTAGCATAAGCCCAAAATGTAGAAAGAGCTCTTACTTCATGAGCCGAAATCTTAAGCACAGACTGCTGGGAAGAAGATAAACTTTCATAAGCAGTACGGATAGTTAATTGAATCCATCTAGCAATAGAATGGACCGAAATGTCCTTTCTATTAGGCATCAGAGACAGAAACGTTTTCGTCCCTTTCTGATAAACTGAGATCTCTGTTTATAAATGCGTAAAGCTCTAACAGGACAGAGTAAAGGCCTACGCCCGTCTGAAGACGGAAGAGCCTTAATAACCATAGGTTCCGGATATTTATTAGGAGCCTGATTCTTAGCTAAAAATCCAACATTAGTAGTGAAGGTGATAGTGTTCCCGACACTACGATAGTGAGAATCGTCCACCGATAGTGCATGAAGCTCACTGACTCTTCTAGCAGAAGAGAAAGCTAACAGAAAAGCTGTCTTATAAGACAAGAATTTGAAATCTACTGTCCCAAGAGGCTCAAATGGCTTTTCCTTAAGTTTAAGAAGAACCCAAGCTAAATTTCACTTAGGAATTAACCTAAGAGTTCTGGGTCTATTTATCGAGAAGTTTCTAACTAACTTAGATAAAGAGACATTAGATCCAATTAGTAAACTATTGTGATGTGCATAGGTATCAGATAACATAGACCTATAACCCTTAATAGTAACAGGCTGCAGTTTGATTTCGTCAAACAAGTATACTAAAAAGTTTGCAATGTCTGGTATGGATGGATCAAAAATATCAACAGAATGATCCCTACACCAACGACGAAAAACCTTCCACTTAGCCGCATAATTTAGCGAAGAGGAGGTCCTCCTACAGTTAGAAATCGCGTCCACTGCCCGTCCTGTAAAGTGCTTGCCATGCAAGAAGGACCGCACAACGGAAAAACGTGAAGGTTGAGACCTTGCGGGTTGTGATGAAGTCGACGCGGTTTCCCCTGCGAAAGAAGATCCTCCCGTGGAGGAAGCTTTCACGGTAGGTCCCACAACAGACACCTGAGTAGATTTATCCACGGTCTCTGTGGAGACAGAGATGCTACCAACAGAATCTTGCACTGAGATTGTTTTATCTTTAGCAATATTTGCTGAATCAACGGCGCTGGAGGATATGCATATCCTATCATTCCGTCCCATGAGATCGATAGAGCGTCTACTGCAAATGCTCTTGGATCCGGGCACGGTGACACATACGTCTGCAACTGATTGTTGAGATGTGTCACAAATAAGTCTATCATTGGCCGTTCCCACTGGTAGCAAATCTGATTGAATACTTGTTTGTTGAGAGTCCACTCCGACGGCAACAAGAGACCCTTCCGTGAAAGGGAGTCTGCTAGTACATTCAGACGACCCGGTATATGACGGACCGAAAGTAGAACTTGATGTTCTAGAGCAAACAGAAGGATTCTCTCTGTTAGATTGAATAACGGAACGGAATGAGTGCCTCCCTGGTTCCGTATATACGCCACTACTATCGTATTGTCGGACAGAATTTGGACATGAGCTTTGTGAATAATGTCCATCCAATGACGTAACGCAAGCCAAATTGACATCATTTCCTTGATGTTTATGTGCTTGCTTAGGAACTGTTGATCCCAAAGACCCTGGCATCTCGAATCCATTGGGATCAATGTTGCACCCCAACCTGTTTGACTGGCATCCGTCATAATGGTAAAACTCGGATCCGGCAACTGCAGTGGAACTCCCTGAGTTAACCACTGAATGTTTGCCCAAGTCTGAAATCTCTTGTTTCACTTGATCTGACAAGAGAACATCTATGTCGAGCAAATGAATCTTCACACTCCAATTCTGAGTTAAGAAAATTTGGAGAGGACGAGTGCGCAACCGCCCCATCGGAATGAGATCCACGGCGGCTCCGCACAAACCTATCAGTCTCATAAACTCCCTCGCTGTGACTTTGTCTGCATGAAGACAATAGCGAGCGTAACAACTGACTAATTTCGCTCTGGTTAACGGCAGACGAACGAGATTGTTGTGCGTCTCGAAGCTCATTCCCAGATGAGTGAATGACTTGGACGGCACCAGATCCGACTTCTCCTCGTTTATAACAAAACCGAGACGTCGGAGCAATAGAAGCAGATTCTGCACATCGTTCTGAAGCGTTAACTCGTTGCCGTACCTCTGAAGAATGTCGTCCAGGTAGTCCGACGTTACCGCAGACGAATGAGCTCGGAAATACATCATTACCGAGTTCAATACCCGAGTGAAAGCCCACGGTGCTAGGTTCAATCCGAAGCACATCACCCGGAATTGATACACAACTCCTAGGATTGCGAAGCGTAGATACTTTCTGAATGTCGGATGTACCATGACATGAAAGTACGCATCCTTGAGATCTATGCTTGTAGCATAATCGTTCACCCGAATACTCGCTCTGACCGACCGAATCGTCTCCATATAAAATTTCGGAGCGACGATCAGCTTGTTTATCCAGCTCAAATCTATGACTGGACGGAACGAGCCGTCTGGTTTCGGAACCAGAAACAGATGGCTGTAGAATCCCGGTGTTTCCTGGTCTTCTACGACCTCTACCGCGTTCTTCATTAAAAGAGACTGCACCTCCGATAACAGAGCGTCTCTTTTCTGCGGATTTGACGGAAGTTGAGTCCATTTTGGACTTCGAGTTAACGGAGGCTTTCGTTTGAAGGATATTCTTAGACCTTCCAAAATCACCCCTCTCACCCAAGGGTCGTCCGTAATCGACGCCCACTCTTCTGAAAAACTCGACAACCTTCCGCCAACCGGAACACGATAGAGGTTGAAGCCATCACCTCCTGGACCTGCGAGGCCTGCGGGAGGAGAAACCACGTCCTCCACGACCTGCACCTCATCCCGTCGACCTCGGGGCATCTGACCGATTGTCCCGGCCCGAAGGACGTCCCGCACGAGAGTCGCTGCCTTGACGGTCCCTTGAATAAGACCAAGAGGATGCACCGGAACCTCTATAGGAACCTTTCTTGGGCGCATTAGACCCAGAAGTGCCTGTCTTATTCTTCTCTGTCGTATCCGACTTTTTGGAAGCGGATTTAAACAACAGAGAATCCGAAGCTTTCTTCATAATTTTATCGTAGATTGCAGAAAGCTTGCCATCGAATAGAAGTTCTCCGGAGACCGAAGCGACTCTGAGAGAGTTCTTCACCTTACTATCCACGCGTGTGGATGTAGCTAAGGCTGCGTCACGTCTAACCAACTCCAGGTTTGCCACTGAAAGGGCGGAGTTATACGTGGAATAAGCCACTGCCCTTGAAAGAAGTCTTAAAGAGGATTGAAGACGCAGTGATAACGCCTTTGTAAGGTGGTCTGCGTAAGATAAAGCGTCTAAACTGGCCCTGTTAGACGTGATTGTCGTATCCAACACCGCGGTTGGAACGGACATAGACGACGGTAACGACAATTCTAAGTCTTCCGCCTCGTCGTCAAGACGCAGAGGAACTCTCGGAATACCCTGTCCTGCCGTATCAAATTTATTCCTTGCATTAATGAAAGGCAGGTTAAGAGCATTGGAGGACAAGAAACCAGCTTTGCCTGTTTTGGAAGCAAGCTTGAATATAGCGTCGTTCAATAATTCAAATGTTCTTGTGACATTATTGGACTGAGACGGAAACTCAGGGACAATGTCTCTGAACCGCTCAAAGAATTCAGTGTCCAATGACGCTATTATTCTCTTGTCCGGAACCGCAGCAGTCTGGCCCGACGGAACAACGTGAGGAAGGAAGTGCCAGATAAAATCCACGGCAGCTTTATGTTGTTCCGAAAGGGATAGCTCCAAGTCATCCGTATCCCTTTCACCATCCGGTCGGACCTCACGATGCTCCCGGTCGTCCGCACCCGACGCTTCGGCGGAGTGTACCGACCCAGCGCCGTCGGATAATTCCCGATCCAACACCGATTCTGTCGGCTGCTGGGATGCTGCGATAATTTGTGCTATCTGAGCAAGCACATCCGTCATCGAGGCCTGCGGAGTGGCGGTCTTCCGCTGCTTCGCCGCGGGAGGCTCCGCATCAACTGACTCCCGCATACTCTTCCTATGCGAACGTCCGGAGTCTACCGGCCTCGTGTCCCTGGCTACCGGATGGCGTGACCTGGTCACCGAAGAATCCCTTATCGGCGAAGATGGTAGAATATCCGCGGTCACGTAGCCAAGGTGTGGTCGTGTGCGCTGGTGAGAGGATGAGGAAGCCTGTGCAGTCTCCGCGGACTGCCTAAACAACAAAGCATCCCGAGCGACGGACGTGTGCTCCGCTTGCGACACATTTTGTACCACAACATCAGGTCCCTGATGTTGTTGTACGAGAGAGGGACCTCTCTCGCTCGTGGCCCGGCTGGACCTGGACGAGCTAGGAACCGGACTAGAAGGCTTCCTCCGATCTCTCCTAACATCCGCCGTCACTGGGTGTGCACCTAGTATATTTATAGTGCTCGCATCACCCAACATTTCCTCCTGGACCGCAACGGACGAACCCGGCTGCCGAACCATTCGGTGAATGGATGCTACACCGGGCGAGCTAGCGGACGACAGCACCGTCGATCCTACTAGGGACCTCTTAGGCAACTGCCATATCTCCATGAGCACTTTTGCCGCTAACTCTTCATTCAATTGTGACGACGGAAGGGCACTCTTGGAAGATAACATGGAAACATCACCCTGTTCTTGTTCCTCTGAAATAGAAACTGACAGACTAGAGTGACCCTGCGGAGAAAGGACCGGCATAGCCCTTTCTCCACTAACAACATACCGTGACACACGTTTCCAATGTTTGTCATCCCAATATTGACATATTGAACAGGAGTTAGTGCAAGTACACTGACTACAATTAATACAATGATCATGAAAGTCAGAGGAAGATTTCTTCCTATTACAATTTGAACAATGTCCTTTCATTGTGAAAAGACAACAAGTCCTAGTACTCGCACCAACCCCTAAACACAAAGATACATAATAACATGATCTATTAACATTGAAAAAAGCAAATGAAATTCAAAATAATTTTTGAAAAATATTTTTTCAGCGAAGCCCAAGTTTCTGAAAAGTAACGTTGAGCCCCAATGGATCCCAAGGGTAAGTGTGGTCAAAAATTTTAAAATTATTTTAAATAAGTAATGCAACACTTACGGATAATAATAATGTATCTTGTAATGAGATAAACTACTCCAAAGGCAAAAAGCCCCCCTCAAAAGAGACTGTTGCCAATGTAAACAAGAAGTGTATAAACACCAGAAAACATGACTCCAGGCACTGACAATACTGGCCCGAAATCAGTTATCAAAATTACACACTATCTGATGCAAAACAGAGACTTCCAGAGAAGAATCTGCAGAACATCAGATGGTAGATGCAGAACACAACGTCTAAACACCCATGGGTGAAAACGTAAACATGGGGAAAATAACAGAATTCATTCCGTAACCAAGCTAATTCTCCCAAGAAATTTTAGTAGTAATCTTACTCAAAAATATGCCAAAAGCATGGGAGAATAGCAAGGGGGGACTTACAGGATAAGGAGAGAGGAAACACTGAATAAGCAGTGCAACTTCAAAGCAAGAATGACAACAACAGGCCCATGCCTCGAAAATAGGCAACTTAACATAATTTCATTACAAAATTTTAAGTTACAGCCCTGATTATTTTCTGTCACTCCTTTTTCCTCTCCTCCTTCTCTATCCTCCTTAGAATCACCATTTCTCCAATATTTATGTGTCTGGCATCATTTAAACTGAGATTTACAAGCACAAAGATCAGTGAGATGTTAACTGATGAAGGGCCAAACAAAGAATGATGATTGGCGCCAATTTCGGAACGTCCTTGACACTGCGCATGCACAGTGGGGGCAAAGTATGGAGGTCCTTTAGGACATGATTTCTTTTGGTTTTAGATGCAAATTTTGGGGATTGGGGGGCAAAATTTGTGTTTGGCCCTAGATTTTTAAGAGTTAGCACCAGCTAAGTCTGGGTCATTGGTACAGTATAAAAATATAAGCAGACTGTCATCTGCAAAATGAGGTCCCTAGAGGGTGAATTTAGTAATGTTACCCTGCACAGCAGGGTAGCATCACTAAATTTACCCTTTGTGAACCTCAATCTCAATCAGGGTCTCAAAACTAAACAGAAAGAAGTAACCAGAGGATAAATTGGTCCACTGTATGTGATAGCATCATCAAATTCACCCTTTGGGAACCTCATTTTGCAAATGTCAGACTGCTTATTTTCAGGTCTGCTAAGGAAGCTGTATACGAAATATCATAGGATTCCGATGGGTGAATCTGAAGATTTCCAAACAATTTTCATCATGTTGCCCTCATTTAGCACTAAGTTAAAATTTGGGTCTCCATAGGAAGCCCAAATATTAACTGAGGGGTTTCATTTCAACAAACTTGAATCTGACTCTGTAACAATGTTCTATACCAAATATCAAAAGATTATGAATGGTGGTTTGGGAGAAGATGATTCTTTAAAAGAATATTTCTCATTTTGCACCAAGACAAATATTTATGTTCCTGTATGGAGCCCAAATATGAACCAAAGGTTTTAATAAACTTGTATCTGAAGGTGGATGCTGTATACCAAATACCAAAAGATTGTGATCTTTGGTTCTGGAGAAGTTTTTTTTATCATTTATGCAAATATGCAGACTCCGCATTTTTTCGATTCCCCCCTCTGGTATACTATAACACAACCAATGGCAATTTATTTTTTACCACTCGATTCTACTCGTCCTAAGGCTGCTTCAAATCAAACAATAGTTCTTTGTTCCATGCGGTTTAAGAAATATGGGCATTTGAAAATATTTCTATTTTTAGCTCGTTTGGTTCCACGGGCAGGCAGGATGTTTTTTGCATGAATCAAAGACTTATAACTCAATACCACATACCAAATTTGGTTCAATGCCAAAGGGGCCAAATATTGCCCCACCAACTTAATTTGAACAAACTTTATTCTATATCTCACTATATCTCAAAAGGATGCTTAATACCAAACGTCAAGTCGCTGTATCCATCGGTTCATGAGAAAAACATTTTTTAAAATCTGGGTGCACTTTCCCACACCCCTCCATATCGGGCAGGGCAAGCTGATTTGAACAAAATCAAAATGCAATGTCAGAACAAACAATCACCTCACATTTAACTGAAATTGGTTCAACCGTTTTGGAGGAGAGCACCATGCTCATGGACGACAGATGAACAGTGATCACTATAGGTCACCTTGACTTTCAATCGAATGAGCTAGAAGACTAGTATCATTCCAATATATCCTGGTCATACTCTAGTGATAAAAACTACATTGGTACACCAAGTTATAGTCATCCCTAAATACCCTGGCCTGGCAAAATATTGTCACAATACCAAGGTGCCTATCATGGTTATTTTCCTTATTTGCTAGCAATGATTTGTTGTTTGAGCAACATACACATACATCTTCAAGCTAGTTCAACAAATAAAACACAATCTACAGATAAAGGTTTGTCTGCAATATTACATGACATCACTATTATTATTTATTTATTGGTGTTTAAGGTCACATATTTTTACACAATGGCTAATCATGACCACAACATGAGTATCAACTCAAGACCAGGGGTGAATATTAAATAAGCCATGTTGCCCATTTTAGAGAGGGTTTGCACCTCCCAAGCATTGGTGACTGGGTCCTATTCTACCAGTAAAACAAGAGCCTTTTACTGCAGTGAACAGGCAGTGCTTCACTTCCCGGGGATCCCGCAGGGACCATCACATCACTGATTCTCCTTTCTGCAAGCTGTAGTTTCAGATAAAAATCCTCAGTAAGTACTACTGAAAAATGTAACTGCTTTCATCACATTCATTGGAAGTGCATCAAGAAATGATAATAAAAGAAATATTTATGGAAACTTCTTGCTAAACAAAGCCAGCTCTTGCTAGTAGAGTGGTATATTGGAAAAAAAATATTCATTTCACAAATCACCTTTGAAAAATAATCTAGTGCTCTTCCATCTAATTGTTAACCCTTTACCTAACATGAAAAGAAGATGACACTTGCAAACAAAATTCTTGAAAAACTAATTTTTTTCATTTTTTGTCTCAAAAACATAGGTTATGACCCCTCATTGGAATGAGGTGGACGAGCTTGTTCCAAAGAGGGGATCATAACCTATGTTTCTGAGACAAAAATGACAAAAAATAATGAAAATTAATTGACAATTTTTGTGAATAGTGCTGACCGGTTTTGGCCGTTACGTTGGGTAAAGGGTTAATGGGGAAAAACTCTGAGGATGAGTTGCAGTTACTCTGAGCCATATTCCTCTTGGTTATGTTGTGTTTCTATATTGTTTATTTTATTTATAGCAAGGCTCAAAGGTGTCAGATTATACTGAAATTGCAAACTGAAATTAATTGCTAATCATCACTACTGCCTCTCATGCAATGCTCACTTCACAGTCAATGTGTTTCGGTTTTTCCCCTGAGAATCCAAGAAAACAATAGTGAATTTACACAAAATTCTCAAGACCCATTGGCTTGCAGTTGTTTTAGTGAAATGTTGTGTTCTCATTCAGGTTTGTTTGTTTATTGGAGTTTAGTGACACTTCCAACCACCATAATCATATCGTGTTCGACAGTTTTATGAGTGGAAGGAGCCAGAGAATCTGAACCACAGCGCAAATATTAATAGTCTCCAATAAACTAACCCAGCACAAGCAGAATTAACAGTGAATGAAGACAAGTGCATCATCAGCATGCAGTACACGTTGGGACATAGTGCCCCCTTGCCTGTGGTGCAACTCTTGTTGTTAGACTATCGGTTTCTGGCGAAAGGCTCCTAAGATTTTTAATTTCAAATGTTGAAAGAATGTTCATATGTACAGGCAGGGTTCCTAGATGCGCATAAAGGTTTGGGATTTTTTATTCAGTCCCATGTGGCACCCATGCTGTCACTTTTGCTGTAAGACAATCAGTTTCTGGGGAAAGGCTCCTATGTGTTTTAATTCAAAACATTGATAGTATGTTCATACGTTCAATTTGGGTATCTAGATGCGCATATTTTGGATTTGGAATGCAGTCCACATGTGGTGCCTGTAATGCCACTTTTGTCATTAGAGAATCAGTTTCCTGCAAAAGGCCCCTTAGGTTTTTATTCGAAACATTGAAGTGTGTTCCTATGTTCAGGAAGGTCTCTAGATGTGCATAAAGGTTTTGGATTGTTGATTCGACCCCATGTGGCACTTGTAGCACCACTTGTGTTGTTTGAGAATCAGTGGCGGATATGACACATGTCAGGATTGAACCGTTGACCAATTAGTGCTGGGAGGTTACAAAATTTTTCCACGGTTTCAGTTTCCACTCGTTTTTTTTAAAAAAAGAGTTGATTTCGGTTTGTTTTTTTTTAGAGAAAAATATTCAAGTATTAAACACTATAAACACTTGGGTTTTTTTCCCCAAATATTAGTTTTAATAAAAGTTCAAAAGTACATTACCTTCCACTCTCTCTAAAAATTATGAGATTATATATAGCGCAGCACATGTACAGTGAACCATTAATCCAGAAGACAATGAAGATTGTTCACAGAGCCCTGGATATACAGTTGACAGTTGAATAGCATTGGCAGCCCCCCTCCCCACACACACACCAAGACAAGAGGAAAATGCTGTGGTAGCAATGCACAACGTGGGTAAAAAATACTGAAGATGTAATGTTGTTAAATGTCAGTCCAAAGAAAAGAAATCCCTTTGTTTGGGGTACCCCCACCGACCCTAAACAATTATGCCAACCCTAAAAATTTTACAAAGTAAAAGTCGCTCAATTAGGTCATTGTAACCCTAATTTTTATCGGATTTCAACTTTCAATTTGAAACCTATTTTGAGGTTAAAGCTTTAAAAAATACATGTAGAAATAAATATATCGGACAGTATAAATGCAGAGCAAGTTGTAAGTTCCAGTTCAGCAAAGGAAACCGTATTTGATAAATTGATCATTTTATAGATGCAGTGTTTTACCATTGGTGTTGAAGGTCATGATCCCCACGGGAACCCACAGGCTCTGTTTTACTGGTAAAATAGGACCCAGTCACCAATGCTTGGGAGGTGCAAACCCTCTCTAAAATGGGCAACATGGCTTATTAACGCTCACCCCTGGTCTTGAGTTGATACTCATGTTGTGGTGATGATTAGCCATTGTGCAAATATATGTGACCTTAAACACCAATAAATCAATCAATCAATGAAGGTCATGAAAATTAATGAATATCGTGTTGGGTTTCATGTATTGATACCGAAAGCCCTGAATCTTGGCCTGCAGTCTTGAAAATGTTATTGGTGCACGTATAGTGTACAACTGTTTTTTTTAATTCCATTCAAACAGATACATAGAAATTACTGACAGTGGCCAGCAGATGCATGGATGGATACTGCATTCAAGTGAAGTGTGTGGTCATTTTGGTAATTCGATGTTTGTTTTATTTTTGTCCAAAGCCAGGTGTCGCGTTCAATCTCAAACTGAATGGGATGATTTTTATCATTTCTTTCATTTGTCATTCGAAAGAAAGTTTATTTAATACATACGTAAATACAATTATATTATGGGACCAAAAAAGTTATTAATTAGGCCTACCGGGCTCTGATTTTTTTCTGAGATTTCCACCCTTTTTATTTAACACATTACATGAAGTAACAGTTTCCAAGATTGTGCAGTTAAATAACCGTGCGTGTCCCAACTGATGGTTAACTCACATTTAGGTTGGTCGGTGTTTTTAAATAACCGAAACCGAGTTGTATTTTTGGTTAACCTCCCAGCACTATGACAAATCAGTTTAAAATTCAATGCTCTAATAACAACTCATATCACACAACTTTTTCACACAACATCGGAGGTGAGTGGACTTGACTTGAGCATTAACTCTCAACATGCTGAGTATTTCCTTGATTCTATTTTCATAAAATTCAGTCATGGCTGATTCAGACATGACTGGAGGGGATAACAATTTCAAAGAAATGAAACCCAGAAATCATTCCTAACATGATTGATCCAAAATTTAACCCTTGAGGGCCTAGAGATTCTTACATATTTTTGCTCCACTTTGACAGTTTGCATCCTGTGACTTTGCTGCTGTTTTTAACAAGTATTGGCTGCCTATATTGGCAGCCAAGATCTACCTAAAACAACTACCAAGGTGCTTAGAATGTAACTTGTGAGTTAACCCTGAAAAGACTGCATGTTGGGGCACCTGTTTGTTGCAAAAAATGTGATCAAAGTTGGAATTAGGCCCTTGAGGGTTAAAAGGATATATTTTGTTAATCAGAGACAGGACTGTCCATATTCTGATGACAACAGTATTGAGGTCCTGGCAGGAACAGCAGCATGTAAAGAAATTTTGTTTGTATAAAAATTAAATACTGATTAACTGATTAATAAGTACCTGTTGGTTACACATCAATAAAACTACTTTATAATTTTATCAAAACTTTTTTACAACAGTTGTGAATAAAATCTATATATACTAGAGAAACAGAATTTACTGCATCCAGTAAATTCAAGTCTGTGTGAAAAGGGTTAAAGTATCAGGAATAAACTCTACAGAAAGAGAATTTATGGAGGCTTATCTTCTGGTGTAAAATATTTTTTAACAAATCAGAAATGGGTTTTCGTTAACAGTATTTACAGATATTCATACAGGAATCAGAACAATTTTTATAAGAAACCAGAAAAGGCATATATGTGACCAGCATTTAAAGGGTTCGATACACGAATCAGAAATGGACAATTTTGGCTCTGCCCACTAATTTGAGTGATGAAATACATTCATAAACTTTAGAAATACATTAAGGTGTAAATGCATTTCCCAGTCTTTCTGAATAATATGCACTTGATGACCTCATTCAGGTGGACCATATATTGAATCTCCAGCAATGTTTAACTCAGTCGGTGTAGTCCCATGTCCACATCTACATTGAAGAATGAGCGCAACCCACTTTGAAATAATGGCTCCACCAACTTCAGATCTGTCATCTGACATTCAGATCGAACGGGTGAAAAAAACATAGATAAGTGCAAACTGGTTATTGTTAACCAGCATGCCAAAATGCATAGAGATAGGACGGTCCGTATTTGAGTTGTCGTGCTGACAAAGGGTGCATAAACTCTATGTCGGAGATATTGTCATAAAAACCTAAAAAAAACCAAGAGCTCATTTGAAAGCCTGCTCTTAAAAGCATCTAGTGACCTAAACAAGGCATACATAAAACTAGAATAATAAATTAATTTTAAACAGTCATAGCACTAACACAGTTAACAGAACATTCAACTATGTCAGTATTGCATCTTTTACCGGCATTCTGACAGTATTGTGATAGGTTTCAATAACAAATCTAGAGTTTTACAATTACATGTACACTGGAATTCTTCATTATCAAGTTGTTTGTTTTTATATTAACTTGGTTTGGGAATTAATTCTGTACAATGAGATTAAATAAATAGATCATGTTATTGTATTTGACAGTCATAGCTTTCTCCCCACTGCTTTTTGTGAAATTCTTTCATGGAGAAAATATTCATACAGGAATCAGAACAATTTTTCTAAGAAACCCGAAAAGGCATATATGTTCACACCATTTATAGGTTTCGATCAAGGAATCAGAAATGGACATTACTGCCGCTACCATTTATTTGAATGATGAGATACATGTATAATCTTCAGAACTGCATTAATTGGTATAAAATGAAATTCCCAATAGGTCGAAAAAGTATGCATTTAATGACCTCTCTTGACCGCATAGAGGTGGACCACATTTTGAACCTCCAGCAAGTTTCAACTCATTTGGTGTAGGTACCATTACTATAGGTCATTCTAAACCTGAAGTATGAGCATAAACTACTTTATAAATATTGGCTCCACCAACTCCGGATCTGCCATATTTGTAGATGATGGCAAATGTTCATATTAGCAAGGCAATGATGAAGTGCATGCATGCATGGTACCTCTGGAAAATATATTGCAAGTAAAAAGGTTCAGTAATGTTGGAATGTAGACGTTGAAAGTCCTTGAAGACCCCCAAGAGCCTGTCTGAAGACTTATTGGCATTGTCAAAATACCGAGGTACCATCTATATCCATGTGTGTTTAGAACAACACTGTGAGAGTGGAAATGGTTTTCATTATTCTCAATGATTTTTTCGAAGAGAGGTGCACCATCGAAGTGCAGTACGCTTTAGTACACAGCGCCACCGTGCCCCCATATTAAGATTTTCAGAGGGTTAAAATATTCGCTTTAAATATTCCATTTTAATCCTTTAACCCTTTACCCAGATGGTAGAGGTGCAGGCTGCAAGCCGAGAGGTCCTCGGTTCGAATCCCAAGTGCGGCAACCGCGTTGTGTCCTTGGGCAAGACACTTCACTCCCATTGCCCACGTAGGGGCACGGTGATGCTGTGTACTAAGGCGTACTGTACGTCGATGGTGCACCTGTCTTCAACCAATGCTAACCCTGCTTGTGTGGAGTTGGTATGTTGGGGAGCTGACAGTTGCTCGCCATTGCTCGGTGGTTCTCTCCGGGTACTCTGGCTTCCTCCACCCGTAAAACTGTCACGGTCATGGTTAGCCATTGTGCAGAAATATGTGACCTTAAAACACCAATAAAAATTTAAAAAAAAACTTTACCCAACGAATCGGCCACATCTGCCCGCGTAATATGCAAATTGAGAAGTTGAAAAAATATTAGTTCCAACGAGGGGTCCCATGATATGGTTTTGTTGAAATTGTTTGGAAAATTTGAAAAATATTATATTTGAAATAATAAATTTTGCTATCGTCTCCGTTGGGTAAAGGGTTAAATGGGGGCGCAATGGCTGAGTTGACAGAGGTGCAGGCTGCAAGTCCCGCGGTCCTCACTCTGTCCTTGGGCAAGAAACTTCACCCCATTGCCTACGTGGGTGCATGGTGGCGATGTGTACTAAAGCGTACTGCACATCGATGGTGCACCTGTATTCAACCAATGCAAACCCTGCTTGTGTGGAGTTAGTATGTGGGGAATCTGATAGTTGCTTGCTGTTGCCCGGAGGTCCTCCTCCCCAGGTACTCTGGCTTCCTCCGCCCGTAAAACTATCCTGGTCATGGTAAACCACTGTGCAGAAATATGTGAAATTAAACACCAATAAATAAATAATCCTTTAAAAAATGAGCTCATTCCAATGAAGGGTCATAAGCTATGTTTTTCAAGCAAAAATGAAAAAGTAATTAAAACTGAATAGACATTTCTGTGTATAAAGCTGACCGGTTTTTGCCGTTATGTTGGTTAAAGGGTTAAGAATCCCTTAGTTTGGAAAGCACACTGAAAAGGTGTCCCATTCCACATAGAATTAAATGTTTCAGAAAAGAGAGTGAAAAACATTCTGTAGCCATGAGTTATATTAAAGATATTTTTTTACTCACATCGAAGTATTAAGAGGGTTAAAATCTGACCATTCAAATATTCCATTTTATTACTTTGTAACTGTGATAGGTGTTTCGAGAAAGCCACACACCACTCCATCCCAAAACCTCTCAATCCTGAGTTATGATTGAGAATAAATAGATTCTTTTATTCTCAATCATATGATTGAGAATAAATAGATTTTTAAAAAAAAATGCTTTGAAAAGTGAAGGTTTCTCTCTCTCTTCAATGACTGAGACTGAAGTTTTCTAACATGATACAACATAAATGTACAGTGCTGTTCAATGTAACAAAGAATTCTATCTCAGCTTTCTCTCTGGAGATTTCTGTTTTAGATAATGGTTACTGCTTCAGCTAACTCATTTCCCAGTAAATGTTGTAAACATATTTTTAACATCTAGAGCCCGAAGGCCCACATGCCTCCAAATCATAGATGACCAAATACCAATGGCAGGCAGTCTATCAGTATACCAAAAACATTGAGATAGGATCGATTGTATTTGGGTTATCATGTTGACAAACAGTGCATAGAAGACATTCTATGAATGTTATTAATTTATTGGGGTTTAACGACACTTCAACAGCTAGGCCCGCCTCGTGTCGTACAGTTTTTATGGATGGAGGAAACCAGAGAACACAGAGAACCACCAAACAACAACAACAAGCAACTGTCTGGATCCCCAACATGCTAACTCCACACAAGCAGGGTTAGTGCAAGTGTATCATTGGCATGCAGTATGTTTAGTACACAACATCACTATGCCATTATGTGGGCAATGGGGGTGAAGTGTTTTTGCTCAAAGACACAAGGCAGTTGCCGCAGATAGGATTCGAACTGACAACCTCTCGGCTTGCAGCCTGCACCTCTAACTGCTTAGCCACCGTGTCCCTCTATGAATGTAATGGGAATACTTTAGAGGCTTATTTTGGGGATAAAATAGTTTTAAAGAAATAAGAAATAGGTTTTCAATGACAGTATTTATAGATATTAATTCAAAAAATTTTTCCAAGAAACCAGATAAGGTATATATCTTCACAGTATTCAAAGGGACCAATCAAGGGAATTCACAAGTAGGTTCAAAAATATGATTTCCAGCAATTCTGGTAATAGCCCTCGTGACTCGTGTTCGACCTTGGCCCAAATTTTGAATCTCCATCGAGTGTCGACTCGTTGGTATTGGTCATACCATGCTTGAAATATGAGCATGACCCACTTTCACGAATTTTGGCCACACCAACTTTTTATGTAAAAATGGATGTATGGACTTCAGGAATGCTTTAGAGAGTCAAAAAATGTGATTTCCAGCATTTCTGAAAAAATGCACTCAATGACCACAAGTGACCTCCGTAACCTTGACCCACATTTTTGAACCTCCATCAAGTGTCAACGTATTTAGTGTTGGCTCCAGGTCCATGCATCACACCATCCTTGATCACACCATCCTTGAGATATGAGCGTGACCCACTTTCAAAAATTTTGGCCACGCCCACTTTTTTCATGAAAAAATGCACATCTGAATTTTGGGGAAGCATTTGGAGGTCAAAAAATGTGATTTCCTGCAATTATGAAAAATGCACTCATTGACCCCTGAGTGACCTCGGTGACCTTGACCCATATTTTGAATCTCCATTGGGTGTCGACTCATTTGGTGTTGGTCCCAGGTCCATACGTCATACCATGCTTGAGATATGAGCGTGACCCACTTTCAAAAATTTTGGCCACGCCCACTTTTTTACGTCAAAATGCATGTGTGTTTGTCAGGAATGCTTTAGGGTGTCAAAAAATGTGATTTCTAGCAATTATAAAAAATGCACTTAATGACCCCTAGGTGACCTCCATGACCTTGACCAATATTCTGAATCTCCATCGAGTTTCGACTCATTTGGTGTTGATCCCAGGTCCATACGACATACCATGCTTGAGATATGAGCGTGACCCACTTTCAAAAATTTTGGCCACGCCCACTTTTTTTTACATCAAAATACATGTGTGTACATCAGGAATGCTTTAGGGGGTCAAAAAGTGTGATTTCTAGCAATTATGAAAAATGCACTTAATGACCCCAAGTGACCTCCGTGACCGTGACCCATATTTTGAATCTCCATCGAGTGTCGACTCATTTGGTGTTGGTCCCAGGTCCATACGTCATACCATGCTTGAGATATGAGCGTGACCCACATTCAAAAATTTTGGCCACGCCCACTTTTTTTACGTCAAAATGCATGTGTGTATGTCAGGAATGTTTTAGGGGGTCAAAAAATGTGATTTCTAGCAATTATGAAAAATGCACTTAATGACCCCTAGGTGACCTCCGTGACCTTGACCCATATTTTGAATCTCCATCGAGTGTCGACTCATTTGGTGTTGGTCCCAGGTCCATACGTCATACCATGCTTGAGATATGAGTGTGACCCACTTTCAAAAATTTTGGCCACGCCCACTTTTTTCACGTCAAAATGCATGTGCGTATGTCAGGAATGCTTTAGGGGGTCAAAAAATGTGATTTCTAGCAATTAGGAAAAATGCACTTAATGACCCCTAGGTGACCTCCGTGACCTTGACCCATATTTTGAATCTCCATCGAGTGTCGACTCATTTGGTGTTGGTCCCAGGTCCATACGTCATACCATGCTTGAGATATGAGCGTGACCCACTTTCAAAATTTTTGGCCACGCCCACTTTTTTTACATCAAAATGCATGTGTGTACATCAGGAATACTTTAGGGGTTCAAAAAATGTGATTTCCAGCAATTCTGAAAAATGCACTTAATGAACCCTAGGTGACCTCCGTGACCTTGACCCATATTTTGAACCTCCATCGAATGTCGACTCATTTGGTGTTGGTCCCAGGTCTGTAGGTCATACCACGCCTGAGATATGGGCGTGACCCACTTTCAAAACACCCCTACAGACACCCCTGATACCCCAGGAATCTGAAAAATATTCAGTGCCGAGAACTTGTGGCTGTCTATCAGCATGCCAAAAATCAACGAGATAGGGCAATTCGTTTTCGAGTTATCTTGCGGACAAAAAAGTGATGAGAAGACAGAAGACAGGAGAAGAAGAAGAAGAAGAAGAAGAAGAAGAAGAAGAAAAAGAAGAAGAAGAAGAAGAAGAAGAAAAAAAAGAAAAAAAAAGAAAAGAAAAAGAAACCGTGCAAAAACAATAGTCTGTGTGTTTTACACAGACTAATAATAACCAAACTCTAAATTCTGAAACATATCTGACACTGTTAAAACCTAGAACTAGTCTAGCCCTTAAATAGTCCATCATCTATTTTTAGATTCAATTGGCTGGAATATTTTAGTTGATCAGAAAAGTGAACCTTAATGGTTCACTTTTTCGACCAACTGAAATATTCCATCTGACTGAATTTAAAAATACCATAAACAATGTTTTATTGGGGTTTAACAACACTTTTGACAGCCAGGGTCACCTTTTGTCAGACAGTACTATGGATGAACCCAGAGAGAACCACCAAGCAGTGGCAAACAACTGTCATTCTCCCCAACATACTAACTCCACACAAACAGGGTTAGCATTGATTGAAGACAAGTGCACCATCAACATGCAGTATGCCTTAACGCACATTGCCACTGTGCCCCCATGTGGGCAATCGGGATTAAGTACCTTGTCCAAGGAAACAATGTAGCTACCCCTGATGGGACCGGACTGTGGACCTTTTGGCTTGAAGCCCAATATCGTAACCACTGGGCCACCGCACTCCAGACCATAAACATTAATTTTCTTTGATTCAATACAAGAAATTTTTTCAATTGAGTCTTCATTTGATACATGTGTTTATTGTCCCTAATTTTGTGAAATCATGTTTTGAGGAGAATTAAATACTTATTGTTGATTGGAATATCTATAACTGGAGTATTAAAGAATATCTGTACAACCCTGTGAGTAAAGGGACACAACATTTCATAACCTTAGTCTGCATACAAACTCCCTGAAAAGTGGGACAACAAACAGCCCACATGCATAACAGCGTCAAATTCCTCATGGAATATGACTGGTGGCTTGAGCACTTGATACATAACTGGCAGCTTTTGAAAAAACCTAGTCTATAGTTTCCACTCAGTAACTTTATACACTATCTTCATGCATAACAAATTTTATGGTTTAGTGTAAAATCACCCAACATAAATTACCATTTCATAAAAATGGCCTCCAGTATTAATGTGTATAAATGCCACAATCACATCCATTATCCAAACACACTATCATTCTACTCCATGCTTGATAATTTACCTGCAGTGTTTCTACATCCTCAATTATTTCCTGCAATTGTGCATATGAAGGAGTATAACACCAAGAGATTAAAATGGTATCAACAATATGTTAATCATAACTTATCTAATTACCGAAATCGAATGAAGAATTATGTGACAGCAAAAATATCTGTAATGTATAATTTTGTGGTCATGTCTCTATGTACTTCCAGTGAATGACAGTTTTGTATTCAATTAACCCTCTGTACTCTGAGGTCAAAATGTGAAAATTTTACCCATCAAATTTTTCTGATAATGAAACTAGGAATTTAACCAATTCAGTCTTGTTTGACAGAGCTCATCAAGCTCTGCCAAACAAGACTGAAATACTTAAATTCTAAATTGCATTATGGGAAAAAATGGTTATCTGAAATTTCAGTATTTTGGCATCACTGCAGGGAGTTAATAGAGATTTATCGAGCTTGAAATTGATCATTAATTCCCATAATATTGATCTGTCAATCAGGCTTTAACTTGGTCCAGATCAGTCAAAGTTGATGTCAGCATATACATGTATCCCTGCACTGGTGATAGTCAGTCCAGTGCTGTGAGAGAAACTTGGAAAATTTGCCCAATGAAATGCATTTCCCTTTGTGTCTGTGGTGTACGTCATGCTTTAAAACAGTCAAAATTTATTTTCTTCTCCTAAATTTTATCATCAGCCTGAAAAACATTTTTCTCTTACCATTAGTTTTCTTCATGAACACAATATCTGCCTTAAATTTTATAGCAGAGATTCTATAATTTTCTTGAAATATCTACGTTCCTTGGCAACCGAAAACACATTTTTGTTGGAACTTGATAGATTAAAAAAAAACCCATTTGAGATATCTCGTGCATGGTAAGCTAGTAACTTTGAAATGTCATTTAGGTTGGATATGACATTTTCAACTAGACATCAGGATAAAGACCCGAGTTCACCACTCACGAGAATGTGCTTTCTGTTTTCATGACCTGAAAGCCATCAGTTGATAATGAAACTGAAAGTAAGATCAATGTGAGTTGATCTGGGAGGTTGAGATTTTTAAGGTTCGGTTTTTTTTTTTAAATCCTTGGTTTTGATTTTCAGTTTCTTTTATTGATGCATGCCAATAGATGGCATTTAAGACAGTTTACAGTGTAAGAATTTGTATGCATGTATGAGAAACATAAGAAAACTTAAATTATCACTCAAGAACAACTCTTATAGAAACCAATGGTACCACACCACTACCACACCACTAGACTAGACCAATGGTCAAACCAGATGTCACGATTGTGTATATCAATCTTCAAGTCCTTATGGCGATGTCAAGTGCAAAGGAGACGTGATTATTGACATCTATACATATGCTTACAATGGTATCGGTATGCAGGCCAGAATATTTCATGGTATCGATTGTTTCATTTCCATGTCATTTCCATCAGAGAAAAAAACTCAGTACTGATTTACCATTTCCCATTCTTTTGTCACTGAAGACACATATTGTCAAAGCAAGAAATCCCACAATCAATATTTCAAACCTTTAAATATTATAAGCAACACTCAAATTGTTAAATCAATCAACATTACTTCAGCATATAGCAATGTGTGTTTTGAAATTAACCCCTTACCTAACATGAAAAGCAGACGACACTTGCAAACAAAATTCTTGAATAACTATTTTTTTTCATTTTTTGTCTCAAAAATATAGTTTATGACCCCTCATTGGAACGAGCTTGACAAGCTTGTTCCAATGAGGGGTCAGAACCTATGTTTTTGAGACAAAAAATGAAAAAATAATAAAAATTAATTGCCGATTTTTGTTAATCGTGCTGGCCGGTTTTGGCCATTACGTTGGGTAAAGGGATAAATGTATGCATTATCAAACATACATGTGTAACTTCAAAAAATTACTTAATGGTGACAGTCGACATGCACTCAATGATTACAACACTGTCTAATATCTGTTGTTCAGTTGGATTGTAAAAAAAACCCCTCCCCCCCTGCCCCCCCCCCTCCCCCCCCCCCACACACTCCTTCCCGAATTGTCTTCATGAGAAAAAAAGCAGTTGTTGTTTCACAGTTTAATTTGTTCCAGGGGACTTTCTTAAGTATGAACCCCAAACACACTTTACCTTGACTTGGGAATGAATCAAAATTCCCTGGAGATTGTATATAACAAATTCTGTTCAGAAGAATTCAGGAATGTCCCGAAATATTTGTTCAGAAATAATTATAAAAGGTAATAATGAGTATCCAAAGTATCCGCTTAAGTCTTTTCTTATTTTATAGATACGATTTTCTAAATTTGTTGGGTGAACAAAACATGCTCTTATGTGCTATGTTCAACATCAGAGATCAACTTTGTTTGAAATTTTAACATTTATGAATATCAAGGGAGATTACTTGTAATGCATACCTCTGTATTATCAGTGTTTGAAACTTTTACTGATATTCTTGTTTATTTAACTAAAAGAATAAAAATGAAAGAGTCAATGACTCTGTAGCTCAACTTGGATATGACAGGAATTAGTACTTGCTGTGACCAAGACAACTGAATAATGAATATGACAGGAATAAGTATTTGTTTTGGCCCAGTCAACAATAATAAAAGAATTACAAGGTGACTGTAATGGACTACAGATTAAGACCAATCATTGTAGATTATTATTTTTGTGTGGAAATTTTCAGTCCCAAACAAAATATTTTCAGACTAAAATTTTTTCTTCTTCTTCTTAAAATTGACCAAAATGCATCAAAACACAAAAAACTAATTTCCGGATTTTGGTCCAAAATTTTCTAAGTCCCACCCGGACCCCAAATTTTCAGTGTAAAAAAAATTATTTTTTTTTGTCTTAAAATTTACCAAAACGCATAAAAAACCAAAAAACTAATTTCCGGATTTTGGTCCAAAATTTTCTAAGTCCCACCCGGACCCCTAATTTGCATAATTTATTCACGAGAAAAACTCTGTATTATATGTAATGTATCCCATGGTACTAAACATTCATACAAAAATTTATTCAAATCAGATCTTTCATTTGGAAGTTCTGCGCAAAAATCTGATTGCACTTAATTTTGAACAAAATGGCTGCTAGCGGCCATCTTGAATTTCAGACTGGACCCAAAAACACTCCTTCTCGTCCCACAGTGATAACAAAGGTACCCAAGAAGTTTCGTGAAGATCGGTTCATAAATACGGCCTCTAGCCCGAGCCGTATTGGGATTTGCACTCACAGTGCTGAAAGAAACACTAAATAAATCAAAGTTAGCCTAATTTGCATAATTTACGCACAAGCAAAAAACCTGTAATATATGTAATGTATCCCATGGTACTAAACATTCATACAAAAAATTATTCAAATCAGAGCTTTCATATGGAAGTTCTGTACAAAAAACAGATTTCGGCATCGTCGGTACAAAATGGCTGCTGGCAGCCATCTGGAATTTGGGACTGCACCCAAAAACACTCGTTCTCATCCCACAGTCATAACAGAGGTACCCAAGAAGTTTCGTAAAGATTGGTTCATAAATACGGCCTCTAGCCCGAGCCATAGCAGCTTGGCACTTACAGCTCTGAAAGTAACACTAAATAAATCAAAGTTAGTCTAATTTGCATAATTTACGCACGAGAAAAAAACCTGTATTATATGTGATGTATCCCATTGTACTATACATTTATACAAAACTTTATTCAAATCAGAACTTTCATACAGAAGTTCTGTACAAAAAACTGATTTTTGCATCATCGGTACAAAATGGCCACTGGCAGCCATCTTGAATTTCGGACCACACCCAAAAACACTCGTTCCCGTCCCAGGGTCATAACAAAGGTACCCAAGAAGTTTCGTAAAGATTGGTTCATAAATACGGCCTCTAGCCCGAGCCATAGCAGCTTGGCACTTACAGCTCTGAAAGTAACACTAAATAAATCAAAGTCAGTCTAATTTGCATAATTTACGCACGAGAAAAAAACCCGTATTATATGTGATGTATCCCATGGTACTAAACATTTATACAAAACTTTATTCAAATCAGAACTTTCATACAGAAGTTCTGTACAAAAAACTGATTTTTGCATCATTGATACAAAATGGTCGCTGGCAGCCATCTTGAATTTCGGACCACACCTAAAAACACTCGTTCCCGTCCCAGGGTCATAACAAAGGTACACAAGAAGTTTCGTAAAGATCGGTTCATAAATACGACCTCTAGCACGAGCCATAGCCAATTGTTGACGTACGGACAGACGGACGACGGGCCATGACAATAGCTCAAATTTGACTTCGTCAAAGTTGAGCTAAAAATCATACTTAAGATGTATTTTGGAAACTTTTACTGATATTCTTGTTTATTTAACTAAAAGAATAAAAAAAATCATATTTAAGATGTGTTTTGGAAAGCTTTATTTATTATGTCTGAAATTCGGAATTTCCCATCAAGGTATACGAATACCACTTTGCCATTTTTTTTCATGTCTGTCTGTTCAGTTTTTTGGTTTGCGACATGAACTGAAACCAAACCAAAAAAGCCCAGTTCTAAAAGGGAGTTTTGCACCATAGAGACAATGAATTTTTGTTTGCTGCAACTGAATGTAAGTAGGGGTGTGATTACATTCTTATCAAATAAATTGAAATAAAATGAAACAAAAAGCCTGTAATCACTCACCTGGAAGAACTACATATCCCTCAATTATTCTAATCAGAATCAAAGAATGCAGTTGACTGCCTTCTACATCATCTGAGTGAAACATAATGATGATTGTTTTCAAAGGACTTTCCATACATTATTTGTGCCAAGTTGGTTCAGATTGGCCAAGCAGTTTCAGATAAGAAGATGAAAATGAAATTTTTTTTAGTAATTTATATATTTTTTATACTTACCAATGACCCAGACTTAGCTGGTGCTAACCCAAAAATATCTAGGGCCAAACACAAATTTTGCCCCCCCAATCCCCAAAATTTGCATGCAAAACCAAAAATTAGAAGTCCTATCTGGACCTCCATACATTTTACCCTCCGCGCATGTGCAGACGCCAGGAAGTCACCGAATCTGGCGTCAATAAAATCATTCTTTGCAGAAAAAAGATTATAATAATTCAGCGTGGAGGTATGAGTGCCCAGTACTGCCCACTCATGGGAGGACCATTCCCACCTGGGTCATTGGTAAGTATAAAAAATATATAAATTACTATAAATTTTTTCATATTTTCATACTGTAACCAATGACCCAGACTTAGCTGAATTGTATAAAGGCGGAGGGCCTAGAACTTCCGAAACAGTAGATCAACATAGATCAAATGCTTCAATCCATGATGAAGAAATTAGAATTTACATGTATATCTCTTAATACCATAATAGAAGAGACATAACCTAGTATGGATCCCAATTATGTACATCCTAAATCTGAGCATAAAATCATGTTAATTAGGATGTAACAAATAAACAATTTTAGAGACTGGAACAGGCCCTAAAAATTATTATGGCATACTGAGAATCAGAGAAAATTTCCCATAAACCTACGCCACACAATAATACTGCAGCTGATCGCCGAACATAGTACGGACAAGACAGCTTCTTCAATACTTACATACTTCATAAGGCAGAGAAGTGGACAAAATGACCCCCCCCCCCCCCTTTTTTTGAACATATCTTCAAAAGAAAGGGGGAGAGCTCTGGAATCAATAAGCAGAACCCGGAAACGATATAAATAAATATCGATTAGGCACACAAAAAATTAATTCATGAATAATAAATGGTGCTTAACGCCACTTCACAAGCCAAGGCTATAGCGATGATTTTGGTAAATAACATAATCCGCTACAAAATATGCACTGCAGATGCCGTATACAGGTACGACGAAATCAGTGAGAAATCAAATATAACATACACATACAAAAGCGGGATACGATGAACAATCTCTGCAGAGAAAACACACTTCAAGATCATTCACAGGAGGCCTCTGTAATATTAATCCGGTAAAAACACTATCCAACGTGTACTATTTGGTATCTACAACTATAACACATGAGAATATATGATTTAAGAACCGACAAAATAGAGACCAGGATTTAGAAATGGAGGTAGGTATGATTAACTGGCTCCAACACAGACCGCCCTCGAAATATATAATAATTTCAAGGTCCACCAAAGAGATAGCGTAATCACACATTGTGCGAGTGCATAAAATCCAGCCTATTAGGGGAAAGTCATGTATTTTCGGACACGTACACAATTTCGGACAATCTCAACAAAGCCTTCGTTTCAGACACAAACAGCACTGTTCTGTTCCAAATCAGTGAATGTTGTCTTCCGGGTATTCCTATTTACCCATAGGGGGTGCTGTAATATGTGGGTCATATGTAAATCAGGCATCACATGACGCAATACTTCCTGTTTGTTTACCGCGTAATTTGAATAGCAGAAAACAACAAGATTATTTCGAAGACTTCTGAAGTTTCAAATTATCGTAAGTATAAATGAATGGATAAATATTATACCCAAATATCACATTTGATAAGATTTGATCATGAAATTGATATTTTTGCAATTGTTTAAATTTTTTCCAATCATAAACTGTTCATATTCATAGTAATTTAGAGTGTCCGAACTGACATACCCATAATATCATGGGCTCTTCCATACAAATAAGGAATTGATGCTCAAACTGGGACACAAAGCAGGCAGACACAAATGATAACATAAATGTTTCACGTCAATTGCTGGCGAATTTTCCAGATCTCAATGCAGAAAGGATAGTTTGAATGAGTTTATGGAATAATTTACATGAGAAGACATGTATTTAACTTGGTTTTTCATTTAATTTGAGGTCAGAAATGGTAATACCCTAATGGGCGTTTATATTACCAGGACTGGAGAGAAAAATGTTCCAAAATTAAAATAAACTGAAAAAAATTCCCAAGCCTGCACTTTTTGACTGTTTATTTATTATAATTTAGTTTGGGGTTTAATGATACTTTCAACAATTAAGTTAACCATTTACCTAACAAGAAAATTAGACGACACTTACAAAAAAAATTCATGAATAACTATTTTTTCATTTGTTGTCTCAAAAACCTAGGTTATGACTCCTCATAGGAATGAGCTCAACGAGCTCGTTCCAACGAGGGGTCATAACCTAGGTTTTTGAGACAAAAACAAGAAAAAATAATGAAAATTAATGGGTGGTTTTTGAGAATAGAGGTGGCCGGTTTTTGGTCCACACGTTGGGTAAAGGGTTAAAGTCCATCTTGTGTCGGCCCGTTCGACTTGTAAAAAAGTTGGATATCCGCAGAGAACCACAAAGCCTTTTAGTCACTGCTAACCCAGCTTGTACCGAGTTAACAAGATCGAAGCACTGACAGTTACTTGTATTAATAACTCTTGTGTCTACCATTAACACCATCCCTCTATACCTTCCTGCAACTCATACACATGCACAGAGACAGGACAGTCCACTACAATCTTGCATCCTATCTTTCCCTCTTTCTGCTTGTCTGTCTGTCTGTCTGTCCCTCTGTGTACCTCTGTGTGTCTGTCTCTCTTTCATTCTTTCGCTCTCTGTCTGTCTGCTCTCCTCCTTCTCCCCCTCTCATGCACGCACGCACGCAAGCACGCACGCACGCATGCACGCACGCACGCACACACGCACGCACATACACAGACACATACATTTATTCACACTCTGTCTTTGTTATTGCAGATGCCAAGATCAAAGAAGAATATATATCAACAATATATAGCAAAAATTGAAGGAAGCTGTGGCTCGTGTTAGAAGTGGTCAATTAAGTATAAGAAATGCTGCCAAGGTGTATGGTATTCCTAAATCCACCATAAATGACCATGTTTTAGGGAAAATAGAAGAAGGGTCAAGCATTGGAAGGCCACCCGCATTGCCATCCAAAGTTGAGAAACAAATAGTTGACTAGGCAAAACAGCACAGGTTGTTAAAAAGATGAATTTACCAACCCCTTTTAAAAATGGCATCCCATCCAAAATGTGGTGGCAGGGACTAAAATTGAGATTTCCAGAACTAGTTATTAGAAAGCCAGAAAAACTTTCAACAGCAAGGAGCCGCATGGTGAACGAGGTGGTGGTTACGAAGTACTTTGCCGATCTGAATAAACTGCTATTTCAAAATAACATGTTAACATCGCCACAGTACATTTGGAATTGTGACGAAACACATTTTCAAATGGAACATTCTCCAATTTTAGTTTGCGCGAGGAAGGGGGTAAGGAGTTTACCCGGGCGAGTGAGTAACAGTAAAGAGGGAATTAGTGTTCTGGTTTTGGGAAATGCTCTTGGAGTTGCAATGCCCCCATTATGTGTGGTCAAGGGAAAGACTCATCGCTCCCTGTCTTCCTTCTGTGTGGAAGATGCCCCTTGTAATACTATGTGGACCTGGCAAGAAAAAGCCAGGATGACGGAAATTCTGGGTGATGAGTGGTTCATAAAAGTATTCCTAAAAAATTGTGGTCCTCATCGTCCTCAACTTTTAATTTTAGATTCACACAGCAGTCATGAGGTATTAAGTTTACTTCAAGGAGCAAAAGAAGAAAACATTATAGTCTTTGCACTCCCCCTCACACTACAGCATGGCTACAACCGCTCGACAGAACTGTTTTTGGCCCCCTGTCTAAACAGTACAATGAAGTATGTACAACATATCTGGCAGAAAATCCAAACAACATCGTGAACAAGTGTAGTTGGGTAGCCTTATTCAAGGAGTCATACTGTTTGGCTGTTACGGAGAAGAACATCGCGAGCGGGTTCAAAGCCTGTGGGATTTACCCCTTTAATCCATCAGTAATCCCCAAAGCAGCATTTAACCCATCACTTGCATTCGATACTCCAGTCGAATGAACCCCTCCATCAAAGCAATCAGTGTCTTCCTCAACTAGCCTTTCATCTTTGAATTACCCTGTCCTTGATGTATCAACTAATTCCGTAAATTTAAAAGAGGTATCAATAGATTCCATGAATGTGAACGAAGATGTACTAATTAACTTCGATGTAGAGGTGGGACCTGAATTAGTTACCGATGACGACTCACCCATTGCCCTTACGGCTGATGGAATTTTTAATGAAATTTCAGGTGGGAATGCCCCAGTGTTATCAGATGAACCATCTGCTGATATAAATTGTAATTGGAATGCAGCTATTGATGAAATTTTTAACATCCCAACAGCTTTAAAACCTAAAGCAGACACTAAAAAAACTAAAAAAATAACAACTCATAGAATTCTTACAACCGATGAGGTGATGGAAGAGAAGAAAATTCAATCGGAAGAAAAGGAGAGAAAAAAATAGGCCGATGAAATCGTCAGATGTGTACCCATACGCGCAACTAGTAGAAAGCTGTATGGCGGAGGGCCACTATGGATGCCGACATTATGTACACCATACATGATATGGGTACATATAGAAATGGATTGGAGGAGTGTCTAATCTGATGGATAAAGGGTAATATCTCCGGATCAAATTATCAGATTTACATAAAAAAAACTATACAGCACAGCACATCAGTAACCTGAATAAATATATAAAGTAACATGACAATCAGATTGATATTTTTGGAGTTATCGAATGCCAAAGGGACTGGAGGAATTTTCAATTTGAAGGATAAAGGGTTAATATCTCAGGATCAAATTATCAGATTTACACCAAAAACTATACAGCTCGGCACATTAGTAACCTGAACACAAATATAAAGTAACTTGACAATCCAAGCAATATTTTTCAAGTTATTGAATGCCAAAGGGATTGGAGGAATTTTCAATTTGAAGGATAAAGGGTTAATATCTCAGGATCAAAATAACAGATTTACACCAAAAACTATACAGCTCGGTACATCAGTAACCTGAACACAAATATAAAGTAACTTGACAATCCAAGCAATATTTTTCAAGTTATCGAATGCCAAAGGGATTGGAGGAATTTTCAATTTGAAGGATAAAGAGTTAATATCTCAGGATTACATTATCTGATTTACACCTAAAACTATACAGCTCGGAACATCAGTAACCTGAACACAATCATAAAGTAACTTGACAATCCAAGCAATATTTTTCAAGTTATCGAATGCCAAAGTGATTGGAAGAATTTTCAATTTGAAGGATAAAGGGTTAATATCTCAGGATTAAATTATCAGATTTACACCAAAAACTATACAGCTCGGCACATCAGTAACCTGAACACAAATGTAAAGTAACTTGACAATCCAAGCAATATTTTTCAAGTTATCGAATGCCAAAGGGATTGGGAGGAATTTTCAATTTGAAGGATAAAGGGTTAATACCTCAGGATCAAAATAACAGATTTACACCAAAAACTATACAGCTCGGCAAATCAGTAACCTGAACACAAATATAAAGTAACTAGACAATCCAAGCAATATTTTTCAAGTTATTGAATGCCAAAGGGATTGGAGAAATTTTCAATTTGAAGGATATAGGGTTAATATCTCAGGATCAAATTATCAGATTTACACCAAAAACTATACGGCTTGGCACATCAGTAACCTGAACACAAATATAAAGTAACTTGACAATCCAAGCAATATTTTTCAAGTTATCGACTGACAAAGAAATGGATACGGATGCCGGACGGACAAAGGATGGACGAACGACGGATGGCCAACCCGGATGCCGGCATTATGTGTACCATACATAGTATGGGTACACATAAAAACAAGCCCAGGAAGAAAGGAAATTAATAAAGGCGAAAAAAGAAGCTGCAAAAATTTTGGGTATTGACACAAAGGGGAAAAAAAATAAGGTACCATATGTCCCGTCTGTCTTCAGACAAAGTGTACTGATGGCAACTGGGTTAAATGTGACCGCTGCCCATGTTGGGTGCATTTTCTGTGTATTCCAGATAGTATTCTTAAGTATTCTTATTTCTTACAAATGAAAGGGGAATCTTTCTTTTGTCCAAAGTGTCAATGGTTAACCCAGTGAATAAAACTGAATAAAAGGAATCAATTTGTTTTTCAAGTCCACACTTTATTTTTCCACTTAAATTGAATTCATTTTAATTTCTGAAGCTATGTCCAATAGTTCCTGGAAATGAACGTTTCCACTGTACGTTGGGTCACTCAGTCTTTTTATTTCCAACACAAGGCTAGTTTCAAACAAATCCGTGCCGAACATATGAAGCTGAAATAATCTCTCTTGAAATGTAGGCATTCCCGAAGCAAATTCAAACGTTTTGAAATAAAAAACGTAAATAAGATCATTGTCGAAAAGGCATTCCTTCTCTTACATTTCCTTCAATAAAAGCTGAAGTGCAATTTCATCAATTTGACAAGACATCCCAATTTCCCTGTTTCTCAATGTATTCATCCAAGACATTTCTTAACATTTGTCAAGGAATTTATGATAAACGTACATATCTATCTATTTATATATATCATACACAGAAGGGTGGTACTGGAACTTCAGATGTTTACCCATATAAAATATATGTCTACAGCTGACGCAAAAACTAAAAGGATTCGGGTGAAGTAGGGTTGAGTTCGGAGACGAAGATTAATGGATCAGCATGGAGAGCACGAAGGGGGTGCTTCTCTCTCTTTAGTCTCACCCAGTAGCGGAGCCGGGGCACAGGTACACCCCCCCTCCCCCTAACTGTTTTCACCAATTATGGGTACCACAACATGACATAATTATTCCAACATAACTTGTAACTAGTTATAATAAGTACAAACTACCGTCATGGTAAAATGTGCACATGTGTTCCTTTTCCAGAGTTGCGTATAATTTCGTTCCGTATTGAGATATTTTTAGGGTGATGGCACGACGCATTGTCAACTACAGCCGATGGTAGACCCCACCCCATATTTTAATTCCTACACCCCTTCTGATACACAAAAAATTATGACGACCCACATTTTTTAGCTTCAGCCGCCCCTGGTCTCACCCGAAAAGTTAAAAAAAAAAGTGAACTTTTTGTTCGCTGTCTGGTGACTTTAACGAACATGCTTCATGCATACGCATGCAGCATCTATTGCAACGGTCATCAGATATTCAACTGAATGACCAATGGTCATGTCGTAAATAGCCAATTCCTACGAGTTGAACAACGCAAAAGCGTGGTTGATACCGGCTTGTCACCGCTAAAAGACTGTCGACTATGATGGTGTGCACTTTGTTTTAGCATCGATATGGGATCATGAACAAGAGTTGATAATTGGTGATTTTTGTGTGCCTCTCCCCACCCCATTGATTTCCATGCCTCCCACCTTTGAATTCCCGGCTCCGCTACCAATCGGTATTGGGGAAATCCAGCATTTTTCAAGGCTTTCAAGTAAAGCACTGCGGGATAAATTACCTTGAACACCTTTGTAGATTTGTGACTGTTTAACTGACCACATGACTTTACACTTAACCCTTTACCCAATGCAGACGATATAAAAAATTATTATTTTAAATATCATTTTTTTTAATTTTTCAAAAAATATCAACAAAACTATATCATGTGACCCCTCTTTGGAACAAGCTCGTTCCAAAGAGGGGTCATTGGATAAGGTTTTGTTGAAATATTTTGAAAAATAATATTTTTTCAGGTGCTGAATTTGCATATTACACGGGCGGATATTGCCGATTCGTTTTGTAAAGGGTTAAGCATGCTCTGACAAGTATGGTATCTGGCTTGTATCAACAGCTATAACTCAAGTAAAAAAACATCTAAATCCATTGAAACCCTTACCCATGCAATATTTATTTATTTTTCCCTTCCAGATCATATTGACTGGACATAGAACACATGATTCCTCACTGAAACAAGCTCGCCGAGTTTGTTGCATTTAGGGGTCGAAAGCTATGGTCTGGAAGGAAAAAAATAATAACAAGAGGCCCCAAGGGGCCTTAATAGCTCACCGGGCAAAGTGGTTCAAAGAAGTATTTGGGGTCACATTCAGTTAGACATGGTTCATCAACACTACAAAGGAATGAAGTCATGAGAGACAAATTTTATGGAACTAGGGACATGGCTTGAACAAACTTGAATCTTACCCCCGTAAGGATGCTGCATACCAAATATCAAAAGCATTCATCTGCTGGATCTGAAGAAGAAGATTTTTAAAGAAAATTCCTCATTTTGAACTAAGTTATCATTTGGGCTCCCACAGTGAGCCCAAATATGAACCCAGGGACTTGGCTTTAACAAACTTGAATCTCACCCCCCCCCCCCCCCCCCCCCCCCCCCAAGGATGCTACACACCACATATCAAAACATTCCGACTGCTGGATCTGAAGAAGAAGATTTGTAAAGAAAATTCCTCATTTCGTACTAAGTTACAATTCAAGCTCCCACAGTGAGCCAAAATATGGACCTAGGAATATGGCTTGAACAAACTTGAATCTCAACCCCCCAACGATGCTGCATACCAAATATCAAAACATTCCGACTGCTGGATCTGAAGAAGAAGATTTTTAAAGAAAATTCCTCATTTTGAACTAAGTTATTATTAGGGCTACCACAGTGAGCCCAAATATGAACCCAGGGACTTGGCTTGAACAAACTTGAATCTCACCACCTAAGCATGCTGCATACCCAATATCAAAAGATTCTGCCTGCTGGATCTTGAGAAGAAGATTTTTAAAGAAATTTGCCTGAAATGCACTGAGTTCAAATTTGGGCTCCAAAACTGAGCCCAAATATGAACCCAGGGGGCTGATTTGAACAAATTTGAATCAGATCCATCCCACAATGTTGCATACCAAATATCAAACGATTCTGCCTGCTGGATCTGGAGAAGAAGATTTTTGAAGAAATTTGCCTGAAATGCACTAAGTTCGAATTCAAGCTTTTATAGTGAGCCCAAATATGAATCCAGGGGGCCGATTTGAACAAACTTGAATCAGATCCACCCCACAATGTTGCATACCAAATATCAAAAGATTCTGCCAGCTGGATCTGGAGAAGAAGATTTTTTAAGAAATTTGCCTGAAATGCACGAAGTTCAAATTTGGGCTCCTATACTGAGCCCAAATATGAATCCAGGGGGCCGATTTGAACAAACGTGAATCAGATGCACCCCACAATGTTGCATACCAAATATCAAAAGATTCTGCCTGATGGATCTGGAGAAGAAGATTTTTTAAGAAATTTGCCTGAAATGCACTAAGTTCGAATTCAAGCTTTTATAGTAAGCCCAAATATGAATCCAGGGGGCCGATTTGAACAAACTTGAATCAGATCCACCCCACAATGTTGCATACCAAATATCAAAAGATTCTTCCTGCTGGATCTTGAGAAGAAGATTTTTTAAAACATTTGCCAGAAATGCACTAATTTCGAATTTGGGCTTCTATACTGAGCCCAAATATGAATCCAGGGGGCCGATTTGAACAAACTTGAATCAGATCCACCCCACAATGTTGCATACCAAATATCAAAAGATTCTGCCTGCTGGATCTGGAGAAGAAGACTTTTGAAGAAATTTGCCTGAAATGCACTAAGTTCGAATTCGGGCTTCTGTACTGAGACCAAATGTCAATCCAGGGGGCGGGTTGAACAAACTTGAATCAGATCCACCCCACAATGTTGCATACCAAATATCAAAAGATTCTGCCTGCTGGATCTGGAGAAGAAAATTTTTTAAGAAATTTGCCTGAAATGCACTAAGTTTGAATTCAGGCTTCTATACCGAGCCCAAATATGAATCCAGGGGGCTGATTTGAACAAACTTGAATCAGACCCATACCAAGATGCTGCATACCAAGTATCTAAAGATTCTACCCACTGGTTCAGGAGAAGAAGATTTTTTAATAATTTTTCTATAATTCATATGGTGCTATCAGAGTTATTCCCCCTATGGAGCCCCAAGTGGGCATGTCCAATTCATTTGAACAAACTTGAATTGACATATGGTAATAAACATCCATACCAAGTTTCGAGCAAATCGACCTAGCGGTTTCAGAGGAGAAGTCGTTTGAAAAATCTTCACGACGACGGACGGCAAGTGATAAGTTCAGCTCCCTTCGGTGAGCTAAAAAAACCCATTTTTTATTGGGTATTCTTTCGAATATTTGGATGAGGATCATTTGCTTAGAATCCTGTTAAAAAATTCCAAGGTCGGGCAATGGCAAATGTATGGGACTTTAAAGCAGGTCGTTCTACTTGACTCGATTGTTTTTTCCAGAGATAAAAACAAAGACGAACTTGAAAAAAATATGGATAAAAGATTCTGATGCGTTTATAAATTCTCCGACGTCTTTTAAGTGCAAGAAAACAATCAACAAAAAACGACCAAATTTAATTCCCAGTGTCCGAAATTGTATGCCTATAGACAAATGCGGCTTACCTTACATCTACTAACTGCATTTAGTTTTGCCTGGTACAATCGCTCACGTGATAACTGTATGAATATTCATATCGATAGCAGCTTTTGATACTGTTGTTAGAAACAGCGCATCGTTCTTGTTCGACGGGTGTTGCAAACTTGAAGGTGAACGCGTCCCAAAGTGTCCGAAATATTACTCCCTTCCCCTAATCATCTAAAAACCACTAAAAGGCTATGCCATAACCTATGAGCTCAAATAGCGGCCATTATGATGATAAAATAAGTACCTGTATATTAGAAATCAGAAATTAAATACTGCAAACAAATGCAACAGAACTGCGTATATGCCTATGAGGGCACCATTCAACACGACCCAGGTGCAGAGTATGTATGTATTAAAATATATATACATGACAGTGTGAGTGTGTGGGGGGTAATTCAAATATATGTCAAAACCTCCTCACCCACATTACTTAATCATTGCAATAATACAGTAACCATAAAGCTCTTTCACATCAGAAATACTCCGTAATGCTACCGAGAGCGGAGAATGACGTGCAGAATAAAACTTCCCTTAAAGAAGAAAACCCTCTCATGGGGAAGCTTCTGGCAAATGCTCAATAGCAGACCCCATAACCTCAATGAAATCAATAGAAACAAATGAATTGAAGGATACACATATCCTATCATTCATTCCCATGAAAATGGCTGAGCGTCAATGTTTGCGCTCAAAAGCCTTATACTAGCGACACAAATAATGGAAACTGTTATTCCCATGCACCGAAAACTTAACTATCCTGAAGAGATCCCACATAAGATCATGTAATAGCCAAACAGTTAGAATAAGCGCAAGATACAGCCAGCACTTACTTATGCGCTGAAATCTTAAGCATTGACTGCTAATTGGAAGATAAATAACCCAAGCAGTATGAATAGCTAACTGACTTATTTAACAATAGAATGAACATAAACGTCCCTTCTATTGAAAAATAATGACAAGAGAAGCGTTACTTCTCTCCCGATAAACTCTGATGTGCGTTTATAAATACATGAATGGAAAAAAATTTGATGATGTAATCGTAAACAATGAGACATCATTGAATATGTGATTTCCAATAACCGAGGGTCCCAAGATTCCTGCATAGAGAGACCCTCGGACTCAGGATTGTAATGCAATATATGAACTCACGTCCGAAATAATTGAGAAAACCGTAATATATGCCCAAACTTGACCTTATGTTAAAAGATTCTCTAAAACAAAACAGGTCAAGAGGGAAAAAACGTCTACCACTCCAGTTAATAACTGGAGTAGACACGTGTGTAAGCGATCAATCGAAATAATATTCCAAGCCGCTCCACACAACTCCATCCGGCGCATAAAACTATTGCTGTTAATGCATCAGATGACAGATAAGAGCGAGCCAAACAGCTTGTTAATTCGCTCTGTGAAACAACAGATGAACCAGCCAAATGAATAGTGGGATACGTGCATCCTATCATAAATCCCATGAGACATTATCCAGTTCACAAAACAATTGATCTAAAGAACTATACTCGCTACAATTGCCGAACGTTCGCTTTTCAACTGAAAGATAATCATAAATAACCTAATTATCCACTTCCAGTCAAAATCGGCAGGACCGAGTTCTATAAGAGCCTCGAACCACCGGCTCAGGGGAGTCTGATCAGTAACTCAGTCTGACGAGAAACCCCTATCCAAGTGGCTGTATAGACAATCCTAAAGAAATATATATAGGAGGGATACCTATACCTTCGCTATGAGCTCTTATAAGCGAATTGAGTCTAGGACAAACTCTCCTACTCTTCTGTTGGCTGTGGTCAATTAGACCCCAACTTGAAGAGTCGAGTATAGATGCTTTCTTGTAGTTTAATCCTACAATAATGAAAGCTTACCATCAAAGACTTAGGTATACCTATACCTTTGCTATGAGTCCTAATAGACAATCTGAGTCTAGGACAACCTCTCGTACTCTTTCTGCTGGTGTTGGCACATTAGACCCCAACTTAAAGAGTCGAGAATTGATTCTTATCATAAAGACTAGAGTTGGAAGACTAAAGCGACCTATGGCAAGTTTTCCACCTAGTCAAATGCAAAGATGAAGACACAAGGCTTCATTGCATCAGAATAACTCCCACTTAACATTAGTTAAGACCGAGATATAAATACTAGGTCTGGAAAGAATTTTAAAAGGTACAAACGACCACAAAATTCCTTTCCATATTGACGATGCGTCACAGTACTTAAAAGTACATAAGACCATGAGACTAAATTCGCTCTAAGAAATTATCTTCTCAATTGCGTCTGAGCGAACAGCTAAATGATGAAGGCAAGGCTAAAACTAGGATCTTAGCCTCCTCAATCAATGCAGAGGAACTCTCCACATCTTGCCCTGTTGTTTTTAAAAGTATGTAAACAATCACAAACGATTAAAAATACAGAGGAAGAAGATAAGAAACCGAATTACTTTTTCCCGCAGGAAGTTAAATATGGTGTCGTCTACATTATCGAAGATCTGTGACATCTGTGTAGACTTAAACAGAAAGAGATCTTATTACCCTGCTCTTTACCCGGATGAAGTCAGCGTCCAACTACGCTAGCGGTTTCGCATAATTGCTCGCAGCATTTTGAATCACTGGAACAAGTTCAAGGAAATGATAATGTATGGTATCTATATCATCTAAGAGTTGTTCCGGAAGGAAAAGTTATCCTTCCATCATACGTTCAAATCAGTTAGAATAACAGTCACCAGCTCTAAACAGGCAGGTGACTGGACCAAATAAGCACCATGCAACAGCTCAAGATTTGAGAGACGTTGAGTGCTTCTGCCTTAGCAGGAATACTGCGATTAGCTGCGCAACTGCGACAGCAAGTCCATTACAGAGGCCTGAGGAGCAGTGGTCATGAATAGCCTCTTCGCCGGCTGCTCCTTGGACAGGGAGTCCAATATAGTTATTACTGCGGATGACCCGATGAATGAAGCCTCATCTCCTTGGCTACTAGATAGTGCGACTTTCTTCACAAAAGATGGACCTTTTGACGATGCAGACTGGAAATCCTGAGTCACTTAGCCAAGGTGCGGTCGGGAGTGCTTGGTAGACGCTAAAGAAGCAAAACTGTAGCCGTTCCCTGCTAAGAATTGAACTAAGCGAACCGGGCAATAGCTATGTACGTAAGCTCTGACTGACGCAAGTTCCTACCAACAACACCCGGCTCCAGATGTTGTTGAAAGAGAGAGAGGGGTCTCCCTCTTGCTCGCGGTCCAGAGAGACCTGGACGAGCGTACCTCAGAACTTACTGTCTTCTTCCTTCCATCAACAACATAATTCGATTAAACAGTGCTCGCCACACCCTTATTCTCTTTCGACCACCACGGACATACCCGGCATCACATCACCCACATACGAGTGAGATCTGCTGATTGAGCTAGCTGTAGACAAGGGACGTAAACCTCTTTTGAAGCCTAGCCCTTGTCTAAAATCATTGAGCACTTTTCCACTAGCTCTAAATACAATGCATATGCGACACATCCATAGTCACGGTCCTAGTATCTAATCTTAACCGTTTCACCGGCGACAGGGAAATGAAACCACTCATCGGGTTTTATAGCCCTGTACAATATAGAGGAAACCATAAGACTAGCCGACTCTGGCTGCCTATTAGACGGGACGTCCCGGACAGGAGGCATGGACGTATACCCCGACTGATGCAAGTTCCTACCAACAACATCTGTCCCCAGATGATGCTGTAAGAGAGAGAGGCCTGTCTCTTGCTCGCGATCCTGGATGACCTGGACAAGCGTACCTCAGAACTTGCCGGTTTGCTCCTTCCGTCGTCGCTGGGTGAGCATAATTGCATATCATATTGTTCGCTCTACCCTATATGATCTCCTAGCCTGGATCGTATACACCCGGTGTCACAGTTCTCAGCGGCCTGAGTAACTACTTCACCGGCCGTGCTAACTGGCGACAATGGACTTGTGCGGTCGTGTGTGCTTTTCGAACATAGAGGAAGCTATAAGACTGGCCGACCCCGGCAGTCTGTGGAAGGAGCGTCCCGTGGACGTAAGTTCCAACTGACACAAGTTCCTACCAACAACCTCTGACCCCAGATGTTGTTATAAGAGAGAGGGGCCTCTCTCTTGCTCTCGATCACGGAAGACCTGGATGTGCATACCTCAGAACTTGTCTGACCGACACAAGTTCCTACCAACAACCTCTGACCCCAGATGTTGTTATAAGAGAGAGAGGCCTCTCTCTTGTTCGCGATCACGGAAGACCTGGACGACCATACCTCAGAACTTGTTTACTTCCTCCTTCCCGTGCTTCCTCCTTTCCATCGTCGCCGGGTGAGCATGTTCGTATGCTTATAGTGCTCGCTACACCCTTATTCCTCTTCTTGACCACTACGGACATACCCGGCATCACACCACCCACATACGAGTGAGATCTGCCGGTTGAGCTAGCTGGCGACAAGGTCATCAATCCTACTAAGGATCTAGGCACTTGTCTAATTCCTTGAGCACTTTTGCCGCTAGCTCTTCAATGATTTGCGACAACAGCAGCACACTCCTTGACGGCGTCACGAAGCCACACCATGTTCTTGTTCCTCTGTAAATAGAAACTAAAAAACTATAGTGACATTTTGACGAGAGGACCAGCCGAATCCCCTCGCCGCGATAGGACCGATAGTGTCCACTTGCCTAACACAAACCATGACGCCTGTCATTCAGATTATCAAATCTGACACATGGAGTAGAATTAGTGGTAGTACATCAAGTAAATTCATTACAACAATTGAGTAAATAAAGGAAAGGTTTCCTCTATTTGCCATACTATTAGATAACAAGAGGGATGTTACATCCCAACGCTAACTTACATTCGCACTTGATAATGTCGTTCCAATGTAACATGCCTAATATTTAGTTAATATAAATCATTAACTAGGCATCAAATGATTAATGTGGTTTATGTGATGGCTTTGGAAAGTCTATATTTCTGAATTTATTATATATCAATTCAACATAGAATTATTGGATATAAAAAAAAAAAAAATCAGTTATATTTCTGCTTACAGTAGGGTTAATACCTAAAGTAGTTTTTGAAAAGACAAAAATAAAGAGCAATGATAAGTGAAGGGACCACAATGTGCACAAAAGATGACTTTAACGCAAAATCTTAAACCTAAACACAAATTCTTACAAGTTTTGGCAGAAAATTAGGTTCAAATTCCTCAAATATGCATGTAACGAGGGTTAAATATTACTGCAATGGAGTTCAGTAACCCAAGTGTAGAATATCAATCGACTGGAAAGACACATAGAAACACAAGTCACCTAAACAGAATCTTTAAAAACTTAAAATTGACTAAGATCGAGAAAAGCATGGAAATTTTTACTGAAAGAAGAAGAAATTGCAGTTAAATTTCTGCATACAGTCGGGTTAATACGTACAGTTTTTATTGAAATATGAAAATCAACAGTAATGAGAAGTTAAAGCAGCACAATCTGCATAAAAGCTGACTTTAACCCAAATTCTTACAACACCTAAATGCAAATTCTTACAAGTTTTGGCTGAAAATTGTAGGTGAAATTTGAAAGAAAGTCGTAGTATCAGGGTTAAATAAGGTGCTGATAGGCGCCTACAACGTACATATGCAATATGAAAGGCCTGAGACCAGTGATCTTTGAAAAAATAACCTTAACATTAAATCTTACAATATTGGACACGCCGGACGCCGACGCCCGAGGTCATCATATAAGCTCACCACTTGTAATAGAAGTAGGTGAGCTAATAAAAATACATCAGATCAAAAAATAAAATAGGAGGTGCAAAATGGCATTATGTAATGAAGAATCACTGAAATTGTAATTGAAGTACATTCATTGGTTAAAGAGGAGTTGCGGAAAAACATTCGTTCAAGAAAGTGACTATAAGTCCAAACAAAAATACATCACATCAACAACTAAAATAAGCCTTAATGTTACTAGTAACAAGTAAAAGAAAGTATTAAATAAAAAAAAAAAGTAAAAAATTTTTTTTTTAAAGAAAGTGAATATAAGTCCCAAAAATCCCCTCAAATATGCATGTAATGAGGGCGCAACGTTACTGCAATGCAGTTCAGTAACCCATTTGTACAATATCAATTGCCTGGAAAGACACATAGAAACAGAACTCACCTTAACACAAACTTTTAGAACTTAAAATTGAGTAAGTCAGAGAAAAACGTGAACACTGTGACTGAAAAAAAGAAAAGAAATCAGTAAAATTTCTGCATACAGTAAGGTTAATACCTAAAGTAGTTATTGAAATGAGAAAATAAACAGGAATGAGAGGTGAAGGCACCACAATCTGCACAAAAGCTGACTTTAACGCAAATTCTTACAACACCTAAACGCAAATTCTTACAAGTTTTGGCAGAAAATTTTAGGGGAAATTTGGAAAAAAGTCATAGTATCAGGGTTAAATACTGTTCTGATAGTCCCCTACAACCTACATATGCAATATCAAAGGCCTGAGTCCACTGATCTTTGAGAAATTAACCTTAACATTAAATCTTACAATATTGGACACGCCGGACGCCAACACCGATGCTGATGCCCGAGGTCATGACAATAGCTCACCTAATAGAAGTAGGTGAGCTAAAAATAATTACCTAAATACTAATATATGTCAATGTACCACCACCAAATCTACATATAATATAAGATAACATTAAAATATAATCAATGAAATAAATATATCCAAAAGAAAAAAAACTCTTTCAAAAATAAAATAAAAAAAAATTTCTTAATATAAGAGACCAAGTTCCCAAAGGGAACAATGAACCCAAAAAAGCCTAAGTGTGGACAAAATTATAAAATCTGTGTAAAATTAACTACCACACCATCAGAATATTTAATGTTACATACAACTGTTGTTCCTAAACAAAAATAGGAAACTACCTAGAGTAATGGTAATGTAATGTAAACAAAACACTGGAATCAAGACACCAGGCAACAAGGCCCGAAGTCAGTAACAGAAACAAGACTCTCTGATGTAAAGTAAGATTTCCTCAGAAGAAAAAATGATACATTAGATGCTTAACTGGGGGAATCAAGGAATGACAGGGAAGGAATACTAAATAAACAGTGGATAGATCATAATCAATCAGTGATAACGTCAGGCTCATGTCCCGAAATTAGGGAATATGAACTAATTTTAATAAACATTATAAAATTACAGCCCTGAACGTTTCAAACCACTGTTTCTTCCTTCCTCCATCCAGTTCTGTCCTTTGATCCACCAATTTAACCATTGATTTGTGCCTGGCATCATTATTAATTGAGATTTAAAAGCACAAATATCAGTTTGTTGTTATCTGATAAGGGCCAAACAAAGAATAATTTTATTGGCGCCAGATGTGGTGATTTCCTGGCGTCTGCGGAGAGTCATGCAAATTTGGGGGATTGAGGGGCAAAATTTGTGTTTGGCCCTAGATATTTTTGGGTTAGCACCAGCTAAGTCTGGGTCATTGGTTACAGAGTATAAAAATATGTGATTTCTCCTAGGGTTTCCAAAGTAACTATGAGCTGCAATTGCTGTCATGTTTGCAACCCGATCACATTAAATGAGGGTGTCCCAGTCATCAATCGTGTGAAATTTCTAAACATTTGGCCTTGTAGTTTCAGAGAAAAAGATTTTTGAAAATTGACCAATCAGAATCAAAGAATGCCTCTGGTGACCATGTTTTTCATCTGACAGGAATAAAATGAGGAGAGTTTTTAGAGAACCTTCCACTGACTATTTCTACCAAGTTTGGTTCATATCGGCTCAGTAATTTCAGAGATTTGGTTCATATCGGCTCAGTAATTTCAGAGAAGATGAAAATGTGATTTCCCATGGGGATACCATGGTAACTATGAGCCACACTTGTGGCCATGTTTGTAATCCGTTCAACATTAAATGAAGATTGTTGGTAGAGGGTGTTTCAATCATGCAATCATGCAAAGTTTCAAAACATTTGGCCCTGTAGTTTCTGAGGATAAAATTTTTAAAAATCAACCAATCAGAATCAAAGAATGCCTCTGGCAGCCATGTTTTTCAAGCAATGGGAACAAATGAGGATCATTTGTAGAAGACCATTCCTGCCAAGTTTGGTTCACATCGGCTCAGTACTTACAAAGAAGATGAAAATGTGATTGTACATAGGGTTTTCAGGGTGACTATGAGTCGCAATTGCGGCCATGTTTGCATCCTGATCAACATTAAATGAGGATTGTTGGTAGAGGGTGTCCCAATCATCAATCATGTGAAGATTCAAAACATTTGGCCTTGTGATTTCAGAGAAGATTTTTAATGAAAGTGTCAATGACACTGTAGCTTAACTTGACTGTGTGTAATGTTTGATGAAAAGGATAATGTTCAATGTTTATGAAAGGAGTATGAAATAAGACAAGAATTGTGATAAATGAGAATATGTTAATTGCTGTTCCCTATATGCTATGTTTTCAATATGAATAATTTGAATGTAGACTGTACTAACGACCTGGGTTGATGTGGCCCTAACAGTTAACGTATGTCAACCAAAGTTACCAAGTTACAGTAAAATCATTCCAAAATGAGTCATCCTACCAAGTTCTCTTCATAAATATAACTCACAGACTTTGCTAAAGGAATCTAGGTCACATGCTGGTTCGGCAGTCACAGTTGACCAATCATGACCAAAATACAAGTTACAGTAAAATCATTCCAAAATGAGTCATCCTACCAAGTTCTCTTCATAAATATAACTCACAGACTTTGCTAAAGGAATCTAGGTCACATGCTGGTTCGGCAGTCACAGTTGACCAATCATGACCAAAATACAAGAGTTTCTTCTAGATATCATACCAAGTTATCCTACCAAGTTACAATGAAATCTCTTCATAAAAACAACCTGTAAGCAGTGCTAAAGGAATCTAGGTCAAGTGACCAGGCAGCGATAATGGCTCACTGATCGTGACCAAAATACAGCAGTCTCATCTAGACATCATACCAAGTTATCCTTCCAAGTTACAATGAAATTGCTTCATGAATATGAACTGTACGCTGTGCTAAACAAATCTAGGTCATATGCCTGTGCACTGTCACGGTTGACCAATCATGGCCAAAATAGGACATTCTCATCTAGATATTACACTGAGTCATCCTACAAATTTGCAATGAAATCCCTTTAGACTGTGCTAAAGGAATCTAGGTAACGTGCCCCTGCGGCCGTAATGTTTGACTGAACTCGACCAAAACAGGATGTTCTCATCTAGATATTATACAGAGTCGTCCTACAAAGTTACTATAAAATCCGTTCATAAATACGACCTGCAGACTGTTCTAAAGGTTTTCAAGCTTCAGGCACGCGTAGCCACAACAGTTGACCAATCGTGACCAAAAGGGGATGTTCCCATCTAGACATTATATGGAGTCATCCTACCAAGTTACAATGAAATCCCTTCATAAATACGACCTGTAGACTGTGCTAAAGGTTTTTCGGGTTTCAGGCTCTTGCAGCCATCACGGTTGACCAATTGCGACCAAACGAGGATGTTCTCATCTAGACATTACACTAAGTCATCCTACCAAGTTACAATGAAATCCCTTCATAAACATGACCTGTAGACTTTGCCAAAGGTTTTCGGATTTCAGGCTCTTGCAGCCGCCATGGTTGACCGATCACAAACAAAAGGGGACATTCTTATCTAGACATTATATGGAGTCATCCTACCAAGTTACAATGAAATCCCTTCATAAATACGACTTGTAGACACTGATAAAGGTTTTCGGGCGCTTGCAGCCATCACAGTTGACTGATTGCAACCAAACGGGGATGTTCTCATCTAGACATTATATTGAAGTCATCCTACCAAGTTACAATGAAATCCCTTCATAATACGACAACGTAGACTGCGCTAAAGGTTTTGGGTTCTCACGGCCAATACGGTTAACCGATCGTGACCAAAAGGGGACGTTCCCACCTGGTCATCATACAAAGTCAACCTACCATGTTACAATGAAATTCCTTCATCAATTCCACCTGTAGACTGTGCCAAAGGTTTTTGAGTTTCGGGCTCTCGCAGCCATCACAGTTGACCGATCGTGTCCAAAATGGGACGTTCTCATCTAGACATGACCTCGAACCTGCATATGAAATTTTGTGATGATCGGACAAGAACTACAGTGTGTAGCCTGTGCCAAATAAAATGTGAACAAACTCATAGACTTCTGCACCTGTGATGGCAATAGCTTATCTTGACTTTGTCGACCAATCTGGATCAAAGAATGCCTCTAGCAGCCATGTGTTTTATCCGAAGGGAACAAAATGAGGATTGTTTGTAGAGGACCTTCCATAGACCATTCCTGCTAAGTTTGGTTCACATCGTTTCAGCAGTTCCAGAGAAGAAGACAAAAATGTGAAAAGTTTACCAATGCCGGACAACAGATGACAACGGCAGCTAAGTGATGGTAATAACTCACGTGGCCCTTTGGGCCAGGTGAGCCAACAATTTTGCACAGAGGGAGAGGTTTAGAAATCAAGCTTCATGTCTCCATATAACTAATATAGTGTAGAAATAATACTTTTGGCACCATTTTAGTTCTCTGAATTGAAAGACCACGGTTTTCAAGAAAATTTAAGGAACTCAAAAATTGTAGTTGGGCGAGACCAACCCACCCCCACCCTCCCCCACCAAAAAAAAAATCACACCCCCTGGTAAGGTCAATGGAACAACTTATGTATTGCATCACTCTGAAAATGTATCAATGTTGACTGAAACAGCCATTTTATAATAACCAAGTCTGCAGTTCTGAGGTGAGGGATACCCCTAGTCTGTAATGGCCTACCTGATATATTAGGGTGGTAAATTCCCACTTAAATTCTTGATAAATTAAGAGCTTCTAAAATCTGTGTTTGCACAATTCATCTATTGGAAACACAGCAGGTCTCCTTAGTGTCTGGGACACCTTTCCAGAATTACTACTTCACCACAGTCCCAGAGTATGGTGGCTTAGCCAGGCCTTTAAATTAATTTATTTTGGGCACACCGTTTTGCCCTAATTTGAGCACATTAAAACCAGAAATAACAGTGTTATCCGGTTATATTTTATTGCCATGCCTTTCTTTGTGTTTTTATGGTCATATTATGATGGAAGTTATTCTCAAGTATAGAAGAGGCACAGAGAATTATATATTTTTCTTGATGTCTTCACACATTCTCTAATTTGGGCACACCTGTAACAGGTGTGAAATTGGGGTACTCTAAAGGCCTGTTAACTTAACAGTGATTTTTAGCTAGACTAGAGACCACTGCGAAGGGTAATTTAGCTACTGCCTGTTATTATGTAATGCACTGGAACCCTGCTAACTGAATAGCCTTTTTCCAGAGAAAAAAATTCAGTTTACAGGAGAATACAATTAACAGGAATAGGGGCATTTTCCCATCTTCTAGTTATAAAGTGAGCATTTAATCTATTAATCTTGTTTGACTGAGCTCACTGAGCTCTGTCAAAAAAGGTATAATAGACTAAATGGCTATACTGGATGTATTGAGGCAAAGGAGTCAATAAATGTGAGGAGGTATGTGGATGTCATAGAAATTCTTTGACAGATTACAGGATTTCTTAATCAATTAACAGGCGTTTCTTCTAAAAGCAACATGCAGTCAACAGGTAAAATTTGTACTGAAGGTATGGTATATGGTTTGGTGTCTGTAATATATTTCCAATTACCAGGGTTATTATTCAATTATAGGATATACAATTAATTGAGCTCCACTGTAGTACAAATTCTAAGTCCACAAAGTTTTGTTAGTGATGAACCGATTATTAAAACTTGCTATGAACTGATTACCGATTATTTCACCAGACATTCTACCAATTCCCATGCTGATTCCGATGGTTGGAAGGACACAGCAAAAAAATCTGTTGGTGTCTATTATACCACTAAATTTCATTGACAAATCACCATTTACGAAAGAACATTAAGTTCTCAAACTATACATGTTCAGTGCTGGTTGATTTTAGCCAAAATTAGTTATTTCCAATGTCGCCCACTTTAGAGGACTTCCGCCCAGGCATTGATTACCAGGTTCTATTTTACTAGGAAAACATTATTTATTTGCCACAGTGTCACAGCCACTTATCCACGTCACTATTACATGTTTAGACCATCAATACCAGAGTGACTGGTCAAAAACCTTAAGTAATGGGAAATTTAGCTTGAAAATGGGTGACATGTTATTTTCGATGGTATCAAATATCTAAAAAAAAAAACGTTATAATTTTTCATTTTTTGGTATTCAAAATTGCAAAGCATTGTTCATAAATATGGACAAGCAGTCAAAAAGTTGACAAATTATTATGTTGCTTTGACTTTTGTCGACATTGAAATAACCTATTTTCAAGCTAACTTTCCATTACTTGTACAGCACTTTGATTGCTTGCCATTATGACTGTGGAGAATGGTTTACAACATTGCTTCATAATATTTTTTAGCATCATTAAAAAGAAATTTGTAAGTTGCAAGAAAAAGGGCTGTTAACAAATTTTATTATTAATCTATGCACACCATGCACAGGCATTTACCTCTAAGCTCTCAAACTCCTCGATTATTTCCTGCAATTGATCAGTAAAATTTATGTGAAGATTGTCAATTTTATGCATGCATTAAAAAAAACCTACAATACTAAACCAGAGGCTCAAGTGAGCCTAAAATGCTCACCTAGCTCAAATTGTCAAAAGAGATAAGTGTGTCAGTAAGTGATACGCACCAAGAGCAATTTTTTTATTTATGCCACTGAACAAAATTTTGTTTTGTTTTCAACTACTGTGGTGCTCTCTACCCCCCTCCCCCCCCCCCAAAAAAAAGAAATAAAAAATTCCAGCATAAATAAAATACTTATGACCCTGTTATATACTACATGACACATTTGGTTCACATCTGCCCTTTGGATCTGAAAATAGAAATTTTGAGTGTAGCCCAAATTTGGGAGCCCAAATTTTGACTTACTAAGTTTCTTTGAAAAAAAGTAAATCTGCATCATTAGAGTAAGTTCCAAACAAGAAATCAAGGCATTATTGCAAGTGGCTTATTAAAAGAAGATTTTAAAAGCATTTTAGGCTTATGGAGCATTAATCCCACCCCACGGGATATAGTAATTTTTTTTGGGGGGGGGGGGGGGGAGGGGGGGGCATGGGGGGGGGATCAGAAGAGTAAATTCCACCAGCCTGAAGATGGCAGCAGCTTCATTTGAACAAAGGAGAAAAGGTTTGCTCCAAAGATGGTCTCTTGCCATAAATGAATGAATTTGGCCCAGTGGTTTTATAGAATAAGAAAAATTTCAAACTAGAAAAACAGAATTTTACTGCCACCACTAAATTCAAGACTGTGTGAAAATGGTTAAAGCATAAAAAATAAACAAAACAGAAAGAGAATTTATGGAGGCTTATTTTGTGGGGTAAAATATCTTTAAAGAAATCAGAAAAAGGTTTTCGTTAACAGTATTACATGAAATAAAATCTTTGGAACCCACAGTGAAGTCTTGAGAGAGTTAACGTAAAGATATTCATGCAGGAATCAGATCATTTTTTTCCAAGAAACCTGAAAAAAAAATATATGTGCACAGCATTGAAAGGGTTTGATAATGGCATCAATAAAATCTTTGGAACCCACATTGCAGTCCTGAGGGGGTTAAATTAAAGATATGCATACAGGAATAAGATAAAAGTTTCCAAGAAACCAGAAAAAAACATATGTGTACAGCATTGAAAGGGTTCAACATGAAATAAAATCTTTGGAAAACACACTGAAGTCATGAGAAGGTTAAATTAAAGATATTCATACAGGAATCCAATCAATTTTTTTCCCAAGGAACTAGAAAAAACATATATGTGCACGACAATGAATGGGTTTGATCAAGCCATCAATAAAATCTTTGGAACCCACATTGAAGTCATGAGAGGGTTAAATTAAAGATATTCATACAGGAATCAGATAAATCTTTCCAAAAAAAGCTGTATGTGCAGAGCATTGAAAGGGTTCAACATAAAATAAAATATTTGAAAAACACGAAGTCCTGAGAGGGTTAAATTAAAGGTATTCATACAGGAATCAGATAAAGTTTTCCTCTTCCACTTATGGAAGTCTTGAGAGGGTTAATCTTTGAAGAGAATTATTTCACTGAACTAAGCTAAAAATAATGGAGAACTTCTGTGTTTGACAGGTGGCTGGAGTCCCTCCTGTGTCTTGTTGACATAAGTGATATCTGATAATAGTAAACAATCTGAAGAACTCTTAACAATTTGTATAGGGAAAAATATTGCTGCAAAAATGCTGACTCCTCATTTTTCCACTGCCTCCTACTGCACACCCTAACATAACCAAGGGCAATTTTTTAACCATCCCATTCTACTGGTCCTAAAGTTGATTCATACCAAGTTCTCTGCTTTGTGTGGTTTGGGAAATATGGACTTTTGATTGTTTTCCATTTTAAGCCCCTGGGGTTGCCAAATTTATTTTTTGGGGGGGGGGGGGGAGAGGGGGCATCAATCAATTACTTAGGACCCACTTATACTACATGCCAAATTTGGTTGAAATTGGCCCACCGGTTCTTGAAATAGAAATTTGGGGCATAGCCCAAAATGGATATGTCCCCACAGAGAGCCCAAATATTGACCTACCAACTTCCCTTGAACAAACTTTAATCTTCAACACCAAAGGATGTTCCATACCAAATATCAAGGCATTCTCTCTGGTGGTTAGTGAGAAGATTTTTAAAGATTTTTAAGCTTTTGTGGCATTAACCAGAGCCTGAAGATGGCAGCTGCTTCATTAGAACAAAATAGAAAGGGTATACTCCATAGATGGTATATGTTTGAATTTGGCCTAGTGGTTGTGAAGAAGAAATCAAGTTTGCAAAAGTTAATGGATGACGGTACGACAAACGCTGGACAAAAAGTGATGGCAAATAGCTCCCACTGACTTGCAGTCAGGTGAGCTAATAAATGGGGCATTATATTTTCATTCTGGCTCATTGTAAACAATGTACTTCTGTTATTCTCAGAGCGCAATATGAAATACAGTTTAGGGCCTACCTGTCGATTCAAACAATGCAACAGATAAATGAGTTTACAGTACAGTCTCTGTGGACTGGTTGTAATCCACCCATGAGCAGTGATGTCCATGCTTGTGTTTACCAGGTAATAAAAATCTTCATCAGCAAAATTTTAATTAATGAAGCACCGGCTTTTATCCAGTGCTTCATTAATTAAATTTTTAATGATTATTCCTATAATTAGTGTTTGGAATGTAATATCATTGCATCCATGGAAATACTGCCCATCCATGGAAAGTGACCAGTCCACAGTGGACATACTGTAAAAACCACAGAGTTTGCCAGTGAAAATTAATCTACGTTTATGTTGATGTACGCGACTCCGTAGATGCAGATTGCTTTTCATTGGAAAACATTGAATGAACATGTTCTCAAAGTATGATATCTAATATATTCCTATTTGTGGCATTTCGGGAAAAATGGCATGCATAATACAGTTTAAACAGGATTTTTGATTGACATCGGAAAGCTAAGAAACCTTCTCTAGTGAACATTACATGTTGCTCAAGAAGAACCAATAATAATGGCGAAGATCTCTGAGAGGAGGCTGTAAACTATGATTATAAAAGAGGCGCAAGGGAGGGAGAGTATATGAAACATATGCAGAGAAGGCGAACATACTAGCACTTTCCCTCTCACTAGGCCACAATATGGTAGATTTGAATTTGCTGTTATGACTAAGTTAGACTGATCTTAAGGCCTGTACAGGCAGTGAAACCAACTGATTTAGCAAAAATGAGATGGAAATAAATGTATTTGTAATCTATCAATGCAAGGAAATGCTGTTGTTTGTAAGATGAATGCACCATTTGTGCAAACACAGGTGCTCAGCACAAGGCATAAAATCAAAAAAATGATATTTGACAACATTCCACCTAGGGCCCTGCGAACCTCAAATTTTGGTTCGAATCAAATATTGAATTGAATCAGGCACCAGATTTCACAATGAAATGAATCTCACCGCTTTTCAAGTTGTGGATATTGCACCTTCTTGCAACCATAAATATTGTCAGTCTCCACTCAAGTATTGTGTGTAACAGCAACTCGTGCAACTGAAGCATATTCCAGACTGGAATCAATGTAATCTCAGAAGCGGAACCTGCTTGAACTCTTCTTCTATCGTCAGGTCACCTGTACAGGAGACCTGATGATAGAAGAAAAGTTCAAGAGAAGACACTCTGTAGGATTTTGAGAACATCAAGGTGATTAGAAAATTTTCAAATTGGCACAATTGAAATCAAATCCAATCGAATCATGGAGAATATTTCAAATTGAATCAAAATTCAAAGCTTTGCAGGACCCTAATTCCACCCCTGTGTTGTTTTAATTTACCAGGAAACCAGAACTTGTTTACATAAGTAAAGAAGCACTGCTCCTGAGGGTCCCATGGAGACCTATAACACAAGTAAAACATTAATTATATTTAGCTGGAAGACACAGCCTGCTTCTGTTTATTTGCTATTAGAATATATTTAATTTCTCGAATCTGCGGCAAGTAAATGTGTTTAACCATTGCACAAATTCATGAATCATGATAGTTAAATGTGGATAAATATAAAGTTGGCTTTATATATGCATTCCTCCAGTTTGGCTTTTTTGATTAACAATTTACCTAACATAATGACATTACCAGTCCATGCTATTCACAGGTTTTATTCTTTTTTCAACTGTTACTTTCAGAAAATAGCTTATAGGACCCCTTTATTGGACAAAGCCCATTCCAATAAGGAATGATAAGCTATGTTTTGGAGGCAAAAAATGATATTTTTAGTTTTTCTCGAAAAATGAAAAAAGTTAAAAAATTTAAAGTAATTTATATATTTTTTATACTCACCAATGACCCAGACTTAGCTGGTGCTAACTCTAAAAAATCCAGGGCCAAACACAAATTTTGCCACCCAATCCCCAAAATTTGCATCTAAAACCAAAAGAAATCATGTCCTAAAGGACCTCCATACTTTGCCCTTACTGCGCATGCGCAGTGTCAAGGACGTTCCGAAATTGGCGCCAATTATCATTCTTACTGGCAGTGCTGGTCAGCGCTATGTACTCAGCGGGGAGGTAAGAGTTCCCAACTCCTGGGAGGGCCATCCCCGTCTGGGTCATTGGTAAGTATAAAAAATACATAAATTACTATAAATTTTTTAACATTTTTATACTGTACCAATGACCCAGACTTAGCTGAATAGTAAAAAGGCTGGAGGGCCTAGGACAAAGAGGAAAATCCAATAAGCTCAACTATATAATATAGAGGCAACCCCTCAAGGAGAAAAGGAGTATTAGGCTTTACATGTATCTTTCTTATTTTATGTTAAATTAGAAAGATACAATACCCTTCATAATTGAGCACAATAACATTCATGTTCTCTATTAACATCCAGTATAACCCTTTATACTAATTATTTTTAAAGTAAGCCAATAAATAAAGTTAGTCCAGAGAATTGAGACTCTTTATATTCTTTAAAAGTGTCCGAGGATTGTATATTAACGCCCGTTTGACACTTGACATATACAAATGCTTCACACCGAGCTACACTTTAAAAATATGACATGAATGAATTTTAACATTAATATTACACTTTAAAACCATCCCGGAAACGACTCAGAAATACTGACTTTGGAGGAGGCATTCCCTTGCTTTTCACTATAAAGCAGGTGACCTAAGGGAACACCCTCCCCCCCCCCCCCCCCCCCCCCTTCCCCTTGCCCTGGGTCAAATAGCCCAGAGCGAAGAGGGCAGCCAGACGGAGTCACTGCCGGAACAGAAAGCCTGCATAACTATAGTTGCAACTGTTTAGTGGACGACATTCTGAGCAACAGATAACGGACTTAAACAATGCAGGTCTCCAGAAATGGACTCAATATTTCTGAGATAAAAATTTGTGAATGTGGATGGCTGTGACCAATAAGCAGCCTTCATTAAATCTGTAATAGCAATACTATTAGCGTAAGCCCAAGAAGTAGCAAGAGCTCTTACTTCATGAGCAGAAATCTTAAGCACAGACTGCTGAGAAGAAGATAAACTCTCATAAGCAGTATGGATAGTTAATTGAACCCATCTAGCAATAGAATGGACGGAAATGTCCTTTCTATTAGGCATCAGAGACAGAAAGAAACGTTTTCGTCCCTTTCTGATTAACTGAGATCTCTGTTTATAGATACGTAACGCTCTACAGGACAGAGTAAAGGCCTACGCCTGTCTGAAGACGGAAGAGCCTTAATAACAATAGGTTCCGGATATTTATTAGGAGCCTGATTCTTAGCTAAAAATCCCACATTAGTAGTGAAGGTGATAGAGTTCCCGACACTACGATAGTGAGAATCATCCACCGACAGTGCATGAAGCTCACTGACTCTTCTAGCAGAAGAGAAAGCTAAGAGAAAAGCTGTCTTATAAGACAAGAATTTGAAATCTACTGTCCCAAGAGGTTCAAATGGCTTTTCCTTCAGTTTAAGAAGAACCCAAGCTAAATTCCATTTAGGAATTAACCTAAGAGTTCTGGGTCTATTTATCGAGAAGTTTCTTACCAACTTAGATAAAGAGACATTAGATCCAATTTGTAAACTATCATGATGTGCATAGGTATCAGATAACATAGACCTAAAACCCTTAATAGTAACAGGCTGCAGTTTGATTTCGTCAAACAAGTATACTAGAAAGTTTGCAATGTCTGGTATAGAGGGATCAAAAATATCAACAGAATGATCCCTACACCAACGACGAAAAACCTTCCACTTAGCCGCATAGTTTAGCGAAGAGGAGGTCCTCCTACAGTTAGAAATCGCATCCACTGCTCGTCCTGTAAAGTGCTTGCCATGCAAGAAGGACCGCACAACGGAAAAACGTGAAGGTTGAGACCTTGCGGGTTGTGATGGAGTTGACGCGATTTCCCCTGCGAAAGAAGATCCTCCCATGGAGGAAACTTTCGCGGTAGGTCCCACAACAGACACCTGAGTAGATTTATCCACGGTCTCTGTGGAGACAGAGATGCTACCAACAGAATCTTGCATTGAGATTGTTTTATCTTTAGCAATACTTGCTGAATTAACGGCGCTGGAGGATACGCATATCCTATCATTCCATCCCAAGGGATCGACAGAGCGTCTACTGCAAATGCTCTTGGATCCGGACACGGAGACACATACGTCTGCAACTGATTGTTGAGATGTGTCGCAAATAAGTCTATCATTGGCCGTTCCCATTGGTAGCAAATCTGATTGAATACTTGTTTGTTGAGAGTCCACTCCGACGGCAACAAGCGACCCTTTCGTGAAAGGAAGTCTGCTAGTACGTTCAGACGACCCGGTATATGACGGACCGAAAGAAGAACCTGATGTTCCAGAGCAAACAGAAGGATTCTTTCCGTTAGATTGAACAACGGAATTGAATGAGTGCCTCCCTGATTCTGTATATACGCCACTACTGTCGTATTGTCGGATAGGATTTGGACATGAGCAGTGTGAATAATGTCCATCCAATGACGTAACGCAAGCCAAATTGACATCATTTCCTTGATGTTTATGTGCTTGCACAGGAATTGCGGATCCCAAAGACCCTGGCATCTCGAATCCGTTGGGATCAATGATGCACCCCAACCTGTTTGACTGGCATCCGTCATAATGGTAAAACTCGGATCCGGCAACTGCAGCGGAACTCCCTGAGTTAACCACTGAATGTTTGCCCAAGTCTGAATCTCTCGTTTCACTTGATCTGACAAGAGAACGTCAATGTCGAGCGAATGAATTTTCACACTCCAATTCTGAGTCAAGAAAATTTGGAGAGGACGCGTGCGTAACCGCCCCATCGGAATGAGATCCGCAGCGGCTCCGCACAGACCTATCAGTCTCATAAACTCTCTCGCTGTGACTTTGTCTGCGTGCAGACAATAGCGAGCGTAACAACTGACTAATTTCGCTCTGGTTAACGGCAGACGAACGAGATTGTTGTGCGTTTCGAAGCTCATTCCCAGATGTGTGAATGACTTGGACGGCACCAGATCCGACTTCTCCTCGTTTATTATAAAACCGAGACGTCGGAGCAACAGAAGTAGATTCTGCACATCGTTCTGAAGCGTTAACTCGTTGCCGTACCTCTGAAGAATGTCGTCCAGGTAGGCCGACGTTACCGCAGACGAATGAGCTCGGAAATACATCATTACCGAGTTCATTACCCGAGTGAAAGCCCAGGGTGCTAGATTCAATCCGAAGCACATCGCCCGGAATTGATACACCACCCCTAGGACTGCAAAGCGTAGATACTTTCTGAATGTCGGATGTACCATGACGTGAAAGTACGCATCTTTGAGATCTATGCTTGTTGCATAATCGTTCACCCGAATACTCGCTCTGACCGATCGAATCGTCTCCATATAAAACTTCGGAGCGACGATCAGCTTGTTTATCCAGCTCAAATCTATGACTGGACGGAACGAGCCGTCTGGTTTCGGAACCAGAAACAGATGGCTGTAGAATCCCGGTGTCTCCTGGTTTTCTACGACCTCTACCGCGTTCTTCATTAAAAGAGACTGCACCTCCGATAACAGAGCGTCTCTTTTCTGCGGATTTGACGGAAGTTGAGTCCATTTTGGACTTCGAGTTAATGGAGGCTTTCGTTTGAAGGATATCTTGAGACCTTCCGAAATCACCCCTCTCACCCAAGGGTCGTCCGTAATCGACACCCACTCTTGTGAAAAACTTGACAACCTTCCGCCAACCGGTACGCGATAGAGGTTGAAGCCATCACCTCCTGGACCTGCCAGGCCTGCGGTAGGAGAAACCACGTCCTCCACGACCCGCACCTCGTCCCGTCGACCTCGGGGCGTCTGACCGGTTGTCCCGGCCCGAAGGACGTCCCGAACGTGAGTCGCTACCTTGACGGTCTCTTGAATAAGACCAAGAGGACGCACCAGAACCTCTATAGGAACCTCTCTTGAGCGCATTAGACCCAGAAGTGCCTGTCTTACTCTTATCTGCCGTGTCCGACTTCTTAGAAGCAGATTTGAACAGCAGAGAATCCGAAGCTTTCTTTGTAATTTTATCGTAAATTGCAGAAAGCTTGACCTCGAAGAGAAGTTCTCCGGAGACCGAAGCGACTCTGAGAGAGTTCTTCACCTTACTATCCACGAGTGTGGATGTAGCCAGGGCTGCGTCACGTCTAACCAACTCCAGGTTTGCCACTGAAAGGGCGGAGTTACACATGAAAGAAGTCTTAAAGAGGATTGTATATCCTGGAATTCTTTCCCTTGAAGACGCAGTGATAACGCCTTAGTAAGATGATCTGCGTAAGATAAGGCATCTAAACTGGCTCTGTTAGACGAAATAGTAGTTTCCAACACCGCGGTTGGAATAGACGCCAACGACGGTAATGATAATTCTAAGTCTTCCGCCTCGTTGTCCATATGCAGAGGAACTCTCGGTATACCCTGTCCTGCTGTATCGAATTTATTCCTTGCATTAATGAAAGGCAGGTTGAGAGTATTGGCGGACAAGAAACCTGCTTTTCCCGTTTTGGAAGCAAGTTTGAATATAGCGTCGTTCAATAATTCAAATGTTCTTGCAACATTATTGGACTGAGACGGAAACTCGGGAGCGATGTCCCTGAACCGTTCAAAGAAATCAGAGTCCAATGACGTTATAATTCTCTTGTCCGGAACCGCAGCAGTCTGGCCCGACGGAACAACTTGAGGGAGAAAGTGCCGGATGAAGTCCACGGCAGCTTTATGTTGTTCCAAAAGGGATAGCTCCAAGTCATCCGTATCCCTTTCACCATCCGGTCGGACCTCATGATGCTCCCGGTCGTCCGCCCCCGATGCTTCGGCAGAGCGTACCGACCCAGCGCCGTCGGATAATTCCCGATCCGACACCGTTTCTGTCGGTTGCTGGGATGCTGCGATAAGTTGTGCTATTTGCACAAGCACGTCCGACATCGAGGCCTGCGGAGGCGCAGTCTTTTGCTGCTTCGCCGAGGGCAGCTCCGCATCTGATGACTCCCGCATACTCTTCCTATGCGAACGTCCGGAGTCCATCGGCCTCGTGTCCCTGGCTACTGGATGGTGTGACCTGGTCGCCGAAGAATCCCTGATCGGCGAAGCTGGTAAAATATCGGCGGTCACGTAGCCAAGGTGCGGTCGTGTGCGCTGATGAGAGGAAGAAGCCTGAGCAGTCTCCGCGGACTGCCTATACAACGGAGCATCCCGAGCGACGGACGTGTGCTCCACTTGCGACACATTTTGTACCACAACATCTGGTCCCAGATGTTGTTGTACGAGAGAGGGGCCTCTCTCGCTCGCGGCCCGGCTGGACCTGGACGAGCTAGGAACCGGACTCGAAGGCTTCCTCCGATCTCTCCTACTATCCGCCATCACTGGGTGTGCACGTTGAATGTTTATAGTGCTCGCATCACCCAACATTTCCTCCTGGACCGCATCGGACGAACCCGGCTGCCGAACCATTCGGTGAATGGACGCTACACCGGGCGAGCTAGCGGACGACATTTGTTTAATCTCCATGAGCACTTTTGCCGCTAGCTCTGTATTCATTTGTGACGACGGAAGCGCACTTGCGGAAGATAACATGGAAACATCACCCTGTTCTTGTTCCTCTGAAATAGAAACTGATAGAGTAGAGTGACCCTGCGGAGAAAGAGCCGGCATAGCCCTTTCTCCACTAACAACATAACGTGACACACGTTTCCAATGTTTGTCATCCCAATATTGACATATAGAACAGGGATTAGTGCGAGAACACTGACTACAATTAATACAATGATCATGAAAGTCAGAGGAAGATTTCTTCCTATTACAATTTGAACAAAATCCTTTCATTGTGAAAAGTCAACAACAAGTCCTAGTTACTCGCACAAACCCCTAACACAAAGATACATAATAACATGATCCATTAATAATGAAAAAACAATTGAAAATCAAAATAATTTTTGAAAAATATTTTTTCAGCGAAGCCCAAGTTTCTGAAAAGTAACGTTGAGCCCCAATGGATCCGAAGGCCAAGTGTGGTCAAAAATTTTAAATTTATATTAAATAATTAATGCAACACTTACGGATAATAATAATGTATCTTATAGTGAGATAAACAACTCCAAAGGCAAACAGCCCCCCTCAAAAGAGACTGTTGCCAATGTAAACAAACAGTGTAAAAACACCAGAAAACATGACTCCAGGCACTGACAAAACTGGCCCGAAATCAGTCATCAAAATTACACTCTATCTGATGCAAGACAGAGACTCCCAGGGGAGAATCTGCAGAACATCAGATGGAAGATGCAGAACACAACGTTTATACACCCATGGGTGAAACGTAACTATGGGGAAAATAACAGAAAACATTCTGTAACCAAGCTAACTCTCCCAAGAGAATTTAGAAATGATCTTTCTCAAAAATATGCCAAAAGCATGGGAGAATTGCAAGGGGGGACTTAGAAGACCAGGGGAGAGGAAACACTGAATAAGCAGTGCAACTTTATAGCAAGAATGACTACAAGAGGCCCATGCCTCGAAAATAGGCAACTTAACATAATTTCATAAAAAATTTTAAGTACAGCCCTGATTATTTTTTGTCACTCCTTTTTCCTCTCCTCCTTCTATATCCTCCTTAGAATCACCATTTCTCCAATAATTACGTGTCTGGCATCCTTTAAACTGAGATTTACAAGCACAAAGATCAGTGAGATGTTGACTGATGAAGGGCCAAACAGAGAATGATAATTGGCGCCAATTTCGGAACGTCCTTGACACTGCGCATGCGCAGTAAAGGCAAAGTATGGAGGTCCTTTAGGACATGATTTCTTTTGGTTTTAGATGCAAATTTTGGGGATTGGGGGGCAAAATTTGTGTTTGGCCCTGGATTTTTTAGAGTTAGCACCAGCTAAGTCTGGGTCATTGGTACAGTATAAAAATATTATAGTAATTTATATATTTTTTATACTTACCAATGGCTCAGACTTAGCTAGTGCTAACCCCAAAATATCTAGGGCCAAACACAAATTTTGCCTCCCAATCCCCAAAATTTGCATGAAAAACCTATCTGCCCTTCCATACATTTTACCCTCCACGAATCAGCAGATGCCAGGAAGTCACCGAAACTGGCGCCCAAAAAAATCATTCTTTGTAGAAAAAAGATTATAATAATTCAGCGGGGAGTTATGAGTGCCCAGTACTGCCCACTTATGGGAGAGCCATTCCCGTCTGGGTCATTGGTAAGTATAAAAATTATATAAATAACTATAAATTTTTTCATATTTTCATACTGTAACCAATGACCCAGACTTAGCTGAATCGTAAAACGGCGGAGGGCCTAGAACTTCCGAAATAGTAGATCAACATAGATCAAATCCTTCAATCCATGATGAAGAAATTAGAATTTACATGTATGTCTCTTAATACCATAATAGAAGAGACATAACCTAATATGGATCCCAATTATGTAAATCCTAAATCTAAGCATAAAATCATGTTAATTAGGATGTAACAAATAAACAATTTTAGAGACTAGTCTGGACTAGGCCCTAAAAATTATTATGGCATACTGAGAATGAGAGGAAATTTCCCATAAACCTACGCCACACAATAATACTGCAGCTGATCGCCGAACATAGTATGGACAAGACAGCTTCTTCAATAGTTACATACCTCATAAGGCAGAGAAGTGGACAAAATGACCCCCCCCCCCACTTTTTTTTTTAAACATATCTTCAAAAGAAAGAGGGGAGAGTTCTGGAATCAACAAGCATAACCCGGAAACGATATAAATAAATATCGATCAGGCACTCAAAAAATTAATTCATGAATAATAAATGGTGCTTAATGCCACTTCACAAGCCAAGGCTATATCCGCTAAAATATATGCACTGCAGACGCCGTATACAGGTACAACGAAATCAGTGAGAAATCAAATATAACATATACATACAAAAGCGGGATACGATGAACAATCTCTGCAGAGAAAACACGCTTCAAGATCATTCACAGGAGGCCTTTGTAATATTAATCCGGTAAAAGCACTATCCAATGTGTACTGTTTGGTATCTACAACTATAACACGTGAGAATATGCGATTTAAGAACTGACAAAATAGAGACCAGGATCTAGAAATGGAGGAGGGTATGATTAACCGGCTCCAACAAAGACCGCCCTCGAAATATATAATAATTTCAAGGTCCACCAAAGATATAGCGTAATCACACATTGCGCGAGTGCATAAAAATCCAGCCTATTAATCATCTAAAAAATACTAAATGGCTATGCCGTAAGCTATGAGCTCAAATAGCAGTCATTATGATGATAAAATAAGTGCCTGTATATTAGAAATCAGAAATTAAATACCGGAAACAAATGCAACAGAACTGCATATATGCCTATGAGGGCGCCATCCAACACGACCCAGGCGCAGAGTATGTATGTATTAAAATATATATACATGACAGTGTGAGTGTGTGGGGGGGGAATTCGAATATATGTCGAAACCTCCTCACCCACATTACTTAATCATTGCTGGTGCAGACAGCAATAATATAGTGACCATAAAACTCTTTAACATCAGAAATACTCCGTAATGCTACTGAGAGTGGAGAATGACGTGCAGAATAAAACTTCCCTTAAAGAAGAAAACCCTCTCATGGGGAAGCTTCTGGCGAATGCTCAATAGCAGACCCCATAACCTCAATGAAATCAATAGTAACAAATGAATTGAAGGATACACATATCCTATCATTCATTCCCATGAAAACGGCTGAGCGTCGATGTATGCGCTCAAAAGCCCTATACTAGTGACACAAATAATGGAAACTATTATTCCCATGCGCCGAAAACTTAACTATCCTGAAGAGATCTCACATAAGATCAAAATAGCCAAACAGTTAGAATAAGCGCAAGATATAGCCAGCGCTTACTTTTGCACTGAAATCTTAAGCATTGACTGCTAATTGGAGGATAACTAACCCAAGCAGTACGAAATAGCTAACTGACTTATTTAACAATAGAATGAACATAAATATCCCGTTTATTGAAAAATAATAAGAACAGAAGCATACTTCTTTTCTGATAAACTCTGATGTGCATAGAGAGACCCTCGGGCTCAGGATAGTAATGCAATATATGAACTCACGTCAGAAATAATGGAGAAAACCGTAATATATGCCCAAACTTGACCTTATGTTAAAAGATTCTCTAAAACAAAACAGGTCAAGAGGGAAAAACGTCTACCACTCCAGTTAATAACTGGAGTAGACATGTGTGTAAGCGACCCATCGAAATAACATTCCAAGCCGCTCCACACCACTCCATCCGGTGCAAAAACAACTATCGCTGTTAATGCATCAGATAACAGATAAAAGCGAGCTGGACAGCTGGTTAATTCGCTCTGTGAAACAACAGATGAACCATCCAAATGAATAGAGGGATACATGTATCCTATCATAAAACCCAATCTAAAGAACTATACTCGCGAGAATTGCCAAACGTTAGCTTTTCAACTGAAAGATAATCATAAATAACCTAATTATCCACTTCCAGTCAAAATTGGCTGGACCGAGTTCTATAGGAGCCTCAAACCAACGGCTCAGGGGAGTCTGATCAGTAACTCAGTCTGACAAGAAACCCCTAACCAAGTGGTAGTATAGACAAACCTAAAGAATTATGTATAGGAGAGATACCTATACCTTCGCTATAAGCCTATAAGCGAATTGAGTCTAGACAAACTCTCCTAGTCTTTTGTTGGCTGTAGTCGATTAGACCTCAACTTAAAGAGTCGAGAATAGATGCTTTCTTGTAGTATAATCCTACAATAATGAAAGGTTACCATCAAAGGTATATCTATGCCTACTATGAGTCCAAATAGACTATTTGAGTCTAGGACAATCTCTCGTACTCTTTCTGCTGGTGATGATACATTAGGCCTCAGCTTAAAGAGACAAGAATAGATTCTTATCATACAAACTAGAGTTGGAAGACTAAAGCGACCTATGGCAAGTTTTCCACCTAGTCAAATGCAAAAATGAAGACACAAGGCTTCTTTGCATCAGCATAACTCTCACTTAACATAAGTTAAGACCGAGAAATAAAGACCATGACTGGAAAGGATTTTAAAAAGGCACTTAACAACCACAAAATTCCTTCCATACAGACAATGCTTCACAGTACTTAAATTAAGTACATAAGACCATGAGACTAAATTCGCTCTGACTAAAGAAATTATCTTCTCAATTGCGTCCGAGCGAACATCTAGTGATGGTAAGACTAAAACTAGGATCTTAGCCTGCTCAAACAACGCTGAGGAACTCTCAACGTCTTCCCATGCTGTTTTTAAAAGTATGTGAACCATCACAAATGATTAAAAATACAGAGGAAGAAGATAAGAAACCTTTAGGACATGATTTCTTTTGGTTTTAGATGCAAATTTTGGGGATTAGGGGGCAAAATTTGTGTTTGGCCCTGGATTTTTTAGAGTTAGCACCAGCTAAGTCTGGGTCATTGGTACAGTATAAAAATATTATAGTAATTTATATATTTTTTATACTTACCAATGGCTCAGACTTAGCTAGTGCTAACCCCAAAATATCTAGGGCCAAACACAAATTTTGCCTCCCAATCCCCAAAATTTGCATGAAAAACCTATCTGCCCTTCCATACATTTTACCCTCCACGAATCAGCAGACGCCAGGAAGTCACCGAATCTGGCGCCCAAAAAAATCATTCTTTGTAGAAAAAAGATTATAATAATTCAGCGGGGAGTTATGAGTGCCCAGTACTGCCCACTTATGGGAGAGCCATTCCCGTCTGGGTCATTGGTAAGTATAAAAATTATATAAATAACTATAAATTTTTTCATATTTTCATACTGTAACCAATGACCCAGACTTAGCTGAATCGTAAAACGGCGGAGGGCCTAGAACTTCCGAAATAGTAGATCAACATAGATCAAATCCTTCAATCCATGATGAAGAAATTAGAATTTACATGTATGTCTCTTAATACCATAATAGAAGAGACATAACCTAATATGGATCCCAATTATGTAAATCCTAAATCTAAGCATAAAATCATGTTAATTAGGATGTAACAAATAAACAATTTTAGAGACTAGTCTGGACTAGGCCCTAAAAATTATTATGGCATACTGAGAATGAGAGGAAATTTCCCATAAACCTACGCCACACAATAATACTGCAGCTGATCGCCGAACATAGTATGGACAAGACAGCTTCTTCAATAGTTACATACCTCATAAGGCAGAGAAGTGGACAAAATGACCCCCCCCCCACTTTTTTTTTTAAACATATCTTCAAAAGAAAGAGGGGAGAGTTCTGGAATCAATAAGCATAACCCGGAAACGATATAAATAAATATCGATCAGGCACTCAAAAAATTAATTCATGAATAATAAATGGTGCTTAATGCCACTTCACAAGCCAAGGCTATATCCGCTAAAATATATGCACTGCAGACGCCGTATACAGGTACAACGAAATCAGTGAGAAATCAAATATAACATATACATACAAAAGCGGGATACGATGAACAATCTCTGCAGAGAAAACACGCTTCAAGATCATTCACAGGAGGCCTTTGTAATATTAATCCGGTAAAAGCACTATCCAATGTGTACTGTTTGGTATCTACAACTATAACACGTGAGAATATGCGATTTAAGAACTGACAAAATAGAGACCAGGATCTAGAAATGGAGGAGGGTATGATTAACCGGCTCCAACAAAGACCGCCCTCGAAATATATAATAATTTCAAGGTCCACCAAAGATATAGCGTAATCACACATTGCGCGAGTGCATAAAAATCCAGCCTATTAATCATCTAAAAAATACTAAATGGCTATGCCGTAAGCTATGAGCTCAAATAGCAGTCATTATGATGATAAAATAAGTGCCTGTATATTAGAAATCAGAAATTAAATACCGGAAACAAATGCAACAGAACTGCATATATGCCTATGAGGGCGCCATCCAACACGACCCAGGCGCAGAGTATGTATGTATTAAAATATATATACATGACAGTGTGAGTGTGTGGGGGGGGAATTCGAATATATGTCGAAACCTCCTCACCCACATTACTTAATCATTGCTGGTGCAGACAGCAATAATATAGTGACCATAAAACTCTTTAACATCAGAAATACTCCGTAATGCTACTGAGAGTGGAGAATGACGTGCAGAATAAAACTTCCCTTAAAGAAGAAAACCCTCTCATGGGGAAGCTTCTGGCGAATGCTCAATAGCAGACCCCATAACCTCAATGAAATCAATAGTAACAAATGAATTGAAGGATACACATATCCTATCATTCATTCCCATGAAAACGGCTGAGCGTCGATGTATGCGCTCAAAAGCCCTATACTAGTGACACAAATAATGGAAACTATTATTCCCATGCGCCGAAAACTTAACTATCCTGAAGAGATCTCACATAAGATCAAAATAGCCAAACAGTTAGAATAAGCGCAAGATATAGCCAGCGCTTACTTTTGCACTGAAATCTTAAGCATTGACTGCTAATTGGAGGATAACTAACCCAAGCAGTACGAAATAGCTAACTGACTTATTTAACAATAGAATGAACATAAATATCCCGTCTATTGAAAAATAATAAGAACAGAAGCATACTTCTTTTCTGAAAAACTCTGATGTGCAAAGAGAGACCCTCGGGCTCAGGATAGTAATGCAATATATGAACTCACGTCAGAAATAATGGAGAAAACCGTAATATATGCCCAAACTTGACCTTATGTTAAAAGATTCTCTAAGACAAAACAGGTCAAGAGGGAAAAACGTCTACCACTCCAGTTAATAACTGGAGTAGACATGTGTGTAAGCGACCCATCGAAATAACATTCCAAGCCGCTCCACACCACTCCATCCGGTGCAAAAACAACTATCGCTGTTAATGCATCAGATAACAGATAAAAGCGAGCTGGACAGCTGGTTAATTCGCTCTGTGAAACAACAGATGAACCATCCAAATGAATAGAGGGATACATGTATCCTATCATAAAACCCAATCTAAAGAACTATACTCGCTAGAATTGCCAAACGTTAGCTTTTCAACTGAAAGATAATCATAAATAACCTAATTATCCACTTCCAGTCAAAATTGGCTGGACCGAGTTCTATAGGAGCCTCAAACCAACGGCTCAGGGGAGTCTGATCAGTAACTCAGTCTGACAAGAAACCCCTAACCAAGTGGTAGTATAGACAAACCTAAAGAATTATGTATAGGAGAGATACCTATACCTTCACTATAAGCCTATAAGCGAATTGAGTCTAGACAAACTCTCCTAGTCTTTTGTTGGCTGTAGTCGATTAGACCTCAACTTAAAGAGTCGAGAATAGATGCTTTCTTGTAGTATAATCCTACAATAATGAAAGGTTACCATCAAAGGTATATCTATGCCTACTATGAGTCCAAATAGACTATTTGAGTCTAGGACAATCTCTCGTACTCTTTCTGCTGGTGATGATACATTAGGCCTCAGCTTAAAGAGACAAGAATAGATTCTTATCATACAAACTAGAGTTGGAAGACTAAAGCGACCTATGGCAAGTTTTCCACCTAGTCAAATGCAAAAATGAAGACACAAGGCTTCTTTGCATCAGCATAACTCTCACTTAACATAAGTTAAGACCGAGAAATAAAGACCATGACTGGAAAGGATTTTAAAAAGGCACTTAACAACCACAAAATTCCTTCCATACAGACAATGCTTCACAGTACTTAAATTAAGTACATAAGACCATGAGACTAAATTCGCTCTGACTAAAGAAATTATCTTCTCAATTGCGTCCGAGCGAACATCTAGTGATGGTAAGACTAAAACTAGGATCTTAGCCTGCTCAAACAACGCTGAGGAACTCTCAACGTCTTCCCATGCTGTTTTTAAAAGTATGTGAACCATCACAAATGATTAAAAATACAGAGGAAGAAGATAAGAAACCGAATTACTTTTCCGCCGGAAGATAATATATATGGTGTCATATACAGAACCGAAGATCGGCGACACCCATGTAGACTTAACAGGAAAGCGATCTTACTACCTTGCTCCTTACCGGAAAAGTCAGCGTCTAACTACGCTTGCAGTTTCTCAATTGCTCGCAGCATTTGAATCACTGGAACAAGATCAAGGAAATGATAATGTATGATATCTATATCATCCAAGAGTTGTTCTGGAAGGAAAGTTATCCTATCCATAATATGATTAAATCAGATAGAATCACAGTCACTAGCATCTAAACAGGTAGGTGACTGGACCAAATAAGCACTATGCAACAGCTCAAAATTTTGAGATCGACGTTGAGTACCTCTGCCTTAGCAGGAATACTGTGAATAGCTGTGCAACTGCGACAGCAAGTCCGTTACAGAGGCCTGAAGACAGGGAGTCCAATATAGTTATTACTGCAGACGACCCCATGAATGAAACCTCATCTCCTTGGCTACTAGATGGTGCGACTTCTTACTAAAGATGGACCTTTGACGACGAAGACTGGGAAACTGAGTCACTCAGCCAAGGTGTGGTCGGGAGTGCTTGATCCTCTTCTTTTCTCTTACCAGACATGATACCTCAGAACTTGTTGTCTTCTTCTTTCCATCAACACTAGGGGAGGATGGATCGTTCCACAGTGCTCGCTACACCCTATTCTCTCACGACCGCTATGGACATACCCGCCATCACATCATCCACATAGGAGTGAGATCTGCCGGATGAGCTAGCTGATTTAGACAAGGGACATAAGCCTCCATGAAACTTAGCCCTTGTCTTATTAAAATTCATAGCACTTACCCACTAGTTTTAAATACAATGCAAATGCAACACATCCGGAGTCACGGTCCAAGTATCCAATCTCAACCGTTACACAGGCGACAGGGAACTGACACCACTCATCGGGTTTTATAGCCCTGTGTAAAATAAAGATCACATATCAGAATAAAGAGGAAACCATAAGACTAGCCGATCTCGGACCTTATCAGTTTCCTCCTTCCATCGTCACTGGGTGAGCATTCTTGCCTATCATATAGATCGCTCCACCCTATATGATCTCACTTTATCTATCCCAGATCGTCTACACCCGGCGTCATAGATCTAAAGGGCTGAGTAACTATTTCACCGTTGGAATTATGTAGAGCATGAGGCGATAAGAAACTGGATTTGCCAGTCTTAGAGGCTAGCTTAAATATAGCGACATATAGAAGTTCAAATGTTTCCCGTGTGACATATCTGGACTGGGTCGGAAACTCAGGTGCAATATCCTTATTCTGGCCGAAAAATCTGTGTCCAGTGACGCTATCAGTCTCTTATCATGTATTGCAGCACTCTGGTCTGGAGGAACAACTTCTGGAAGGTGTAGTCAGATGAAATCTACGGCTACCTTATGTTGTTCAGAAAGGGAAAAATTCCAGCTCCGCTGATTCTCTTTCACCATCCGACTGAACCACATGAGAATCTCGGTCGTCCCTTTCTGACCCAGCAGGGGAACATACCGATCCAGCTTCCTCAGACAGTTTCTGCTCTGAAAAAGTTTCTGAAGGTTGCTGGGATGGTGCGATGAGTTGAACTATCTGTGATAGCAAGTCTGTCATGGAGGCCTGTGGAGCCGGAGTCTTCCGTAGTTTAGCCGCTGGAAGCTCTTGGGACGGAATTCCTGCATACTTCTCTTATGCAAACGTCCCTACTGGTAAGGCCTTGTTTTCTTGGCTGGCGGATGGCGTGACCTGGTTGACATGGAATCCCTGGACGGCGAAGCAGGCTGGATATCTGCAGTCACGTAGCCAAGGTGTGGTCGTGTGTGCTGACAAGTTGGATGAGGAAGCCATTAGACTAGCCGCGCCGGACTGTCTATGCAGCAGAGCGTCCCGAGCAGGAGGAGTGGACATATGCTCCGACTGACAAACGTACGTACCACAACATCTGGGCCCAGATGTTGTAAGAGAGAGGGGCCTCTCTCGCTCGCGGTCCGGGTAGAGACCTGGACGAGCTAGCTACCGGACTGACTGGCTTCCTCCGTTCCATCCTCCGATCCGTCGCCGCTGGGTGTGCATGATCAGAGATTAAAGTGCTCGCAACACCCCCCCTTCTCCTCTCCTGGACCGCAACGGACGAACCCGGCGTCACAACCATTTCGTGAATGATTGCTTCACCGGGGGAGCTAGCGGGCGACAAGTGACCGTCGATCCTACTAGGGACCTCTTAGGCACTTGCTGCATTTCGTTGAGCACTTTGACCTAGCTCTTCATTGCGACGACGGAAACACACTTTTGAAGACATCACGGAAACATCACCCTGTTCTTGTTCCTCTCAAAAAGAGACTGAAAAAACTAGAGTGCCCCTGTGGCGAGAGGACCGGCCTGGACCTCTCACCACTAACAATATACCGTGACACACGACTCCAACGTTTGTCATCCGAATTGGCACACACTGAGGAAGAATTAGTGCGAGTACACTGACTACAGCAAATACAATGAACATGAGAATCAGAGAAAGACTTCCTCGATTTACAATTTGAATAATATTTTTTCATTTTGAAAAAATATTAAACAGTCATCGTACTCGCAGTAACCCTTGAAAAAACAAAGATACATAATAATAATATAATCTATTATAAAAATTAAAAAAAATAATTCAAAAGAAAAATTTTTTCGAAAAAATTTCAAAATGAGTCCAAGTTCCCAAAGGGAACAATGAGCCCAAATGGATCCCAAAAAAGCCTAAGTGTGGACAAAAATTTTAAAACATATCTAAAAAATAATGCTACACTTACGGACAATATTAATGTATCTGGCTATGAACAGAACTAAATAGAAGACAAGGAATCACTGTCAGAAGAAACTGTTGTCAACGTAAACAAAAGTGAACAAAAACCGGAAACAAGACTCCAGGCACTGAAAATATGCCCCGAAATCAGTAACCAATTTTAAACACTATCCGATGTAAAACAGAAACTTCCACAGAAGAAACTGCAGTATATCGGATGGTAGATGCATGACCAAAACGCCTAACCACCCCTAGGGTGAGGACATAACCATGGGGAAAAACAGAATAAACATTCTGTTACTATGCCAAAAACTCCCAAGAAATTTCAGTAAAAAAATTACAAAAATTATGCCAAAAGCATGGAAGAATAGCAAGGGGGGGTATAAAGGAAAGGGAGAGAGGAAACACTGAACAAACCGTGGAAATTTCATAGCAGGAATGAAAACATCAGGCCCATGTCCCGAAATTAGAGAACATGAAATAATTTTACATAAAAATTTTAAGTTACAGCCCTGAACACATCCTTCCACTGTTTCTTCCTCTCATCCTCTTATTTCATCCTTAGATCCACCATTTCTTTCATGATTTTGTGTCTGGCATCATTTTAACTGAGATTATAAGCACAGATATCAGTGAGATGTTACTGATTGAAGGGCCAAACAAAAAATGATTTATTGGCGCCAGATTCGGTGACTTCCTGGAGTCTGCGCATGCGCGGAAGGTAAAATGTATGGAGGGCCAGATAGGACTTTTAATTTTCGGTTTTGCATGAAAATTTTGGGGATGGGGGGGGGGGGGCAAAATTTGTGTTTGGCCCTAAATATTTTAGAGTTAGCACCAGCTAAGTCTGGGTCATTGGTACAGTATAAAAATATGATAAATTTAAAGTAATTTGTGTATTTTTTATACTTACTAAATGGCCCAGACTTAGCTGGTGCAAACTCAAAGTTATCAAGGTCCAAACACAAATTTTGAACCCCCCCAATCCCCCAAATTTGTTTGCAAAATCTAAAATTAAAAGTCCTATCTGGTCCTCCATACATTTACTCTCTACGCATGCGCAGCCATCAGGAAGTGACCAGAATTGGCGCCACCATCTTTGTAGAAGAGAGTACTACATAATAATTCAGTGGGGAGGTATGAGTGCCCACTCATGGGAGGGCCATCTCTGTCTGGGCCATTGGTAAGTATAAAAAATATACAAATTACTTTAAATTTATCATATTTTTATACTATACACCAATGGCCCAGACAAAGCTGAATCATAAAAAGGCGGAGGGCCTAGGACTTCAGAATTAGCAGACCAACACAGTTCCCAAGCCTGCAATCCAAGCTGAAAGGAAAATAATTTTAAAAGGAATTACATGTATGTCTCTCTATATAGTAATAGAGAAGACATATCATAATTAAGGAGTCAAATTCAAGTAATTCCGCATACTTAGCATTAATGACTATGCTCACTGGAAGTAACGAGTTCCCAATTTTTAAGGCTAGTCCGAACTTAGCCCTGAAAATTAGGATGGTGCATTTGAGAATGAGAGGTTAACCGCTGTATCCAGGATATAATCTTCAGACAAAACAGCTTCCCTCAGGTTACACACTTATCAAGCCAGAAGAGATTTGAAAAATCCCCCCCACCCCCTTTTTTGAAGGAATCTTCAAAAACAAAGAGTGGAGCGCTTTAGAATCAGTAAAAGCAGTACCAAATAACAATATATATTTGTAAAACAAACACCCAGATATTAATTATATTAATAAATTGATGCTTAACACCACTTCAGAAGCTAAGGCTATAGTGGCGATCCCGGTAATAAATAGCGCCCGCTCACAACGTATACCAGAATCGGCATACATAGATAGGTCAAAAACCGGTGATATAAAATGTACAACATACACATGTCCAATATGATCACAATGGACGAGCCCTGGAGAATAAACATACTTCCGAGGTAACTCACAGGCAACTCGATTCAGGTGTACAATAAATTCCAATAATGACACTCCCAGACATGTTCTATCCGATATCTATGCTCCCAAACACGTGTGAACATAAGAGAATGTATAGGCAGTTATATTCGATTGGGTATCGAATATAGAAACTTCGATTTAGAGATGGAACGAGCTATGATTAACAGACTCGTCCTGGACTGCCCCCAAAATAATTCAAAATAATTCATTGTTTCTAAGGTCCATAACATACAATAATGCGGCTGCCTAATAATACACTTATTATGCACGTGAGCATTGAAATCCCACATGTAATCATCTGAATACCAGTTAACTGACTAGACAGCCTTACAGGTACCCAAAGGCTAGCAATTTATTGATGATGAGTCATGTGCACGTATATGACAAATAGGCAAACAATCACAGGAAACAAACCAACTAAGAAGTGGATGTGCCGATGAGGTCGCCATAGAACACGACCCAGCCGCCAATTGAGAAGTCATGAAATGCATGTATATACTTAAATGCATACGAGGCTTATGGGAAGAAAACTACGTCTTGCCCGGTAATCACCTCTTAACACATTGGCGGTGGGGAGGTAATTCAAAATTATATCGAACCCCTCTCACCCACATTACTTGAATCGTTCTTGTTAGTCATCAAACAGTTTTGGAACCGCAAGGCTCTCTCACATGCCACTAAGGGTGGAGAAGGGCGAGAGAACAAATACACTGTATTAACAAATAACTCACACCAAACCATACCAGTTTTAAGAGAATAACCTCCTCTAACAAACGGTATCATGTCCGAAAGGACAACTAACTAGCTGAAGAAGCTAAAGGTCTTTCTGTACGTGAAGAGCAATAAAAGCTGTTAACTGAGGCCCTAGAAGCTCACTAAGGAGACTTACAACAGTAGCCATAACTTATAAGTCTTCATCTACGTGAAGACAGATACATCGGTGTAAGTTGCGACCCTGAAGGCTCACTTAATGGAGGCTTACCATTATCGTCGCGCAAGAAAGGGGATGAAGAGCCGCTATATAAACAGCCCTGAATTCCCAAAGAGACCGCAGTCCCAAGAAATAATAACTTCAGTTATGTGAATTGCAGAGAGGCTGACAAAATCTCACTCAAGAAATTGCTAGGCTACTATGGTGTAACAATAAAACTCAAGTCTATGACACCTCGGAAAAAATAAACCGAAAAGCACACTAACTTTATCGGTTTTATTCCCAAAGACAACGGACAGAGCCTAACCCAAGAGACCGCTGTAATCATAAAGAATGCTACTATGGCATCCACAATGACATAATTGTCTTATGCCAAGGCATATCTTAGCCTATCTAAGCCCGAGGGCTTCACGGTATTGGAATTTCAATACCGGTGATGGTATTGAAAACAATACCGCGGTATACGGGTATATTGTCATCAACTCCAGGAGATGAAATTTGGGGAAGTTTCGTCTTTACCGAAGATGACTGTAGATTTGTCTGAAGAGGGATAGTGGGCACATGAAAATCATCCTTCTTATTTATTTTTTTTTCTATTTTTGTCTGAGGTACCATACCTTATAAAACATACATTTTAATGTCAACATTGAAAAATAGAATGTTGTCTTTGTTGACAGAAAAATGTATATTTAATTTGGAATATAAAACTCGTAAACTTTGAGTGTCAGGCTGCCAGCACGTTACACCTTTTCAGTCGCCTACATGAGCCGAATGCCAAACGAATCAATCGACAGGGCGATTACAATTTAGTAAACGACAAATACGCATGCAGTCTTAGTTTACTCAACAAAGGGGTCACAGAAAACAGCATACTCAAAAACAGTGAAAAATGGCCGGAGAAAGCGCCACCTTGTCCAGAACTTGGAAATTAGTTCCAACATCTGGACTGGAATGCTGAAGCGGGCACATGTGCGCGGCACAAGTTGAGAACTCGAAAAAATATTTGGTAATTATTTTTTATTGACAACTCTTCACCCCCTTAATAGATTTATATAATAGTTATACTGTATTTTTATATCTATTAAAGCAGGGAAGAGTCCATCAAAAATAATTATCAAGTATTTTTCCGAGATCTCACCTTGTGTCGAAAATCTGAGGCCAAGAACAGGAGGTAAGGAAAACAAACATTCATCGTATTCGCACGAGGCTCACGATGGGAAAGAAAAATGTGTCCAATTTTTCCACCATTGTTTGGGAAGGATGAGAATTTAAAAAAAACAACAACATATTTATTTTTTTATTGAGCACTTTTATTTCACTACGAAACTTCAAAACATCATAAATAACAAAGGTTAAAACTGATAAAAAGAACAAACATATTCTAACGATTTTCATGGAAAGTCGTCACAAAATTACGACAGGATTAAGTTGTTAAATCAAGAAGTATTTATAATTTCTGATAAAAAGCGCTAGCCAATTTTCAGTGCATCGACCACTGTGGGGTCCATGAGCTGAAAATTGGTTAGCGCTTTTTGTCAGAAATTATCAATACTTGTTGATTTAACAACCCAATCCTGCCATGATTTAACTAAAAAATCACGCTACAAGCAGTTACAAGTTGGCTGCTAAGAAAGCTAATTTATTGACCTTGTCTCAATTTGGGGGCCAACAGTTTGTACTACAAAATTAAGCCGGGATTTCCTCTTTCTTTTTTTGACTGACATTAGCTGTGAGTAAATGATTGGATGAGTTGTTTTCAAGTGGGAAAACAAATTTGATGTGTTCCTCCTATGGGAATTGACTACTTTGGTTCATTCTCTACATATAGCCCTAGTTTCATCTTTTGGTTGATTTCTCTCATCTGGTTCAAATCCAAAAAATGACCATATAATTGAGGTAGCTTTCTTTTTCTTAACGAGATCCATTATTGATTACTGAGACAGTTGTGCTGTGTGATTAATGTTTGGCATATATATATCGTCAATGGTCATTGTTTGTACAATCTGCCATTGTGTGCGCCTCTTCAATGCAGACAGATGTTGTTGTTCTTGTAATATAAGAGACAATGGTTAATTACCTATCAGATGATTTCTGTGATCTAGTCGGGATGCTTTGAATGGTGTTTCAAACATCGCAGTCGTTGCACAAGTATAAACAACGCCGACCTCAATAGAGAAATGTGACTTGCAAAGATGGCTTGGACACATGACACACAATGTCATGGTCTCATAATTGTACACCTTTTAAAGTTTTTTTTTTATTCAATGGATTTAACTGTTATGAAAACTATTGACTGGACTACAATGGGATTGCAGATAATTATATTTCTACAGTTATTTATGAAACTACATTTAAATTTTAATGTTTCAAGGTAAACGCAAGGTAATCTCCTATTTTCGTTTTCACTTTTTCAGAAGCTGAAAAATCAATACCGTCTGAGGCGGTATACCGGTAATAAAAAAAAAGTGTTCGGTATTCAACCGGTAATAATATTAATACCAGTATTACCGGTATACCGAAATACCGTGAAGCCCTACTAAGCCCTATCCATCCATATTCAGGACGAGAAGCAGGTGATAATAAAAGCCTGGAGAATAATTTTCCCGATGTCTAATGCTATTCTTTAATACGAAAGCTTCAACCTCCAAAAGGAAAGCCTCTCTTGGAAGAATTTGTCTAACAAGTATTCTAGTAAGTGGAGCTTGTTCAGGCTTATAGCCGTAGGCCTGCTGAGACTGCATTCTCCTCCACTGATCTTCTGCAATTTATCCACTTTGCGAGGTTGATAACCTACCGCCAAGTGGCAAGCAACCGAAATCTATTCTCGACGACCTCACTTGTTCCCTTCAATAAGAGAGCCTTAACCTCCACTTGGAGTGACTGTCTTGAAAGGAAGATTCCGAGAATAACGTCCAGATTCTCATGAAGTTGGTAAAACTCCATCAACTGACGAGCAATAGAGGTCATGTCCATCACCTGTATGACCTATGATGCTTACGGGAGGAGAAACTATGTGCTCCCCATGAAGAAGCTCGTCTCGTCGACCTCAATTGTTCCCTTCAATAAGAGAGCCTTTACCTTCACTAGAAGCGACTCTCTTGAAAGGAACATCTATGATTAACGTCCAGTTTCTCGTGAAGATGATAACTCCCATATTAATCGTCAGCCTAGGAGTGTCTGATCCATAGCCTTGATCAGACCTATGCCCCTTTACCGAGTCACTATATTGACGACATCCAGAGTAAATATACGAGGGTTATTGTACCCTTGCGAGACATTCTCCTGATACTTTCTTAGAAGCAGAATGGCCTCGCCTACTCCAGTCTGCTGAAGTGTGTTGATAAAACAGCAACTTCAATAGCAGAGCAATGAAACTTCTTGTAGTCTGCTCATATGTCAACGCAAGCTTGTCGTCAAATAGTATATTTCCGGTAACTGGAGTGACTCAGAGAGAGCTTTTCACCTTGTCATCTATAGGTGATGACAACGCAAGGGCAGCGTCATGTCTTACCAACTCCAAACTCACTGTCCGTGCAGAGTTGTACGTGGCATACATAACTGCCCTGGAAAGAACTCTTAGAGAGAAAGCACGTCCTCAAAGTTCTTTCCGTTGAGACGTTGCGCCATAGAATCTAGTAAGGTGATCTGCTTAGGACAATGCAGCCAGATTTGGTCTTTTCAATGAAAAAGCACAGTCCATTATTTCCGAGCAAATATTAAATGATGCAGGTAGGGACACGTTTTCATCCCCGGCCTGCTCATCTAAAAGCAGACTTATTCAGATGGAACAATATTCTTAAGAGCTTAAGACTTTTCATAGACTTCAAGTGCCCTTCTGTGAGAGATGAAGACTCACACTCCGTATCCCTCTCACCATCCTAATGTTCCATCTGCAAATATGGTCAACTCCAACCGACTGAACGGATGACTGGACCAACACACCACCGGAGTCTGTTAAACGTTAGTACTAGTCTCAAACGACTAGCTATCAACCCGAACTTGCGAAGTCAGATAGCTAGTCTGTGGTCAACGCGCTTCATAAATGAAGCAAGGGAAGATGGCATAGCTGCCATCGAATCTGGCTGCAATGTGAAAGAAGCGTCCCTAACTGCAAGCATGAACGGGCGTTCCAACTCACTAAAGTTTCTCGCACCAAAAACAGTTGACCCCGACTGCTGACAGAAAGGAGAAGGATCTCCAGCTCGCAGTCTACTCCAGACCTCGCCAAGCGTTCCGTTTGAAACTTTTAGGCATCTATCCCTTAACATGCATATCCATGGAAGAAGAGGAAGCCTTAATCACAGCTGAAGTGCAGAACATGCATCCCGATTCGTCACATAGGACAGATGCTCCTCGTCATAGAAGTTTATTACAACACAAAACAGTCGTCCCCGACTGTTAACGGGAAGAAAAACCCAGATCTTGCAGAGTATCCCGCTTAGAAACTTCTAGGCTTAATCCTCTTTAGTGCGCTTCCATGTAAGCAGAAGAAGCCCTAACTGCCGCCGGCTGCAGTATGGAAGGAACATTTGACGCGTGTTCCCACTTAATATGGATTCTCACAAGAAACACAGTTGTCCCCGACTGTTAACGGGACAGAGAGGGTTCTCCAAACTGAGATCTGACCCCAGATCTAGTCGAGTGTCCGTAGAGAAACCTCTGGCTTCTTCTTCATGCACAATTGACCAGACCAACCCAGCACCGTCCGACAGCTCAAAACAGTCTGCAGGAGACTGCTCTTGCATTAGCTGGGATGCTGCTAATAACTGAGCAACTGCGACAGCAAGTCCGTTCCCAAGGCTTGAGCAGCAGTCATCTGTTTTCCCACTGCTTGCTGCTCCTGGGACGAAAATCCGGAGATAGATCTCTTCTCCAAACGTCCCATTGATTGATGCCTTGGATCGCTAGCTAATGGATAGTCCGACTTCAGAGGCGAAGAATGGTTCCGTCTTTGAGCAGCTGACTGGGTATCTGAAGTCGGGTAGCTAGCCTGTGGTCATGTGTGCTATAAAATCGTAGAGGAGGAAGCCATGACTGAAGCCAACCCCGGCTGCAGACCAGATGAAGCATCCCGGGCGGACATATGCTCTGTATCGAGAAAGTTTCTCATAACAACATTTGGCCCCAAATGTTGTTGGGTTAGAGTGGGATCTCTCCCACTCGCGGTCTCATAGACCTCGAAGAGCCTCCCAACAAGAAACTTCATTACGGCTTGTGAAACATAGCGGAGGAAGCCATGACTGAAGCCGACCCTCGGCTGCAGCCTAAACCGAGTGTCCTGAGCAGTGGGCGGACATATGCTCCAGCACATGCAAGTTTCTCATAACAACATTTGGCCCCAAATGTTGTTAGGTTAGAGAGGGGCCTCTCCTGCTCACGGTCTATTAGACCTCGCTGAGCCTAACAAGAAACTTGCTGACTTCCTCCCTAATTCCTGCCTATTTCCGTCATCTCTGGGTGAGCCTGAGCGATTCAATCAAAAACAAAGTCGATAGCACTCCTACAAACTTCACAATAAAATATATGATAAAGATACATACATATAATTGCAATCAAAACCAAATTCGAAAAATTAAATCCAAAAAGTTTTCATTTTTTTTTAAAAAGCCTAAGTTCCCAAAGGGAACATGAAGAGCCCAAGGGCATCCCAATAGAGCCTAAGTGTGGACAAAATCCAAATTTTTTCAGCTACACTACCAGAAACATAATCAATGTATCTTACAATAATCCTACAGTAATATAATACCAAATACTACATATATTAAACACGTTGCCAATGTAAACAACGTCAAAGGAAAAAAACGGAAACAAGATATCAGGCACACAAAAAGGCCCAAAGTCAGTAACAGATTTTAATGCTACCAGATGTAAAGCTAGATCTTCATGTGAAGAAAAAACAATACATCGGATAGAAGATGCAAGACCAAAATGACCTAACACCCCTAGGGTGAGGACGTAACCATGGGGAAACATGAAATAATTTTTATAATTATTATAAAGTTACCGTCCTGAAAGTTTCCAACCACCATTGTTCAAATTTCATCATTGATTTGTGTCTGGCATCCTCAAAAAAGGAGTATTTAAAAGCACAGATGTTAGTTCATTTTTGCTGACTTTAGCGCCAAATAAAGAATGATGTTTGCGCCAATTCCAGTCTCTTCCTGACCACTGCACATGCGCAGAGTGTAAAAGTATGGAGAGCCAGATAGGACTTTTAATTTTCGGTTTTGTATGCAAATTTTGGGGATTGGGGGGAGTTCAAAATTTGTGTTTGGCCCTTGATAATATCAAGTTTGCACCAGCTAGTCTGGGCCATTGGTTGTCGTATAAAAATATTCTTGTGTCTCATAGTGGAGTTTGGTGAAGGGTATTGAATATTGAATAGCTCTAACAAAACTTTTGCTGTATCTGCCGAAATCAGAAGTTCAAATGTTTAAGGTACAAATTGGGACAGGGGTAGCAATGGTCTGTTTCAATTATTAGCTAGTCATGTGCCCAACATTTTTCGTTATGAAACTTGACACAACTGGTGCACTGCCACTGGTTCTCAAATTATATTGGTTCCTATTTATTCTTATGGCCTAAATATATGAGTTTCGAGCATTAATGATCGTTCGACAAAGTGAAGCCGCAATTTTAATTTTATATATATTTGTACCACCACAGGTGGTCCACTACAGTTTTCTACTTGTTTGATATTCTGCATATTTCTGAAAAATTGAAATTATCAAAATAATTAACATTATATTAAACTATATTTTGTGAAAAAAAAAAAAATGATAAAAAAAACAAACTTACAAATATATCTTTTTCAAAAGGATAAAAATCATAAATGATAAATAACATAAAAGGTAAAAAAAAATATGAAGAAATATAGAAAATGAAGGAAATACAGTTAATATACCTGAAAATCCCATATGATAACATTTCCATCAACTCCTGATGTGGAGAACTTGCTGCAGTTAGAAGATGTGCCAGTATGAACATCAACTTGGCTGAAAGAAAACAGGAAACTAATGCACTGGAAACCACTTAATTGATACCTTTTAATTGAATAACCATGTGAAATGAATATAAAACCATTTTCCATACCTTCAGTACAAATTAGACCTGTTAATCACATATCATTTCTAGTGTAAACTCATGCCAACTGAAAAAAAAACCTTGAAATATGTCGGGAAATTAACCTGCCAATCCACCAAATTCCCCATGTTTATAGACCTATTTGGCCTCTGTACAACCAATACAGGCATTTAATCTGCCAAACAAGATATAATAGAATAATGTTCAGTTTATCTTTAGAATACCAGAAAGTGACCGAATCCCTGTTAATTGAATGTTTCTGTTAATTGAATAAGTTTCACTGGCAAATTGCTTTTTCAGTTAACACGGTTCCACTGTAATGATTGCTGAGAAATAAAACACAGCATTTACCCCATGATGTTTTTATAATCAAATATCAAAACAGTATCTCAAGTTTTCACTAACAGAAGCCCTGACTGTGTGATGCTAGATGGGTGGCTGGCACACACGCATGCATACACGCATGCATGCACACACACATGCATGCATGCACACATGCAAACAAAACAAGAAGTCCCAAGGGGGGTCTGAAATATTCACCTGATAAAAGCCCATAGATTCTTCACAAAGTGATTTAAGAATTCTTTTTTAACAGTAATTGATCACTTATTTACTTTTATTTTTTTCTCAAAGACTGGGACAGTAGTTTGAGAGAACAAGCAATGCCAAAAACTTCAAGTATTCCCCCAAGGAAATTTCATCATGACAAATAACCCATAGAAACAAAAACTTACCTATTTACATAGCATTCAGAGTAATAAAATTATTTATTTATTGGTGTTTAAGGTCACAAATTTCTGCACAATAGCTAATCGTGACCACACCTTGGATATAGAGTCAAGTCCAGCCAATCATTTATACCCAGGATATGCATTTTAGAAGACTTCCACCCCAGGCATTGGTTACTCGGTCCTATTTAACCAGTACAGCAGAGCTGGTTTACTACAATACACTGCTTCACTTTCCGGTGTTCCCACAGGGAAGAAATAAGGCTGAAGGGGTTAAAATGACTGAGGACCTGATTAGTAAGCTCTTGAACAAACTCGCACCAGGCCTCACTAAAGATCTCATATACCAAATATCAACAGATCCTGACTGGTGGGTCTAAATAAGAAGATTTTTAAAGAATTATACCCATATTGCACTGAGTTAAAAACTTAGGCTCCCATAGAGAGCCCAAAAATGAACTCAAGAGACTTGATTCAAACAAACTGAATCTGACCGCCATAAAGAATCAGTATACCAAATATCTAATGATTCTGACTGGTGAATCGGAAGAAAACGATTTAAGAACTTTCTTCATATTGCACAAAATTAAACTTCAGGATTTTACAGGGAGCCCAAACATGAACCCAGAGACTTGATTTGAAGAAATTTGAATCTGCCCCCATAAGGATGCTGTATGCTAAGCATCAAATGCTTCTAACTGGTGGATGTGAAGAAGGCAATTTTCAAAGAATATTCTTCGTATTGCACCAAGGCAGCCCAAATAAGAAACCAGGGACTTGCTCTGAACCCCATAAGAATGCTTTATAACAAATATCAAAAGAGTTTGACTGGTTGATATTAACAAGAAAGAGTTTTCCTCATTCTGCTGTAAGTTAAAAGTTGGATTCTGATAGGAGCCCTAATCTGAACTCATACACTTGATTTGAAAAAAATTGAATCAAAACCCCATAAAGATGCTGAATACTAAATAACAAAAGAGTCTGACAGGTGGATCAGGAAGAAGATTTTCAATGAGTATTCCTCACATTGCACCAAGTTAAAATTTTGGCTTTCACAGGAGAGATCAAATATGAACCCAGCAACTTGATTTGAACAAACCTGAATCTGACCCCCAATGAGGATGTCAGATACTAAATATTAAAAGATTCTCACCGGTGGATTAGAAGATGAAGCTTTTCAATGGAGTATTCCTCATATTGCACCAAGTTAAAATTTGGGTCTCCATAGGAAGCCCTAATATGAACAAAGGGACTTGATTTAAACACACTTGAATCTGACCCCACTAAGTATGTTGTATAACAAATATCAAGAAAGTATGACTGACTGATCTGAAGAAGATTTTCATACAATTTTCTTCATATTGCACCAAGTTAAAATTAGGGTCTCCATAGGAAGCCCTTATATGAACCAAGGAACTTGTTTTGAACAAACTTGAATCTGACCCTCATAAGGATGCTGAATAAATATCAAAAGATTCCCGCAGGTGGATCAGAAGAAGACTTTCAAAGAATTTTCCTCATATGACCTTAATTTATAATTTGGGCTCTGTTAAGGAGACCAAATATTAACCCAGGGACTTGATTTGATCCAAACTGAATCTGAGCCCCATAAGGATGCCAAATACTAAATATCATAAGAATCTAAAAGGTGGATCAACAGAAGGAGATTTTCAAACAATATTCCTCATATTGCAATAAGTTAAAATTTAGGCTCCCGCAAGAAACCCAAATATGAACCCAGGGACTTGATTTGACCAAATTTGAATCTAAGTATGTTGCATAGCAAAAGCAAAACTTTCTGACTAGGGCATCTGGAGATAATGCTGCATACCAAATTTGGTTTAAATCAGCCCATCTGTTCGGCAGTTTGAAATTGCGGTGGGATAAGAATTTTTCTCTTCCCAAAACTGAAAATATTGCCCCTCAAACTTAACTTGAACAAACTTTAGTTTTCACCTCAAAACCTGACTACCCTGTATTCAGTTATTCCATCCATCATATCATGAGAAGACTTTTTTCAAAATTTGGGGCAATTTTTCCCCACCCCCTCCCAATGTGGTGCAGCATATCAATTTAAGCAAAACCGAATAGCCCCCTCCTCACATAAAATTTTATACTTTCAGTCAGGTGAGCTAACAAACTGTGACCTAGCTGACCACTGATGCCCACAACCTCTGCCTTCAGTTCCTCAACTCCTTGTATGCTGCTGCCATATATTCCCGCCCAGGAAGGAAATCTCTTGCCATTAAAATAAGTAAAATTTAAGGATATTTAACCAACTTTTCTCCTTAAGGCCTAAAAACATTCCTGCATGGTCCTTTTGACTGCTGCATGCTCTCTTTTTACAACCAATGTAAACTTAAAAAAAAAAAAAGGTAAACTTTAAAGTAATTTGTACATTTTTTATACTTATCAATGGCCCGGACTTGGCTGGTGCAAACTCATAACTTTTAAGGGCCAACGACAAATTTTGAACTCCCCAACCCCCAAAATTTGCATACTAATCCATAAATTTAAAGTCCTATATGGTCCTCCATACCTTGCAAATGCACTGCAGGCAGGAAGCAACGGAAATTGGTGCCAGCCTTCATTCTTACCAGATTATGTGCCTGATAAAGTTGAAAATCCAGTGGGAGGTGTGAGTGCTCACTCACGGGAGGGCCATCCCTATCTGGGCCATTGGTAAGAATAACTAGAGGGGTATCAGTACCCCGTGGCTCACCAACAGGTGGCCAATGTAAAGGGGTGGCCGGAGTAAAAAAAAAAAAAAGTTCAAAACCTGCACACAAAAGTCCAAAACATTTGTTTCAATGGGTTAAAATTGAGAAAAATACCCTGATAATGTCACAGTAACCACCATGGCAATATGCCAGTAAGGTGAAACCCTACCTGAAAAATATTCACTTGGAAGAAAAGAAAGAAAAACCTCAAAAAATGCACATAAAAGTCAAAAAAGTATAACATTTGTTTCAAAGGGTTAAAATTTCGAAAAATACCCTGTCACAGTAACCACAATGGCAATATGCCAGTAAGGTGAAAGTGTACTTGAAAAATATCCACTTGGAAGAAAAGAAAGACAAACCTCAAAACCTGCACATAAAAGTATCACATTTGGTTCAAAGGGTTAAAATTTAGAAAAATACCCTGAAAATGTTACAGTAACCACCATGGCAATATATATGCCAGTGAGGTAAAACTCCACTTAAAAAAAAATATCAAAACCTGCACACAAAAGTACAAAACCTGCACACAAAAGTCCAAAATTAAAGTAAATAAGCAGCTAAAGGGTTAAATAATATAATAATAGCCCCAAGAAGCATCCTAACATAAAATAGGAACCATGGCAATATGCTACAAGGTAAGTCGCCACTTGGAAGAGAAGAAAGACAAACCTCAAAACCTGCACATAAAAGTAAAAAAACATCAAAACCTGCCCACAAACGTCAAAATAAGTCCAAAATTTGATTCAAGGGGTTAAAATTAAGACAAAATACCCTGGAAAAGAGTTAAATGTTATCGTGAACCCCCACAGCAATATGCAAAGAAGAAAAAAATTTTTTTAAAAGCACAAAAATCCAAACCTGTAAACAAAAGTCCAAAATTAAAGTACTTAAGCAGGAAAGGGGTTAAAGAATACAACGTAGCCCTAAGATGCATGTTTACATACAATAGAAAGCATGGACATACGCTACAAGGTAAATCCACACTTGGAAGAAAGGAAAGAAAAACCCATGAAAACCTGCACGCAAATGTCAAAATAAGTCTAAAAATCTATTCAAAGGGTTAAAAATTTTTTAAAAATGCACTGGAAAGATATCAATGTTATAATAACCACCACTGCAATATGCAGTGAGGTCAACCTCACTTGAAATTGTTTTTTTTATCACAACCTGTACATAAAAGTAAGAAGCTGTAAGCCTAAGTCCAAAAGCTGTGCATAAAAGTCCAAAATTGAAGTAATTCAGCAGGAAAAGCATTAAATAATACAAACATAGCCCTAAGATGCATGTTTACATACAATAGAAAGCATGGACATATGCTGCAAGGTAAATCTCCACTTGGAAGAAAGGGAAAAAAACCATCAAAACCTTTACGCAAACATCAAAATAAGTCTAAAATTTGATTCAAAGGGTTAAGATTAAGACAAAATACCCTGGAAAAGAGTTAAATGTTATAGTGAACCACCATAGCAATATGCAGAAACTAAAAAAAAATTTAAACAGCCAAAAAATCAAAACCTGTACACAAAAGTTCAAAATATTTGAGAACGGACGCCGACGCCAACATGAGGGCTATGCCATAGGCTCACACAACTAAAGTTGGTGAGCCGAAAAAAAAGTATCAGATTTGTTTCAAGGGGTTAAAATTGAGAAAAATACCCTGTCACAGTAACCACAATGGCAATATGCCAGTAAGGTGAAACTCTACTTGAAAAATATCCACTTGGAAGAAAAGAAAGACAAACCTCAAAACCTGCATATAAAAGTCAAAAAAGCATCACATTTGTTTCAAGGGGTTAAAATTTAGAAAAATACTCTGAAAATGTTACAGTAACCACCATGGCAATATGCCAGTGAGGTAAAACTCCACTTAATAAAAATATCAAAACCTGCACACAAAAGTACAAAACGTGCACACAAAAGTCCAAAATTAAAGTAAATAAGCAGCTAAAGGGTTAAATAATACAAGAGGCCCCACGGGGCCTGAGGGCGCTCACCTGATACTGGCCGAGTCATATCACCAAAATAGCAAGGGATTCTGCCTTGTGGTTATTATCAGTTTTTCAACATAAAAGTGTTTTCTCTACTTAGTAACCCAGAGTGTTCATATGTTAGATCCCCATATTGGGTACTCAATAATTTATCTATTTATTTATTGGAATTTAAGGTCACTTTCTAAGGCTACATCATTACAGAGGCATAATTATAATATCAGGTTTGGTCAATCGTTTATGCCTATTACTGCCCACTTTACAGGGCTTTCAACGCAGGAATTGGTTACTGGGCCCAATTTTATCAATAAACCAGAACTTGAACAAATTTCAATTTGCCGCTTCTAAGAAAACTAAAAATCAAATATCAAAAGATTCTGAGAGGAGTATCAGAAAAAAAAGATTTTTTAAGAATATTTCTCATACTGAATTAAGTTATACATTGGGCTCCCATAGGGAACCCAAAAACAAAAGCTTCTGAAGCAGTGGTTTGGGAGAAGAAGATTATTCAACGTTATTCCCATTACCTACAGTGTTAAAAAATGATGACTCGGCACTTTTAGTCCTGGAAAAGTACTTATGATAAAACCAATGGCATTTTTTTCACCATTCCTTTCTCCCGGCCCTAAGGAAGCTTCACATTGTATAAAAATTCTCAGTGCCATGTAGTTCTGGAAATATGGGCATTCAAAAAAAAAAAAATTTTTCAGCTCCTGTAGTTGCCGTGGGGGACAGGAAAACAATTTATGGCATAAATTAGGTATTTGTGACCCAATAAGCCCTCATATCAAATTTGGTTCAAATCGACCTCTTGGTTTGGAAAATAAAAATTTTGGTATAATTTGGGCTTCTACAGTGAGCCCAAATATGAACCAAGGGACTTGGCTTTAACAAACTTCACTCTCAGCCCCCCCCCCCCCCCCCCCCCCCCCACGAATGCTGTACATCAAATATCAAAAGATTTTGACTGGTGGATCTGAAAAAAAAAATTTTTTTAAAGAATATTGCTCATATTGAACTAAGTTATAATTTGTGCTCCCACAGGGAGACCAAATATGAGCCGAAGGACTTGACTTGAACAACTTGAATCTCACCTCCCTAAGCATACTGTATACCAAATATCAAAAGATTCTGACCGGTGGATGCGAAGAAGATTTTAAAAGAATATACCTCGTATTGCACTAAGTTACAATTTGGGTTCCCAAAGGGAGTCCAAATATGAACTTAGGGACTTGGCTTGAACAAACATCAATCTCACCCCCCTAAGGATGATGCATAGCAAATATCAAAAGATTCTGATTTGTGGATCCGAAGAAGAAGATTTTTAAAATATATCCCTCATATTGCACTAATTTGAACATTTGGGTTCCCATAGGGAACCCAAATATGGACCGAGGAATTTGATTTCTACAAATATGTGAATCAATGTTCCAAAGATGTTATATGTAAAATATGAAAGCTTTTAGAGCAGTGGTTTGGAAGAAAACAATTCTTTATTTTTTTCCCATTGCCTACTGTGTTAAAAAATACTGACTCAGCACTTTTTCAGAGTCCCGAAAAAGTACCCTATGATAAAACCGATAGCAATTTTTTTTTACCAATCCTTTCTGTTGGTCCCAAGAAAGCTTCACACCAAATAAAAATTCTCACTGCCGTGCAGTTTTTGAGATATAGGCGTTTTAATTTTTTTCTATTTTTAGCTCCTGTGGTTCCCACGGGGCTACAGGAAAAAAAATTTCTGCATAAATTAGGTACTTATGACCCAATAAGCCCTCACATAAAATTTGGTTCAAATTGGCCTCTCGGTTTAAAAAATAGAAATTTGGGGTGGGGCCAAAATTTTTGCTCCTCCCATAACATCGCCAAGTATAGACCTACAAACTTCTCTTGAACAAACTTGAGTCTACACCTCAAAAGGAAGCTGCATACCAAATATCAAGTCTCTGCTATTGCTGGTTCTTGAGAAGAAGATTTTTTAAGAATTGGAGCATTTTTGCCCCACCCCTCTGCTCAATATGAGCCGAAACCTAATTTGCCCAAAAATCAAAATGCCGCTATATAACCCCTACTCACATGAAATTTCATTAACATGCGGCCAGTGGTTTGGAAGAAAAAGACCCAAACACCACCTTCACGCCGGACGCCGGACGACGGACGAAAAGTGATCAGAAAAGCTCACCCTGACTTTCAGTCAGGTGAGCTAATAATACTAGCCCCAAGGAGCATCCTAACATAAAATAGGAACCATGGCAATATGCTACAAGGTAAGTCGCCACTTGGAAGAAAAGAAAGACAAACCTCAAAACCTGCACATAAAAGTAAAAAAAAGTATCACATTTGTTTCAAGGGTTTAAAATTGAGAAAAATACCCTGTCACAGAACCACAATGGCAATATGCCAGTAAGGTGAAGCTCTACTTGAAAAATATCCACTTGGAAGAAAAGAAAGACAAACCTCAAAACCTGCACATAAAAGTCAAAAAAGCATCACATTTGTTTCAATGGGTTAAAATTGAGAATAATACCCTGAAATGTTAAGGAAACCACCATGGCAATATGCCAGTAAGGTAAAACTTCACTTGAAGACAAAATTTCAAAACCTGCACACAAAAGTCAAAAAGCTGCATAGAAAAGTCAAAAACCTGCACAGAAAAGTAAAAAACCTGTACACAAAAGTCCAAAATTCAAGTAACTAAGCATGGAAAGGGTTGAATAAAATATTACTATCCCTGAAAAGCATGCAGACATTAAAAAAAAGCAAAAAAAAAAAAAAATCAAAACCTGCACACAAAAGTTCAAAATGAATGAATCCAGACGCCGATGACGACACAGACGCCGCCGACATGAGGGCTATGCCATAGGCTCACACAACTATCGTTGGTGAGCCAAAAAATATACAAATTACCGTATTTCATCTAAATTTTCAGACGCCAAAAAATAATTAAATTTTCCAGTGTCCAAAAAGTTGGAAAATGGCCAAAATACACATGGACAGCAAATGTGGGTGGAAATTTTGAACAATTTTGAAAAACACACTGCATCGGTTAATAAATTTATTGTACACGAACTAACGGGGGGTACCTCGGAAATGGGAAAGATAAACCTTTCCCCCCCCCCCCCCCCCACCCTGTCGTGAGAAAACCAGTTGCTATTATTTAGAAGGATGAATACAAATTATTGACATACAAGTTTAAATTATTGATTTAGAAATATTCCCCTCCCCCCCCCCCCCCCCCACACCATTCCCCCGAAGCTACATGAATGCTACATTTTATAAAAGCGAATACAAAATTAATTTTTACAAAATAAGGACTGGTATTAGCTCTACAGTTCCTCCCATATTTCCTATTTTTGTTTTTGCAAGCGTGCCCTCCCCAAAGACACTGTTGATGTTTATCGAAAGATAATATCGAAAACCGGTACGCTGTGACAGTGTTTGGGTCCATGTGTTCATTTTTGTGAAACCCTGCAGCAGCACGTGTTGACCTCATTGTTGTTTGTTCTATTTTTAATATTGAAAAAATTTGTTGGTGTTCAGTGCACTGAATATGTTTATTTGAAGCAATAATTTCACCATTCTGTTGCTGGTGCATGGTTTATACTGCATTAGATGGATTTATTTATGGGACCCTTTCATTGCTGTCATCATTTAAGGTCAGTTCAACATAACATTTGTGGGTTTTTCTCTTTCCAAATCTCGAAGGAGTCTCATGAAAGCACATTTTTTGAAAACAAAAATTTGATTGGTCAGTTCGTCACACATGTCAGTTTGATAAGGAAAACAATACTTACCTGTCAATAAATAAAGAACAAGTTTGCAAATAATGTTGTTTTAATAATTCTATTTCCACTGTACAATATATTGTGCATACAATACATGTTTTTAACAGAAAACAAAGAAAGATGAAATATTCAACTGAAAAGAAAATCATTGTCATTTTGGAATTATGTTTCACTGGGATTTTCCCACCACACCAGTCCGGGATGATCTTTGAGTGGGTGTCCGAAAATTTCTAGGCTTAAAAAAATTTATTTTTTGATGAAAAAATGGTGTCCGAAAACAAAAAGTGTCCGAAAGTTAAAAAATTTATAGTAATTTATATATTTTTTATACTTACCAATGACCCAGACTTAGCTGGTGCTAACTCCACAAAAACCAGGGCCAAACACAAATTTTGCCCCCCAATCCCCAAAATTTGCATCCAAAACAAAAAGAAATCATGTCCTAAAGGACCTCCATAGTACGACTCTACTGCGCATGCGCAGTGACGCAGTCGTCCCGAAATTGGCGCCAAATATCATTCTTACTGGCAGTGCCTGGTCAGCGCTATGTACTCAGCGGGGAGGCAAGAGTTCCCAACTCAGGGAGGGCCATCCCCGTCTGGGTCATTGGTAAGTATAAAAAATATATAAATTACTATAAATTTTTTAACATTTTTATACTGTACCAATGACCCAGACTTAGCTGAATAGTAAACAGGCTGGAGGGCCTAGGACATAGAGGAAAATCCAATAAGCTCAATTATAAAATAAAGAGATAACCCCTTAAGGAGAAAAGGAGTATTAGGCTTTACATGTATCTTTCTTATTTAATATTTAAATTAGAAAGATACACTACCCTTAATAATTGAGCACAATAACATTCATGTTCTCTATTAATATCCAGTATAACCTTTATACTAATTATTATTAAAACAAGCCAATAAATAAAGTAGTCCAGAGAATTGAGACTCTTTATAATCATTTAAAAGTGTCCGAGTATTGTATATTAAAGCCCGTTTGACACTTGACATATACAAATGCTTCACACCGAGCTACACTTTAAAAATAAGACATGAATGAAATTAAACATTAATATTACACTTTAAAACCATCCCGGAAGCGACTCAGAAATACTGTCTTGGAGGAGGCATTCCCTTGCTTTTCACTATAAAGCAGGTGACCTAAGGGAACACCCGCCCCCCCCCTTCCCCTTGCCCTGGGTCAAATAGCCCAGAGCGAAGAGGGCAGCCGGACGGAGTCACTGCCGGAACAGAAAGCCTGCATAACTATAGTTGCAACTGTTTAGTGGACGACATTCTGAGCAACAGATAACGGACCTAAACAATGCAGGTCTCCAGAAATGGACTCAATATTTCTGAGATAAAAATTAGTAAATGTAAATATTACACTTTAAAACCATCCCGGAAGCGACTCAGAAATACTGTCTTGGAGGAGGCATTCCCTTGCTTTTCACTATAAAGCAGGTGACCTAAGGGAACACCCGCCCCCCCCCCCCCCCTTCCCCTTGCCCTGGGTCAAATAGCCCAGAGCGAAGAGGGCAGCCGGACGGAGTCACTGCCGGAACAGAAAGCCTGCATAACTATAGTTGCAACTGTTTAGTGGACGACATTCTGAGCAACAGATAACGGACCTAAACAATGCAGGTCTCCAGAAATGGACTCAATATTTCTGAGATAAAAATTAGTAAATGTGGATGGCTGAGACCAATAAGCAGCCTTCATTAAATCTGTAATAGCAACACTATTAGCATAAGCCCAGGAAGTAGAAAGAGCTCTTACTTCATGAGCAGAAATCTTAAGCACAGACTGCTGAGAAGAAGATAAATCTTCATACGCAGTACGGATAGTTAACTGAATCCATCTAGCAATAGAATGGACTGAAATGTCCTTTCTATTAGGCATCAAAGACAGAAAGAAACGTTTCCGTCCCTTTCTGATGAACTGAGATCTCTGTTTATAGATACGTAGTGCTCTAACAGGACAGAGTAAAGGCCTACGCCCGTCTGAAGACGGAAGAGCCTTAATAACAATAGGTTCCGGATATTTATTAGGAGCCTGATTCTTAGCTAAAAAACCGACATTAGTAGTGAAGGTGATAGTGTTCCCAACACTACGATAATGAGAATCATCCACCGATAGTGCATGAAGCTCACTGACTCTTCTGGCAGAAGAGAAAGCTAAGAGAAAAGCTGTCTTATAAGATAAGAATTTGAAATCTACTGTCCCAAGAGGTTCAAATGGCTTTTCCTTCAATTTAAGGAGAACCCAAGCTAAATTCCACTTAGGAATTAATCTAAGAGTTCTGGGTCTATTTATCGAAAAGTTTCTAACCAATTTCGATAAAGAGACATTAGATCCAATTTGTAAACTATCATGATGTGCATAGGTATCAGATAACATAGATCTATAACCCTTTATAGTAACAGGTTGCAGTTTGATTTCGTCAAACAAGTATACTAGAAAATTAGCAATGTCTGGTATAGAGGGATCAAATATATCAACAGAATGATCCCTACACCAACGACGGAAAACCTTCCACTTAGCCGCATAGTTTAGCGAAGAGGAGGTCCTCCTACAGTTAGAAATCGCGTCCACTGCTCGTCCTGTAAAGTGCTTGCCATGCAAGAAGGACCGCACAACGGAAAAACGTGAAGGTTGAGACCTTGCGGGTTGTGATGCAGTTGGCGCGATTTCCCCTGCCAAAGAAGATCCTCTCGTGGAGGGAGCTTCCGCGGTAGGTCCCACAACAGACACCTGAGTAGATTTATCCACGGTCTCTGTGGCGACAGAGATGCTACCAACAGAATCTTGCATTGAGATTGTTTTATCTTTAGCAATACTTGTTGAATTAACGGCGCTGGAGGATACGCATATCCTATCATTCCGTCCCAAGGGATCGATAGAGCGTCTACTGCAAATGCTCTTGGATCCGGACACGGGGACACATACGTCTGCAACTGATTGTTGAGATGTGTCGCAAATAAGTCTATCATTGGCCGTTCCCATTGGTAGCAAATCTGATTGAATACTTGTTTGTTGAGAGTCCACTCCGACGGCAACAAGCGACCCTTTCGTGAAAGGGAGTCTGCTAGCACATTCAGACGACCCGGTATGTGACGGACCGAAAGAAGAACGTGATGTTCCAACGCAAACAGAAGGATTCTTTCCGTTAGATTGAACAACGGAACTGAATGAGTGCCTCCCTGATTCCGTATATACGCCACTACAGTCGTATTGTCGGATAGGATTTGGACATGAGCATCGTGAATAATGTCCATCCAGTGACGTAACGCAAGCCAAATTGACATCATTTCCTTGATGTTTATGTGCTTGCACAGGAATTGCGGATCCCAAAGACCCTGGCATCTCGAATCCGTTGGGATTAATGATGCACCCCAACCTGTTTGACTGGCATCCGTCATAATGGTAAAACTCGGATCCGGCAACTGCAGCGGAACTCCTTGAGTTAACCACTGAATGTTTGCCCAAGTCTGAATCTCTTGTTTCACTTGATCTGACAAGAGAACGTCTACATCGAGCGAATGAATTTTCACACTCCAATTCTGAGTCAGGAAAATTTGAAGAGGCCGTGTGCGTAGCCGTCCCATCGGAATGAGATCCGCGGCGGCTCCGCACAGACCTATCAGTCTCATAAATTCTCTCGCTGTGACTTTGTCTGTATTTAGTGCAGACAATAGCGAGCGTAACAACTGACTAATTTCGCTCTGGTTAACGGCAGACGAACGAGATTGTTGTGCGTCTCGAAGCTCATTCCCAGATGAGTGAATGACTTGGACGGCACCAGATCCGACTTCTCCTCGTTTACTATGAAACCGAGACGTCGGAGCAATAGAAGAAGATTCTGAACATCGTTCTGAAGCGTTAACTCGTTGCCGTACCTCTGAAGAATGTCGTCCAGGTAGGCCGACGTTACCGCAGACGAATGAGCTCGGAAGTAGATCATTACCGAGTTCATTACCCGAGTGAAAGCCCAGGGTGCTAGATTCAATCCGAAGCACATGGCCCGGAACTGATACACCACTCCTAGGACTGCGAAGCGTAGATACTTTCGGAATGTCGGATGTACCATGACGTGAAAGTACGCATCTTTGAGATCTATGCTCGTTGCATAATCGTTCACCCGAATACTCGCTCTGACCGATCGAATCGTCTCCATATAAAAACTTCGGAGCGACGATCAGCTTGTTTATCCAGCTCAAATCTATGACTGGACGGAACGAGCCGTCTGGTTTCGGAACCAGAAACAGATGGCTGTAGAATCCCAGCGATTCCTGGTTTTCTACGACCTCTACCGCGTTCTTCATTAAAAGAGACTGCACCTCTGATAGCAGAGCGTCTCTTTTCTGAGGGTTTGACGGAAGATGAGTCCACTTTGGACTTCGAGTTAAAGGAGGCTTTCGTTTGAAGGATATCTTTAGACCTTCCGAAGTCACTCCTCTCACCCACGGGTCGTCCGTAATCGACGCCCACTCTTGAGAAAAACTCGACAACCTTCCGCCAACCGGAACGCGATAGAGGTTTGAGCCATCACCTCCTGGATCTGCGAGGCCTGCGGTAGGAGAAACCACGTCTTCCACGACCCGCACCTCGCCTCGTCGACCTCGGGGCGTCCGACCGATTGTCCCGGCCTGAAGGACGTCCCGAACGAGAGTCGCTATCCTGACGGTCTCTCGAATAAGAGCTAGAGGACGCACCGGAACCTCTATAGGCACCTCTCTTGGGCGGATAAGACCCAGAAGTGCCCGCCTTATTCGTGTCTGCTGTATCCGACCTTTTAGGAGCGGATCTGAACAACAGAGAATCACTAGCTTTCTTTTTAATATTATCATAAATAGCGGAAAGCTTGCCGTCAAAGAGAAGATCTCCTGAGACCGAAGCGACTCTAAGAGAGTTCTTCACCTTAGAATCCACTAGTGTGGATGTAGACAGGGCTGCGTCACGTCTAACCAACTCCAAATTTGCCACTGAAAGGGCGGAGTTACACGTGGAATAAGCTACTGCCCTTGAAAGAAGTCTTAAGGAGGATTGTATATCCTGAAACTCTTCCCCTTGAAGACGCAGTGATAACGCCTTCGTAAGGTGATCTGCGTAAGATAAGGCATCTAAATTGGCTCTGTTAGATGCAATAGCTGTTTCCAACACTGCGGTTGGAATAGAAGCTGACGACGGTAATGATAGCTCTAAGTCTTCCGCCTCGTCGTCCATACGCAGAGGAACTCTCGGTATACCCTGACCTGCCGTGTCGAATTTATTCCTTGCATTAATGAAAGGCAGGTTGAGAGTATTTGCGGACAAGAAGCCTGCTTTCCCTGTCCTGGAAGCAAGTTTAAAAATAGCGTCGTTCAATAATTCAAATGTTCTTGCAACATTATTGGACTGCGACGGAAACTCGGGAGCGATGTCCCTGAACCGCTCGAAAAAATCAGAGTCCAATGACGCTATAATTCTCCTGTCCGGAAGCGCAGCAGTCTGGCCCGACGGAACAACTTGAGGAAGAAAGTGCCGGATGAAGTCTACGGCAGCTTTGTGTTGTTCCGAAAGGGATAGCTCCAATTCATCCGTATCCCTTTCACCATCCGGTCGGACCTCCCGATGTTCCCGGTCGTCCGCCGCCGATGCTTCGGCGGAGCGTACCGACCCAGCGCCGTCGGATAATTCTCGATCCGACACCGTCTCTGTCGGCTGCTGGGATGCTGCGATAAGCTGTGCTATCTGCACTAGAATGTCCGACGTCGAGACCTGCGGAGGAGCGGTCTTTCGCTGCTTTGCCGAGGGCAGCTCCGCATCAGATGGCTCCCGCATACTTTTCCTATGCGAACGTCCGGAGTCCATCGGTCTCGAATCCCTGGCTGCCGGATGGTGTGACCTGGTCGCCGAATAATCCTTCATCGGCGAAGCTGGCAAAATATCGGAGGTCACGCAGCCAAGGTGCGGTCGTGTGCGCCGGCGAGAAGAGGAAGCCTTAACAGTCTCTGCGGACTGCTTATACAACGGAGCGTCCCGAGCGACGGACGTATGCTCCGCTAAAGACACATTTTGTACCACAACATCTGGTCCCAGATGTTGTTGTACGAGAGAGGGGCCTCTCTCGCTCGCGGCCCGGCTGGACCTGGACGAGCTAGGAACCGGACTAAAAGGCTTCCTCCGTTCTCGTTCACTATCCGCCGTCACTGGGTGTGCATCTATTATTTTTATAGTGCTCGCATCACCCAAAATTTCCTCTTGGACCGCATCGGACGAACCCGGCTGCCGAACCATTCGGTGAATGGACGCTACACCGGGCGAGCTAGCGGACGACATTTGTCTAATCTCCATGAGCACTTTTGCCGCTAGCTCTGTATTTAATTGTGACGACGGACGCACACTTGAAGAAGATAACATGGAAACATCACCCTGTTCTGGTTCCTCTGAAATAGAAACTGAGAGAGTAGAGTGACCTTGTGGAGAAAGAGCCGGCATCGCTCTTTCTCCAGAAACAACATATCGTGACACACGTTTCCAATGTTTCTCATCCCAATGTTCACATACAGGACAGGGATTAATGCGAGAACACTGACTACAATTAATGCAATAATCATGAAAGTCAGAGGAAGATTTCTTCCTATTACAATTTGAACAAGTTCCCTTCATTGTGAAAGAACAACAATAAGTCCTAGTTACTCGCAAAAACCCCTGACACAAAGATACATAATAACATGATCCATTAATAAATGAAAAAACAATTGCAAAACAAAATAATTTTGAAAAAGTTAAAAAATTTATAGTAATTTATATATTTTTTATACTTACCAATGACCCAGACTTAGCTGGTGCTAACTCCACAAAAAACCAGGGCCAAACACAAATTTTGCCCCCCAATCCCCAAAATTTGCATCCAAAACAAAAAGAAATCATGTCCTAAAGGACCTCCATAGTACGACTCTACTGCGCATGCGCAGTGACGCAGTCGTCCCGAAATTGGCGCCAAATATCATTCTTACAGGCAGTGCCTGGTCAGCGCTATGTACTCAGCGGGGAGGCAAGAGTTCCCAACTCAGGGAGGGCCATCCCCGTCTGGGTCATTGGTAAGTATAAAAAATATATAAATTACTATAAATTTTTTAACATTTTTATACTGTACCAATGACCCAGACTTAGCTGAATAGTAAACAGGCTGGAGGGCCTAGGACATAGAGGAAAATCCAATAAGCTCAATTATAAGATAAAGAGGTAACCCCTTAAGGAGAAAAGGAGTATTAGGCTTTACATGCATCTTTCTTATTTAATATTTAAATTAGAAAGATACACTACCCTTAATAATTGAGCACAATAACATTCATGTTCTCTATTAATATCCAGTATAACCTTTATACTAATTATTTTTAAAACAAGCCAATAAATAAAGTAGTCCAGAGAATTGAGACTCTTTATAATCATTTAAAAGTGTCCGAGTATTGTATATTAAAGCCCGTTTGACACTTGACATATACAAATGCTTCACACCGAGCTACACTTTAAAAATAAGACATGAATGAAATTAAACATTAATATTACACTTTAAAACCATCCCGGAAGCGACTCAGAAATACTGTCTTGGAGGAGGCATTCCCTTGCTTTTCACTATAAAGCAGGTGACCTAAGGGAACACCCGCCCCCCCCCTTCCCCTTGCCCTGGGTCAAATAGCCCAGAGCGAAGAGGGCAGCCGGACGGAGTCACTGCCGGAACAGAAAGCCTGCATAACTATAGTTGCAACTGTTTAGTGGACGACATTCTGAGCAACAGATAACGGACCTAAACAATGCAGGTCTCCAGAAATGGACTCAATATTTCTGAGATAAAAATTAGTAAATGTGGATGGCTGAGACCAATAAGCAGCTTTCATTAAATCTGTAATAGCAACACTATTAGCATAAGCCCAGGAAGTAGAAAGAGCTCTTACTTCATGAGCAGAAATCTTAAGCACAGACTGCTGAGAAGAAGATAAATCTTCATACGCAGTACGGATAGTTAACTGAATCCATCTAGCAATAGAATGGACTGAAATGTCCTTTCTATTAGGCATCAAAGACAGAAAGAAACGTTTCCGTCCCTTTCTGATGAACTGAGATCTCTGTTTATAGATACGTAGTGCTCTAACAGGACAGAGTAAAGGCCTACGCCCGTCTGAAGACGGAAGAGCCTTAATAACAATAGGTTCCGGATATTTATTAGGAGCCTGATTCTTAGCTAAAAAACCGACGTTAGTAGTGAAGGTGATAGTGTTCCCAACACTACGATAATGAGAATCATCCACCGATAGTGCATGAAGCTCACTGACTCTTCTGGCAGAAGAGAAAGCTAAGAGAAAAGCTGTCTTATAAGATAAGAATTTGAAATCTACTGTCCCAAGAGGTTCAAATGGCTTTTCCTTCAATTTAAGGAGAACCCAAGCTAAATTCCACTTAGGAATTAATCTAAGAGTTCTTGGTCTATTTATCGAAAAGTTTCTAACCAATTTCGATAAAGAGACATTAGATCCAATTTGTAAACTATCATGATGTGCATAGGTATCAGATAACATAGATCTATAACCCTTTATAGTAACCGGTTGCAGTTTGATTTCGTCAAACAAGTATACTAGAAAGTTAGCAATGTCTGGTATAGAGGGATCAAATATATCAACAGAATGATCCCTACACCAACGACGGAAAACCTTCCACTTAGCCGCATAGTTTAGCGAAGAGGAGGTCCTCCTACAGTTAGAAATCGCGTCCACTGCTCGTCCTGTAAAGTGCTTGCCATGCAAGAAGGACCGCACAACGGAAAAACGTGAAGGTTGAGACCTTGCGGGTTGTGATGCAGTTGGCGCGATTTCCCCTGCCAAAGAAGATCCTCTCGTGGAGGGAGCTTCCGCGGTAGGTCCCACAACAGACACCTGAGTAGATTTATCCACGGTCTCTGTGGCGACAGAGATGCTACCAACAGAATCTTGCATTGAGATTGTTTTATCTTTAGCAATACTTGTTGAATTAACGGCGCTGGAGGATACGCATATCCTATCATTCCGTCCCAAGGGATCGATAGAGCGTCTACAGCAAATGCTCTTGGATCCGGACACGGGGACACATACGTCTGCAACTGATTGTTGAGATGTGTCGCAAATAAGTCTATCATTGGCCGTTCCCATTGGTAGCAAATCTGATTGAATACTTGTTTGTTGAGAGTCCACTCCGACGGCAACAAGCGACCCTTTCGAGAAAGGGAGTCTGCTAGCACATTCAGACGACCCGGTATGTGACGGACCGAAAGAAGAACGTGATGTTCCAACGCAAACAGAAGGATTCTTTCCGTTAGATTGAACAACGGAACTGAATGAGTGCCTCCCTGATTCCGTATATACGCCACTACTGTCGTATTGTCGGATAGGATTTGGACATGAGCATCGTGAATAATGTCCATCCAGTGACGTAACGCAAGCCAAATTGACATCATTTCCTTGATGTTTATGTGCTTGCACAGGAATTGCGGATCCCAAAGACCCTGGCATCTCGAATCCGTTGGGATTAATGATGCACCCCAACCTGTTTGACTGGCATCCGTCATAATGGTAAAACTCGGATCCGGCAACTGCAGCGGAACTCCTTGAGTTAACCACTGAATGTTTGCCCAAGTCTGAATCTCTTGTTTCACTTGATCTGACAAGAGAACGTCTACATCGAGCGAATGAATTTTCACACTCCAATTCTGAGTCAAGAAAATTTGAAGAGGCCGTGTGCGTAGCCGTCCCATCGGAATGAGATCCGCAGCGGCTCCGCACAGACCTATCAGTCTCATAAATTCTCTCGCTGTGACTTTGTCTGTATTTAGACAATAGCGAGCGTAACAACTGACTAATTTCGCTCTGGTTAACGGCAGACGAACGAGATTGTTGTGCGTCTCGAAGCTCATTCCCAGATGAGTGAATGACTTGGACGGCACCAGATCCGACTTCTCCTCGTTTACTATGAAACCGAGACGTCGGAGCAATAGAAGAAGATTCTGAACATCGTTCTGAAGCGTTAACTCGTTGCCGTACCTCTGAAGAATGTCGTCCAGGTAGGCCGACGTTACCGCAGACGAATGAGCTCGGAAGTAAATCATTACCGAGTTCATTACTCGAGTGAAAGCCCAGGGTGCTAGATTCAATCCGAAGCACATGGCCCGGAACTGATACACCACTCCTAGGACTGCGAAGCGTAGATACTTTCGGAATGTCGGATGTACCATGACGTGAAAGTACGCATCTTTGAGATCTATGCTCGTTGCATAATCGTTCACCCGAATACTCGCTCTGACCGATCGAATCGTCTCCATATAAAACTTCGGAGCGATGATCAGCTTGTTTATCCAGCTCAAATCTATGACTGGACGGAACGAGCCGTCTGGTTTCGGAACCAGAAACAGATGGCTGTAGAATCCCAGCGATTCCTGGTTTTCTACGACCTCTACCGCGTTCTTCATTAAAAGAGACTGCACCTCTGATAGCAGAGCGTCTCTTTTCTGAGGGTTTGACGGAAGATGAGTCCACTTTGGACTTCGAGTTAATGGAGGCTTTCGTTTGAAGGATATCTTTAGACCTTCCGAAGTCACTCCTCTCACCCAAGGGTCGTCCGTAATCGACGCCCACTCTTGAGAAAAACTCGACAACCTTCCGCCAACCGGAACGCGATAGAGGTTTGAGCCATCACCTCCTGGATCTGCGAGGCCTGCGGTAGGAGAAACCACGTCTTCCACGACCCGCACCTCGCCTCGTCGACCTCGGGGCGTCCGACCGATTGTCCCGGCCTGAAGGACGTCCCGAACGAGAGTCGCTATCCTGACGGTCTCTCGAATAAGAGCTAGAGGACGCACCGGAACCTCTATAGGAACCTCTCTTGGGCGGATAAGACCCAGAAGTGCCTGCCTTATTCGTGTCTGCTGAATCCGACCTTTTAGGAGCGGATCTAAACAACAGAGAATCACTAGCTTTCTTTTTAATATTATCATAAATAGCGGAAAGCTTGCCGTCAAAGAGAAGATCTCCTGAGACCGAAGCGACTCTAAGAGAGTTCTTCACCTTAGAATCCACTAGTGTGGATGTAGACAGGGCTGCGTCACGTCTAACCAACTCCAGATTAGCCACTGAAAGGGCGGAGTTACACGTGGAATAAGCTACTGCCCTTGAAAGAAGTCTTAAGGAGGATTGTATATCCTGAAACTCTTCCCCTTGAAGACGCAGTGATAACGCCTTCGTAAGGTGATCTGCGTAAGATAAGGCATCTAAATTGGCTCTGTTAGACGCAATAGCTGTTTCCAACACTGCGGTTGGAATAGAAGCTGACGACGGTAATGATAGCTCTAAGTCTTCCGCCTCGTCGTCCATACGCAGAGGAACTCTCGGTATACCCTGACCTGCCGTGTCGAATTTATTCCTTGCATTAATGAAAGGCAGGTTGAGAGTATTTGCGGACAAGAAGCCTGCTTTCCCTGTCCTGGAAGCAAGTTTAAAAATAGCGTCGTTCAATAATTCAAATGTTCTTGCAACATTATTGGACTGCGACGGAAACTCGGGAGCGATGTCCCTGAACCGCTCGAAAAAATCAGAGTCCAATGACGCTATAATTCTCCTGTCCGGAAGCGCAGCAGTCTGGCCCGACGGAACAACTTGAGGAAGAAAGTGCCGGATGAAGTCTACGGCAGCTTTGTGTTGTTCCGAAAGGGATAGCTCCAATTCATCCGTATCCCTTTCACCATCCGGTCGGACCTCCCGATGTTCCCGGTCGTCCGCCCCCGATGCTTCGGCGGAGCGTACCGACCCAGCGCCGTCGGATAATTCTCGATCCGACACCGTCTCTGTCGGCTGCTGGGATGCTGCGATAAGCTGTGCTATCTGCACTAGAATGTCCGACGTCGAGACCTGCGGAGGAGCGGTCTTTCGCTGCTTTGCCGAGGGCAGCTCCGCATCGGATGGCTCCCGCATACTTTTCCTATGCGAACGTCCGGAGTCCATCGGTCTCGAGTCCCTGGCTGCCGGATGGTGTGACCTGGTCGCCGAATAATCCTTCCTCGGCGAAGCTGGCAAGATATCGGAGGTCACGCAGCCAAGGTGCGGTCGTGTGCGCCGGCGAGAAGAGGAAGCCTTAACAGTCTCTGCGGACTGCTTATACAACGGAGCGTCCCGAGCGACGGACGTATGCTCCGCTAAAGACACATTTTGTACCACAACATCTGATCCCAGATGTTGTTGTACGAGAGAGGGGCCTCTCTCGCTCGCGGCCCGGCTGGACCTGGACGAGCTAGGAACCGGACTAAAAGGCTTCCTCCGTTCTCGTTCACTATCCGCCGTCACTGGGTGTGCATCTATTATTTTTATAGTGCTCGCATCACCCAAAATTTCCTCTTGGACCGCATCGGACGAACCCGGCTGCCGAACCATTCGGTGAATGGACGCTACACCGGGCGAGCTAGCGGACGACATTTGTCTAATCTCCATGAGCACTTTTGCCGCTAGCTCTGTATTTAATTGTGACGACGGACGCACACTTGAAGAAGATAACATGGAAACATCACCCTGTTCTGGTTCCTCTGAAATAGAAACTGAGAGAGTAGAGTGACCTTGTGGAGAAAGAGCCGGCATCGCTCTTTCTCCAGAAACAACATATCGTGACACACGTTTCCAATGTTTCTCATCCCAATGTTCACATACAGGACAGGGATTAATGCGAGAACACTGACTACAATTTATGCAATAATCATGAAAGTCAGAGGAAGATTTCTTCCTATTACAATTTGAACAAGTTCCTTTCATTGTGAAGGAACAACAATAAGTCCTAGTTACTCGCAAAAACCCCTGACACAAAGATACATAATAACATGATCCATTAATAAATGAAAAAACAATTGCAAAACAAAATAATTTTGAAAAAATATTTTTTCAGAGAAGCCCAAGTTGCTGAAAAGTAACGTTGAGCCCCGATGGATCCGATGGCAAAGTGTGGTCAAAAATTTTAAAATTATATAAAATAATTAATGAGACACTTTCGGATAATATAAATGTATCTTATAATGAGATAAACTACCTCAAAGGCAAACAGCCCCCCTCAAAAAAGGCTGTTGCCAATGAAAACAAACAGTGTAAACACAGAAGAAAACATGACTCCAGGCACTGAAAAAACTGGCCCGGAATCAGTCCTCAATTACACTCTATCTGATGCAAAACAGAGACTCCCAGGGGAGAATCTGCAGAACATCAGATGGAAGATGCAGAACACAAACGTTATACACCCATGGGTGAAAACGTAACTATGGGGAAAATAACAGAAAACATTCTGTAACCAAGCAACTCTCCCAGGGAAATTTTAGAAATGAAACTTCTCAAAAATATGCCAAAAGCATGGGAGAATTGCAAGGGGGGACTTTAGAAGGTTAGGGGAGAGGAAACACTGAATAAGCAGTGCAACAATTAGCAAGAATGACAACAAGAGGCGTTTGCCTCGAAAATAGGCAACTTAACATAATTTTAACAAAAAATTTTAAGTACAGCCCTGATTATTTTTTGCCACTTCTTTTTTCCTCTCCTCCTTCTATCCTCCTTAGAATCACATTTTCTCCAAGAATTACGTGTCTGGCATCCTTTAAACTGAGATTTACAAGCACAAAGATCAGTGAGATGTTGACTGATGAAGGGCCAAACAGAGAATGATATTTGGCGCCAATTTCGGGACGACTGCGTCACTGCGCATGCGCAGTAGAGTCGTACTATGGAGGTCCTTTAGGACATGATTTCTTTTTGTTTTGGATGCAAATTTTGGGGATTGGGGGGCAAAATTTGTGTTTGGCCCTGGTTTTTTGTGGAGTTAGCACCAGCTAAGTCTGGGTCATTGGTACAGTATAAAAATATATTTTTTCAGAGAAGCCCAAGTTGCTGAAAAGTAACGTTGAGCCCCGATGGATCCGATGGCAAAGTGTGGTCAAAAATTTTAAAATTATATAAAATAATTAATGAGACACTTTCGGATAATATAAATGTATCTTATAATGAGATAAACTACCTCAAAGGCAAACAGCCCCCCTCAAAAAAGGCTGTTGCCAATGAAAACAAACAGTGTAAACACAGAAGAAAACATGACTCCAGGCACTGAAAAAACTGGCCCGGAATCAGTCATCAATTACACTCTATCTGATGCAAAACAGAGACTCCCAGGGGAGAATCTGCAGAACATCAGATAGAAGATGCAGAACACAAATGTTATACACCCATGGGTGAAAACGTAACTATGGGGAAAATAACAGAAAAAATTCTGTAACCAAGCAACTCTCCCAGGGAATTTTTAGAAATGAAACTTCTCAAAAATATGCCAAAAGCATGGGAGAATTGCAAGGGGGGACTTTAGAAGGTTAGGGGAGAGGAAACACTGAATAAGCAGTGCAACAATTAGCAAGAATGACAACAAGAGGCGTTTGCCTCGAAAATAGGCAACTTAACATAATTTCAACAAAAAATTTTAAGTACAGCCCTGATTATTTTTTGCCACTTCTTTTTTCCTCTCCTCCTTCTATCCTCCTTAGAATCACATTTTCTCCAAGAATTACGTGTCTGGCATCCTTTAAACTGAGATTTACAAGCACAAAGATCAGTGAGATGTTGACTGATGAAGGGCCAAACAGAGAATGATATTTGGCGCCAATTTCGGGACGACTGCGTCACTGCGCATGCGCAGTAGAGTCGTACTATGGAGGTCCTTTAGGACATGATTTCTTTTTGTTTTGGATGCAAATTTTGGGGATTGGGGGGCAAAATTTGTGTTTGGCCCTGGTTTTTGTGGAGTTAGCACCAGCTAAGTCTGGGTCATTGGTACAGGATAAAAATATTTAGATAAAATGCGGTACTTTAAATTTTACATATTTTTATACTATAACCAATGGCCTGGAGGTGAACAGGAGATAAAATTGTGAGGAATTACATATATCCTTCTCTATACAGCATAATAATAACACTTTGGCCGGCCACTGATTTGTCGCGGTTATCGGATGAGAAGGCCTTGTTTACCCCTGTACTCCAAACTGCCTCCCTATTCCCACGCTTCTTTTCTCCTCCCAACACTTGGAGACAAACTGCTTGATGACATCTCTTGCCCCATTCTTCCCAATCTCTCCGATTAGCATATTAACCCTCTCCTTTGAGTCTCCCACTAACTACATGTCCTTCATTCTCCCATCCTACTTCCCCATTATACTCCCAGTGAATCTTATTCTTTTAGACTGGTATTTTTGGCATTCTAGAAGAAAGTATTCCATGGTCTCCACCACGCCCAAATTACACATCTGGCACACCTTTTCACTGTTTTTCTCTATTTTTCCCCTCAGCTCCAGAGACCGCGACCTCAGCTTGAACAACAGTGACTCCCCAAAGGTGCCATCGAGGTACTCTTCAAAACCAGGCTTCTCTTTATCACACAGGCCACCCAAAGACCTCTTTGATTTGACCCCCTCTCGCCAATTACGGTTACTATCTTCCATAACCCTTTCTCTGATGATTTTTTTACCCTGGTTTGCCCCAACGTCTAGGTCCGAGATCTCCAATGAGTAGTTCTCTATTAGCTCCCTCACTTGGACCATCCACCCTGTCTTAATATTTGTGTTGAAAATTCTCAGGAACATTACTTTACACCATCGGCTGTCAGGGAGATTTACTGAATAATTAAGATAACCAAGTTTCAATAAGTCTATCCTGTCCTTGATCCTCATCCACCCAAGCTCACCCCTGATTGTTTCTAGTGCAGCGGCATTACTCAACCCCATTACCCATTGGCCTGCATCGTTCTGCAGGATGGGAGAAGGACATACCACCAATAAATAAAAGGAGCAATATTCAAGTGAATCCTTATTACTTCTAGCATAAACGATTACGCTAACTGGGTGTAAAGAGCCCCAATTTTAAGGCTAGTTCAGAATAAGATGCTTAAAATTAGGAAAGGCAAGTCCGAGAGTTGGAGACTAATGCCCGCAGACACACACCGAATACAATGCAACACACTGAGCTTGTACTAAAAGATCTATATCTATAGACAATAACAGCTTCACCCATAGCTACACCCTCACTATAAGGCCAAAAGAGGTATGGAGAAACAATCCCCCCCTTCTTTTTGAAGGAAATTACCCTTCAAAATGAAGAGGAAAGTGGTCTGGAATCAGTGATACAGTGGTACTGAAGAATAGCAGACAGGACACCTAATATAGGATTCTCCTCTGAGCAATAAAAATGCAGACTGAAGTATATATAATCGCTTTGAAGGCTCCCAGTTACAAGCAAAATATAATCTGTTGTAACCAATACACCACCTTCATAAGGCCTCTAAAACTAAACTAAAACATCTGTTTAAGACTCAAGACGAATACAAATCTCCAACTACCCAGCGGACAGTTTATAATAAAATCGAAGCTTCTTAAATGTGTACCGCATCAGAAATACTCAGGCAGTAAAACGTCAAAGTACTGACTGGGCTGTACAATGTAAATACAGAGATCGGACAAGAATCAGTGATATTAATATGATACAACCTTAGCTTGTCCAATCAAATCCCAATAGAAAGTAATCTGTGATAACTCAACACTTCAGAGCCAATCACCAGGGGACCACGTCCCAGTGTACATGTGAATTCCAATAAATGAACATCCAAACTGTAACCGTTCAAATCTATGAGAATTAGAGAGTAGGATTTTCCCTTTGTGTACCACTTCCGGTTGAAGACTGGATTTAGAACCTGGAATGGGATTTGAATAAAAAACACGTCAAGGATCGTCCCAATTTGAATCATAGTTTCCTAGGTCCATAAAAACCAAAGACTGTGCTGAGAATGAATATATACAACTCTGAATAATGAAGAAAAATGCCGATAGGATCACCGATCCAATGTCGAGTTGTGACAGCACAAAAGTGGGTTTAATCATTATCAACTTATCGTCCGGAAACCAACTGTTCATGATTTAGTATGTTCAATTCAAGGTCAATGTGACCTTCACCGTTGACCTAGTGAGTCCAAAATAAATAGGGTTCTTCCTCTCACCAAAGGCAACCTACCTATGAAGTTTCATGAATGTGGGTCACACCATTATCAAGTTATCGTCCGGAAACCAATTGTTTACGCCAGCCTGCCATTCACCAAACTATAAGTCGAGGTTGACTCTGTCAGAACTCGACTAAGAATAGAAGGGACGTAGGCTTAGATGGCCTATAGGGAGATCCATTACTGTTCCAAATAGCTTGATCAATCTCATAAACTCTTATACTAACACTGAGCAAGAATTTAAGAAAATCTATTCAAGAGATACATCTGCATAATGATAAATACATGTCATTATTAACAAGTGTTTGACCACCGAGGTGGTATTAGTCCCCTACGGCGCTTTTGTGACATAAGGTGTTTTTGTCACAAAAGACACTAGAGTATATAAGCATCTTGGATTTTGAAAAAAAAATATTGAGCGTGCATAATCCCCTCACAACCCTTTATCCATGTACCATACATGAAAGGCGTAGCTTGAACCATGTTGGAGGGAGGGGTGGTAACATAAAATAGAGAAAAAAGCTTAAAAAACACAGCAAAAATGGCCGCCATTCTGCCATCTTGGATTTTGAAAAATAAATATTGACTGTGCATCATCCCCTCAGAACTATTTATCCATGTACCAAAGATGAAAGGTGTAGCTTGAAGCATATTAGGGGGAGAGGTGGTAACATAAAAACAGACAGACAGACAGAGACGGACAGACAGACAGATGTTAGATTTTGAAAAAAATATTGAGCGTGCAACATCCCATTACAACCCTCTATTCATGTGCCAGATATAAAAAGTGCAGCTTGAACCATGTTGGAGTGAGGGGTGGTAACATAAAATAGAGAAAAAAGCTTAAAAAAACACAACAAAAATGGCCGGCATGGCGCCATATTGAATTTTGGAAAAAAAGTTAAAAAATTTATAGTAATTTATATATTTTTTATACTTACCAATGACCCAGACATAGCTGGTGCTAACTCTTAAAATATAGGGCCAAACACAAATTTTGCCCCCCAATCCCCAAAATTTGCATCTAAAACTAAAGAAAACATGTCCTGAAAGGCCCTCCACACCTCGCCCCCACTGCGCATGCGCAGTGTCAAGGACGTTCCGAAATTGGCGCCATTTATCATTCTAATAACCAGTGCCTGGTAAGCGCTATGTACTCAGCGGGGAGGCAAGAGTTCCCAACTCCTGGGAGGGCCATCCCCGTCTGGGTCATTGGTAAGTATAAAAAATATATAAATTACTATAAATTTTTTAACATTTTTATACTGTACCAATGACCCAGACATAGCTGAATAGTAAAAAGGCTGGAGGGCCAAGGACATAGAGCAAAATGGAATACGCTCAATAAATAAAATAGAGTCATCCCCTGTAGGGAAAAGAAGTAATAGGCCTTACATGTATCTTTCTTATTTATGATAAATTAGAAAGATACAACACCTTCCAAAATTGAGCTTCATACATCCATGTACTCTATTAATATCCAATAATCCTTATACTAATAATTTTTAAAGTAAGCCAATAATAAAGTAAGTCTAGAGAAAAGAGACTCTTATACTCCTAAAAGAGTGTGAGAATTGCATAATCATGTCCGTTGACATATGCAATATTCAAAAGCTATACTTTAAAAACTAAGACTTGAATGAATTTTATAAACTTAAACTTCTCACTAAACAACCATCCCAATAACAGCTCAGAATTACTAACTCCGGAGGAGGTATCCCCTTGTTTTCATAGTAAAAACAGGTGACCCAAGGGAACACCCTCCCCCCCCCCCCCCCTTTTTCTTGCCCTGGGTCAAATAGCCCAGAGCGAAGAGGGCAGCCGAACGGAGACACTGCCGAAACAGACAGCCTACCTAGCTATAGTAGCAACTGTTAAGTGAATGACATTCTGAGCAGTAGATAATAGACCTAACAATAGAGGCCTCCAGAAATGGACTCGATATTTCTGAGATAAAATTCATGAATGGATGGCTGAGCGCAATGAGCAGCCTTCAAAAATCTATAATAGCAACACTATTAATGTAAGCCCAAGAAGTAGAAGAACTCTTACTTCATGAGCCGAAATCTTAAGCACAACTGCTAAGCCAATGATATACCATAAGCAGTACGCTAGTTAATAGAATCGATTAACAATAAAATGGAGCGTAACGTCCTTCTACTAGACATCAAAGACAGAAGAAGCTTACGCCCTTGTAATAAACAGATATCTGTTTATAAATACATAAACTGTACCCGGAAAGAGTAAAGGCCTATGCCCATACGAAGACGGAAGGACCTTAAAATAATAGGTTCCGGATAATAGGAGCCTAACTCTTATGCAACAATGCAACCTAAATAGTAACGGAAGTATTGATTCCGAAACTATGAAAGTGAAAATCATCCATCGATAGTGCATGAAACTCACTGACTCTACAGTAAAAGAGAAACCAACAGAATTACTGTCTAAAAGGTCAGAATTTGAAAACTACTGTTTCCAGAGGCTCAAATGATTACTTAGCTAAATAAGAACCGAAGTTAAAATCCGTATAGGAATTTAATCTAAAGATTCTAAGTCTATTTATCAAAAAGTTACTAACTGACTTAGATAAAGAGACAAAAGACTCAATTGTAAACTATCGTAGAGTGCATAGGTATGAGGTAACATAAACCTATAACCTAAATAACAACAGGCTGCAGTAGATCTTGTGAAACAAGTATACTAAAAACTAGCAATGCGTAGTATTGGAGGGATCAACCATATGAACATAATGATCCCTACACCACGACGGAAGAGCCTCCACTTTAGTCGCATAGAATAGCGAAGAAGAGGATCTCCTATAGTAAGAAATCGCGTCCAAAGCTCGTCCAGTACAGTGCTTACAATGCAATACGGACCACACAACGGAATACATGAAGGTTGCGACCTTGCTGGTTGTGATAAAGATGACACGATTTACCCAGTGAAAAAAGATCCTCACATAGAGGAAGATTTCACGTTAAGATCCACAGTAGACAAGAGAGTAAATTACTCATGATCTCTGTGAAGATAGAGATGCTATCAACAGAAATGTATTGTGGTTGTTTATCTTAGCAATACCTGCTAAAACAACAGCGCCGGAGGATACGCGTATCCTATCATTGCGTCCTATAGATCAATAGAGCGTTAACAGTATTAGCTCAGAGATCTGGACAAGCCAACACATACGTCTGCAATTGATTAGCAAGCTGTGTCATAATAAAACATCATTGGGCGCTCCCATAGATAGCAAATCTGATTAAATACTTGTTTGTTGAGAGTCCATTCTGACAGCAACAAGCGACCCGTAAGAGAACGGGAGTGCGATAAAACAATCAGACGACCCCGAATATGACTGACCAAAACTGAACTTGGTGTACTATAACCAACAGACGGATTCTTTCCATTAAATTGAATAACGGAAACGAAAGAGTGCCTCCCTGGTTCCGGAGATACGCCACTACTGTCGAATTAAAGGACAGGAATTTGGGCATGCATTTGTGAATAATGTTCATGCAATGACATAAAGCAAGCCTAAAAAACATTATTCCGCAGAAGTTAAACTGATAGCTAAAAGACTGCGGAACCCAAAGACCCTGGCACTTCGAATCCGTAGGGATCAGTATATATCCCAATCTGTTTGACTGGCAACCGTCATAACAGCCACACTAGGGTCCGGCAACTGCGGCGGCACTCTCTGAGTCAACCACCGAATGTTTGCCCCAGTCTGAATCTCTTGTAACACTAGATAGACAAGAGAATGTATAAATCAAGCAATTCATGGATTGCCGGAAAGTTGCCGTCGAAGAGAAGCTCCTCCGAGAACGAAGCGACTCTGAGAGAGTTCTTAACCTACTATCCACGCGTGGATGTAGCTAGGGCTGCATCACGTCTAACCAACTCCAATCAGCCACTGAAGGGCGGAATTATACGTGAACAAACTACTGCCCTCAAAAGAAATTACATTGAGAATAATATCCCGTAAATCTTTTCTTGAAGACGTAATGATAACGCCTCAGTAAGGCGGATTACGTATAATAAAGCGTCTAAGTTAAGTCTACTATACATAATGTCGTTCCCAACATTGAAATTGGAAAAGACATAAACGGCGAAAAAGAATATATGCAGTCTTTAATCACACCGTCTAGACGCATATGAACTCTCGGTATGCCCTGCTCTGCCAAAATAAACTATATGTAAAAAAGATAAAATGGCAGAAATGAGCCACGCGGACAAGAAACTAAACTATCATGCTTAGTAGCAGGCTTGTATATATATATAAATATATAGCGTCGAAAAATAAAACACATGTTGTAATGACAATATTGGACTGCGTCGGTAAGTCAGGGACAAAGTCCCTGTACCGATCGAAGAATCCGAGTCCAATGACGCTATAAGTCTCTTATCCAAGATCGCAGCAATGAAGTCCGAAAAATAATCACTGGAAGAAATGCCAGAAGATATGAAAGGCATCTTCCGATACTACTAAAGGGAAAACTCGAAATCTTTCGAATCCCTTTCGCCATCCTGTCGGACCCTATAAAGCGTTCGGTCGTCCGTAGCTTGATGCAACCGCGGACCGCACCGACCCAGCGCCGTCGGATAATTCCTGATTCGACCGAGAAACCGTCAATTGCTGGGATGCTGCGAAACAACTGTGCTAACTCGGATAGCACGTCCGTCACTGAGGCCTGAGGAGCAGCGGTCTTACGATGCATTGCCGCAGGAAGCTCCGAGATCGTTACCCCGTGCATACTTCCAATATGCGAGCGAACGGAGTGTATAGGCCTCGTGTCCCTTGGCTACCGGATGGCGCGACCTATTCGCTGTGGAATCACTGAATGCCGAAACTGATCGGATACTCGAGGTCACGTAGCCAATGTGCGGTCGTGTGCCCTGATGTGAGGATGAGGAAGCATTAAAGACAGTCTCTCGGACTGTCAATATAACGGAGCGTCCCGAGCAACGGACATATGCTCCGAATGTAAAATATCTGAACCACAACATGCGGTCCCCTATGTTGTTGGCTTCCTCCGATTTGTCCTCAATCTGCCGTCACTGGGTGAGTACTAAAGTAATTAAAGTGCTCGCATCACCCAAATCTCCTTCCTAGACCGCAACGGACAAACCCGGCAGCCGAACCATTCGATGAATGTACGCTACACCGGGTGAGCTAGCGAATGTCATTCCGTAAGCGATAGACATATTCCATGAGCACTTATTGCCGCTAACTCTTCATTAACTATGACGACAGAGGCACACTTTTGAAAGACATCTCCATAACTCTTCGAACAAGAAACCAGAAATGCTTGGATAGCAAGCATAAAATAATAATATATATAGCGTCGTTCAATAATTCGAAAGTTTGTGTGACATTATTGGACTATGTCGGAACTGAGGGACGATGTCCCTGAACCGAACCAAAAATTTCTAAGTCCACCGACGCTATCAGTTTCTTATCCGGCATCACAGCATATGTTATTCCGAAAGGGAAAGCTTGAAATCCACCGAATCCCTTTCGGTATCCCGTCGGACCGGATGAAACTTTCGGACGTCCGTACCCGCTTCCGCGGAGCGTCCCGACCCAGCATCGTCGGATAAAATATATGCGACAGATTCAGTTGATGCTGGGATGCTGCGATAAACTGTGCTATTAAGGAAAGCACGTCCGTTCCCGAGGCCTGTGCAGTAGCGGACTTACGATGCATTGCCGCTGGAAGCTCCGTGTACGTTGACTCCCGCACACTTCCTATGCGAACGTCCGGAGTCTGCAGGCCTCGAGTCCCCGGCTACCGACCCAGCGCTGTCGGATAATTCTCGATCCGACACCGTTTCTGTCGGCTGCTGGGATGCTGCGATAAGCTGTGCTATGTGCACAAGAATGTCCGGCGTCGAGACCTGCGGAGGCGCAGTCTATCGGTGCTTCGCCGAGGGCAGCTCCGCATCAGATGGCTCCCGCATACTTCCTATGCGAACGTCCGGAGTCCATCGGTCTCAAATCCCTGGCTGCCGGATGGTGTGACCTGGTCGCCGAAGAATCCTTGATCGGCGAAGCTGGTAATATATCGGCGGTCACGCAGCCAAGGTGCGGTCGTGTGCGCTGACGAGAAGAGGAAGCCTTAGCAGTCTCAGCGGACTGCCTATACAACGGAGCGTCCCGAGCGACGGACGTATGCTCCGCTAACGACACATTTGTACCACAACATCTGGGGCCAGATGTTGTTGAACGAGAGAGGGGCCTCTCTCGCTTGCCGTCCGGATGGACCGGAACGAGTTATGAACCGGACTAAAAGGCTTCCTCCGTTCTCCCTCCGATCCGCCGTCACTGGGTGTGCATTAAGTTAATTTTATAGTGCTCGCATCACCCCAAAATTCCTTCTAGACCGCAACGGACGAACCCGGCTGCCGAACCATTCGGTGAATGGACGCTACACCGGGCGAGCTAGCGGACGTCAAAGGCCGTCGAACCTACTAGGGTCCTCTTAGGCAATTGGTGTATTACATGAGCACTTTTCCGCTAGCCCTTCATTAATTGTGACGACGGAGGCACACTGTTGGAAGACATCACAGAAACATCACCCTAATCTTGATCGTCTGAAATAGAAATTGATAAAGTAGAGTGACCCTGCGGGGAAAGGACCGGAGTGTCCAAATCCCCAACAACATACCGTGACATACGCTTCCCATATTGTCATCGAAATCATACGATACAGAACAGAAGTTAATGCGAGTACACTGACCACATATAGAATGATAATAAGGTCAGAGGAAGACTTCCTCCTAAAACAATTGATCAATATCCTTTCAATGTGAAAAGAAAACAAGTCCTGGTACTCGCACTAACCCCTGGCAATCAAGTACATAATAATAATATGATCCATTAATATAGAAAAAATAATTGAAATCAAAATATTTTGAAAAAATATTTTTTCAGAACAGCCCAAGTTTCTGAAAAGTAACGTTGAGCCCCAATGGATCCCAAGCCTAAGTGTGGACAAAAATTTTAAAAATATTTTAAACAATTTATTCAACACTTACGAACAATAATAATGTATCTAGTTATGATTAAAATAACATAAAGATATTATTATTTAGAAATCCCCCCTCACACAGAGGGCTGTTGTAAATGTAAACAATGAGTGTAAAAACACTAAAATAAGACTCCAGGCACCCAGGCCCGAAATCAGTTACCAAAAATACACCATCTGATGCAAAACAGAGACTTCCAGGGAAGAAACTGCAGAACATCAGATGGTAGATGCAGAACACAACGCCTAACCACCCGTAGGTGAAGACGTAAACATGGGGAAAGAACAGAATTCATTCTGTTATTAAGCTAAAACTCCCAAGAAATTTTAGTAATAATAATTACAGAAACTATGCCAAAAGCATGGGAGAATAGCAAGGGGGAACTTAAAGGACAGGGAGAGAGGAAAAACACTTGAAAAAACAGTGTAACTAAATAATCAGAATGACAACAAAATGGCTGCTGCCTTGAAAATAGGTAACTTAACATAATTTCATTAAAAAATTTTAAGTTACAGCCCTGATAATATTCTGTCACACATTCTTTTCCTCTCCTCCTTTTCTATCCTCCTTAGAATCACCATTTCACTAATATTTATGTGTCTGGCATCATTTAAACTGAGATTTAAAAGCACAAAGATCAGTCAGATGTTAACTGATGAAGGGCCAAACTTAGAATGATAAATGGCGCCAATTTCGGAACGTCCTTGACACTGCGCATGCGCAGTGGGGGCGAGGTGTGGAGGGCCTTTCAGGACATGTTTTCTTTAGTTTTAGATGCAAATTTTGGGGATTGGGGGGCAAAATTTGTGTTTGGCCCTATATTTTAAGAGTTAGCACCAGCTATGTCTGGGTCATTGGTACAGTATAAAAATATATTGAACGTGCAACATCCCATTACAACCCTCTATCCATGTGCCAGATATAAAAAGTGTAGCTTGAACCATGTTGAGTGAGGGGTGGTAACATAAAATAGAGAAAAAAGCTTAAAAAACACAACAAAAATGGCCGCCATGCAAATATTGAGCGTGCATAATCCCCTCACAACCCTTTATCCATGTACCATATATGAAAGGCGTAGCTTGAACCATGTTGGAGGGAGGGGTGGTAACATAAAATAGAGAAAAAAGCTTAAAAAACACAACAAAAATGGCCGCCATTCTGCCATCCTGGATTTTGAAAAATAAATATTGACTGTGCATCATCCCCTCAGAACCATTCATCCATGTACCAAATGGCCGCCATGCAAATATTGAGCGTGCATAATCCCCTCACAACCCTTTATCCATGTACCATATACGAAAGGCGTAGCTTGAACCATGTTGGAGGGAGGGGTGGTAACATAAAATAGAGAAAAAAGCTTAAAAAACACAACAAAAATGGCCGCCATTCTGCCATCTTGGATTTTGAAAAATAAATATTGACTGTGCATCATCCCCTCAGAACCATTTATCCATGTACCAAAGATGAAAGGTGTAGCTTGAAGCATATTCGAGGGAGAGGTGGTAACATAAAAACAGACAGACAGACAGACGGACAGACAGACAGATGTTAGATATTGAAAAAAAATATTGAGCGTGCAACATCCCATTACAACCCTCTATCCATGTGCCAGATATAAAAAGTGTAGCTTGAACCATGTTGGAGTGAGGGGTGGTAACATAAAATAGAGAAAAAAGCTTAAAAAAACACAACAAAAATGGCCGCCATGGCGCCATCTTCAATTTGGAAAAAAAAAAATTGAACGTGCAACATCCCATTACAACCCTCTATCCATGTTCCAGATATAAAAAGTGTAGCTTGAACCATGTTGGAGTGAGGGGTGGTAACATAAAATAGAGAAAAAAGCTTAAAAAACACAACAAAAATGGCCGCCATGCCGCCATCTTGGATTTTGAATAAAAAATTTTGAACGTGCATCATCCCCTCCCAACCCTCTATCCATGTGCCAAATATGCAAAGTGTAGCTTTAACCATGTTGGTGGGAGGGGTGGTAACATGAAAATAGAGAAAAAAAGCTTAAAAAACACAACAAAAATGGCCGCCATTCTGCCATCTTGGATTTTGAAAACAAAATTTTGAGCGTGCATCATCCGCTCAGAACCATTTATCCATGTACCAAATATGAAAGGTGTAGCTTAAAGCAAGTTGGAGGGAGAGGTGGTAACATAAAATGAAAGTGTCAATGACACTGTAGCTCAACTTGACAAACTTGAACTTGGTAAGTTATAAATGAAATGGCAAAATTGAAGATCATTGGTACCAATGTCATTTTTTTTGTCAGTGGCAACATTTTTTGACAGAAACCGAAGAAAATCGATAGCTCCCATCTAGAGGCCTCCCCAAACAAGCATGCCAGGTTTCAAAGCAATCCGATCATAAATGTGCCCTGTAGAGTGTATAAAAGGGAAATATTGTGGTCTGACTAGACTAAATTCTAAGAACGTTGGCCGTGGCAACATTTTTTGACGGAAATGGAAGAAAATCGATAGCTCCCATCTAGAGGTCACCGTAAATAAGCATACCATGTTTCAAAGCAATCTAATCATAAATGTGCCCTGTAGGGTGAGCCAAAGGGAAATATTGTGGTCTGACTAAACTAAGTTCTAAGAATGTTGGCTGCGGCAACATTTTTGGATGGAAATTGAAGAAAATCAACAGCTCCCATCTAGAGGTCACCCCAAACAAGCATGAAAGGTTTCAAAGCAATCCGATCATAAATGTGCCCTGTAGGGTGTGCCAAAGGGAAATATTGAGTCTTCTGACTAAACTAAGTTCTAAGAACGTTGGCCACGGCAACATTTTTTGACAGAAATTGCAGAAAATCGATAGCTCCCATCTAGAGGTCTCCTGAAACAAGCATACCAGGTTTCAAAGCAATCTGATCATAAATGGGCCCTGTAGGGTGTGCCAAAGGAAAATATTGAGGTCTGACTAAACTAAGTTCTACAAACGTTGGCCGTGGCAACATTTTTTGACGGAAATTGAAGAAAATCGATAGCTCCCATCTAGAGGTCACCCTAAATAAGCATACCAGGTTTCAAAGCAATCAAATCATAAATGTGCCCTGTAGGGTGTGCCAAAGGGAAATATTGTGGTTTGACTAAACTAAGTTCTAAGAACGTTGGCCGCGGCAACATTTTTTGACGGAAATTGAAGAAAATCGATAGCTCCCATCTAGAGGTCACCCCAAACAAGCATGCCAGGTTTCAAAGCAATCCGATCATAAATGTACCCTGTAGGGTGTGCCGAAGGGAAATATTGAGTCTTCTGACTAAACTAAGAATGTTGGCCGCGGCAACATTTTTTGACAGAAATTGAAGAAAATCGATAGCACCCATCTAGAGGTCTCCTCAAACAAGAATACCAGGTTTCAAAGCAATCTGATCATAAATGTGCCCTGTAGGGTGTGCCAAAGGGAAATATTGTGGTTTGACTAAACTAAGTTCTAAGAACGTTGGCCGCGGCAACATTTTTTGACGGAAATTGAAGAAAATCGATAGCTCCCATCTAGAGGTCAGCCCAAACAAGCATGTGCAGTTTCAAAGTAATCTGATCATAAATGCGACCTGTGAGGTGTGCCAAAGGAAATTGTGGACGTACGTACTAATGTACTAATATACTAACGTACGTAGGTACGTACGTACGTATGCCGACGGACGAGAAGTGATGGCAATAGCTCAGCTTGACTTTGTCAAGTTGAGCTAAAAAACAGACAGACGGACGGACGGATGGACGGACGGATGGACGGACGGATGGACGGACGGACGGATGGACGGACGGACGGACGGACGGATGGACGGACGGACGGACGGACGGACGGACGGACGGATGGACAGACAGACAGACAGACAGACAGACATACAGACAGACGGAGTGCAATCCTATAGTCCCCTTATGGTTCCCGTAGGGGACTAATAAGCCATACAACTAACAGAATCTCGCATCTGCCATTGCCTGAATACAACCTGTATCAAAAGCGTAATCAGAGCGATTCAAAATATTACCAGGTAACTGAAGGAATAAAACTATGTTAATGCAATTTATAACATGATGAATAAACTCATATGCCATAACAGAAGCAGCCGACTATGAACAAACTTCTCAAGAGTGGACTAATTGCCATATTCGGAGAATGTCGCCCAGATAAGCTGCCATGCCTGCTGCAAACGTTTACTAGAAGGCAAGCTGATACCAATCGAATGTATTACATGAAAAATTAGGAGTCCAAAAACAGTTACATATCCAAAATTCATATGCTCAGATACTAACTATGAACGAACGACCGCTGGCTGCAAACCAACTAATGAATGGTTGCGCCCCAGAAGTCGTCATAAGAATAATAACCTTCCGCTAATCGGCGAGCAGCAGAAGGCTAGAATATAATAGAATGAATACAAGGCTTACGGGAAGAGAACTACGTCCTGCACTGTAAGTGCCTCTAAACATATGGCGAGGGAGAGGGGGGTTTCGACTTAAAATCATATATCGAACCCTTCCACACGCATTACTCGATTCGCTCAAAAAGCATGGCCGGTAAAGTGAAGTAATACTGGCATGGTTCCAACAGCTCTTGTTAATCATCTAGAAAAGTATGAGTGTAAGGCTCCATCACGTCTGACCAACTCCATATTGCCATTTAAAGGGAGGAGAGAAATGTGATGAATATGGTGCTATTGCAAGGAATAAACCTGACAATATAGCGTCACCATATAACCTGAAATCAAGACAGTATGCCAGAACCTTAAAGAAAACACCATACAAGACATAATATCCTCCAAGTGGAATCATAATCCACGACGATAGATTGGACATAGAATGAAGCGGGCAATGAAAAACTAAGTTCCGGCACCCAATGAAAGAAACCTAGAAATCTTTGTGCCTAGTCCTGACCGTATGCAGGAAATGTATTCCCGAAAAAATGGGACTAACAGCAGGCACAAGAAAAAACGCTCATAAATGCTCGCTAAGCTAATATGGCGTCATCAATATTGCTAAATGCCTCAGACGATTAACTCAAAAAAATACCGTTAAGGAAAGAACAAGCATATTCAGTGAATTCATGTCTCCTGCTGGGCAGCAGTTTCAAGGGGAATTAATGCATCCAGTGGAATATAGTTGAGTTGCAAGTGGAAGTTATTTAGAAGAGACAGAACAGACAGTGCTTCAGACAGTGGTTATCAGATTTATTTTCATGGAGGTCACTGTCAAAGCATGTAAAGTGATGTGGAGTTCAATTATGAGAATCACTAAAAATTAAGACTGTATGATAAGACATATTACATTAAACTGATGTGAAAAGTAATCCATATATGAAATTTCATTGAAATCGGTTGACTCTAAGGAAAGTTTGAGTCTGGAAACCATCAGCCAATCAAATTTAAGCAACCTAATTAAATATGCGCGGAAAATGCCCATGTTCGAACTTGGACCCACAATTGATGAAAGTGATCTGCTACCCAAATTTCATTAAAATCGACTGACTGTAAGGAAAGTTAGAGTCTGGAAACGAAAAAAACAGAAGGTATGCACTTACTGTGTATTAGTAGTAGCACTGAATAAATCATAGTTTTCCAAATTTGCATAATTTTTGCACGAGAACAAAACCCATATTATATGTGATGTATTGCATGTTACATTCATACAAAAATTTATTCAAATCCGAACTTTCATATAGAAGTTCTGTACAAAAAACTGATCACACCCAATTTCGGAACAAAATGGCCGCTGGGAGCCATCTTGAATTTTGGACCAAACCCCCAAAACACATATTCTGGTCTCACAATGATAACAAAGATACCCAAGAAGCTTCGTGAAGATCGGTTAAAAAATACGGCTTTTAGACAGAAGTGCGTTGACGCACTGGGCAGACGGACAGGCAGACGGTCATATTTTGGGTACAAAATTTCCCACATTCGAACTTGACCTAGATATTGATAAAAGTAATCAATATATGAAATTTAATCGAAATCTGTTGATTTTAAGGAAAGTTAGAGTCCTTAAACCCTTAGCCAATCAAATTTCAGCAACCTAATTAAATATGCATGGAAAGTTAAAAAATTTATAGTAATTTATATATTTTTATACTTACCAATGACCCAGACTTAGCTGGTGCTAACTCTAACAAAACCAGGGCCAAACACAAATTTTGCCCCCCAATCCCCAAAATTTGCATCCAAAACAAAAAGAAATCATGTCCTAAAGGACCTCCATACTACGCCTCTACTACGCATGCGCAGTGACGCAGTCGTCCCAAAATTGGCGCCAATTATCATTCTTACTGGCAGTGCCTGGTCAGCGCTATGTACTCAGCGGGGAGGCAAGAGTTCCCAACTCCAGGGAGGGCCATCCCCGTCTGGGTCATTGGTAAGTATAAAAAATATATAAATTACTATAAATTTTTTAACATTTTTATACTGTACCAATGACCCAGACTTAGCTGAATAGTAAACAGGCTGGAGGGCCTAGGACATAGAGGAAAATCCAATAAGCTCAACTATATAGTAAAGAGGTAACCCCTTAAGGAGAAAAGGAGTATTAGGCTTTACATGTATCTTTCTTATTTAATATTAAATTAGAAAGATACACTACCCTTAATAATTGAGCACAATAACATTCATGTTCTCTATTAACATCCAGTATAACCCTTATACTAATTATTTTTAAAGCAAGCCAATAAATAAAGTAGTCCAGAGAATTGAGACTCTTTATAATCATTTAAAAGTGTCCGAGTATTGTATATTAAAGCCCGTTTGACACTTGACATATACAAATGCTTCACACCGAGCTACACTTTAAAAATAAGACATGAATGAATTTAAACATTGATATTACACTTTAAAACCATCCCGGAAGCGACTCAGAAATACTGACTTGGAGGAGGCATTCCCTTGCTTTTCACTATAAAGCAGGTGACCTAAGGGAACACCCGCCCCCCCCCCCCCCCCCCCCCCCCTTCCCCTTGCCCTGGGTCAAATAGCCCAGAGCGAAGAGGGCAGCCGGACGGAGTCACTGCCGGAACAGAAAGCCTGCATAACTATAGTTGCAACTGTTTAGTGGACGACATTCTGAGCAACAGATAACGGACCTAAACAATGCAGGTCTCCAGAAATGGACTCAATATTTCTGAGATAAAAATTCGTAAATGTGGATGGCTGAGACCAATAAGCAGCCTTCATTAAATCTGTAATAGCAACACTATTAGCATAAGCCCAGGAAGTAGAAAGAGCTCTTACTTCATGAGCAGAAATCTTAAGCACAGACTGCTGAGAAGAAGATAAATCTTCATAAGCAGTACGGATAGTTAACTGAATCCATCTAGCAATAGAATGGACTGAAATGTCCTTTCTATTAGGCATCAAAGACAGAAAGAAACGTTTCCGTCCCTTTCTGATAAACTGAGATCTCTGTTTATAGATACGTAGTGCTCTAACAGGACAGAGTAAAGGCCTACGCCCGTCTGAAGACGGAAGAGCCTTAATAACAATAGGTTCCGGATATTTATTAGGAGCCTGATTCTTAGCTAAAAAACCCACATTAGTAGTGAAGGTGATAGTGTTCCCAACACTACGATAATGAGAATCATCCACCGATAGTGCATGAAGCTCACTGACTCTTCTGGCAGAAGAGAAAGCTAAGAGAAAAGCTGTCTTATAAGATAAGAATTTGAAATCTACTGTCCCAAGAGGTTCAAATGGCTTTTCCTTCAATTTAAGGAGAACCCAAGCTAAATTCCACTTAGGAATTAATCTAAGAGTTCTGGGTCTATTTATCGAAAAGTTTCTAACCAACTTCGATAAAGAGACATTAGATCCAATTTGTAAACTATCATGATGTGCATAGGTATCAGATAACATAGATCTATAACCCTTTATAGTAACAGGCTGCAGTTTGATTTCGTCAAACAAGTATACTAGAAAGTTTGCAATGTCTGGTATAGAGGGATCAAATATATCTACAGAATGATCCCTACACCAACGACGAAAAACCTTCCACTTAGCCGCATAGTTTAGCGAAGAGGAGGTCCACCTACAGTTAGAAATCGCGTCCACTGCTCGTCCTGTAAAGTGCTTGCCATGCAAGAAGGACCGCACAACGGAAAAACGTGAAGGTTGAGACCTTGCGGGTTGTGATGGAGTTGGCGCGATTTCCCCTGCGAAAGAAGATCCTCTCGTGGAGGAAGCTTCCGCGGTAGGTCCCACAACAGACACCTGAGTAGATTTATCCACGGTCTCTGTGGCGACAGAGATGCTACCAACAGAATCTTGCATTGAGATTGTTTTATCTTTAGCAATACTTGTTGAATTAACGGCGCTGGAGGATACGCATATCCTATCATTCCGTCCCAAGGGATCGACAGAGCGTCTACTGCAAATGCTCTTGGATCCGGACACGGAGACACATACGTCTGCAACTGATTGTTGAGATGTGTCGCAAATAAGTCTATCATTGGCCGTTCCCATTGGTAGCAAATCTGATTGAATACTTGTTTGTTGAGAGTCCACTCCGACGGCAACAAGCAACCCTTTCGTGAAAGGGAGTCTGCTAGCACATTCAGACGACCCGGTATGTGACGGACCGAAAGAAGAACGTGATGTTCTAACGCAAACAGAAGGATTCTTTCCGTTAGATTGAACAACGGAACTGAATGAGTGCCTCCCTGATTCCGTATATACGCCACTACTGTCGTATTGTCGGATAGGATTTGGACATGAGCATCGTGAATAATGTCCATCCAGTGACGTAACGCAAGCCAAATTGACATCATTTCCTTGATGTTTATGTGCTTGCACAGGAATTGCGGATCCCAAAGACCCTGGCATCTCGAATCCGTTGGGATTAATGATGCACCCCAACCTGTTTGACTGGCATCCGTCATAACGGTAAAACTCGGATCCGGCAACTGCAGCGGAACTCCTTGAGTTAACCACTGAATGTTTGCCCAAGTCTGAATCTCTTGTTTCACTTGATCTGACAAGAGAACGTCTACATCGAGCGAATGAATTTTCACACTCCAATTCTGAGTCAGGAAAATTTGAAGAGGACGTGTGCGTAGCCGCCCCATCGGAATGAGATCCGCGGCGGCTCCGCACAGACCTATCAGTCTCATAAATTCTCTCGCCGTGACTTTGTCTGCGTGCAGACAATAGCGAGCGTAACAACTGACTAATTTTGCTCTGGTTAACGGCAGACGAACGAGATTGTTGTGCGTCTCGAAGCTCATTCCCAGATGAGTGAATGACTTGGACGGCACCAGATCCGACTTCTCCTCGTTTACTATAAAACCGAGACGTCGGAGCAATAGAAGAAGATTCTGAACATCGTTCTGAAGCGTTAACTCGTTGCCGTACCTCTGAAGAATGTCGTCCAGGTAGGCCGACGTTACCGCAGACGAATGAGCTCGGAAGTAGATCATTACCGAGTTCATTACCCGAGTGAAAGCCCAGGGTGCTAGATTCAATCCGAAGCACATCGCCCGGAATTGATACACCACTCCCAGGACTGCAAAGCGTAGATACTTTCGGAATGTCGGATGTACCATGACGTGAAAGTACGCATCTTTGAGATCTATGCTCGTTGCATAATCGTTCACCTGAATAATCGCTCTGACCGATCGAATCGTCTCCATATAAAACTTCGGAGCGACGATCAGCTTGTTTATCCAGCTCAAATCTATGACTGGACGGAACGAGCCGTCTGGTTTCGGAACCAGAAACAGATGGCTGTAGAATCCCAGAGATTCCTGGTTCTCTACGACCTCTACCGCGTTCTTCATTAAAAGAGACTGCACCTCTGATAACAGAGCGTCTCTTTTCTGTGGATTTGACGGAAGATGAGTCCACTTTGGACTTCGAGTTAATGGAGGCTTTCGTTTGAAGGATATCTTTAGACCTTCCGAAGTCACTCCTCTCACCCAAGGGTCGTCCGTAATCGACGCCCACTCTTGTGAAAAACTCGACAACCTTCCGCCAACCGGAACACGATAGAGGTTTAAGCCATCACCTCCTGGACCTGCGAGGCCTGCGGTAGGAGAAACCACGTCATCCACGACCCGCACCTCGCCTCGTCGACCTCGGGGCGTCCGACCGATTGTCCCGGCCTGAAGGACGTCCCGAACGAGAGTCGCTATCCTGACGGTCTCTCGAATAAGACCAAGAGGACGCACCGGAACCTCTCTTGGGCGCATTAGACCCAGAAGTGCCTGTCTTATTCGTGTCTGCTATATCCGACTTCTTAGGAGCCGATCTGAACAACAGAGAATCATTAGCTTTCTTTTTAATTTTATCATAAATAGCGGAAAGCTTGCCGTCAAAGAGAAGTTCTCCTGAGACCGAAGCGACTCTAAGAGAGTTCTTCACCTTAGAATCCACTAGTGTGGATGTAGCTAGGGCTGTGTCACGTCTAACCAACTCCAGATTTGCCACTGAAAGGGCGGAGTTACACGTGGAATAAGCTACTGCCCTTGAAAGAAGTCTTAAAGAGGATTGTATATCCTGAAACTCTTCCCCTTGAAGGCGCAGTGATAACGCCTTAGTAAGGTGATCTGCGTAAGATAAGGCATCTAAATTGGCTCTGTTAGACGCAATAGCTGTTTCCAACACCGCGGTTGGAATAGAAGCTGACGACGGTAATGATAGCTCTAAGTCTTCCGCCTCGTCGTCCATACGCAGAGGAACTCTCGGTATACCCTGTCCTGCCGTATCGAATTTATTCCTTGCATTAATGAAAGGCAGGTTGAGAGTATTAGCGGACAAGAAACCTGCTTTCCCCGTCCTGGAAGCAAGTTTAAATATAGCGTCGTTCAATAATTCAAATGTTCTAGCAACATTATTGGACTGCGACGGAAACTCGGGAGCGATGTCCCTGAACCGCTCAAAAAATTCAGAGTCCAATGACGCTATAATTCTCTTGTCCGGAAGCGCAGCAGTCTGGCCCGACGGAACAACTTGAGGGAGAAAGTGCCGGATGAAGTCCACGGCAGCTTTATGTTGTTCCGAAAGGGATAGCTCCAAGTCATCCGTATCCCTTTCACCATCCGGTCGGACCTCACGATGTTCCCGGTCGTCTGCCCCCGATGCTTCGGCGGAGCATACCGACCCAGCGCCGTCGGATAATTCTCGATCCGACACCGTTTCTGTCGGCTGCTGGGATGCTGCGATAAGCTGTGCTATCTGCACAAGAATGTCTGGCGTCGAGACCTGCGGAGGCGCAGTCTTTCGCTGCTTCGCCGAGGGCAGCTCCGCATCAGATGGCTCCCGCATACTTTTCCTATGCGAACGTCCGGAGTCCATCGGTCTCGAATCCCTGGCTGCCGGATGGTGTGACCTGGTCGCCGAAGAATCCTTCATCGGCGAAGCTGGTAATATATCGGCGGTCACGCAGCCAAGGTGCGGTCGTGTGCGCTGACGAGAAGAGGAAGCCTTAACAGTCTCTGCGGACTGCTTATACAACGGAGTGTCCCGAGCGACGGACGTATGCTCCGCTAAAGACACATTTTGTACCACAACATCTGGTCCCAGATGTTGTTGTACGAGAGAGGGACCTCTCTCGCTCGCGGCCCGGCTGGACCTGGACGAGCTATGAACCGGACTAAAAGGCTTCCTCCGTTCTCGCTTACTATCCGCCGTCACTGGGTGTGCATCTATTATGTTTATAGTGCTCGCATCACCCAAAATTTCCTCTTGGACCGCATCGGACGAACCCGGCTGCCGAACCATTCGGTGAATGGACGCTACACCGGGCGAGCTAGCGGACGACATTTGTCTAATCTTCATGAGCACTTTTGCCGCTAGCTCTGAATTCATTTGTGACGACAGACGCACACTTGAAGAAGATAACATGGAAACATCACCCTGTTCTGGTTCCTCTGAAATAGAAACTGAGAGAGTAGAGTGACCTTGCGGAGAAAGAGCCGGCATCGCTCCTTCTCCAGAAACAACATATCGTGACACACGTTTCCAATGTTTCTCATCCCAATGTTCACATATAGGACAGGGATTAATGCGAGAACACTGACTACAATTAATACAATGATCATGAAAGTCAGAGGAAGATTTCTTCCTATTACAATTTGAACAACGTCCCTTCATTGTGAAAGAACAACAATAAGTCCTAGTTACTCGCAAAAACCCCTGACACAAAGATACATAATAACATGATCCATTAATAAATGAAAAAACAATTGCAAAACAAAATAATTTTGAAAAAATATTTTTTCAGAGAAGCCCAAGTTGCTGAAAAGTAATGTTGAGCCCCGATGGATCCGATGGCAAAGTGTGGTCAAAAATTTTAAATTTATATAAAATAATTAATGAGACACTTTCGGATAATATAAATGTATCTTATAATGAGATAAACTACCACAAAGGCAAACAGCCCCCCTCAAAAAAGGCTGTTGCCAATGAAAACAAACAGTGTAAACACACTAGAAAACATGACTCCAGGCACTGAAAAAACTGGCCCGGAATCAGTCATCAATTACACTCTATCTGATGCAAAACAGAGACTCCCAGGGGAGAATCTGTAGAACATCAGATGGAAGATGCAGAACACAAACGTTATACACCCATGGGTGAAAACGTAACTATGGGGAAAATAACAGAAAACATTCTGTAACCAAGCAACTCTCCCAGGAAATTTTAGAAATGAAATTTCTCAAAAATATGCCAAAAGCATGGGAGAATTGCCAGGGGGGGACTTTAGAAGGCTAGGGGAGAGGAAACACTGAATAAGCAGTGCAACAATTAGCAAGAATGACAACAAGAGGCCCATGCCTCGAAAATAGGCAACTTAACATAATTTCATCAAAAAATTTTAAGTACAGCCCTGATTATTTTTTGCCACTTCTTTTTCCTCTCCTCCTTCTATCCTCCTTAGAATCACATGTTCTCCAAAAATTACGTGTCTGGCATCCTTTAAACTGAGATTTACAAGCACAAAGATCAGTGAGATGTTGACTGATGAAGGGCCAAACAGAGAATGATAATTGGCGCCAATTTCGGGACGACTGCGTCACTGCGCATGCGCAGTAGAGGCGTAGTATGGAGGTCCTTTAGGACATGATTTCTTTTTGTTTTGGATGCAAATTTTGGGGATTGGGGGGCAAAATTTGTGTTTGGCCCTGGTTTTGTTAGAGTTAGCACCAGCTAAGTCTGGGTCATTGGTACAGTATAAAAATATGTCCATATTCAAACTTGGACCCACAATTGATGAAAGTGATCTACTAACCAAATTTCATCAAAATCCGGTCACTATAAGGAAAGTTAGAGTCTGGAAACGAAAAAACACAGAAAGACGGGAGGATGGAAGGACACCCCAAATTTAATATCACCCATTTTTTTCAAAAAGTGGGAGACAACAATCTCTTTCCTTTAATGGTACCTGGTCCAAGAGGACAGTGGTCTCGGGCCTAGCTGACGCAGCTTAAGGTCTTCCTATCCATGAAGACAAATATCTGGATGTAAACAGCAGCCTAGGAAAGCTCACTAAATGGAGACTTACAATGTTAGATGCTAATGACAGAAAAACACCGCTCATAATTCTCACTAGGCTACTATAATGTCAACAATAGGATTAATTGCCTCTGACACCCAAGAATACAACAAGGAGAAGGAAAAAACGTACTCTTCCTTCTAACAGTCCCACTCTCAAGCGACAGAGGTTTCAGTCTAACTAAAGCAGCTTAGAAGTCTTCATCTCTATAAAAGACAGATATCTGGGTGTAACCTGCGGCCTTGGAAATCTCACTAAACATAGATTTACAACCTTAGCCGCTCACGTTAAGGAAAAAGACCACTCTTAATTCTAATTAGCCTAATATGGTGTCAACAATAGGACTAAAAGCCTCACAACACCTAAGAATACAACACCGAGATGGAAAAAACATACTTTTTCCTTCTAATGCCCCTATTCCAAAAAAGGACAGCGGTCTCAGACAAGCTATGCACCTTAGAAGTCTTCATCTCCGTGAAGACAGACATCTGAGAGTAACCTGTGGCCCTGGAAAGCTCACTAAATGGAGAGTTACGATGTTAGCCGCTAATGTTATAGAAAAAGACCGCTCTTACTTCAAATAAGGCCACAATGGCATCAACAATAGGACAAAATGCCTCTGATGCCTAATAATATAACACCGAGAAGGAAAAAACGTACACTTTCCTTCTAAAAGATAATGGTCTCAGTCTACTAACACAGCTCAGAAGTCTTCATATCTATGAAGAAAGAAATCTGTAAGTAACCTGCAGCCTTGGAAAGCTCACTAGATGTAGACTTATGACATTAGCTGCTAATGCTATAGAAAGACCGTTCTAAATGAAACTAAAAAGAAATAACCTGCGGCGACAGCACGGTATCGGAACTTTGCCGCCCACAACGAATGTAGACATCCATCTAGAAAGTCTATCCAAGATTCACACCTTGCACAAGAATTAGAGGAGGTGTAATGGCTACAAGCCCAGCAGGCTTGTAGATCAGAAATCCAAATGGACCCACACGAAGCATGAATCTTCACTGTAGGTCACTCTTGACCTACGCGAAAATAGGACACAATATAAGCCCTCAGCACTCCCTAAAATGTATAAATGAAAGTGTCCATGACACTAGCTTAACATGACTGTGTGTTGTGTTTGATGAAAAGGATAAAGTTCAATGTTTATGAAAGGATAATGAAGTAAGACAAGAATTGTGATAATTGGGAATATGTTAATTTCTGTTCCCTGTATGCTATGTTTTCAATAAAAATAATTTGAGGTGTAGACTGTACTAAAGAATTGAGGGGTGGATTAATGTGGCACTCACAGTTAATGTTTGTGACCCTCACAGTTAATGCATGTCAACCAAAGTTACCAAGTTACAGTGAAATTATTCCAAAATGAGTCATCCTATCAAGTTACAATTAAATCCCTTCATAAATATGGCCTGTAGATTGTGCTAAAGGTTTTCGGGCTTTGGGCCTGTGTAGCGATCACGGTTGACCAATCACAATCAAAAGAGGATGTCCTCATCTAGACATCATACAGAGTCATCATACCATGTTACAATGAAATCCCTCCATACTAAATATGATCTGTAGACTGTGCTATAAGTTTTGGGGTTTAGGGCTTGGGCAGCCATCACGGTTGACAGATCATGACCAAAAGGGGATGTTCTCATCTAGATGTTATACAGAGTCATCCTACCAAGATATCATGAAATCCCTTCATTAATATTACCTGTAGACTGTGCTAAAAGTTTTCAGGTTTTGGGCTTGGGCAGCCATCACGGTTGACCGATTGTGACCAAAAGGGGACGTTCTCATCTAGAAATGACCTCAAACCTGCATAAGAAATTTTGTGACAACCGGACAAGAACTACAGGGCTTAGCCTGTGCTAAAGGAAAATGTGAACAGACTTCTGCATGAGTGATGGCAATAGTTTATTTTGACTTTGTCACGTTAAGCTAAAAACTACATTATACATTATAGGATATAATAATATAGTAGAAACAAGAGCTGGACTGTCGTCCGGTGCATACCCCCACGTGGTGTACCGCCTAGTGTGGGCATACCTATGACCAAATATTATAGAAAACAAGTTCCATAATAATTTACTTAAGTTATGAAAGTTATGAATATTCTCGGACGGACTCACACATGGACGGATGGATGGACAGGCACCCTGACGGACGGATGCATGTAATCCAGTATACCCCCATTTTCTTCGAAAGTGGGGGTATAAAAATAAATTTTGTAAAAAAAAAGATGACAGCCCAAGTTCCCCAAGGGAACCTAATGAGCCCAAGGGCACTCCGATAGAGCCTAAGAATGGATATACTACTCCATGACTCGGGCAAGAACATCGGGCTAGGGCCGACCATGTAAAGTAATACACTAATATAATAAGTGTACTACAGTAAACCGTCACAGTACTTACCAAAACTTTTGAGAAAAAGTAAACATCGTCAGAAAACAAACCAGAACTAACAAGACAGGCATATAAAGAACGGCCCGAAGTGAGTAACCGGCATATAAATCTACCAACTGCAAAACTAAATCTTCCCAGGAAGATAAAATAATGCAGCCGGAAGCTGTAAGACTAAGACGTCCCCGGAGGTCGAACCGACCAGAATGTAAACAAGGAGGTATGCAGAACTATATTCTCATTATTCTGAGACAAAACGTAAAATTCCCAAGAAATTTTTAAAAATAAATCTCTTAAAAAATGCCAAAGGCACTTGGGAACTTAACAGGAGGGTTCATAGAAGGACAGAGGAGAACACTAAACAATACTGGTGCTATCATAAGAAAGTTATCAGGCATATATGCTGAAAACGGGAAACATAATTTTTATCATTAAAAAATGAAAAAATTTAAAGTAATTTATGTATTTTTTATATTTACCAATGGCCCTGACTTAGCTGGTGCTAACTCAAAAATATCTAGGGCCAAACACAAATTTTGCCCCCCAATCCCCAAAATTTGCATGGAAAAAATTAGAAGTCCTATCTGGCCCTCCATACATTTACTCTCCATGCATGCGCAGACACCAGGAAGTCACCGAAACTGGAGCCAACATCATTCTTTGTAAAAACGATTATAATATAATAATTCAGCGGGGAGGTATGAGTGCCCAGTACTGCCCACTTATGGGAAGGCCATTCCCGTCTGGGCCATTGGTAAGTATAAAAAATATATAAATTACTTTAAATTTTTTCATATTTTTATACTATATACCAATGGCCCAGACTTAGCTGAATCGTAAAAAGGTGGAGGGCCTAGAACTTCCGAAATAGTAGATCAACATAGATCAAATCCTTCAATCCATGATGAAGAAGATTAGAATAATTAGAATTTACATGTATGCCTCTTTACACCATAATAGAGGAGACATATCCTAATATGGATCCCAATTATGTAAATCCTAAATCTGAGCATGAAATCATGCTAATTAGGATGTAACGAGTTCACAATTTTTAAGGCTAGTCTGGACTAAGCCCTAAATATTAGGATGGCATATTTGAGAATGAGAGAAAATTGCCCATAAACCTACGCCATACAATAATACTACAGCTGAATGCCGAATATAGTACGGATAAAACAGCTTTCTTCATAGTTACATACCCAATAAGCCAGAGAAGTGGAGAAAATGACCCCCCCACCCCTTTTTGAACATATCTTCAAAAAAAAGAGGGGAGAGCTCTGGAATCAATAAGTGGTACCAGGAAACAATATAAACAAATATCGATCAGGCACTCAGGAATTAATTCATGAATAAATATAGAAAATTAGTGAGCACGCTCACATACCCCACGTGCCCCGATATTTCAAGCTCTATTCATTTTTTAAAAATAAACGTAGATTTTAGGAATACTGCAGAAAACAGTGTTCTGTAGTTTCAATGGTATTGAAAGAATTCAAGCAGAGAAAAAGCCCGGAAAACTGTAATTTTCATGAACTTTTCAAAGTCTATGGGGCTGTAATTTCGGTAAAAATCAGTGGAGCAGAACAAAACACAAACTTATTCTGTAGGCCACCATGTTTGACTAACATACCAAAAATCAGCTCAATATCTGGAAGCGTGTAGGAAAAAAGTCCGCAAAACTGTAATTTTGATGAACTTTTCAAAGTTCAAGGGCCGTAATTTCGGTAAAAATCAGTGGAGCGGAACAAAATGCAAACTTGATCTGTAGGCCACCATGTCAGACTAACATACTAAAAATCAGCTCAATATCTGGAAGCGTGTAGAAAAAAAGTCAGGAAAACTGTAATTTTGATAAATTTTTCAGTCCAAGGGCCGTAATTTTGGTCAAAATCAGTGGAGCGGAACAAAATGCAAACTTGATCTGTAGGCCACCATGTTAGACTCACATACCAAAAATCAGCTCAATATCTGGAAGCGTGTAGAAAATAAGTCCGGAAAACAAGTAGGACGGACTGACGGATGGACCCGTCAAAAACATTATACCCCTGCAACTTCGTTGCGTGGGACTGACGGACTGACAGACGGACCAGTCAAAAACATTATACCCCTGCAACTTCGTTGCGAACTTTCATACAGAAGTTCTGTACAAAAAACTGATTGCACTAACTAAAGTACAAAATGGCTGCTGGTGGCCATCTTGAATTTCGGACCGCACCCAAAACCACTCGTTCTCGTCCCACGGTGATAACAAAAGTACTCAAGAAGTTTCGTGAAGATCGGTTTATAAATACGGCCTCTAGCCAGAGCCGTTTTGGCATTTGCAGTTACAGTGCTGAAAGTACCACTAAATAGATCAAAGCTAGTCTAATTGGCATAATTTATGCACGAGAAAAAAATCTGTATTATATGTGATGTATCCCAAGGTACTAAACATTCATACAAAAAATTATTCAAATCAGAGCTTTCATATGGAAGTTCTGCACAAAAATCTGATTGCACCTAATTTTGTACAAAATGGCTGCCAGTGGCCATCTTGAATTTCAGACCGGACCCCAAAACACTCGGTCTCGTCCCACGGTGATAACAAAGGTGCCCAAGAAGTTTCGTAAACATCGGTTCATAAATACGGCCTCTAGCCCAAGCCGTATTGGCATTTGCACTTACAGTGCTGAAAGTAACACAAAATAAATCAAAGTTAGTCTAATTTGCATAATTTAAGCACAAGAAAAAAACCTGTATTATATGTGATGTATCCCATGGTACTGAACATTCATACAAGAAATTATTCGAATCAGAGCTTTCATATGGAAGTTCTGCACAAAAATCTGACTGCACCTAATTTTGTACAAAATGGCTGCCAGCAGCCGTCTTGAATTTCGGACCAGACCCCAAAACACTCGTTCTCGTGCCACGGTGATAACAAAGGTACTCAAGAAATTTCGTAAAGATCGGTTCATAAATACGGCCTCTAGTCCGAGCTGTATTGAATTGTTGATGGACAGACGGCCAGATGGACAGACGGATGACTGGCCATGGCATAAGCTCAAATTTGACTTACTTCAAAGTTGAGCTAAAAAACCACTAACTGGTTATGCAGTCACCTATGAACTCAAATAGCAGCAATTATGATGATTTACTAAGTGCTTGTATATTAGAAATCAGAAAATAAACACCGAAAACTAATGCGACAAAACTGCGTATATGCCTATGAGGGCGCCATCCAACATGACCCCAAATGCATAGTATGTATGTATTAAGATATATATACGAGACAGTGTGTGAGTGTGGTGGTGGGGGGAGGGGGGATTCAAATTCATGTCAAAACCTCCTCACCCACATTACTTCATCATCGCTGGTCCAGACAGCAAAAACTTAGTAACTGCAAGGCTTTCTCACGTCTGACATACTCAGTTATGTCACTAAGAGCAGAGAATGACGTGAAGAACAAAACTTCCCCTGAAGAAGAAGGCCCTCTCGTGGAGGAAGCTTCTGGCGAATGTTCAATAAAAGACACTTGAAAAAACTGATATGCTATTAGCAGGAATCACCCAGAGACTGTTAAACCTCAATGTAAACAACAAAATCAAATGAATTGAAGGATATACGTATCCTATCATTCATTCCCATGAATACAGCCGAGCATCAATTGTATGCGCTCAAATGCCTAACACTGGCGACACAACTGATGGAAACTATAATTCCCGCGCGCCGCAAACTTAACTATCCTGAAGCGATCCTACATAAGATGAGCAATACTGTTAGAATAAGCCCAAGATGGTGAAATCTTAAGTACTGACCGCTGATTGGAAGATAAACTTTCCTAAGCAGTACGAATAGCTAATTGAATCCATTTAACAATAGAAAGAACCCTACATAGAGAGACCATCGGACTCAGGATTGTAAGCCAATATATTTTCTCACGTCCGTCATAATTGAGAAAACCATTGAATATATGCCCAAACTTGACCTTATGTTAAAAGATCCGCTAAAACAAAACAGGTCTAGGGGGAAAAACGTCTACCACTCCAGTTAAGAATAACCGGAGGGGACATGTGCATAAGCAACCCATCGAAATAACATTTGTAGCCGCCCCACACAACTCCATCCGACACATAAAATCTTCCGCTGTTGTTGCGTCTGATAAAAGACAAAAGCGAGCCTAACAACTGGCTAATTCGCTCTGTAAAACAACAGACGAACCAGCTTGTTGAAAATGAAATGTAGGATACGTGTATGCTATCATTCATTCCAAGAGACATTATCTAATTCATTCTTCAAGTGATCGAAAGAAATATACCCGCCGGATCGTCGATCATATGAATGCTCGCTTTTTCGACTGATTGATTATCATAAATAACCCAATTATCCATTTCCAGTCAAAATCGGTCGGACCGAGCTCTAGAAGAGACTCGAGCCACCGGCTCAGGGGTGTCTGATCAGAAATCTCCTACACACCTAAACCCCCTAACCAAGAGGCTGAATATTCGACCTTAAAGTAATTATATGAGGGTTACCTATACCTATACTTTCGCTACGAGTCCTTATAGATGATCTGAGTCGAGGACATCCTCTCCTACTCTTTCTGCTGTTGTTAGTCGATTAGACACCAACTTAAAGAGCAGAGTATCGATGCTTTCTTGTGGCTTAATCCTACATAAATGAAAGCTTACCGTCAAAGACTTAGTGCCTGGAAAACCAGAGCCACCTGTAGACAATTTTCCACCCAGACAAATATTAAGATGACGACGCAAGGCTTCGTCACATCTGAATAACTCCCACTTAGCAACTGTTAAGACAGAGATAAGATTAATAAATAGGTCTGGAAAGAATTTTAAAAGAGGAACAAACTTCCACAAAACTCCTTTCCATATAGACGTTGCGCCACAGTACTTATAAGTGAAGTACATAAGACAGCGAGTCTAAATTCGCTCTGAGTAAGAAAATATCTTCTCGATTGTGTCTGAGTGAACAGCGAAATGATGAAGGTAAGGTCACAACTAAGCCCTTAACCTGCTCATTCAAACGCCGAGAAACTCTCAACACATCTTTCCCTGCCATTTTTAAAATGAATGTGTTCAAAAAACGGTTAAAAATACAGAAGATGATGATAGGAAACCGTATTACTTCTTCCCATGGGAAGTTGAATATGGCATTGTCTAAACAATCAATGACCTGTGACACCCATGTAGACTTAACCGGAATAGACCTATCGTCATCTTTGTCTGGATGAAGTCAGTGTTTACAACGCTAGCGGTTTCTTACAAATAATCGCAGTATTGTGATACACTGGAACAAGTTCAAGGTAGCATTAATGGATCATCCATATCCTCCATGAGCTGTTCCGAAAGGGAAGGATAATCCTCCTCCGTATCCCATTCATGATTCGTCTAAATTAGTTAAGAATCACGGTCAACGGAATCTGAACACACAGAAGACTAGACCGACCGAGCACCATCCGACACTCAAGCTTTGAGACTGACGCTGAGTGCTACTGCATTAGCAGGAATACTGTGATGAGCTGTGCTATCTGTGATAGCATGTCCGTTACGGAGGTCTGAGGAGCAGTGATCATGTATTGCTTGTCCGCCAGCTGCTCCTGGGACAGTGGTCTAAGATGGACCTCAACTGTGGACGTCCCGATGAATGAAGCCTCATCTCCTTGGCTACTAGATGGTGAGACTTTCTTAACAAAAAGTGAACCTCCTGACGATGAAGACTAGATATCCTAAGTCACTTAGCCAAGGTGTGGTCGTGAGTGCTTAGTAGACGTTGAAGCAGATGTTGAAGAAGCCGAACTGAAGCCGCCCCTGGCTGCTGAGCGTACCGGACAATAGGTATGTACGTAAGCTCCGACTGACGGAAGTTCCAACCAACAACACCCGGCCCCAGATGTTGTTAAAAGAGAGAGAGGGGTCTCCCTCTTGCTCGCGGTCCTGGTACAAGAATTAGTGGTAGTACATCGAACTATAAGCAAGACAACGACCATGTAAATAGAGGAAAGGCTTCCTCTTATTTGCCCTGCTATTAGAGAAATATTATTACCTAAGACCTAATATAGGTCAATTGTACTACCACCATTGTAATTGTACTATCTACATACATATAAGATAACATTAAAATATAATCGATGAAATAAATACATCAAAAAGAAAAATTCCTTCAAAAAATAAAAAAATGAAAGTGTCAATGACACTGTAGCTCAACTTGTCAAGACAAAGACATGTACATGTATAGTATGTGACACAGCAATGACAAACATCTAGGTAATGACCTGATAACAAAGGTACATATAAAGTATTGTAACGGTCTGTACATAAATACTGACCGTTGCCTGTAACAAATGTATAGGTAAAGTATTGTAAAGGTGGGTGACAGTCAGATGCTGAACTAGAAAAAATCTTTGAGTCCCAGAGTGGGTCTGACTGAACCCCAAAATATTTGTTCTCATAGCACAGTGATAACAAAGGCACCCCAAAACACACTCGTTCCTGTCCCAAGGTGAAAACAAAAGTACTCAAGAAGTTTTGTGAAGATCAGTTCATAAATACGAGCTGTATAGAACTTGTGACAAAAAACTGATTGGACCTAATTTCGGTACAAAATGGCCACTGGCAGCCATCTTGAATTTTGGACCGTACCCAGAAACACTCATTCTCATCCCAAGGAGATAACAAAGGTACCCAAGAAGTTTTGTGAAGATCGGTTCATAAATACAGCCTCTACCCTGAGCCGTATTGACATGTGTGCTTACATTGTGTAAGTAGCACTGAATAAATCAAAGTTCATCTAATTTGCATAATTTCTGCATGATAAAAAAACCCTTACAATATGTGATGTATTCCATGTTACTAAACATTCATACAAAAATTTATTCAAATCAGAACTTTCATACAGAAGTTCTATACAAAAGACTGATTGCACTAATTTTGGTACAAAATGGCTGCTGGTGGCCATCTTGAATTTTGGACCACACCCAAAAACACTCGCTCTCATCCCACGGTGATAACAAAGGTACCCAAGAAGTTTCGTAAAGATTGGTTCATAAATATGGCCTCTAGTCTGAGCTGTATAGAAGATGTGTACAAAAAACTGATTAGACCTAATTTCGGTACAAAATGGCCACTGGCAGCCATCTTGAATTTTAGACCGCACCCAGAAACACTCGTTCTCGTCCCAAGGTGATAACAAAGGTACCCAAGACATTTCGTGAAGATCAGTTCATAAATACAGACTCTAGTCTGAGCCGTATTGACATGTGTACTTACTGTGTGTAAGTCGCACTGAAAAAATCAAAGTTCATCTAATTTGCATAATTTCTGCACGAGAAAAAAACCCGTATTATATGTGATGCATCCCATGGTACTAAACATTCACACACAAAAATTATTCAAATCAGGGCTTTCATATGGAAGTTCTGTGCAAAATCTCATTGCACCTAATTTTGTACAAAATGGCTGCCATCGGCCATCTTGAATTTCGGACCGGACCCCAAAACACTCGTTCTCGTCCCACGGTGATACCAAAGGTACCCAAGAAGTTTCGTAAAGATCGGTTCATAAATACGGCCTCTAGCCCGAGCCGTATTGGCATTTGCACTTACATTGCTGAAAGTAACCCCAAAAAACATCAAAATTAGTCTAATTTGCACAATTTACGTACGAGAAAAAAACCCGTATTATATGTGATGTATCCCATGGTACTAAACATTCATACAAAAAATTATTCAAATCAGAGCTTTCATATGGACGTTCTGTACAAAAAACAGATTTCTGCATCGTCGGTACAAAATGGCGGCTGGCAGCCATCTTGAATTTCGGACCGCACCCAAAAACACTCGTTCTCGTCACACGGTCATAACAAAGGTACCCAAGAAGTTTCGTAAAGATCGGTTCATAAATACGGCCTCTAGCCCGAGCCATAGCAGCTTGGCACTTACAGCTCTGAAAGTAACACTAAATAAATCAAAGTCAGTCTAATTTGCATAATTTACGCACGAGAAAAAAACCCGTATTATATGTGATGTATTCCATGGTACTAAACATTTATACAAAACTTTATTCAAATCAGAACTTTCATACAGAAGTTCTGTACAAAAAACTGATTTTTGCATCATCGGTACAAAATGGCCACTGGCAGCCATCTTGAATTTTGGACCACACCTAAAAACACTCGTTCCCGTCCCAGGGTCATAACAAAGGTACACAAGAAGTTTCGTAAAGATCGGTTCATAAATACGACCTCTAGCCCGAGCCATAGCCAATTGTTGACGTACGGACAGACGGACAGATGGACAGATGGCCAGACGGACAGACGGACAGATGGACGGACGGACAGACGGACGACGGACGACGGGCCATGACAATAGCTCAAATTTGACTTCGTCAAAGTTGAGCTAAAAATTGAAAAAATCTTTCTTATATAAAAGCCCAAGTTCCCAAAAGGGACGATGAGCCCAAAAGAGCCTAAGTGTGGACAAAATTATAATAATATGTCATAAAATTAACTGCCACACTACCGGAATATTTTATGTTACTTACAACCATCATTTCTCTAAATAATAGGAAACTATCTAGAGCATTGTCAAAGTAAACAACTTCAAACAAAAACCGGAAACAAGACCACAGGCAACACGGCCTGAAGTCAGTAACAGAAATAAACTATCCGATGTAAAGCAAGATCTTCATCAGAAGAAAAAAACGATACATCGGATGTATGATGCATGACCAAAATGCCTAAAAGGACGTAACCATGGTGATGTACAGAATAATCTTCTGTATAATATGTTAAACTCCCAAGAAATTTTATAAAAAAATTTCAATAAAAAGCTTGGGAGCTTAACTGGGGGGATCAAGGGAAGGTAGGGAAGGAATACTAAACAAACAGTGGACAAATCATTATCAATCAATGAGACGTCAGGCCCATGTCCCGAAATAGGGGAACATGACTAATTTTTATAAATATATTAAAATTACAGCCCTGAACGTTTCAAACCACCGTTTCTTCCTTCCTTCATCCAGTTGTGTCCTTGGATCCACCAAAATAACCATTGATTTGTGTCTGGCATCATTAAAACTGAGATTTAAAAGCACAGATGTCAGTTTGATGTTATCTGACTGAAGGGCCAAACAAAGAATGACATTGGCGCCAGTTTCGGTGACTTCCTGGCATCTGCGCATGCGTGGAGAGTAAATGTATGGAGGGCCACATAGGACTTCTAATTTTCGGTTTTGCATGCAAATTTTGGGGATTGGGGGCAAAATTTGTGTTTGGCCCTAGATATTTTTGAGTTAGCACCAGCTAAGTCTGGGCCATTGGTATACAGTATACAAATATTAAAAGTTACAGCCCTGAATGCTCCAAAACACCACTGTTCTCCTGCAACATCCTGTAAAACCATTGAATCCACCAATATATTCAATAATCTGTGTCTGGCATCTTCAGAAAGTTAAAAAATTTATAGTAATTTATATATTTTTTATACTTACCAATGACCCAGACATAGCTGGTGCTAACTCTTAAAATATAGGGCCAAACACAAATTTTGCCCCCCAATCCCCAAAATTTGCATCTAAAACCAAAGAAAACATGTCCTGAATGGCCCTCCACACTTCACCTCTACTGCGCATGCGCAGTGTCAAGGACGTTCTGAAATTGGCGCCATTAATCATTCTTATAACCAGTGCCTCAGTGACCGTTGGGAGCGGGAGAGCAGGAGAGTGGAAATTCACTCTCCACTTTTAGATTTTACGAGAGTGAAAAATTTTAGGAGAGTGATTTTTAAAATAATGCCTCGGGCCAATTCGCCCTCAGGTGGAATAACGAGGATTGGTGGTGATTGCTGTTGAGAAATCAGTAGGCCTAATAACGCGCGATTTCCAAAATAATTGGTTTTATGACGTTTCGGCCTTGAGACGTTTCGGCCCTAAGAGGCCAAAACGTCTTAGAAATTGGGCCGAAACGTCTTCACATTCGGTAATTCTTTTTTAGATGTGATTGTGTGGAGGGGTTAAAGTATGCTATCGCCAGTATCGGCGCATTTCGTTTCTCTCTTCAAGCATCGTGAAAGCGAAACTCGAAATGCACCCCTTCTCAGCAAACCTGTCGTCAGCGACCACCTGTCTTTAACGACCATTTTTGGCAAGTCCCAAGGGTGGTCGCTCATGACCAGGGGTCAGCCTGGCAGCTGATTTTAGGGAGAAGTGACTTCTCCCTTCAGAGACTTTAGGGAGAAGTCAGGACCCAGGAGGGAGAAGTCAGTGGACATGAAGGAGAAATCAGAAAAAAAAAACATAAAACGTATATGACATCGTGACAAAATAAATGAACATAGAGGACACAATTGTGGAGAAAAAAATAAATAAAAGTTTATACAAACACACACAAAACTAAGTCAAGATGGTTACATAACAGAATGTAGGTTAAAATCCCCCACCCCACCCTACAAAAAACTGTGTCGTTCATGGTTTCTGAATACCCCCTAACTCTTTGCCTAACAGTGATGACTAAGGTTACCGTGCAGTTGATTTTGTATTTGCCTCAACGATGTGGATTTGAAATTTAGTATGACCCATGGTGAGAGTGTTCTTCTCTGTAACAGAAGGTATATTCTTTTTAAAAAAATATTTAAAGTGTTTAAAATAAATTTCAAGTTCATATAAGAAGCTGGGTCATTCATGGTTTCTGAATACCCTAACTGAGTTGAAAAGCGTAGTTAAAAAAGTTTTCGATATCCTTCGTAAATTAAGCGTTATTAACAATTTGAGTTAATTAATTTCTTTGGTAAATGACAAAACATTTCAGTTGTCTCCCTTCCCGGCTGCGCTGGGTAAACTAATAATACACTGTTCAGGAAACTGACAATTTCTGCCAACCATCTTTCACTGACACGTGCGATTGGTGCTTTGAAGGTCTGCCATTCTTATCCATCCAAATACCTGTGATTTCTATTGTAGCCTTATTACATTTAACCCCCTTCCAGCAAACTTCACAAGTTTTCAAAGAAAAACATTCAATGCAAATTGCGGGGCGAATTTCAATGCAGCCAATTTTTCAGTGGAACAGAGCGTAACCGCAAGCAATTTCGATATGGACGGACTGTCTCCAATACATTTTTTTTGTTTTGAAACGATGGTTAACTTTAATAAATTCTAATTAACTCGATGCGTGTCTTGTGTGATTCGTTGTTGTCTGGTACTTTGTTTTTAAATAGCCATTTTGTGCTGGTTGCTATCAGTTGGGGCGAATTGTTCGAACGACTACGCCATTGCAATTCTTTTCAGAAATATAAAATTGGGCTAGTTTAGGCTATTTCCATAGCCGTGTGACGGACTTTAACAGCAACCGTGTTTACTGTTTTTTGCGGAAGCGTGTGTTTTTAAAAAATAAAACATAAGAAAATACAGTAAACTGCCATGTCTCCCAAGGAAGTTTGGGAGGGCGACTTGAATTTCACCCCCAATGTAAGCCAAGGCGACTTGAGGAATGATAAGGCGACTTCTTCGCCCAAGTCGCCCACTCGGCTGACCCCTGCTCATGACAGGTTCTTCTGTACTTTGCACTTCTCCGACGAAGGCTTTGAACACGACCGGAAGATAAACGTGCGCGACTAATTACTCACGGTATACGAAAAAGAGGTGCGCGATGGTGCGCTGGCGCGATCGCTCGCCGTTCCCAACGGTCACTGGTGCCTGGTAAGCGCTATGTACTCAGCGGGGAGGTATGAGTTCCCAACTCCTGGGAGGGCCATCCCCGTCTGGGTCATTGGTAAGTATAAAAAATATATAAATTACTATAAATTTTTTAACATTTTTATACTGTACCAATGACCCAGACATAGCTGAATAGTAAAAAGGCTGGAGGGCCAAGGACATAGAGCAAGTTGGAATACGCTCAATTATATAAAATAGAGTCATCCCCTCTAGGGAAAAAGAAGTATTAGGCCTTACATGTATCTTTCTTATTTATAATAAATTAGAAAGATACAACACCTTCCAAAATTGAGCATCATGCATCCATGTACTCTATTAATATCTAGTATAATCCTTATACTAATAATTTTTAAAGTAAGCCAATAAATAAAGTAAGTCTAGAGAATAGAGACTCTTTATACTCCTTAAAAGTGTCTGAGGATTGTATAATAACGTCCGTTGACACGTGCTATATTCAAAAGCTATACTTTAAAAACTAAGACCTGAATGAATTTTTAAAACATAAACTTCTCACTAAACAACCATCCCAATAACAGCTCAGAATTACTAACTCCGGAGGAGGTATCCCCTTGTTTTCATAGTAAAACAGGTGACCCAAGGGAACACCCTCCCCCCCCCCCCCTTTTTCTTGCCCTGGGTCAAATAGCCCAGAGCGAAGAGGGCAGCAGAACGGAGTCACTGCCAGAACAGACAGCCTACCTAGCTATAGTAGCAACTGTTAAGTGAATGACATTCTGAGCAGTAGATAACAGACCTAACAATAGAGGCCTCCAGAAATGGACTCGATATTTCTGAGATAAAAATTCATGAATGTGGATGGCTGAGCGCAATGAGCAGCCTTCAAAAATCTATAATAGCGACACTATTAATGTAAGCCCAAGATGTAGAAGAACTCTTACTTCATGAGCCGAAATCTCAAGCACAACTGCTAAGTCAATGATATACCATAAGCAGTATCGATAGTTAATTGAATCCATTAGCAATAGAATGGAGCGTAACGTCCTTCTATTAGGCATCAAAGACAGAAGAAGCTTACGCCCGTAGTAATAAACAGATATCTGTTTATAAATACGTAAACTCTAACCGGACAGAGTAAAGGCCTATGCCCGTACGAAGACGGAAGGACCTTAATAACAATAGGTTCCAGATATTTATTAGGAGCCTGACTCTTATGCAAAAATCCAACCTAAATAGTAAAAGAAGTAGTGATTCCGAAACTACGAAAGTGAGAATCATCCACCGATAGTGCATGAAGCTCACTGACTCTTCAGTAAAAGAGAAGCCAACAGAATTACTGTCTAAAAGGTCAGAATTTGAAAACTACTGTTTCCAGAGGCTCAAATGATTACTTAGCTAAATAAGAACCGAAGTTAAATTCTGTACAGAAATTTAATCTAATGATTCTAAGTCTATTTATCGAAAAGTTACTAACTGACTTAGATAAAGAGACATAAGACTCAATTGTAAACTATCATAGAGTGCATAGGTATGAGAGAACATAAACCTATAACCTTAATAGTAACAGGCTGCAGTAGATCTTGTCAAACAAGTATACTAGAAAGTTGCAATGACTAGTATGGAGGGGTCAACAATATCAACATAGTGATCCCTACACCAACGACGGAAGAGCCTCCACTTTAGCCGCATAGTATAGCGAAGAAGAGGTTCTCCTACAGTAAGAAATCGCGTCCAAAGCTCGTCCAGTACAATGCTTACAAAGCAATAAGGACCACACAACGGGATACGTGAAGGTTGAGACCTTGCGGGTTGTGATGAAGATGACACGATTTTACCCAGCGAAAAAAGATCCTCTCATGGAGGAAGTTTTCACGTTAAGTCCCACAGTAGACATCAGAGTAAATTTACCCACGGTCTCTGTGAAGACAGAGATGCTATCAACAGAAATGTATTGTGGTTGTTTATCTTAGCAAGACTTGCTGAAACAACAGCGCAGGAGGATACGCATATCCTATCATTCCGTCGTATTAGATCAATAGAGCGTTAACAACATAAGCTCAGAGATCCGGACATGTAAACACATACGTCTGCAACTGATTAGCAAGTTGTGTCGTAAATAAATTATCATTGGGCGCTCCCATTGATAGCAAATCTGATTGAATACTTGTTTGTTGAGAGTCCATTCTGACGGCAACAAGCGACCCATAAGTGAAAGGGAGTCCGGTAATACAATCAGATGACCCGGAATATGACGGACCGAAGCAGAACTTGGTGTACTATAACAAACAGAAGGATTCTTTCCATTAAATTGAATAACGGAAACGAATGAGTGCCTCCCTGGTTCCGGAGATACGCCACTACTGTCGTATTATCGGACAGGATTTGGACATGCATTTCTGAATAATGTTTATCCAATGACATAAAGCAAGCCTAAAAAACATTATTCCGTGGAAGATAAGTGCTTGCCTAGAGACTGCGGAACCCAAAGACCCTGGCACTTCGAATCCGTTGGGATCAATATTGTATCCCAACCTGTTTGACTGGCAACCGTCATAATTATAAAACTCGGATCCGGCAACTGCAGTGGCACTCTCTGAGTCAACCACTGAATGTTTGCCCCAGTCTGAATCTCTTGCTACACTAGATAGACAAGAGAACGTGTAAATCGAGCAATTCATGGATTGCTGAAAAGTTGCCGTCGAAGAGAAGCTTCTCCGAGAACGAAGCGACTCTGAGAGAGTTCTTCACCTTACTATCCACGCACGTGGATGTAGCTAGGGCTGCGTCACGTCTAACCAACTCCAAGTAGCCACTGAAGGGCGGAGTTATACGTGAACAAACTACTGCCCTCAAAAGAAATCACATTGAGGATCATATCCCGGAATTCTTTCTCTTTAAGACGTAATGATAACGCCTCAGTAAGGTGGATTACGTATGATAAAGCGTCTAAGTTAAGTCTATTAGACATCATTGTCGTTTCCAACATTGTGGTTGGAAAAGATATAGATGGCGAAAAAGATTATTACCAGTCTTAACCACGCCGTCAAGACGCATATGAACTCTCGGTATGCCATGTTCTGCCAAAATAAATTATTCCTATAAATGATAAAAGGCAGAATTGAGCATTGCGGACAAGAAACTAAACTATCATGCTTGGTAGGCTTATATATATAGCGTCAATAAATAATACACATGTTCTAATGACATTATTGGACTGTGTCGGTAAGTCAGGGACAATGTCCCTGAACCGATCCAAAATTCCGTGTCCAATGACGCTATAAGTCTCTTATCCAACATCGCAGCAATGTAGTCCGAAGGAACAACCACTGGAAGATAATGCCAGAAGAAATGTATGGCAGCTTCCGTTGCTCCGAAAGGGAAAACTCGAAATCGTCCGAATCCCTTTCGCCATCCTGTCGGACCCTATAAAGCGTTCGGTCGTCCGAACCTGATGGAACCGCGGACCGCACCGACCCAACGCCGTCGGATAAATCCTGATCCGACCGAGAAACTGTCGATTGCTGGGATGCTGCGAAAAACTGTGCTAACTTGGATAGCACATCCGTCATTGAGGCCTGTGGAGAAGCGGTCTTACGATGCATTGCCGCTGGAAGCTCCGTGATCGTTACCCCGTGCATACTACTATTATGCGAGCGAACGGAGTGTATAGGCCTCATGTCCCTTGGCTACCGGATGGCGTGACCTGTTCACCGTGGAATCACTGAATGACGAAACTGGTCGGATACTCGAGGTCACGTAGCCAATGTGCGGTCGTGTGCACTGCTGTGAGGATGAGGAAGCATTATCGACAGTCTCTCGGACTGTCAATATAACGGAGCGTCCTGAGCGGCGGACATATGCTCCGAATGTAAAATATCTGAACCACAACATGCGGTCCCCTATGTTGTTGGACGAGAGAGGGACCTCTCTCGCTCACAGCCCGGACGGACCTGGACGAGCCAGGAACCGGACTAACAGGCTTCCTCCGATCTGTCCTCAATCCGCCGTCACTGGGTGAGTACTAAAGTTATTATAGTGCTCGCATCACCCAAATCTTCTTCCTAGACTGCAACGGACGAACCCAGCAGCCGAATCATTCGATGAATGTACACTACACCGGGTGAGCTAGCGAATGTCACTCCGTCGATCCTACAAGGGACCTCTTAGGCGATAGACATATTCCATGAGCACTTACTGCCGCTAGCTCTTCATTAACTATGACGACAGAGGCACACTTTTGAAAGACATCTCCGTAACTTTGCGAACAAGAAACCAGAAATGCTTGGTAATAGCAAGCATATAATAATAAATATATAGCGTCGTTCAATAATTCGAAAGTTTGTGTGACATTATTGGACTATGTCGGAACTGAGGGACGATGTCCCTGAACCGAACCAAAAATTTCTAAGTCCACCGACGCTATCAGTTTCTTATCCGGCATCGCAGCATTCTGGTCCGACGAAAGAACCTGTAGGAGATCAAGTCAGATGACATACACAACAGCATATGTTGTTCCGAAAGGGAAAGCTCGAAATCCTCCAAATCCCTTTCGGTATCCCGTCGGACCGGATGAAATTTTCGGACGTCCGTACCCGCTTCCGCGGAGCGTCCCGACCCAGCATCGTCGGATAATACATTATGCGACAGATTCAGTTGTTGCTGGGATGCTGCGATAAGCTGTGCTATTTGGGATAGCACGTCCGTCCCCGAGGCCTGTACAGTAGCGGTCTTACGATGCATTGCCGCCGGAAGCTCCGTGCACGTTGACTCCCGCACACTTTCTTATGCGAACGTCCGGTGTCTGCAGGCCTCGTGTCCCTGGCTACCGGATGGTGTGACCTGGTCGCCGATGATTCTCTGACTGGCGAAGCTGACTGGATATCCGAGGTCACGTAGCCAAGAGCGGTCGTGTGCGCTACCATGAGAATGAGGAAGCCTTATTGACAGTCTCTCCGGACTGACTATATGTCGGAGCGTCCCAAACGGCGGACGTATGCTCCGAATGCGAAACATTTTGTACCACAACATCTGGGGCCAGATGTTGTTGTACGAGAGAGGGGCCTCTCTCGCTCGCCGTCCGGATGGACCTGAACGAGCTAGGAACCAGACTAAAAGGCTTCCTCCATTCTCCCTCTAATCCGCCGTCACTGGGTGTGCATTTGGTTGATTTATAGTGCTCGCATCACCCCAAAACTCCTTCTAGACCGCAACGGACGAACCCGGCTGCCGAACCATTCGATGAATGGATGCTACACCGGGCGAGCTAGCGGACGTCAAAGGCCGTCGAACCTACTAGGGTCCTCTTAGGCAATTGGCGTATTTACATGAGCACTTTTCCGCTAGCCCTTCATTTATTGTGACGACGGAGGCACACTGTTGGAAGACATCACGGATACATCACCCTAATCTTGATCGTCTGAAATAGAAATTGATAAAGTAGAGTGACCCTGCGGGGAAAGGACCGGAATGTCCAATTCCCCACTAACATACCGTGACATACGCTTCCCATGTTGTCATCGAAATCATCACATACAGAACAGGAGTTAGTGCGAGTACACTGACTACAAATAGCATGATTATAAAAGTCAAAGGAAGATTTCCTCTTATTACAATTGATCAAAATCCTTTCAATGTGAAAAGAAAACAAAGTCCTAGTACTCGCACCAACCCCTGACAATCAAAATACATAATAATATGATCCATTAACATAGAAAAAAATTATTGAAATCAAAATATTTTGAAAAAATATTTTTTTCAGAACAGCCCAAGTTTCTGAAAAGTAACGTTGCGCCCCAATGGATCCCAAGCCTAAGTGTGGACAAAAATTTTTTAAATATTTTAAACAATTTATGCAACACTTACGAACAATAATAATGTATCTAGTTATGATTAAATTAACATCAAGATATTATTTTCAAGAAATCCCCCCTCACACAGAGGGCTGTTGTAAATGTAAACAATAAGTGTAAAAACACTAAAATAAGACTCCAGGCACCCAGGCCCGAAATCAGTTACCAATAATACACTATCTGATGCAAAACAGAGACTTCCAGGGAAGAAACTGCAGAACATCAGATGGTAGATGCAGAACACAACGCCTAACCACCCATAGGTGAAGACGTAAACATGGGGAAAAGAACAGAATTCATTCTATTATTCAGCTAAAACTCCCAAGAAATTTTAGTAATAATAATTACAGAAAATATTCCAAAAACATGGGAGAATAGCAAGAGGGGACTTAAAGGAAAGGGAGAGAGGAAAACACTGAACAATCAGTGTAACTTGATAACAAGAATGACAACAAAATGGCTGCTGCCTCGAAAATAGGTAACTTAACATAATTTCATTAAAAAATTTTAAGTTACAGCCCTGATAATTTTCTGTCACACATTTTTCCTCTCCTCCTTCTATATCCTCCTTAGAATCACCATTTCACTAATATTTATGTGTCTGGCATCATTTAAACTGAGATTTACAAGCACAAAGATCAGTCAGATGTTAACTGATGAAGGGCCAAACTAAGAATGATTAATGGCGCCAATTTCGGAACGTCCTTGACACTGCGCATGCGCAGTAGAGGTGAAGTGTGGAGGGCCATTCAGGACATGTTTTCTTTGGTTTTAGATGCAAATTTTGGGGATTGGGGGGCAAAATTTGTGTTTGGCCCTATATTTTAAAAGTTAGCACCAGCTATGTCTGGGTCATTGGTACAGTATAAAAGTTAAAAAATTTATAGTAATTTATATATTTTTTATACTTACCAATGACCCAGACTTAGCTGGTGCTAACTCTAACAAAACCAGGGCCAAACACAAATTTTGCCCCCCAATCCCCAAAATTTGCATCCAAAACAAAAAGAAATCATGTCCTAAAGGACCTCCATACTACGCCTCTACTGCGCATGTGCAGTGACGCAGTCGTCTCGAAATTGGCGCCAATTATCATTCTTACTGGCAGTGCCTGGTCAGCGCTATGTACTCAGCGGGGAGGCAAGAGTTCCCAACTCCAGGGAGGGCCATCCCCGTCTGGGTCATTGGTAAGTATAAAAAATATATAAATTACTATAAATTTTTTAACATTTTTATACTGTACCAATGACCCAGACTTAGCTGAATAGTAAACAGGCTGGAGGGCCTAGGACATAGAGGAAAATCCAATAAGCTCAACTATATAGTAAAGAGGTAACCCCTTAAGGAGAAAAGGAGTATTAGGCTTTACATGTATCTTTCTTATTTAATATTAAATTAGAAAGATACACTACCCTTAATAATTGAGCACAATAACATTCATGTTCTCTATTAACATCCAGTATAACCCTTATACTAATTATTTTTAAAGCAAGCCAATAAATAAAGTAGTCCAGAGAATTGAGACTCTTTATAATCATTTAAAAGTGTCCGAGTATTGTATATTAAAGCCCGTTTGACACTTGACATATACAAATGCTTCACACCGAGCTACACTTTAAAAATAAGACATGAATGAATTTAAACATTAATATTACACTTTAAAACCATCCCGGAAGCGACTCAGAAATACTGACTTGGAGGAGGCATTCCCTTGCTTTTCACTATAAAGCAGGTGACCTAAGGGAACACCCGCCCCCCCCCTTCCCCTTGCCCTGGGTCAAATAGCCCAGAGCGAAGAGGGCAGCCGGACGGAGTCACTGCCGGAACAGAAAGCCTGCATAACTATAGTTGCAACTGTTTAGTGGACGACATTCTGAGCAACAGATAACGGACCTAAACAATGCAGGTCTCCAGAAATGGACTCAATATTTCTGAGATAAAAATTCGTAAATGTGGATGGCTGAGACCAATAAGCAGCCTTCATTAAATCTGTAATAGCAACACTATTAGCATAAGCCCAGGAAGTAGAAAGAGCTCTTACTTCATGAGCAGAAATCTTAAGCACAGACTGCTGAGAAGAAGATAAATCTTCATAAGCAGTACGGATAGTTAACTGAATCCATCTAGCAATAGAATGGACTGAAATGTCCTTTCTATTAGGCATCAAAGACAGAAACGTTTCCGTCCCTTTCTGATAAACTGAGATCTCTGTTTATAGATACGTAGTGCTCTAACAGGACAGAGTAAAGGCCTACGCCCGTCTGAAGACGGAAGAGCCTTAATAACAATAGGTTCCGGATATTTATTAGGAGCCTGATTCTTAGCTAAAAAACCCACATTAGTAGTGAAGGTGATAGTGTTCCCAACACTATGATAATGAGAATCATCCACCGATAGTGCATGAAGCTCACTGACTCTTCTGGCAGAAGAGAAAGCTAAGAGAAAAGCTGTCTTATAAGATAAGAATTTGAAATCTACTGTCCCAAGAGGTTCAAATGGCTTTTCCTTCAATTTAAGGAGAACCCAAGCTAAATTCCACTTAGGAATTAATCTAAGAGTTCTGGGTCTATTTATCGAAAAGTTTCTAACCAACTTCGATAAAGAGACATTAGATCCAATTTGTAAACTATCATGATGTGCATAGGTATCAGATAACATAGATCTATAACCCTTTATAGTAACAGGCTGCAGTTTGATTTCGTCAAACAAGTATACTAGAAAGTTTGCAATGTCTGGTATAGAGGGATCAAATATATCTACAGAATGATCCCTACACCAACGACGAAAAACCTTCCACTTAGCCGCATAGTTTAGCGAAGAGGAGGTCCACCTACAGTTAGAAATCGCGTCCACTGCTCGTCCTGTAAAGTGCTTGCCATGCAAGAAGGACCGCACAACGGAAAAACGTGAAGGTTGAGACCTTGCGGGTTGTGATGGAGTTGGCGCGATTTCCCCTGCGAAAGAAGATCCTCTCGTGGAGGAAGCTTCCGTGGTAGGTCCCACAACAGACACCTGAGTAGATTTATCCACGGTCTCTGTGGCGACAGAGATGCTACCAACAGAATCTTGCATTGAGATTGTTTTATCTTTAGCAATACTTGTGAATTAACGGCGCTGGAGGATACGCATATCCTATCATTCCGTCCCAAGGATCGACAGAGCGTCTACTGCAAATGCTCTTGGATCCGGACACGGAGACACATACGTCTGCAACTGATTGTTGAGATGTGTCGCAAATAAGTCTATCATTGGCCGTTCCCATTGGTAGCAAATCTGATTGAATACTTGTTTGTTGAGAGTCCACTCCGACGGCAACAAGCGACCCTTTCGTGAAAGGGAGTCTGCTAGCACATTCAGACAACCCGGTATGTGACGGACCGAAAGAAGAACGTGATGTTCTAACGCAAACAGAAGGATTCTTTCCGTTAGATTGAACAACGGAACTGAATGAGTGCCTCCCTGATTTCGTATATACGCCACTACTGTCGTATTGTCGGATAGGATTTGGACATGAGCATCGTGAATAATGTCCATCCAGTGACGTAACGCAAGCCAAATTGACATCATTTCCTTGATGTTTATGTGCTTGCACAGGAATTGCGGATCCCAAAGACCCTGGCATCTCGAATCCGTTGGGATTAATGATGCACCCCAACCTGTTTGACTGGCATCCGTCATAACGGTAAAACTCGGATCCGGCAACTGCAGCGGAACTCCTTGAGTTAACCACTGAATGTTTGCCCAAGTCTGAATCTCTTGTTTCACTTGATCTGACAAGAGAACGTCTACATCGAGTGAATGAATTTTCACACTCCAATTCTGAGTCAGGAAAATTTGAAGAGGACGTGTGCGTAGCCGCCCCATCGGAATGAGATCCGCGGCAGCTCCGCACAGACCTATCAGTCTCATAAATTCTCTCGCCGTGACTTTGTCTGCGTGCAGACAATAGCGAGCGTAACAACTGACTAATTTCGCTCTGGTTAACGGCAGACGAACGAGATTGTTGTGCATCTCGAAGCTCATTCCCAGATGAGTGAATGACTTGGACAGCACCAGATCCGACTTCTCCTCATTTACTATAAAACCGAGACGTCGGAGCAATAGAAGAAGATTCTGAACATCGTTCTGAAGCGTTAACTCGTTGCCGTACCTCTGAAGAATGTCGTCCAGGTAGGCCGACGTTACCGCAGACGAATGAGCTCGGAAGTAGATCATTACCGAGTTCATTACCCGAGTGAAAGCCCAGGGTGCTAGATTCAATCCGAAGCACATCGCCCGGAATTGATACACCACTCCCAGGACTGCAAAGCGTAGATACTTTCGGAATGTCGGATGTACCATGACGTGAAAGTACGCATCTTTGAGATCTATGCTTGTTGCATAATCATTCACCCGAATACTCGCTCTGACCGATCAAATCGTCTCCATATAAAACTTCGGAGCGACGATCAGCTTGTTTATCCAGCTCAAATCTATGACTGGACGGAACGAGCCGTCTGGTTTCGGAACCAGAAACAGATGGCTGTAGAATCCCAGAGATTCCTGGTTTTCTACGACCTCTACCGCGTTCTTCATTAAAAGAGACTGCACCTCTGATAACAGAGCGTCTCTTTTCTGTGGATTTGACGGAAGATGAGTCCACTTTGGACTTCGAGTTAATGGAGGCTTTCGTTTGAAGGATATCTTTAGACCTTCCGAAGTCACTCCTCTCACCCAAGGGTCGTCCGTAATCGACGCCCACTCTTGTGAAAAACTCGACAACCTTCCGCCAACCGGAACGCGATAGAGGTTTAAGCCATCACCTCCTGGACCTGCGAGGCCTGCGGTAGGAGAAACCACGTCTTCCACGACACGCACCTCGCCTCGTCGACCTCGGGGCGTCCGACCGATTGTCCCGGCCTGAAGGACGTCCCGAACGAGAGTCGCTATCCTGACGGTCTCTCGAATAAGACCAAGAGGACGCACCGGAACCTCTATTGGGCGCATTAGACCCAGAAGTGCCTGTCTTATTCGTGTCTGCTGTATCCGACTTCTTAGGAGCTGATCTGAACAACAGAGAATCAATAGCTTTCTTTTTAATTTTATCATAAATAGCGGAAAGCTTGCCGTCAAAGAGAAGTTCTCCTGAGACCGAAGCGACTCTAAGAGAGTTCTTCACCTTAGAATCCACTAGTGTGGATGTAGCTAGGGCTGCGTCACGTCTAACCAACTCCAGATTTGCCACTGAAAGGGCGGAGTTACACGTGGAATAAGCTACTGCCCTTGAAAGAAGTCTTAAAGAGGATTGTATATCCTGAAACTCTTCCCCTTGAAGGCGCACTGATAACGCCTTAGTAAGGTGATCTGCGTAAGATAAGGCATCTAAATTGGCTCTGTTAGACGCAATAGCTGTTTCCAACACCGCGGTTGGAATAGAAGCTGACGACGGTAATGATAGCTCTAAGTCTTCCGCCTCGTCGTCCATACGCAGAGGAACTCTCGGTATACCCTGTCCTGCCGTATCGAATTTATTCCTTGCATTAATGAAAGGCAGGTTGAGAGTATTAGCGGACAAGAAACCTGCTTTCCCCGTCCTGGAAGCAAGTTTAAATATAGCGTCGTTCAATAATTCAAATGTTCTTGCAACATTATTGGACTGCGACGGAAACTCGGGAGCGATGTCCCTGAACCGCTCAAAAAATTCAGAGTCCAATGACGCTATAATTCTCTTGTCCGGAAGCGCAGCAGTCTGGCCCGACGGAACAACTTGAGGGAGAAAGTGCCGGATGAAGTCCACGGCAGCTTTATGTTGTTCCGAAAGGGATAGCTCCAAGTCATCCGTATCCCTTTCACCATCTGGTCGGACCTCACGATGTTCCCGGTCGTCCGCCCCCGATGCTTCGGCGGAGCGTACCGACCCAGCGCCGTCGGGTAATTCTCGATCCGACACCGTTTCTGTCGGCTGCTGGGATGCTGCGATAAGCTGTGCTATCTGCACAAGAATGTCCGGCGTCGAGACCTGCGGAGGCGCAGTCTTTCGCTGCTTCGCCGAGGGCAGCTCCGCATCAGATGGCTCCCGCATACTTTTCCTATGCGAACGTCCGGAGTCCATCGGTCTCGAATCCCTGGCTGCCGGATGGTGTGACCTGGTCGCCGAAGAATCCTTCATCGGCGAAGCTGGTAATATATCGGCGGTCACGCAGCCAAGGTGCGGTCTTGTGCGCTGACGAGAAGAGGAAGCCTTAACAGTCTCTGCGGACTGCTTATACAACGGAGCGTCCCGAGCGACGGACGTATGCTCTGCTAAAGACACATTTTGTACCACAACATCTGGTCCCAGATGTTGTTGTACGAGAGAGGGACCTCTCTCGCTCGCGGCCCGGCTGGACCTGGACGAGCTATGAACCGGACTAAAAGGCTTCCTCCGTTCTCGCTTACTATCCGCCATCACTGGGTGTGCATCTATTATGTTTATAGTGCTCGCATCACCCAAAATTTCCTCTTGGACCGCATCGGACGAACCCGGCTGCCGAACTATTCGGTGAATGGACGCTACACCGGGCGAGCTAGCGGACGACATTTGTCTAATCTCCATGAGCACTTTTGCCGCTAGCTCTGAATTCATTTGTGACGACGGACGCACACTTGAAGGAGATAACATGGAAACATCACCCTGTTCTGGTTCCTCTGAAATAGAAACTGAGAGAGTAGAGTGACCTTGCGGAGAAAGAGCCAGCATCGCTCTTTCTCCAGAAACAACATATCGTGACACACGTTTCCAATGTTTCTCATCCCAATGTTCACATATAGGACAGGGATTAATGCGAGAACACTGACTACAATTAATACAATGATCATGAAAGTCAGAGGAAGATTTCTTCCTATTACAATTTGAACAACGTCCCTTCATTGTGAAAGAACAACAATAAGTCCTAGTTACTCGCAAAAACCCCTGACACAAAGATACATAATAACATGATCCATTAATAAATGAAAAAACAATTGCAAAACAAAATAATTTTGAAAAAATATTTTTTCAGAGAAGCCCAAGTTGCTGAAAAGTAACGTTGAGCCCCGATGGATCCGATGGCAAAGTGTGGTCAAAAATTTTAAATTTATATAAAATAATTCATGAGACACTTTCGGATAATATAAATGTATCTTATAATGAGATAAACTACCACAAAGGCAAACAGCCCCCCTCAAAAAAGGCTGTTGCCAATGAAAACAAACAGTGTAAACACACTAGAAAACATGACTCCAGGCACTGAAAAAACTGGCCCGGAATCAGTCATCAATTACACTCTATCTGATGCAAAACAGAGACTCCCAGGGGAGAATCTGTAGAACATCAGATGGAAGATGCAGAACACAAATGTTATACACCCATGGGTGAAAACGTAACTATGGGGAAAATAACAGAAAACATTCTGTAACCAAGCAACTCTCCCAGGAAATTTTAGAAATGAAATTTCTCAAAAATATGCCAAAAGCATGGGAGAATTGCCAGGGGGAACTTTAGAAGGCTAGGGGTGAGGAAACACTGAATAAGCAGTGCAACAATTAGCAAGAATGACAACAAGAGGCCCATGCCTCGAAAATAGGCAACTTAACATAATTTCATCAAAAAATTTTAAGTACAGCCCTGATTATTTTTTGCCACTTCTTTTTCCTCTCCTCCTTCTATCCTCCTTAGAATCACATTTTCTCCCAAAATTACGTGTCTGGCATCCTTTAAACTGAGATTTACAAGCACAAAGATCAGTGAGATGTTGACTGATGAAGGGCCAAACAGAGAATGATAATTGGCGCCAATTTCGGGACGACTGCGTCACTGCGCATGCGCAGTAGAGGCGTAGTATGGAGGTCCTTTAGGACATGATTTCTTTTTGTTTTGGATGCAAATTTTGGGGATTGGGGGGCAAAATTTGTGTTTGGCCCTGGTTTTGTTAGAGTTAGCACCAGCTAAGTCTGGGTCATTGGTACAGTATAAAAATATATAAGTTTTATAGCACAGAAGTCAGGTAGATGTTACTGACGTAGGGCCAAACAAAAAGAATGATGGCTGGCACCAATTTCCATCTCTTCCTGTCTACGGCGCATGCACAGTGTATAAAGGTATGGAGGACCATATAGGACTTTAAATTTCTGGATTTCTATGCAAATTTTTAGGGGAGTGGAGGGTTCAAAATTTGTGTTTGGCCCTTAAAAGTTATGAGTTTGCACCAGCTAAGTCTGGGCCATTGGTTGTAGTATAAAAATATTAATTGGTTTATATCTGATATTTTACCACAGTCAATAAAATTGTCCCTTGAGTGCACCAAGCTTTGCAATGCTTAGCACTGCAAAGCCTTACTGCACTCAAGGGGCGTAATACTCCACCACCCATGCTATTCTGTAGATTATGAGTCCTAAAACATAAAACAAACCAAGAACATGAACTTTTTAATACCAAAGAAATAATTACAAAAATAAAATAAAAAACCGCCTGCCCGCATGCAATTTTACAAAATAAGGCCTCAGAAACAGAAGATCTACTTTGTGAGGCCTAAATTGTATAGAGTTTTTGTCCAATAATTTTTCAAGTTAAATTTTTTGTGAATTTTTCATCAAATCTAGTCATAGCTGCTGTGATGACAAATATTTGAAAACTACTTAGCAGGTGAAGAGTTAATTGCCGATCATCTAATACAAATACGAAACTCTCGGGAAATGATATTGGCTTGGGCAGATATTCAAATAAGTGGGAAATATTATGTAAAACGTAGAATTCAATAAATACTAGGATTCGAGTTCTCATGATCATGTGACCTTAACCTTCGTTATTTGGACTTGATAGTACTGCACATACACCTTCCCTTGTTCTTTACCCTTGTGTGAAGTTTTGTGCCAATCCACTCAGCAATGATACAGTAATGACGGAGGAGCAGACAAAATTTTTCTCAGATGTGAGTAATCGAGTGGCCTTGACTTTTATCATTCAAATTTGGTGCTGCACAACACACCTCCCCTTTGTCCTTTACCCTTGTGTGAAGTTTTGTAAAAATCCACCTAGCCATAATAGGGTTATGACTAAGACATAATTTTCTGGATGGACAAACAGACAGACAAAATTTGTCAATGATTTTTCATAATTGTGTCAGCATGACCTTTGTTATTCGAACCCGGTGCTGCTGGGCATCTCACCTTGCCTTTGTCCTTCACCCATGTGTGAAGTTTTCTGAAAATCAATCCAGCATTATAGAGTTATGACAAAGATACAATTTTCTGGATGGACAGACAAAATTCAGACAGATTGAGTGACAGCACACATTTAAAATGCTCTCTTCAAGGGGATCAAAACTGTACTGTACTGTACTGTACTGTACTGTACTGTACTGGAGTTTGGGGAATAAAAAAAAAGAACACTTGTGAAGTAGGAACGATCCCTGACTTCACTTTCAAATGTATTTCTCTTCTCCAACAGCACATAAAAATGATATTACAATAGATAAGTTCCCCATTTGTTAGAAGACCCTAACTGCAGAATGAAGGAACAAGGTTCTGCATTGGGATGAAGAGTGAATTAAGGAACTCAAGACATCTCCCCTGCTATGCTTTCTATGATTTTAAAGAGGAACTAAAGAAAAATTAAAATAACAAAACCAAATTTGATAATAGTATAGTCTGTACAAACTAATACCGATGTTGAAATATAAAAATTTATACCGTGCTTACCTATTCTACTACATATAATAAAAAGGCTACGACATAAATTTTAACTTTACACACCAACCGTGGTGAACATGCCAGCAATGGGATTTCAATAGTAAAAATTTACACCTACAGTGAAACTACATCCAAGTTGACCTTTGGTGACCTTGCCTTGGATGCAAACTTGTCTAAATTTATCACTCATGGCCTCATGAAGATTGAAATGAAACCGACAATTATTTATTACATTTTTAAATAAGTTTACCTAATAAGATACCAAAAATTAACAAACATTTATATTGCCTCATGTTAATAAAGCATCTAGAACTCGAAATAGTATGTTACTAAAATGAAAAAGGACACCGTAATTTGTGCGTTTCATTTTCTATTTCGTTTCGGTAATAAAATTGCAAGCGGAAGTACCGCCCACTGGTGTTCATGCAAACAAAAACAGATTCGGATGTGTGAATATTGATTTATTTAACATTTAAACTCTTAGTCTTATTAATCTGATGATTATGGTATAAATAAAATATACCCAAAGTAGCTTGGTGTACCAAATGTTCACCACTTGTGGTGAAGTGGCGTTAACTGCATGCCAAAGGCACATGGTTAACACCACTTCACCATGAGTGGTAAACATTTCGTACACCAAGCTACTATGGGTATATTCTATATTTAAGCTTCAAATTTCTTCCATTGTGCCACTAGAAATTTAATCAATTCAGTCTTGTTTCAAGTTCAGGTTCAGTTGGTTAAATTTCCAGTTGCATTATGGGAAAAATCTGCTACGTGGAATTTCACTATTTTGACATCAGTGTGAGGGGATTAATCTGTAAATGTCACTTTCTGTTTCTTGCACTAATAAGATTATATGACATGATTTCTTAGAAAGCTTTTCTGAATTTTTTCAATGGTTTCAAGTAATTTAATTATATATGCTGCCAAACTTCACCATCATAAATTTTTTTAAACTTACGTTATCGTATTCTTGTGCTGGGTCTGTAAATCAGGAGAAGCTTCTGAGGTGCCAGTCGAGTCCATTGCTCTAAACCGATTCATTGCACTGAAAAATTTTAACAAAGAACATTTTTAATGGTAAACTGTCAACAGTCATTGGTCAACTTACACCTCTGCACACGGATGTCAAAATGTTAAAAAATTTATAGTAATTTATATATTTTTTATACTTACCAATGACCCAGATATAGCTGGTGCTAACTCTAAAAAATCTAGGGCCAAACACAAATTTTGCCCCCCAATCCCCAAAATTTGCATCTAAAACCAAAAGAAATCATGTCCTAAAAGGACCTCCATACTTTGCCCTTACTGCGCATGCGCAGTGTCAAGGACGTTCCGAAATTGGCACTAATTATCATTCTTACAAGCAGTGCCTGGTCAGCGCTATGTACTCAGCGGGGAGGTAAGAGTTCCCAACTCCTGGGAGGGCCATCCCCGTCTGGGTCATTGGTAAGTATAAAAAATATATAAATTACTATAAATTTTTTAACATTTTTATACTGTACCAATGACCCAGACATAGCTGAATAGTAAAAAGGCTGGAGGGCCTAGGACATAGAGGAAAATCCAATAAGCTCAACTATATAATATAGAGTCAACCCCTCAAGGAGAAAAGGAGTATTAGGCTTTACATGTATCTTTCTTATTTTATGTTAAATTAGAAAGATACAACACCCTCATAATTGAGCACAATAACATTCATGTTCTCTATTAACATCCAGTATAACCCTTTATACTAATTATTTTTAAAGTAAGCCAATAAATAAAGTTAGTCCAGAGAATTGAGACTCTTTATATTCTTTAAAAGTGTCCGAGGATTGTATATTAACGCCCGTTTGACACTTGACGACATTCTGAGCAACAGATAACGGACCTAAACAATGCAGGTCTCCAGAAATGGACTCAATATTTCTGAGATAAAAATTCATGAATGTGGATGGCTGAGACCAATAAGCAGCCTTCATTAAATCTGTAATAGCAACACTATTAGCGTAAGCCCAAGATTTAGAAAGAGCTCTTACTTCATGAGCCGATATCTTAAGCACAGACTGCTGAGAAGAAGATAAATTTTCATAAGCAGTACGGATAGTTAATTGAATCCATCTAGCAATAGAATGGACCGAAATGTCCTTTCTATTAGGCATCAGAGACAGAAAGAAACGTTTTCGTCCCTTTCTGATAAACTGAGATCTCTGTTTATAGATACGTAACGCTCTAACAGGACAGAGTAAAGGCCTACGCCCGTCTGAAGACGGAAGAGCCTTAATAACAATAGGTTCCGGATATTTATTAGGAGCCTGATTCTTAGCTAAAAATCCCACATTAGTAGTGAAGGTGATAGTGTTCCCGACACTAAGATAGTGAGAATCATCCACCGACAGTGCATGAAGCTCACTGACTCTTCTAGCAAAAGAGAAAGCTAAGAGAAAAGCTGTCTTATAAGACAAGAATTTGAAATCTACTGTCCCAAGAGGTTCAAATGGCTTTTCCTTCAGTTTAAGAAGAACCCAAGCTAAATTCCACTTAGGAATTAACCTAAGAGTTCTGGGTCTATTTATCGAGAAGTTTCTAACTAACTTAGATAAAGAGACATGAGATCCAATTTGTAAACTATCATGATGTGCATAGGTATCAGATAACATAGACCTATAACCCTTAATAGTAACAGGCTGTAGTTTGATTTCGTCAAACAAGTATACTAGAAAGTTTGCAATGTCTGGTATGGAGGGATCAAAAATATCAACAGAATGATCCCTACACCAACGACGAAAAACCTTCCACTTAGCCACATAGTTTAGCGAAGAGGAGGTCCTCCTACAGTTAGAAGTCGCGTCCACTGCTCGTCCTGTAAAGTGCTTGCCATGCAAGAAGGACCGCACAACGGAAAAACGTGAAGGTTGAGACCTTGCGGGTTGTGATGGAGTTGACGCGATTTCCCCTGCGAAAGAAGATCCTCCCGTGGAGGAAGCTTTCGCGGTAGGTCCCACAACAGACACCTGAGTAGATTTATCCACGGTCTCTGTGGAGACAGAGATGCTACCAACAGAATCTTGCATTGAGATTGTTTTATCTTTAGCAATACTTGCTGAATTAACGGCGCTGGAGGATACGCATATCCTATCATTCCGTCCCAAGGGATCGACAGAGCGTCTACTGCAAATGCTCTTGGATCCGGACACGGAGGCACATACGTCTGCAACTGATTGTTGAGATGTGTCGCAAATAAGTCTATCATTGGCCGTTCCCATTGGTAGCAAATCTGATTGAATACTTGTTTGTTGAGAGTCCACTCCGACGGCAACAAGCGACCCTTTCGTGAAAGGGAGTCTGCTAGTACGTTCAGACGACCCAGTATATGACGGACCGAAAGAAGAACTTGATGTTCTAGAGCAAACAGAAGGATTCTTTCCATTAGATTGAACAACGGAATTGAATGAGTGCCTCCCTGATTCCGTATATACGCCACTACTGTCGTATTGTCGGAAAGGATTTGGACATGAGCATTGTGAATAATGTCCATCCAATGACGTAACGCAAGCCAAATTGACATCATTTCCTTGATGTTTATGTGCTTGCCCAGGAATTGCGGATCCCAAAGACCCTGGCATCTCGAATCTGTTGGGATCAATGATGCACCCCAACCTGTTTGACTGGCATCCGTCATAATGGTAAAACTCGGATCCAGCAACTGCAGCGGAACTCCCTGAGTTAACCACTGAATGTTTGCCCAAGTATGAATCTCTCGTTTCACTTGATCTGACAAGAGAACGTCTATGTCGAGCGAATGAATTTTCACACTCCAATTCTGAGTCAAGAAAATTTGGAGAGGACGCGTGCGTAACCGCCCCATCGGAATGAGATCCGCAGCGGCTCCGCACAGACCTATCAGTCTCATGAACTCCCTCGCTGTGACTTTGTCTGCATGCAGACAATAGCGAGCGTAACAACTGACTAATTTCGCTCTGGTTAACGGCAGACGAACGAGATTGTTGTGCGTATCGAAGCTCATTCCCAGATGTGTGAATGACTTGGACGGCACCAGATCCGACTTCTCCTCGTTTATTATAAAACCGAGACGTCGGAGCAATAGAAGCAGATTCTGCACATCGTTCTGAAGCGTTAACTCGTTGCCGTACCTCTGAAGAATGTCGTCCAGGTAGGCCGACGTAACCGCAGACGAATGAGCTCGGAAATACATCATTACCGAGTTCATTACCCGAGTGAAAGCCCAGGGTGCAAGATTCAATCTGAAGCACATCGCCCGGAATTGATACACCACCCCTAGGACTGCGAAGCGTAGATACTTTCTGAATGTCGGATGTACCATGACGTGAAAGTATGCATCTTTGAGATCTATGCTTGTTGCATAATCGTTCACCCGAATACTCGCTCTGACCGATCGAATCGTCTCCATATAAAACTTCGGAGCGACGATCAGCTTGTTTATCCAGCTCAAATCTATGACTGGACGGAACGAGCCGTCTGGTTTCGGAACCAGAAACAGATGGCTGTAGAATCCCGGAGTCTCCTGGTTTTCTACGACATCTACCGCGTTCTTCATTAAAAGAGACTGCACCTCTGATAACAGAGCGTCTCTTTTCTGCGGATTTGACGGAAGTTGAGTCCATTTTGGACTTCGAGTTAATGGAGGCTTTCGTTTGAAGGATATCTTTAGACCTTCCGAATTCACCCCTCTCACCCAAGGGTCGTCCGTAATCGACGCCCACTCTTGTGAAAAACTCGACAACCTTCCGCCACCCGGCACGCGATAGAGGTTGAAGCCATCACCTCCTGGACCTGCAAGGCCTGCGGTAGGAGAAACCACGTCCTCCACGACCCGCACCTCGTCCCGTCGACCTCGGGGCGTCCGACTGGTTGTCCCGGCCCGAAGGACGTCCCGCACGTGAGTCGCTGCCTTGACGGTCTCTTGAATAAGACCAAGAGGACGCACCGGAACCTCTATAGGAACCTCTCTTGGGCGCATTAGACCCAGAAGTGCCTGTCTTACTCTCATCTGCCGTGTCCGACTTCTTAGAAGCAGATTTGAACAGCAGAGAATCCGAAGCTTTCTTAGTAATTTTATCATAAATTGCAGAAAGCTTGCCATCGAAGAGAAGTTCTCCGGAGACCGAAGCGACTCTGAGAGAGTTCTTCACCTTACTATCCACGAGTGTGGATGTAGCTAGGGCTGCGTCACGTCTAACCAACTCCAGGTTTGCGACTGAAAGGGCGGAGTTACACGTGGAATAAGCTACTGCCCTTGAAAGAAGTCTTAAAGAGGATTGTATATCCTGGAATTCTTTCCCTTGAAGACGCAGTGATAACGCCTTAGTAAGGTGGTCTGCGTAAGATAAAGCATCTAAACTGGCTCTGTTAGACGAAATAGTCATCTCCAACACCGCGGTTGGAATAGACGCAGACAACGGTAATGTTAATTCTAAGTCTTCTGCCTCGTCGTCCATACGCAGAGGAACTCTCGGGATACCCTGTCCTGCCGTATCAAATTTATTCCTTGTATTAATGAAGGGCAGGTTGAGAGTATTGGCAGACAAGAAACCCGCTTTTCCTGTTTTGGAAGCAAGTTTGAATATAGCGTTGTTCAATAATTCAAATGTTCTTGCAACATTATTGGACTGAGACGGAAACTCGGGAGCGATGTCCCTGAACCGCTCAAAGAAATCAGAGTCCAATGACGCTATAATTCTCTTGTCCGGAACCGCAGCAGTCTGGCCCGACGGAACAACTTGAGGAAGAAAGTGCCGGATGAAGTCCACGGCAGCTTTATGTTGTTCCGAAAGGGATAGCTCCAAGTCATCCGTATCCCTTTCACCATCCGGTCGGACCTCATGATGCTCCCGGTCGTCCACCCCCGATGCTTCGGCGGAGCGTACCGACCCAGCGCCATCGGATAATTCCCGATCCGACACCGTTTCTGTCGGTTGCTGGGATGCTGCGATAAGTTGTGCTATTTGAACAAGCACGTCCGACATCGAGGCCTGCGGAGGCGCAGTCTTTCGCTGCTTCGCCGAGGGCAGCTCCGCATCTGGTGACTCCCACATACTCTTCCTATGCGAACGTCCGGAGTCCACCGGCCTCGTGTCCCTGGCTACCGGATGGCGTGACCTGGTTGCCGAAGAATCCCTGATTGGCGAAGCTGGTAAAATATCGGCGGTCACGTAGCCAAGGTGCGGTCGTGTGCGCTGGTGAGAGGAAGAAGCCTGAGCAGTCTCCGCGGACTGCCTATACAACGGAGCATCCCGAGCGACGGACGTGTGCTCCGCTTGAGACACATTTTGTACCACAACATCTGGTCCCAGATGTTGTTGTACGAGAGAGGGGCCTCTCTCGCTCACGGCCCGGCTGGACCTGAACGAGCTAGGAACCGGACTCGAAGGCTTCCTCTGATCTCTCCTACTATCCGCCGTCACTGGGTGTGCACGTTGAATGTTTATAGTGCTCGCATCACCCAACATTTCCTCCTGGACCGCATCGGACGAACCCGGCTGCCGAACCATTCGGTGAATGGACGCTACACCGGGCGAGCTAGTGGACAACATTTGTCTTATCTCCATGAGCACTTTTGCCGCTAGCTCTGTATTCATTTGTGACGACGGAAGCGCACTTGCGGAAGATAACATGGAAACATCACCCTGTTCTTGTTCCTCTGAAATAGAAACTGATAGAGTAGAGTGACCCTGCGGAGAAAGAGCCGGCATAGCCCTTTCTCCACTAACAACATATCGTGACACACGTTTCCAATGTTTGTCATCCCAATATTGACATATAGAACAGGGATTAGTGCGAGTACACTGACTATAATTAATACAATGATCATGAAAGTCAGAGGAAGATTTCTTCCTATTACAATTTGAACAATATCCTTTCATTGTGAAAAGTCAACAAGTCCTAGTACTCGCACAAACCCCTAAACACAAAGATACATAATAACATGATCCATTAATAATGAAAAAACAATTGAAAATCAAAATAATTTTTGAAAAATATTTTTTCAGCGAAGCCCAAGTTTCTGAAAAGTAACGTTGAGCCCCAATGGATCCCAAGGCTAAGTGTGGTCAAAAATTTTAAAATTATATTAAATAATTAATGCAACACTTACGGATAATAATAATGTATCTTATAGTGAGATAAACTACTCCAAAGGCAAACAGCCCCCCTCAAAAGAGACTGTTGCCAATGTAAACAAACAGTGTAAAAACACCAGAAAACATGACTCCAGGCACTGACAATACTGGCCCAAAATCAGTCATCAAAATTACACTCTATCTGATGCAAGACAGAGACTCCCAGGGGAGAATCTGCAGAACATCAGATGGTAGATGCAGAACACAACGTTTATACACCCATGGGTGAAAACGTAACTATGGGGAAAATAACAGAAAACATTCTGTAACCAAGCTAACTCTCCCAAGAGAATTTAGAAATGATCTTTCTCAAAAATATGCCAAAAGCATGGGAGAATAGCAAGAGGGGACTTAGAACACCAGGGGAGAGGAAACACTGAATAAGCAGTGCAACTTTAAAGCAAGAATGACAACGACAGGCCCATGCCTCGAAAATAGGCAACTTAACATAATTTCATAAAAAATTTTAAGTACAGCCCTGATTATTTTTTGTCACTCCTTTTTCCTCTCCTCCTTCTATATCCTCCTTAGAATCACCATTTCTCCAATAATTACGTGTCTGGCATCCTTTAAACTGAGATTTACAAGCACAAAGATCAGTGAGATGTTGACTGATGAAGGGCCAAACAGAGAATGATTATTGGCGCCAATTTCAGAACGTCCTTGACACTGCGCATGCGCAGTAAGGGCAAAGTATGGAGGTCCTTTAGGACATGATTTCTTTTGGTTTTAGATGCAAATTTTGGGGATTGGGGGGCAAAATTTGTGTTTGGCCCTAGATTTTTTAGAGTTAGCACCAGCTATGTCTGGGTCATTGGTACAGTATAAAAATATCAAAATTTCAACCTGCAAATTTTTCCCATGATGCACAGTAATGCAACTAGGAATTTATCCAATTCACTCTTGTTTGACAGAGCTCATTCAATTGGCCTAATGCTTCTTTTATTGATCACATGTCATTTGAAAACAGCTGTCCTTCTTATTAATAATTATCACTGAAGTTAAAAGTGCTGTCACAGGTACAAATCTGCTGTCATAAAATGAACTATTGAAGCCAATTTTGTAAGAAATGTGAGGCACCTTAAAATGTTTCTAATTTTGGCCACTGTATAGATAGTCGCAAAATATGCTTACTTTTTCCAGCATGCAGAAATGTTCACCACTCGTGGTGAAGTGGTGTTAACCGTGCGCCAAAGGCTCGTGGTTAACACCACTTCTCCACTTGTGGTGAACATTTGGTACACCGAGCTACTATGGGTATATTCTATATTTCTTAAAAACACTGATCCATGCTGCCAGATGTTTTACCCCCATCTGTTCGATAATATTGGTATTACATTTTGTTGTATGATTTTTCAATATATACAAAATATTTTTTAAATTCTGAGTGATGTGTTTTTGATTTCTCATTGAGCCATGTGAGTTTCAATTATTGATTAATGCAATGTTGAAAGATACAAATTATGCACCTAAATCCATTACGTGTACATCTCATTTAAGTCTGACACTCGTATTGCTGATTACTGTTATGTTACAGTTGCACTAAAAATAGACTAATCAGCCTGATTGACTGTACTGGAACCTTTTCTGGGTCACCACGGTGATTACTTAAACAAGAACAAATCAGAAAAAAACTTAATTACAATCTTTTCTCTTTCTCTCTGGTAACAAATCATTTGAATTGTTCACCACTCGTGGTCTCTCTCTCTCTGGTAACAAATCATTTGAATTGTTAGGTTGTTGGGCTATGCAATTAAACTGATGATTGATTGAAGGGATTAATTAAAGTACATGTAGACTGAATTAACCACTAGTTGCACAAGGTGTGAAATAACATTTGGGAGGTGCGACAAAGCGACTGAAGCTTTTATCGTTCAAACAAACATCTGTTTTAACACCTCTGCACATGACACGGTTGAGGAAAAAACAAGAGACTATAATCAACATTTTCAATTATTTTTATTATTATTTTAGCCTAATCATAATTATAACCACATGTAGATCACAAATTCAACTGAAAACAATAATGTTTTTCTTCCTCAATAATGACCAGCTTTGGATCAATCAGGTGATCCACACACCTGTCCCCGGCTAAAAGCGTTATTCTAACAGCCCCAAAATAACATGATTTTTCATCCCCCAAAACTACCAGAAGTCTCCATTTAATAACTGATTTCCCAATTTTCTTGGGGGAGGGGGGGGAGGGGGCGGGGGACACTTCAAATTCAAGAAGAATAAAATTTTAAATGCAATTTCCTTGACTCTGTTCATTTGTGTCCATAATTTATAAGTTGTGAAAGGCGTCAATAATTATGCCACATTACCACCAAATATAATCCGAATAAATTATGAAATATTTCACATGTAAATTTGCTATTACGCACCTCCTCATGCGGTTTATTCAAAAAAAGACGAATGTTGAAATTGGTCATTCCAACAAGACGAATCCCAACAAAACAAATTTTATTAAAATGACTGCATGACCCATTTATTTTGAGGTTCTGGGCAAATATGTATACGAGTAGGGTATTTTGTAGTGGAATTTCATTATTTTTCAAGAAAACAAACTACTTGCGATAATACAAACCAGGTAGAAAAACTCAATAAATTAACAATAGAGTAACAAAACAAAAAGGAGTTTACATCTTGTACCATATAATAAATTAACCTCTTTTTTTTTTCTTATCTATTTGCACGTTATTTATCCTTCATAAAATTGCGAGGAAAATTTTCCATTCGTCAACGATAAGTTGTGGTAAACGTTTGGTTTTGAACTGTGAATTATCCTTTCAATTTAATAAAGTGCAAATTACTTGGAGATGGAAATTATGACAAGGAATATACAAGAAGTCTATTAAAATATTTTACCAGAAATGTTTTAACTTTTGGGGCCAGTATCAGAATTTATATAAAAATCTCTTTTTTCAAGAATGTGTTTTCAACTATGTCGGCAATATCTGTTTTGTAAAATACACCTTTAGTGTCACAAGTGAGTTTTCATTAAAATAACTGATTGAAAGTTTGTACTGCATTTAGTTAACATAAAGTATTGACAAAATAAGTTATTTATTGGTGTTTAAGGTCACATATTTCTGCTCAATGGCTAATCATGACCACGACAGTTTACGGGTAGAGGAAGCCGGAGTACCCGGAGAGAACCACCAGGCAAAGGTGAGCAACTGTCAGCTCCCCAAGATACTAACTCCACACAAGCAGGGTTAACATTGATTGAAGACAAGTGCACCATCGACGTGCAATACGCCTTAGTACACAACGCCAGCATGCCCCCACTTGGGCAATGGGGGAGAAGTGTCTTGCCCAAGGACACAATGCGGTTGCCTGACAAAGTAAGACTTAAGGATATAACAACAGAACTCACTACGGAAGTACACTCCTGCTCAAGTCAAACAGTGAATATGGGCTATCAAGAGATGAAAAGTTAAAAAATTTATAGTAATTTATATATTTTTTATACTTACCAATGACCCAGACTTAGCTGGTGCTAACTCCAACAAAACCAGGGCCAAACACAAATTTTGCCCCCCAATCCCCAAAATTTGCATCCAAAACAAAAAAAAATCATGTCCTAAAGGACCTCCATAGTACGCCTCTACTGCGCATGCGCAGTGACGCAGTCGTCCCGAAATTGGCGCCAATTATCATTCTTACTGGCAGTGCCTGGTCAGCGCTATGTACTCAGCGGGGAGGCAAGAGTTCCCAACTCAGGGAGGGCCATCCCCGTCTGGGTCATTGGTAAGTATAAAAAATATATAAATTACTATAAATTTTTTAACATTTTTATACTGTACCAATGACCCAGACTTAGCTGAATAGTAAACAGGCTGGAGGGCCTAGGACATAGAGGAAAATCCAATAAGCTCAATTATATAATAAAGAGGTAACCCCTTAAGGAGAAAAGGAGTATTAGGCTTTACATGTATCTTTCTTATTTAATATTAAATTAGAAAGATACACTACCCTTAATAATTGAGCACAATAACATTCATGTTCTCTATTAACATCCAGTATAACCCTTATACTAATTATTTTTAAAGCAAGCCAATAAATAAAGTAGTCCAGAGAATTGAGACTCTTTATAATCATTTAAAAGTGTCCGAGTATTGTATATTAAAGCCCGTTTGACACTTGACATATACAAATGCTTCACACCGAGCTACACTTTAAAAATAAGACATGAATGAAATTAAACATTAATATTACACTTTAAAACCATCCCGGAAGCGACTCAGAAATACTGTCTTGGAGGAGGCATTCCCTTGCTTTTCACTATAAAGCAGGTGACCTAAGGGAACACCCGCCCCCCCCCCCCTTCCCCTTGCCCTGGGTCAAGAGGGCAGCCGGACGGAGTCACTGCCGGAACAGAAAGCCTGCATAACTATAGTTGCAACTGTTTAGTGGACGACATTCTGAGCAACAGATAACGGACCTAAACAATGCAGGTCTCCAGAAATGGACTCAATATTTCTAAGATAAAAATTAGTAAATGTGGATGGCTGAGACCAATAAGCAGCCTTCATTAAATCTGTAATAGCAACACTATTAGCATAAGCCCAGGAAGTAGAAAGAGCTCTTACTTCATGAGCAGAAATCTTAAGCACAGACTGCTGAGAAGAAGATAAATCTTCATAAGCAGTACGGATAGTTAACTGAATCCATCTAGCAATAGAATGGACTGAAATGTCCTTTCTATTAGGCATCAAAGACAGAAAGAAACGTTTCCGTCCCTTTCTGAGGAACTGAGATCTCTGTTTATAGATACGTAGTGCTCTAACAGGACAGAGTAAAGGCCTACGCCCGTCTGAAGACGGAAGAGCCTTAATAACAATAGGTTCCGGATATTTATTAGGAGCCTGATTCTTAGCTAAAAAACCCACATTAGTAGTGAAGGTGATAGTGTTCCCAACACTACGATAATGAGAATCATCCACCGATAGTGCATGAAGCTCACTGACTCTTCTGGCAGAAGAGAAAGCTAAGAGAAAAGCTGTCTTATAAGATAAGAATTTGAAATCTACTGTCCCAAGAGGTTCAAATGGCTTTTCCTTCAATTTAAGGAGAACCCAAGCTAAATTCCACTTAGGAATTAATCTAAGAGTTCTGGGTCTATTTATCGAAAAGTTTCTAACCAATTTCGATAAAGAGACATTAGATCCAATTTGTAAACTATCATGATGTGCATAGGTATCAGATAACATAGATCTATAACCCTTTATAGTAACAGGCTGCAGTTTGATTTCGTCAAACAAGTATACTAGAAAGTTTGCAATGTCTGGTATAGAGGGATCAAATATATCTACAGAATGATCCCTACACCAACGACAGAAAACCTTCCACTTAGCCGCATAGTTTAGCGAAGAGGAGGTCCTCCTACAGTTAGAAATCGCGTCCACTGCTCGTCCTGTAAAGTGCTTGCCATGCAAGAAGGACCGCACAACGGAAAAACGTGAAGGTTGAGACCTTGCGGGTTGTGATGGAGTTGGCGCGATTTCCCCTGCGAAAGAAGATCCTCTCGTGGAGGAAGCTTCCGCGGTAGGTCCCACAACAGACACCTGAGTAGATTTATCCACGGTCTCTGTGGCGACAGAGATGCTACCAACAGAATCTTGCATTGAGATTGTTTTATCTTTAGCAATACTTGTTGAATTAACGGTGCTGGAGGATACGCATATCCTATCATTCCGTCCCAAGGGATCGACAGAGCGTCTACTGCAAATGCTCTTGGATCCGGACACGGGGACACATACGTCTGCAACTGATTGTTGAGATGTGTCGCAAATAAGTCTATCATTGGCCGTTCCCATTGGTAGCAAATCTGATTGAATACTTGTTTGTTGAGAGTCCACTCCGACGGCAACAAGCGACCCTTTCGTGAAAGGGAGTCTGCTAGCACATTCAGACGACCCGGTATGTGACGGACCGAAAGAAGAACGTGATGTTCCAACGCAAACAGAAGGATTCTTTCCGTTAGATTGAACAACGGAACTGAATGAGTGCCTCCCTGATTCCGTATATACGCCACTACTGTCGTATTGTCGGATAGGATTTGGACATGAGCATCGTGAATAATGTCCATCCAGTGACGTAACGCAAGCCAAATTGACATCATTTCCTTGATGTTTATGTGCTTGCACAGGAATTGCGGATCCCAAAGACCCTGGCATCTCGAATCCGTTGGGATTAATGATGCACCCCAACCTGTTTGACTGGCATCCGTCATAATGGTAAAACTCGGATCCGGCAACTGCAGCGGAACTCCTTGAGTTAACCACTGAATGTTTGCCCAAGTCTGAATCTCTTGTTTCACTTGATCTGACAAGAGAACGTCTACATCGAGCGAATGAATTTTCACACTCCAATTCTGAGTCAGGAAAATTTGAAGAGGACGTGTGCGTAGCCGCCCCATCGGAATGAGATCCGCGGCGGCTCCGCACAGACCTATCAGTCTCATAAATTCTCTCGCCGTGACTTTGCATGCAGACAATAGCGAGCGTAACAACTGACTAATTTCGCTCTGGTTAACGGCAGACGAACGAGATTGTTGTGCGTCTCGAAGCTCATTCCCAGATGAGTGAATGACTTGGACGGCACCAGATCCGACTTCTCCTCGTTTACTATGAAACCGAGACGTCGGAGCAATAGAAGAAGATTCTGAACATCGTTCTGAAGCGTTAACTCGTTGCCGTACCTCTGAAGAATGTCGTCCAGGTAGGCCGACGTTACCGCAGACGAATGAGCTCGGAAGTAGATCATTACCGAGTTCATTACCCGAGTGAAAGCCCAGGGTGCTAGATTCAATCCGAAGCACATGGCCCGGAACTAATACACCACTCCTAGGACTGCGAAGCGTAGATACTTTCGGAATGTCGGATGTACCATGACGTGAAAGTACGCATCTTTGAGATCTATGCTCGTTGCATAATCGTTCACCCGAATACTCGCTCTGACCGATCGAATCGTCTCCATATAAAACTTCGGAGCGATGATCAGCTTGTTTATCCAGCTCAAATCTATGACTGGATGGAACGAGCCGTCTGGTTTCGGAACCAGAAACAGATGGCTGTAGAATCCCAGCGATTCCTGGTTTTCTACGACCTCTACCGCGTTCTTCATTAAAAGAGACTGCACCTCTGATAACAGAGCGTCTCTTTTCTGTGGATTTGACGGAAGATGAGTCCACTTTGGACTTCGAGTTAATGGAGGCTTTCGTTTGAAGGATATCTTTAGACCTTCCGAAGTCACTCCTCTCACCCACGGGTCGTCCGTAATCGACGCCCACTCTTGTGAAAAACTCGACAACCTTCTGCCAACCGGAACGCGATAGAGGTTTAAGCCATCACCTCCTGGACCTGCGAGGCCTGCGGTAGGAGAAACCACGTCTTCCACGACCCGCACCTCGCCTCGTCGACCTCGGGGCGTCCGACCGATTGTCCCGGCCTGAAGGACGTCCCGAACGAGAGTCGCTATCCTGACGGTCTCTCGAATAAGACCAAGAGGACGCACCGGAACCTCTATAGGAACCTCTCTTGGGCGCATTAGACCCAGAAGTGCCCGCCTTATTCGTGTCTGCTGTATCCGACCTTTTAGGAGCGGATCTGAACAACAGAGAATCATTAGCTTTCTTTTTAATATTATCATAAATAGCGGAAAGCTTGCCGTCAAAGAGAAGTTCTCCTGAGACCGAAGCGACTCTAAGAGAGTTCTTCACCTTAGAATCCACTAGTGTGGATGTAGCCAGGGCTGCGTCACGTCTAACCAACTCCAGATTTGCCACTGAAAGGGCGGAGTTACACGTGGAATAAGCTACTGCCCTTGAAAGAAGTCTTAAAGAGGATTGTATATCCTGAAACTCTTCCCCTTGAAGGCGCAGTGATAACGCCTTAGTAAGGTGATCTGCGTAAGATAAGGCATCTAAATTGGCTCTGTTAGACGCAATAGCTGTTTCCAACACCGCGGTTGGAATAGAAGCTGACGACGGTAATGATAGCTCTAAGTCTTCCGCCTCGTCGTCCATACGCAGAGGAACTCTCGGTATACCCTGTCCTGCCGTGTCGAATTTATTCCTTGCATTAATGAAAGGCAGGTTGAGAGTATTTGCGGACAAGAAACCTGCTTTCCCCGTCCTGGAAGCAAGTTTAAATATAGCGTCGTTCAATAATTCAAATGTTCTTGCAACATTATTGGACTGCGACGGAAACTCGGGAGCGATGTCCCTGAACCGCTCAAAAAAGTCCAATGACGCTATAATTCTCTTGTCCGGAAGCGCAGCAGTCTGGCCCGACGGAACAACTTGAGGGAGAAAGTGCCGGATGAAGTCCACGGCAGCTTTATGTTGTTCCGAAAGGGATAGCTCCAATTCATCCGTATCCCTTTCACCATCCGGTCGGATCTCCCGATGTTCCCGGTCGTCCGCCCCCGATGCTTCGGCGGAGCGTACCGACCCAGCGCCGTCGGATAATTCTCGATCCGACACCGTTTCTGTCGGCTGCTGGGATGCTGCGATAAGCTGTGCTATCTGCACTAGAATGTCCGACGTCGAGACCTGCGGAGGCGCGGTCTTTCGCTGCTTCGCCGAGGGCAGCTCCGCATCAGATGGCTCCCGCATACTTTTCCTATGCGAACGTCCGGAGTCCATCGGTCTCGAATCCCTGGCTGCCGGATGGTGTGACCTGGTCGCTGAAGAATCCTTCATTGGCGAAGCTGGCAAAATATCGGAGGTCACGCAGCCAATGTGCGGTCGTGTGCGCCGACGAGAAGAGGAAGCCTTAACAGTCTCTGCGGACTGCTTATACAACGGAGCGTCCCGAGCGACGGACGTATGCTCCGCTAAAGACACATTTTGTACCACAACATCTGGTCCCAGATGTTGTTGTACGAGAGAGGGGCCTCTCTCGCTCGCGGCCCGGCTGGACCTGGACGAGCTAGGAACCGGACTAAAAGGCTTCCTCCGTTCTCGTTTACTATCCGCCGTCACTGGGTGTGCATCTATTATGTTTATAGTGCTCGCATCACCCAAAATTTCCTCTTGGACCGCATCGGACGAACCCGGCTGCCGAACCATTCGGTGAATGGACGCTACACCGGGCGAGCTAGCGAACGACATTTGTCTAATCTCCATGAGCACTTTTGCCGCTAGCTCTGAATTCATTTGTGACGACGGACGCACACTTGAAGAAGATAACATGGAAACATCACCCTGTTCTGGTTCCTCTGAAATAGAAACTGAGAGAGTAGAGTGACCTTGTGGAGAAAGAGCCGGCATTGCTCTTTCTCCAGAAACAACATATCGTGACACACGTTTCCAATGTTTCTCATCCCAATGTTCACATATAGGACAGGGATTAATGCGAGAACACTGACTACAATTAATACAATGATCATGAAAGTCAGAGGAAGATTTCTTCCTATTACAATTTGAACAATGTCCCTTCATTGTGAAAGAACAACAATAAGTCCTAGTTACTCGCAAAAACCCCTGACACAAAGATACATAATAACATGATCCATTAATAAATGAAAAAACAATTGCAAAACAAAATAATTTTGAAAAAATATTTTTTCAGAGAAGCCCAAGTTGCTGAAAAGTAACGTTGAGCCCCGATGGATCCGATGGCAAAGTGTGGTCAAAAATTTTAAATTTATATAAAATAATTAATGAGACACTTTCGGATAATATAAATGTATCTTATAATGAGATAAACTACCACAAAGGCAAACAGCCCCCCTCAAAAAAGGCTGTTGCCAATGAAAACAAACAGTGTAAACACACTAGAAAACATGACTCCAGGCACTGAAAAAACTGGCCCGGAATCAGTCATCAATTACACTCTATCTGATGCAAAACAGAGACTCCCAGGGGAGAATCTGCAGAACATCAGATGGAAGATGCAGAACACAAACGTTATACACCCATGGGTGAAAACGTAACTATGGGGAAAATAACAGAAAACATTCTGTAACCAAGCAACTCTCCCAGGAAATTTTAGAAATGAAACTTCTCAAAAATATGCCAAAAGCATGGGAGAATTGCAAGGGGGGACTTTAGAAGGCTAGGGGAGAGGAAACACTGAATAAGCAGTGCAACAATTAGCAAGAATGACAACAAGAGGCCCATGCCTCGAAAATAGGCAACTTAACATAATTTCAACAAAAAATTTTAAGTACAGCCCTGATTATTTTTTGTCACTTCTTTTTTCCTCTCCTCCTTCTATCCTCCTTAGAATCACATTTTCTCCAAAAATTACGTGTCTGGCATCCTTTAAACTGAGATTTACAAGCACAAAGATCAGTGAGATGTTGACTGATGAAGGGCCAAACAGAGAATGATAATTGGCGCCAATTTCGGGACGACTGCGTCACTGCGCATGCGCAGTAGAGGCGTACTATGGAGGTCCTTTAGGACATGATTTCTTTTTGTTTTGGATGCAAATTTTGGGGATTGGGGGGCAAAATTTGTGTTTGGCCCTGGTTTTGTTGGAGTTAGCACCAGCTAAGTCTGGGTCATTGGTACAGTATAAAAATATAAAAATATTAATAATAACTGCTCAACAACTACTGAAGCATGTGAAACAATCACCCCGAAAAAGCCTAATTATACACTTTATAAAGAATGTAGGAAGAAACAGTACAGGAAAAAACGGTACAGTACAAAAACGGTACAGGAAAAAGCTGGTTATAATGACATTCATATTTTCATGGTTTTATTGACATTGATTTGGAGAATAATAACTGGGTTGGTGTAATGGTCCAACATAACATGGAATAACTTGTAACATTATCAGGAAAAACATGAAAATATGGATGTCATTATAACCAGCTCCCAGAGCTGGTTATAATGACATTCATATTTTCATGGTTTTATTGACATTTAATGGCAAAATAATAACCATTTAGAGGTTTACTGTTTATGAGTTTTTTGATGTTGGCTTCCATCTTATGTTATAACCAGCACCTTCCAGAAACTGAACAATTGTCTTTTTACCATTTTGTCTATCAAGACAAAGATTAATAAGTCTGCTGTTAAGGTCCTTGTATATTCTCTTTTGTCATTTTTTGGCAGGGGCACCACGAGAATCATTTAAAATGAGAGCAGAAACAGTGGATTGTTCAGTCTGAATCCAAAATATTGTTCTCCATATTGATGGATGCTTATGCCCAACAAGACTGAAAAACTTATTATTCCACCCTTCACAAAGATTATTGGTACGAGGGTCACCATTGACAGTTGCTGAATGAACATTCCAACTTTCGGGTGGGAACCGTGGTGGTGTACGTTTCAGTACAAAGGTTGTACTACCTTGGTTAGTGTTTTTCACATGCCTAAATGTCCCTGTTACATAGTTTTTGTCAAAATAGTCTACAAGTGGCTCAAAGCCTTCTGGGGTGTTGTCTTTCAAATGCAATATGCATGACGCCACATCAGCAAGAGGCAGAAGCGCTAGACTATCTAGCATGCCACAAAATAGTTTGGCCTCCTCACTCTCCTTGTATGCATTTGCAAGTCCCAGTTCTTGCACCTTTCTCCATTTGGCTTGAGTTAAGTGATAAAAACACCCTTGCAAACATACCTGGGGGCCAAACACTGCTAAAACTGCTTGTCGTACAGCAATTTCGAAGTCAGTTATAACTACTGAGGGGTCAGGGAAAAGTTCCTGGCTATTGCACTTGTCTAAGATAGCACGTAACATTTCCTCATATGTATCCTGTGTCTGCCGCTGCAGAAGAGCATAAGCAACAGACACTGCACTATCCCCAAGGGGAACACATATAACATATAACTGTTTGAAATGAGGAGGTGCCATACTGAAGTTTCCATCCATCATCCATGTCGAGGAATTTGCTAAGAGTCGTAAGCAGTTATCACTGCAAAACACGATGACTCTGTTGTCAGCCTCAGGTCCATTGTCATATATCAAAAAAGGACGAGGTGTTGGTCCACTAGTTCTTGCCCAAGCTCCATCAATTTTCAAATCTTTAATGTTTGTTGGGTCTCGCGGCAAATTTGCGCTTTGGTGTATTCTTATCAGTCTTTTACACGCATCTGCTGATATCAGTTTTGATTGAGCCTCAGTTGTTAAAATGTTTGTCGTTTTTGAGTAAATCTGATTGGGTTTGTCATGTGTTGACTTTGCCAACTTTTTCATTTCATTTCTACACTTAGCTGCTGAGACTGCTGACTCATCTGGGTCATGATTATGCTGCATTTTCATCTCTGGATTTGTGAGATCATGGTTTGTAGTAATAGCACCTTTGCAATCAATGGACCGTTTGACACATCTCCATCGAGTAATTTCTCCACGATTTACATGCTTGGAGCACATGTGCCCTTCAAAAATAAGTTTTTGACCACCTTTGTTTGTTGCTGTCACCTCCAAAATTTTACTTCTAATAAACATTGCCGAAAGGAATGGTTTCACGCACCGAAGGCACGCAGGGACAGTATGGGAGACAAGCCCCTTTTGACCCTCATTGACTGTAGGTGATTCATTCTCACATGTCTAGCGTGTTGAAGGAGGAACTGCTTCAGATACTCGGCCGGTGTCACCAGTTGCATCGTGATGGTCTCTAGGCTGATGTAGGTTGAACCCTCAGGTGAGGACCAGTGTGAGAGGTTGGGTCCTCTCGCAAAGGTACTACCTCTCCCCGAGGGTGCAGTCGATCTGGATTTTCAGGCAAGTATAGTCTGCCGCTTCGAGGATGATTATGAGTGATGGCCATCACTGGCAAGTATAATCTGCCTCAGGCTGTCTCTGTTTGGTTGGACTTTTTGAAGGAAAACAACAACGACCCCTTTCGGGGACCACCAAGAAGAAGAAGACCCGAACTTCCCTGGTTCGGGGGCAGGCCTGCATTGTAATCCTATTGGGTTGGGACAAGAAGATGCGCAATGCGCTTACAAAAAGGGACAGAGGCGGGACGCAGGACCAACGCTCGCCTCCCTTAAAGTGGTTGACCACTTTTAGGGATGGAGCGGAGGATGTTCAGGAACCGTGGGGGTGACTGTTTCCATAACGGTTATACTGTCTGTAGCGGTTATTGGGGTGCTGGTCAAAAAGCATCTTCTGTGTACCTGCTTAAAAGAAGAAGGTAGAATTAGTTTTCTTTAAAGTATGTAAACTGTAAAGATAAAAGTAGCACATCTTGTTCAATTTTAAAGTTTAATCTTAAGCTGAGTCGGTGAAGGCAGCCCTTTCTGGTAGAAGGCCACAGTTAAGCTGTTTTTCTGCCTGTTTATTCACCTTCTCGTTCCCTATTTATTATTTAGTTTTTATAACAGTATTTAATCCTGATGAAATTTTTAGTTGAGTCGGTGAAGGCAGCCCTTTCTGGTAGAAGGCCACAGTTAAGCTGTTTTTCTGCCTGTTTATTCACCTTCTCATTCCCTATTTATTTAGTTTTTAACAATATTTTATCCTGATGTAATTTTACTTGAGTCGGTGAAGGCAGCCCTTTCTGGTAGAAGGCCACAGTTAAGCTGTTTTTCTGCCTGTTAGTTCACCTTCTCATTCCCTATTTATTACTTTGTTTTTATAACGAGCGGTCTTAGTTTTGATTGCAATTTTTGGGCTTTTGTCGGCTTTCGCAAATTGTTCCAAGTTCGGAGATTAGTTTGCTGTCGGCTAACCGGTCATGATTTTTCGCGGCCAGGGTGGCTAGGCGGTCTTTAATGGTGGGGATATCGGCCCTTTCGTGGAGTGTTTTGGTGGGTGTGTCCCATGGGGCGCGGAGGGCAACTCTAAGCTGGTGATTTTGGACTCTCTGGAGTTTTCCCATATTTGTTTGGTTGAGGTCAGTTAGTATGATTGCACCGTATTCGAGTACTGGGTGCACAAAGGATTTGTATAGTTTGAGTAGGGTGGACTGGTTGGCCCCCCATGAAGTTCCCTTAAGCATTTTCAGTAAGTTAATTCGTTTGGTAGATATTTTTGCCATGCCATTGGTATGTTTGTTGAAGGACAGTTTTTGATCAATGGTGATGCCCAGGAATTTTGCTTCTTTGCATTCTGGGAGGGTGTTATCCATAAGTTTTAGGTCAAAATCCCGTTTAGTTGTCTTGCAAGTAAAGGTGATTCGTTGGGTTTTATTGGCGTTTAGCTTTATTCTCCATTTGGCACACCATTGTTCAAGCTCATCGAGAGCGCGTTGCAAGGGTTTTTGGAGCAGATTGGCCGTATTGTTAGAGTCCCAGAGGCCCTTATCATCCGCGAATTGGGAAACCTGGACGTGGTCGTCGATAAACATTGCTCATTTCCACGAAGATTATATAGCTAATACTTCTAACAGCTACAAAAGGATTATTGCATTGAAAGCACACATCCAATTGATGCATGGAAGATCAAACAATATTACAGTCAAAACATATAACCAGAAACAAGATAACTACAGTCCAATATTACAGTCAAAACATGACATATTGGTATAACTGTCAAAACATGATGGCCACACCAAGCTAAATGTATCACTGTCAGAACTTCATTAACAATCAGTACAACAAGAATTAAAACCTAACAAGCTGATTATATTACTGTTCAAACATACCAACATAAATCAGTTAGATTAGAGAAATTGCAGAAATTAGTTGGGTTTTTTACAAAAAAAAAAGAAAAAAGATTCAAATGTCCTTTCCATTTTTTCCTACCCCATGTACCATTTTTTCCTCCCCCCATGTACTGTTTTTTCCTACCCCACGTACCATTTTTTCCGGGGGTGTCAAAAATGTGTACCATTTTTTCCTGTACCGTTTTTTCCTGTACCGTTTTTTTCAGGGAACGTTTATGAATCTATTTTTATGAATTTTCCCTGTAGGTAATGAAAAAAGAAGTTTTCGTCCTGTCGGGATTCGTCTTCTTGGGATATTTCAGCCATTCGTGTTGTTGGAATGACACCTCTCGTACATCTTACAAGTATAAATAGTGGACATAAAGTTTAAGATGGGGCAGGGTAGGAATTTTTTTTCATGGGGGGGGGGAGGGGAGCATGTGGTACGCCACTGATTCATACCCATGATCACCGTAACAATCCCCTAGAAAAAAAAACATAGTGGGCCTAATGCAAGTACTACATTGGGAATAAATAAAGGTAATATTCCCATGCAGTTGCGGCTTCTTAACTTTTAACATGTTTCCTTTTTACAATATTTGTTGTGAAGCAATCTCTTCCGTTAAACCCACTTCTACTGTATACCCATCTACATGTAGATCCATCCATAGTGTATTTCAAACTGAGAAAAATGTCAAGTATGCCAGCTCATTGAGATCGTTCCGATGAGGTGTCATGGGATATGTTTTGAGCAAAAAGTGAAAGAATTTAGTCATGTCTTGCAAGTATCAACTCAGGAAAACAGTAATTGAAATGCAATATATAACGTAATGTTGACACTTAATTTCCACACATATCGTGAAGATGAGTGATTAACTGCTCCCCGAGTGTAGCTTTTTGGAGATTGATAGCTAGAAACCTCATGTTCGATGTAAAAATGGTAAAAAGGAAAAAATAAGTAATTTTGGATTTAGTATCGACATTGAAGCCCATCGCCATCCAAATTTTTCAACTCTTTCTCAACATGTTTCTTTACATTTGTATTCATGTATTTCTAAGTTACACATTTTTAAGACGTATTTGCAGAGGGAGAGTGACTCTAACATGTGATTTGATTACGTTTAGAGTGGGCGGGGCGTGGTTGTTGAACATAAGATCAACAGTCCTCACTCGATATATGAGTACCTATGGCGACTGATATTCAGACATATCGCAAGAGGATTGGTCGGTACAATGGGGGAAAGTTCTGTTATGTGATTATGGAATGAGCTCAGTGGAAAAAATATCGATTAGTAACTTTGGTCATATAGGTTTTGTCTTAATAATTTATCACTTACTCATCCTGGGTGGAGATATTGAATTAAATCCTGGTATGAAAGATAATATATCCATAGTTCACTTGAATGTAAGAGGCCTACATCATAAAGCATATATAGTAGATGCAGAGGTGGGCCAATTTGATGTGATCACATTAACGGAAACATTTCTCTCGGCAGATGTCCCAATGAACAAAATTGCAATACCCGGGTTCCACTTTCCCCCAATATGACAGGATCGTCCAGATGGCCATGGTGGGGCCATAGTGGTATACATTAAAAGTAGTTTAATTTTTAAAGCTCGCACTGATCCCCTTGTTCCCAGGGTGGAGGCCGTTTGGGTTGATCTACGAAATTGTAACCAAAAATACTTATTGGGAGTTTTTTATCGTCCTCCATCAAGCAATAATTTAGAGCGGTATAAAGTGGAAGAAATGTATTTATCCGCTCTCTTACATGTTACCTTGATGGGCCATTTCTTGAAAGAAAAATACAAATGAACATGGTAACGTCATTGTAATGGAATAATGTTGTGTTTTCGAACATATTTTTATGTTTATTGGTCGAGTTTTCGATCAGGAGTTTATTTGCGTAACTATATAATATCGATGCACCACTCACTGCTATCCGCTGATGCATGTCGTCGGCATTCTGTTTGAAGTATGGTTTTCCCACTCATCCATAATTAGCCTCGATAGGCAGGTGGTGGACCCATTTATTACAGAGTGATCACCGGGTGTGACAAAGATGTGTTTTAAATGGAGCGTACAGGTAATGTCTGTCACTATCTAAGTTTTCAGGTAATATTCAATTTGAATGTTGTATCCTTTCTGGCCTCATTAATAGACCTTCGCATTATTCCAGCAATTACTGACTTTGGCAATGCAATAACAAAATTTTTAACAAAAGGAAAATGGACAGCTTGAAACGGGAAAGGTGAGTGGGTAATTCGCAGCTCTTATCCAATCAGATTGCCTTGTACTTGGCATTCAGTTTCATGTGTATCTGCATTATGCTACACATATATTATGTACCACTTATTTCTTGTGCCAAAGTAGGGCTGCATGGTATACCAGTAATTCGATATTTACAGATACTAAGCCAATACCTGTATGGTTTTGAAAGTACCGGTATTCCACAAATTACAGTACTGTATCACATTATCGATGCTGAAGTCAAAAAAGTAATAATAACTGAAGAAATGTTGAACATCACTCCCATCACACCACTCAATATTTATCATCAATAATATTTCAATTTTCAAAATTTTCAGAGTGTGTTAAAAATTTGAAACAATACTTTGGGTGCGTTTCCGTGAACAATCTGGATTAATCTGGATTGGTAATCGTGATTGAGAAACAGTTTTTCAAAGGAACGATAATCTGTTACCATGCAAGTGAAGTTCGGATGAATATGGCCTCAAATGAGGAAGTGGTCATTGCAACCTGTATGGAAGAGCTTATGTACAGTGACTATACTGAACTTGTTTTTACACTGCTTGCAGAAACCTTTGAAACAGCGAGCTGCTTGTTAATTGATACTGAATAAAAAAATACTGTTTATAGAAGCTGATGTTGGATTTTTTTAGTTTTCAGTGGAAACCCGGACTGGCAAAGTCTGTGTGTTTTTTGTTTTTTTTCTTTTGGTTTTTTTTTTTGGGTGGCGGGGGAGGGGGTAGTGGCTTGTTGCTTTTGTTTTCAATTTTTTTTTTTTTGTTCTTTTTTTTTGGGCGGGGGTGGGGGGGGGGGAAGGGGGATCATTTTCCCACAGACGCCCACGATATGATTTTTTTTTATAAAATTAACTTGACAGCTTTTGGCCATTTTATAGAATGTTGTAGCAGTGATATATGCCACAGGCACTCGATGTATTATCAGATTTTATCAATTTTAATAATATATTATCAATACTAAAAAATAATATAAATATATATTTTATAAAAATTGATAAAATCCGATAATACATCGACGAGTGCCTGTGATGTATGCAGGTATGGTAACTACAATGTGGAAGAAATTCATGAATATGCCAATAATAGACAAAATACATGTACTTAGAATTAATGTTCCAGAAAATGTTGGACTAATGCGGCATGCCTACACATGACTACCAGCAGGGTAATGGTAATGCTATGTGATAAGTTTGTAGGTTGAAATTTTACGTGTATGTTTATTAGTATGATTTAACTAAATTGTCACATTTTATGTTTCTTGACTTTGCATGTATACTTGGCATTACTTGTATCTCGGTGGAAAATTGGCCAAAAGAGAACAAAATAAATTACCCAATGCCAACCCCTTGGCAGTGGTGGCACTAGTATTTCCCCGACAGTGGGTACTGACGCCCACGACAAAGGGGCTAGGTATATACTAGTCTGTAAGATGGCTATATACTGCCTCTCTCCCACCCGGGGCTCAAGCAATGGGGGTGGGTGAGGGGTACTGTATATCCTTCTCGCAAAGGCTATGTTATACCCCAGAAATAATTGTGAGATTGGATATAAGATGGTATTATTCATTTATTTATTTATTTATTATTTATTTATTGGTGTTTAAGGGCACTGTCAACATCTAAAGCTATATTGTGACCACAACATATGCATAAAGTCAAGTTCGGTCAATCGTTTACACGTATTTTGGCTAGAGGACTGGTACAGGCAATTGGTTATGGACCCTATTATACCATTAAAGCTGAACATGTTTTCCACAGAAAACCAGCATTGTTCTACCTCCCAGGATTCCCAGGGTTCCCAAAATGTTTAGAGTCATATGAAGCTATTTGTTGCGTATAGATGAGGAGGGAGAGAGGGAAGGGTCTGGTAGTAGAATACCACTTTTGAAACATTAATAATAGTCACAAAGATGAGAAAGACACTGTTTCGGAATTGAGAAGTTTCAGTATCAAATTTCATAGAAATGCATCAGATTTAATTCAGATGAATATTTCCGAAATAGCCCTCCGTTAGGTTCACGCCCTTGCCCTCTTATCATCCGGCATTCCTGCTTACACAGTTCGCAAACATTCTCCTGGCAACCTTATCAGGGCTTGTTCTTCATCGTGCCATATCCTATTTTTGGAAACTTAACTGTTTCCCGTATCGGATGTATTAACCGCATTCTTTTATCCCGGTCTACAAGTCTATGTAATACTCTTTACTACTTCAGGTCTCCCCTTTTGCAGCACACCGATAACCCCTAGGAAGTAAGAAGACATATAGAGACTGGAGGACCTCTGAAAGAAGTGATAAGGGGTCTTACATAGACTTCCCTGATCCTTTTTATGGGTGAGGTACCCCATCCACCCTCCCCCTTTTGGATCTCCCCATTCTGGGTAATACATCACTTGTTACAATTCCCAGAATAATACATTGTCCAGAGTGTAATCCTGACTTCACCCCCCCCCCCCCCAATTATTATCAAACGTTCTTGATAGTAGGGTGTGGCACCACCCACCTATTTAAGTCCCTCGGCGGGCCATCAACTTAAGGCTTAGTTATGTACACATGCATCACAATGCAATAGCTTGTTGTGATATCCCATGTTTAAAGTGGATTCAGCTCCAAATTGCGAATGCATGGTTTACGTGGAAGGACGTTCATAGGATAAATATTGAAGATCTCTATTATAAAACCCGACAGCAGACCAAACCAAGACTATAGCCTACCAGATTTCGTTGTCAACTAAGTTTGAACTTTAACCCGTATGAATGAAATCATCCCTCGCAGAGCCGTAAATCTGGAGGAGGAGGTGGGGGAAGGAGGGTATTGCACCCTCTGCAAATACTTTGTGTCTCCTGTTAGCAGGGCAGTGCATGGTTGGTCAGGCTGGCACAATTGAGGAGATCTACCCTTTTGTTCCATGAACACAGGTTTAAAATTTTTGATATATACAAATACTGGTCGCATGAGTGTTGACTCTTTCCTGACACGATTTTAAAAAATGTTATCCTCTTACTGAAAGTAATCCCAATTTTTCAATTATTTACTTCCCTACCATAGTTTATGGCACCTCAAAGGAACAAGCTCGTTCAATGAAGGTTCATAAGCTACATTTTGAAAGAAATATGAAAAATTGATTTGAAAGGCAACTTTTTGTTTATTACGCTTTCGTATTTCCACTTCATTAACTAAACAGTTTAGCTGAGGTAGATGGCTAGTTTGTACAGTACATAATATTCATTCATTTTATTGACATGCAAAGCATTTAGTTAAAAGGTTGGAGGAGTGGGTAATTGAATTGGGCAACTTGTTTAACAAGAGCATTACACTAGAACAACGATGCATCCTCCCGTAAATTTGGGGAGCCTAGTTATGGACCTAGGGGGCACAGTGGCATTGTCAGATCACCATAGTTAAGTAACGTCGAGCCCGGTTAGTTCTTGGATGGGTGACCGTCTGAGCAATCGAATCGGACTACTGTGTTGTGTCCTTGGGCAAAGCACTTAACCCTGTTGTCCACATGGGGGCACGATGACGCCGTGTACTATGGCGCGCACTGCACGTCGATGATGCGCATGTCTTCAACCAATCTAACCCTGCCTGTGCTGCAGTGCGGAGTTCTGATGTTGGGGAACTGGCAGTTCGTAAAACTGTCACCGACCATGGCTGTTAAAGTGTCGTTAAACCTTAATAAATAAATAAATAGTTACAGACCTTATCGCTCTGTAATATCTAGTTGAATGCTATGCTCGGGGCTGATTTATTACTAGTGACATACCACTAGTCTTTCCAAAATTATTTGCGTAGTCCAACTTCAGTTTCCCCACTGCACCCCAGCATCCAATTCAGGTAGTATAATCTGCATCGTTAACAGTGAGGATGGGTGTTAGTGTGGATAAGTTCTTTGATGAGCTTTAAAGACGGTCGAGTATCACAAATAGAAATTTGTTTTTAATTTTTCTTCCCCATGGGAGCCGTGGGAAGTGGAGCAGTGCTCAGGCCAAAATAGGTCCCGACAGGCAATGCCCAAAATGGAAATCTCTGATATATGCAAGATCAACCTTCGATCGGTTAAACCCATCCCAACTCCAATGATGTGGTCACAATCAGCATCAGATGCACGTGAACAAGAGACCTCGGGTACCAACAGGCAAAAAAAATGAATAAATCATTAAATGGTCATATTTTTTAATCATTTCGGCAGAAGTGTGTCTCCCATTGGACTAATAAATTTCACAATATAGGCAACAAGTTATATTTTGTGACATTAACTACAATTTTAACAATAATTTATTACTGTTTATCTCATTCTGGTCATTCTCCTTTCTTAACGATCAGAAGTTTTTTGGTGTAATTCTTTTTGTAACAACTAATCATGTCAGGATTGGTCTTCAATTCACCTTTTCAGTTGGATTATTCGGATTGTCAATCCAGATTATTAAAAGTTCACTGGAATGCTTCAATTAATAATCTGACCTTACTGCACACACTCAGTCAATCCAGATTGTTCACGGAAATGTACCCTTTGATATATTCACTGAACATGAAATATTTCCAAATTACGAACATTTAATCACTCTCCACAAAATATATTATAATTTTATTATGAATTATCACAAATTATCTAAAAAATACTTCACGATATCCATTGACTTGATGGGTAATGAGGAATATTCCCCAGTAGCTTCCTAAATGAAGTCACGCTATGGTACATCAACCCGCCTTCGATACTGTTAAAGCGATTCAGTGCCGACTTTACCAATACTACCAGAAGTCATACTATTGCAAGCCATTCTAGTGATTCTATGAGTGAAAAAATTAGATGCATAATGATAATAAAATAATAAAATAAATAGATGTATAGAAAGTGACTCCAAGAGGGATATTGAGCCTTGAACTGGGTAACTTTTCTGAAAAGCCTTGTTGATCGATTCGCCCAGTATGTTTAATTTTGGATGAGTCAGCACACTCAATTCCAAATTCTCATTGCAAAATGACATTTAAAATGTTCTAAAAATTAACATTAATGAAAAATATGAGAATTTGTACATGTAGTATTATGTATTATAATTAAATTTCATCTGTGAGTTGAATAATTTGTTTGTTAAATTATCGTGGGAAAGTGGGACCATTTTTTTCTGTTTGAGTGATTTGGTACAGGCTTGAAAGAACGATCAGCTGATCTTTGTTATTGTTTTGAAACGTATGTGTTTGCAGTTGAATAATATTTTTAGGTCCGCACTCATGAGATAATTCCCAATATTCACTAAAATTGTAGATATCCTCTACATATTTGCAGGCTGTAAATTTCAGCATTAGGCTATTTATCAAAAGAATTAAAAACGTGTTTGCTTTTTTGTTTTGTCATTGACCTTTAACCAGTTACATCTACATGTCACAGGATTTTTTTAATGTCGCATGGGTGTCTGTCAAACATGGAAAGAAATCATTCCAAATTCAAACTCTTCCCCGTCTTGTAACTGCTGTTGTGAAGTGCCAGTCAATCACAGAACAGAATGATTCATTGAATAAATGATAGATGAGAATTTGCATTTGTTTTTTCTTTAACTCTTTACCCAATGCAGACGATATCAAAATTTATTATTTTAAAAATCATTTTTTAAATTTTTAAAAAAAATTTCAACAAAACCATATCATGTGACCCCTCATTGGAATGAGCTCATTCCAAAGAGGAGTCACATATGGTTTTGTTGAAATGTTTCGAAAAATAGTATATATATATTTCATATTTTCGTGCAAGATATTTAAATACAGTACTGACGAGAACTGTGTAAAAGATCTCATACTAAAACACAAAAAATGTCATTCAGTCAATTTTTCCAACTGAATTTGTACAACTGTACAACACATGAATTACATTTATAGCAATCTGAAGATGATCATCAGTCTCAGTGACTCATACTGGTATATTGTGGTATTTTTTTAATACCGGTGTTCGATCCCCATCCGGGACGACAAGCATTTGTGTCCTTGGGCAAGGCACTTTATCCCAGTTGCCTACATGGGGCACGATGATGCCGTGTACTAAGGCATACTGCACGTTGATGGTGCACATGTCTTCAATTCGTTGAATTATGCAGCAAAGTGGAGAGGTTTTCTTCCGTTGGTGTATGGATCAGTCGATAGACATATATGACTCATCTATTCCATAGATGGCCAATTTCCTGGTCTACCTGTTTGACGAACTCAAACTGCAGCCCATCACTATTAAGGGCTATAGGTCTATGTTATCAGACACTTACGCTCATCATGATAACTTGTCTATTGGATCAGATACTTCTTTATCCAAGCTAGTTAGAAATTTCTCTATTAATAGACCTAGAACCCTCAGATTAATTCTTAAGTGAAATTTGGCTTGGGTTCTGTTGATGCTTCAAGAAGCTCCTTTTGAGCCGTTAAATGTAGAGTACAAATTCTTGACCTATAAAACGACGTTTCTCTTAGCCTTTGCATCTGCTAGAAGAGTCTGTGAACTTCATGCATTATCTGTTGATGAATCTCATTACCATAGTGTGGGTAATACTATTACCCTCACTACAGAAGTGGGGTTTCTGGCTAAGAATCAGATTCTGGATAAGCGGCCGGAGCCTATTGTCATTAAAGCTTTACCGTCATCGCATAACCATAGACCTTTGCTGTGTCCAGTCAGAGCTATGTGCATTTATAAACGTCGATCAGATTTTATTAGAAAGGGAAGAAAACGTTTCTTTCTTTCTTTGATTCCTAACAGAAAGGATATTTCTGTTCATTCTGTCGCTAGATGGATTCAGTTGGCAATACTTCGGATTAACGTTCTATCAACAAGCTTACAGCGCACGAGGTTAGAGCACTGTCCACTTCTTGGGCTTATTCTAACAGTATAGCCATTACTGATCTTATGAAGGCTTCTTACTGGACTCAGCCCTCTTCATTTACCAAGTCCATCTCCGGTGACCTTAGATCTTTGGGTCCTCTTTCTGTTTCTCAGAATGTCGACCATTAATGTTACATCTATAAGGTCTTTAGGTAGTCTGCTCAAGCACTGACGCCGTTCCGCTGCCCTCTTCGTTCTGAGGAATTTTACCTCAGAACAAGGGGAAGGGGGGGGGGGGGGGGCAGTTTTTCCCTTATGATTATCTGGCTTTATAGTGAGAAGCAAGGGAATGCCGCCCCCAGTGACAGTAATCCTGTGTCAGTGTAGTTTTAATGTGTAGCTCAGTGTGAAGCAATAACTATGTCTCATTTATGTACTGTTTTTAAAGTGTAGCTCACTGTGAAGCATTTGTATATGTTATGTGTCAAACGAGCGTTAATATACAATCCTTGGACACTTTTAAATGAGTATAAAGCGTCTCATTCTCTGGACCAGTTTTATATTTTGGCTTCCTTCACCGGATTAGCATAACAGGCTATGCTGGCATTAAATGGAGAAATTAAATATTATGTAATTATCAATTACATTGTTGGTGTTATGCCTTTCTCTTTTCTCATAAAAGAGAAAGACATATACAATTCCAATGTTTATCCTTTACTGAAGTATTTGAGAGATTGGATTTTCCTTTAAGTCCTAGGCCCTCCAGGGTTTTTATGAGTCAGCTAGTCTGGGCCGTTGGTTGTGGTATAAAAATATGATAAATTTTAAGTAATTTGTATATTTTTTATACTTACCAATGGACCAGACGGGGATGGCGCTCCCATGAACACATTGGAACTCAGGGGACGATATTTTTATACCACAACCAATGGCCCAGACTAGCTAGTGCTAACTCAAATTAATCCAGGGCGAAACACAAATTTTGCCCCCAATCCCCTAAATTTGCATGAAGAATCAAAAAAATTAAGTCCTAGATGGTTCTCCATACTTTTGAGATCTGTGCATGCGCTGTATCCAGGAAGGTACTGAAATTGGCACCAACCATCATTCTTTCTACAATGCCTTCTAAATGTTATAATCAGCGGGGAGATATGAGTGCCCACTCATGGCTAGGGCCATTTGGTTGGCGATAAAATGTGTTCGTTTTGTTGATAGTTGTAAAATGAATTGCTGAGTGTCCTTCTAATAATTGTTTTTATAGACGTGAAGGCATGTAATAAACAAAGAATGACACACGCATGTGAATAGGTTAATCGATATGGCACAAGTGCCAGTGTGGAAGGATAACACGAGAGGCCGTACGGAAGGATAAAAGTGCGGCCTCTCATTTTATCCTCCCACGCTGGCACTCGTGCCATATCGATTAACCCATTCACATGGTTTGTTGTTCTGTGCATGTAATACAAATTACTTACTTTTGTGTGCCAGCTGCTTTTTCTTGTGGAATGTCAAGGACACTTATCATGGACAGTTTACCACTGTTGTCTTGGCTGAACAATGTTGGCACACAGCTAAAGCCCTAAATATAATTCAAGAAGAGAATTAATAAAACTGTAGATGCTCCCAGAAGGTGTTGCTATTCTTGTATAATACTGAAACAACTAAACACCCCTCCATCTCTAAATGTAGAAAAGTGCATGCTAAAGTAAGGCAACTATTCTAAGCGACAACTCACCCAAGTGAAAACCTGTCCTTAAAGTTATTTAACCCTTTACCTAACAAATCGGCTGCATCTGAACAAGTAATTTTCAAATTAAGCAGTTGAAAAAAAAAAATTTCAACAAATGGGAAAAATTCACTGGAATGAGCTTGTCTGGAATACCAATTGTCTTGAATTCCATACAATATATTAATATTACAGATAGAAAATAGATAATTAATAATATCTATTATCTGGAATATGAAAAAATTTAAAGTAATTTATATATTTCTTATACTTACCAGTGACCCAGACTTAGATTGCGCTAACCCAAAAATATCTAGGGCCAAACACAAATTTTGCCTCCCAATCCCCAAAATTTGCATGCAAAACCGAAAATTAGAAGTCCTATCTGGCCCTCCATACATTTACCCTCCGCGCATGCACAGACGCCAGGAAGTCACCGAATCTGGCGCCAATCATCATTCTTTGTAAAAAAGATAATAATAATTCAGTGGGGAGGTATGAGTGCTCAGTAGTGCCCACTCATGGGAGGGCCATTCCTGTCTGGGTCATTGGTAAGTATAAAAAATATATAAATTACTATAAATTTTTTCATATTTTTATACTGTAACCAATGACCCAGACTTAGCAGAATCATAAAAAGGTGGAAGGCCTGGAACTTCCGAAATAGTAGATCAACATAGATCAAATCCTTCAATCCATGATGAAGAAAATTAGAATAATTAGTATTTACATGTATGTCTCTTTATATCATAATAGAAGAGACATGTCCTAATATGGATCCCAATTATGTAAATCCTAAATGTGAGCATGAAATCATGTTAATTAGGATGTAACAAATAAACAATTTTTAAGACTAGTCTGGACAAAGCCCTAAAAATTAGGATGGCATATTGAGAATGAGAGAAACTTGCCCATAAACCTACGCCAAACAATAATACTACAGCTGATCACCAAATGTTAAAAAATTTATAGTAATTTATATATTTTTTATACTTACCAATGACCCAGACACAGCTGGTGCTAACTCTTAAAATTCTAGGGCCAAACACAAATTTTGCCCCCCAATCCCCAAAATTTGCATCTAAAACCAAAAGAAATCATGTCCTGAAGGTCCTCCATACTTTGCCTTCACTGCGCATGCGCAGTGTCAAGGGCATCCCGAAATTGGCGCCAATTATCATTCTTACAAGCAGTGCCTGGTCAGCGCTATGTACTCAGTGGGGAGGTATGAGTTCCCAACTCCTGGGAGGGCCATCCCCATCTGGGTCATTGGTAAGTATAAAAAATATATAAATTACTATAAATGTTTTAACATTTTTATACTGTACCAATGACCCAGACATAGCTGAATAGTAAAAAGGCTGGAGGGCCTAGGACATAGAGGAAAATCCAATAAGCTCAACTATATAAATAGAATCAACCCCTCGAGGAGAAAAGGAGTATTAGGCTTTACATGTATCTTTCTTATTTTATGATAAATTAGAAAGACACAACACCCTCCATAATTGAGCATAATAACATTCCTGTTCTCTATTAACATCCAGTATAAACCCTTATACTAATTATTTTTAAAGTAAGCCAACAAATAAAGTTAGTCCAGAGAATTGAGACTCTTTATAGTCTCTTAAAAGTGTCCGAGGATTGTATATTAACGCCCGTTTGACACGTGACAGATACAAATGCTTCACACCGAGCTACACTTTAAAAAAATGACATGAATGAATTTTAACATTAATATTACACTTTAAAACCATCCCGGTAACGACTCAGAATTACTGACTCCGGAGGAGGAATCCCCTTGCTTTTCACTATAAAGCAGGTGACCTAAGGGAACCCCCCCCCCCCCCCCCCCCCCCCCGCCCCTTCCCCTTGCCCTGGGTCAAATAGCCCAGAGCGAAGAGGGCAGCAGGACGGAGTCACTGCCGGAACAGAAAGCCTGCATAACTACAGTTGCAACTGTTTAGTGGACAACATTCTGAGCAACAGATAACGGACCTAAACAATGCAGGTCTCCAGAAATGGACTCAATATTTCTGAGATAAAAATTCGTGAATGTGGATGGCTGAGACCCATATGCAGCCTTCATTAAATCTGTAATAGCAACACTATTTGCGTAAGCCCAAGATGTAGAAAGAGCTCTTACTTCATGAGCCGAAATCTTAAGCACAGACTGCTGAGTTGAAGAGTGATTATCATAAGCAGTACGGATAGTTAATTGAATCCATCTAGCAATAGAATGGACCGAAATGTCCTTTCTATTAGGCATCAGAGACAGAAAGAAGCGTTTTCGTCCCTTTCTGATAAACTGAGATCTTTGTTTATAAATACGTAAAGCTCTAACAGGACAGAGTAAAGGCCTACGCCCATCTGAAGATGGAAGGGCCTTAATAACAATAGGCTCCGGATATTTATTAGGAGCCTGATTCTTAGCTAAAAATTCAACATTAGTAGTAAAGGTAATAGTGTTCCCGACACTACGATAGTGAGAATCGTCCACCGATAGTGCATGAAGCTCACTGACTCTTCTAGCAGAAGAGAAAGCTAAGAGAAATGCTGTCTTATAAGACAAGAATTTGAAATCTACTGTCCCAAGAGGCTCAAATGGCTTTTCTTTCAGTTTAAGAAGAACCCAAGCTAAATTCCATTTAGGAATTAATCTAAGAGTTCTGGGTCTATTTATCGAGAAGTTTCTAACTAATTTAGATGAAGAGACATTAGAATCAATTTGTAAACTATAGTGGTGTGCATAGGTATCAGATAACATAGACCTATAACCTTTAATAGTAACAGGCTGCAGTTTGATCTCGTCAAACAAGTATACTAGAAAGTTTGCAATGTCTGGTATGGAGGGATCAAAAACATCAACAGAATGATCCCTACACCAACGACAAAAGACCTTCCACTTAGCCGCATAGTTTAGCGAAGAGGAGGTCCTCCTACAGTTAGAAATCGCGTCCACTGCTCGTCCTGTAAAATGCTTGCCATGCAAGAAGGACCGCACAACGGAAATACGTGAAGGTTGAGACCTTGCAGGTTGTGATGAAGTTGATGCGACTTCCCCTGCGAAAGAAGATCCTCTCGTGGAGGAAGTTTTCGCGGTAAGTCCCACAGCAGACACCTGAGTAGATTTATCCACGGTCTCTGTGGAGACAGAGATGCTACCAACAGAATTTTGCATTGAGATTGTTTTATCTTTAGCAATATTTGCTGAATTAACGGCGCTGGTGGATACGCATATCCTATCATTCCGTCCCACGAGATTGATAGCATTCCGTCCCACGAGATCGATAGAGCGTCTACTGCATATGCTCGGGGATCCGGACATGGTGACACATACGTCTGCAACTGATTGTTGAGTTGTGTCGCAAATAAGTCTATCATTGGCCGTTCCCATTGGTAGCAAATCTGATTAAATACCTGTTTGTTGAGAGTCCATTCTGACGGCAACAAGCGACCCTTCCGTGAAAGGGAGTCTGCTAATACATTCAGACGACCCGGAATATGATGGACCGAAAGTAGAACTTGGTGTTCTAGAACAAACAGAAGGATTCTTTCCGTTAAATTGAATAACGGAACGGAATGAGTGCCTCCCTGGTTCCGGATATACGCCACTACTGTCGTATTGTCGGACAGGATTTGGACATGTGCTTTCTGAATAATGTTCATCCAAGTAATGCAAGCCAAACTGACATCATTTCCTTGATGTTTATGTGCTTGCTTAGAAACTGCGGATCCCAAAGATCCTGGCACTTCGAATCCGTTGGGATCAATGTTGCATCCCAACCTGTTTGACTGGCATCCGTCATAATCGTAAAACCCGGATCCGGCAACTGCAGTGGAACTCCCTGAGTCAACCACTGAATGTCTGCCCAAGTCTGAATCTCTTGTTTCACTTGATTTGACAAGAGAACGTCTATATCGAGCGAATGAATCTTTACACTCCAATTCTGAGTCAAGAAAATTTGGAGAGGACGAGTGCGCAACCGCCCCATCGGAATGAGATCCGCAGCGGCTCCGCACAGACCTATCAGTCTCATGAACTCCCTCGCTGTGACTTTGTCTGAGTGAAGACAATAGCGAGCGTAACAACTGATTAATTTCGCTCTGGTTAACGGCAGATGAACGAGATTGTTGTGCGTCTCGAAGCTCATTCCCAAATGAGTGAAGGACTTGGACGGCACCAGATCCGACTTCTCCTCGTTTATAATAAAACCGAGACGTCGGAGTAATAGAAGCAGATTCTGCACATCGTTCTGAAGCGTTAACTCGTTGCCGTACCTCTGAAGAATGTCGTCCAGGTAGGCCAACGTTACCGCAGACGAATGAGCTTGGAAATGTATCATTACCGAGTTCATTATTCGAGTGAAAGCCCAGGGCGCTAGGTTCAAACCGAAGCACATCGCCCGGAATTGATATACAACTCCTAGGACTGCGAAGCGTAGATACTTTCTGAATGTCGGATGTACCATGACGTGAAAGTACGCATCTTTGAGATCTATGCTTGTAGCATAGTCGTTCACCCGAATACTCGCTCAGACCGATCGAATCGTCTCCATATAGAACTTCGGAGCGACGATCAGCTTGTTTATCCAGCTCAGATCTATGACTGGATGGAACGAGCCGTCTGGTTTCGGAACCTGAAGCAGATGGCTGTAGAAACCCGGAGATTCCGGGTCTTCTACGACCTTTACCGCGTTCTTCATCAAAAGAGACTGTACTTCTGATAAAAGAGCATCTCTTTTCTGCGGATTTGAAGCCGAGTCCATTTTGGACTTCGAGTTAATGGAGGCTTTCGTTTGAAATGACCCCTCAGACCCAGGGGTCATCCGTAATCAACGCCCACTCGTTTGTAAAACTTGATAATCTTCCACCCACCGGAACACGATAGAGGTTCAAACCATCACCTCCTGGACCTGCGAGGCCTGCGGAAGGAGAAACTACGTCCTCCACGACCCACACCTCGTCCCGTCGACCTCGGGACGTCAGACCAGTTGTCTCGGCCAGAATAACGTCCCGTACGTGAGTCGCTGCCTTGACGGTCTCTAGAATAAGACCTAGAGGACATATAAGAACCTCTATAGGAACTTCTCTTGGGCGTACTTGTCCCAGAAGTGTCTTACTCTTTTCTGCTGTATCCGACTTTTTGGAAGCGGATTTAAAAAGCAGAGAATCCGAACCTTTCGTAGTTATCTTATCATAAATTGCTGAAAGCTTGCCGTCGAAGAGAAGCTCTCCGGAGACCGAAGCGACTCTGAGAGAGTTCTTCACCTTACTATCCACGCACGTGGATGTAGCTAGGGCTGCGTCACGTCTAACCAACTCCAGGTTTGCCACTGAAAGGGCGGAGTTATACATGGAATAAGCTACTGCCCTTGAAAGAAGTCTTAATGAGGATTGTATATCCTGGAACTCTTTCCCTTGAAGACGCAATGATAACGCCTTAGTAAGGTGGTCTGCGTATGATAAAGTGTCTAAGCTTGCTCTGTTAGACATTATTGTCGTTTCCAACGTCGCGGTTGGAATAGACATAGACGACGGTAAAGACAATTCCAAGTCTTCCGCCTCGTCGTCTAGACGCAGAGGAACTCTCGGTATGCCCTGTCCTGCAGTTTCGAATTTATTCCTTGAATTGATGAAAGGCAGACTGGTCGCCGTGGAATCCCTGATTGGCGAAGCTGACTGGATATCCGTGGTCACGTAGCCAAGGTGCGGTCGTGTGCGCTGCTGAGAGGATGAGGAAGCCTTTTGGACAGTCTCTCCGGACTGTCTATATAACAGAGCATCCTGAGCTGCAGACGTATGCTCCGAAAGCGAAAAATTTTGTACCACAACATCTGGTCCCAGATGTTGTTGTACGAGATAGGGGCTTCTCTCGCCTGCAGCTCGGATGGACCTGGACGAGCTAGGAACCGGACTACTAGTCTTCCTCCGTTCTCTCCTCTGATCCGCCGTCACTGGGTGTGCACCTTGTATATTTATAGTGCTCACATCACCCAAATCTCCTTCCTGGACCGCAACGGACGAACCCGGCTGCCGAACCATTCAATGAATGGACGCTACACCGGGCGAGCTAGCGGACGTCAATGCCGTCGATCCTACTAGGGACCTCTTAGGCAATTGACGTATCTCCATGAGCACTTTTCCCGCTAGCTCTTCATTTGATTGTGACGACGGAGGCACACTTTTGGAAGACATCATGGAAACATCACCCTGTTCTTGTTCCTCTGAAATAGAGATTGATAAACTAGAGTGACCCTGCGGAGAAAGGACCGGCATGGCCCTCTCCTCGCTAACAACATACCGTGACACACATTTCCAATGTTTGTCATCCCAATATACACATACTGAACAGGAGTTAGTGCGAGTGCACTGACTACAATTAATACAATGATCATGAAAGTCAGAGGAAGATTTCCTCTTATTACAATTTGAACAATATCCTTTCATTGTGAAAAGAAAACAAAAAGTCCTAGTACTCGCACGAACCCCTGAAAACAAAGATACATAATAACATGATCCATTAACATAGAAAAAATAATTGAAATCAAAAAAAAATTTGGAAAAAATATTTTTTCAGCAAAGCCCAAGTTTCTGAAAAGTAACGTTGAGCCCCAATGGATCCCAAGTCTAAGTGTGGACAAAAATTTTAAAAATATTTTAAAAAATTAATGCAACACTTACGAATAATAATAATGTATCTTATAATGATTAAACTAGTACAAAGACAAAAAATCCCCCTCCACAGAGACTGTTGCCAATGTAAACAAGAAGTGTATAAACACCAGAAACATGACTCCAGGCACTGATAACCCTGGCCCGAAATCAGTTACCAATAATACACTATCTGATGAAAAACAGAGACTTCCAGGGAAGAAACTGCAGAACATCAGATGGTAGATGCAGAACACTACGCCTAAACACTCATGGGTGAGAACGTAAACATGGGGAAAAGAACAGAATTCATTCTGTTACCCAGCTAAATCTCCCAAGAAATTTTAGTAATAATATTACTCAAAAATATGCCAAAAGCATGGGAGAATAGCAAGGGGGGACTTAAAGGAAAAGGAGAGAGGAAACACTGAACAAGCAGTGAAACTTTATAGCAAGAATGACAACAACAGACCCATGCCTCGAAAATAGGCAACTTAACATAATTTCATTAAAAAATTTTAAGTTACAGCCCTGAATATTTTCTGTCACTCACTTTTCCTCTCCTCCTTCTATATCCTCTTTAGATCCACCATTTCTCTAATATTTATGTGTCTGGCATCATTTAAACTGAGATTTACAAGCACAAATATCAGTCAGATGTTAACTGATGAAGGTCCAAACAAAGAATGATAATTGGCGCCAATTGCGGGACGTCCTTGACAATGCGCATGCGCAGTGAAGGCAAAGTATGGAGGACCTTCAGGACATGATTTCTTTTGGTTTTAGATGCAAATTTTGGGGATTGGGGGGCAAAATTTGTGTTTGGCCCTAGAATTTTAAGAGTTAGCACCAGCTATGTCTGGGTCATTGGTACAGTATAAAAATATAGTATGAACAAAACAGCTTCCTTAATAGTTACATACCCAATAAGCCAGAGAAGTGGACAAAATGCCCCCCCCCCCCCCCCCCACCCCCACCCTTTTTGAACATATCTTCAAAAGAAAGAGTGGAGAGCTCTGGAATCAATAATCAGAACCCGAAAACGATATAAATATCGATCAGGCACTCAAAAATTAAATCATGAATAATAAATGGTGCTTCATGCCACTTCACAAGCCAAGGCTATAGCCATGATTTTGGTAAATAACATTATCTGCTACAAAATATGCACTGCAGAGAGCATATACAGGTACGACGAAATCAGTGAAATAATAATATAACATACACATACAAAAGCGAGATACGATGAACAATCTCTGCAGAGAAAACATGCTTCAAGATCATTCACAGGAGGCCTCTGTAATATTAAATCCGGTAAGAACACTCTCCAACGTGTACTATTTGGTATCTACAACTATAAACATGTGAGAATATGTGATTTGAGAACCGACAAAATAGAGACCAGGATCTAGAAATGGAGGTAGGTATGATTAACCGACTCCTAATGCAACAGAACTGCATATATGCCAATGAGGGCACCATCCAACATGACCCAAACGCATAGTATGTATGTATTAAGATATATATACGTGACAGTGTGTGAGTGTGGGGGGGGGGGGGGGAATTCGACTTCATGTCAAAACCTCCTCACCCACATTAATCATCGCTGGTACAGACAGCAATAATATAGTGACCACAAAGCTCTTTCACTTCTGACATACTCTGTAATGCCACTGAGAGCGGAGAATGATGTGAAGAACAAAACTTCCCTTGAAGAAGAAAACCCTCTTGTGGGGGAAGCTTCTGGTGAATGTACAATAACAGACACAATAACCTCAATGTAATCAATAGAAACAAATGAAGTGAGGAATACACATATCCTATCATTCATTCCCATGAAAATGGCTGAGCGTCAATTGTGCTCAAATGCCTAATACTGGCAACACAAATAATGGAAACTATTATTCCTGTGCGTCGCAAACTTAACTATCTTGAAGTGATCCTATATAAGATCATGCAATAGCCATACAGTTAGAATAAGCCCAAGATGTAGCCAGCGCTTTACTTCAGGCGCTGAAATCTTAAGCACTGACTGCTGATTAGAAGATAAATTTACCTAAGCAGTACGAATAGCTAACTGACTTATTAAACAATAGAATGAACGTAAACGTCCCTTCTATTGCAAATTAATGACAAAAGAAGAGGTCTTCACTTCTGATAAACTCTGATCTGCGTCTAAAATACATGAACTGAACTTGACCTTATGTTAAAAGATTCTCTAAAACAAAACAGGTCTAGAGTGAAAAACGTCTACCACTCCAGTTAAGAATAACTGGAGGGGACGTGTGCGTAAGCGACCCATCGAAATAACATTCATAGCCGCTCTGCACAACCACGTCCGGCGCATAAAATTTCCGCTGTTAATGAGTCAGATAACAGATAAACGCGAGCCAAATAGCTGGCTAATTCACTCTGTGAAACAACAGATGAACCAGCCAGATGAAAAAGAATTGTGGGATATGTGTATCCTATCATTAATCCCATGAGACATTATCTAGTTCACAAAACAAGTAATCTAAAGAACTTTTCTCGCTACATTGCCGAATGCTTGCTTTTCGACTGAAAGATAATCATAAATAACCTAATTATCCAGTTCCAGTCAAAAACGTTTGGACCAAGCTCTATAAAAGCCTCGAGCCACCGGCTCAGGGGTGTCTGATCAGTAACTCAAACAGACATAAACCCCCTGTCCAAGTGGCTGTATAGACAATCCTAAAGAAATATATAGGAGAGATACCTATACTATCGCTATGAGTCCTTATAGACGAACTGAATCTAGGACAACCTCTCCTCCTCTTTCTGTTGGTGTGGTCGATTAGACCCCAACTTAAAGAGTCAAGTATTGATGCTTTCTTGTAGCTTAATCCTACACAGGGCTTGCCTTGAGTCATGGCCGATTGGCCCCGGCCCCGAGATCGGCCCTGAGAGGCCCCTTTTAGGGGCTTTTTTTTCGGCCCCGACTTTTTTCTATCTTGGCTCCCAAAATCTCAGTGTTGGTAGGTTTTTAATTTTCCATTCACGTCTCATTCACGCAAGTGTGATTACAATAGAAGCAGCAGCAAATAACAGATAAAATAATAATACAAACTGTTTTTGTCTGATTCGAATTAACATCCACCTAAATCCGCATGAAAACTGAGAAAATCCCAAGATTAAACAAAAAAAAAAAAAAAAAAAATACATTTACGAGACTTCGAAAGCACGCTTGTCACTAATGGGGGAATTCCCTTCAATCCCACAATACTATGCACGGGTACATCCGATCCTAACATCTGAATAAATGCAACACTAGACACAGAAACTGCCGTCAAAATAAATGTACGAAATAAAATAAAATGTGTACCTGTGAATTCGTGGAGAGGTGGGGCGCATTCCATTTCTGAAATATCCAAAGCTATGGGGAATTTTCATGGTTTGAAATTATATAAACGGTAAACTGAAATGTTTTTTTCTCTTTGAGACAACCCCTGCATCGAAAATACACACCCCACAATATGTACGAAACATCCTAAAATTTTATCAACAAAAAATCCTAAATGTCTATAAACGAAACGTCCAACACCCACATGATGGGTCCAAGTCATTTCGTCCCCAGGATTTTTTTTTCTAAGCAAAAGCAATCAACTAAGGTCGCCATTGGAAAGAATGTAACAACATAAAATTACCCCAAAAGGCCCGACCTCAATAATATCTGGGGGACTTTTTTCAGGCCCCCCAGCAGGCCCCGACCTCAACATTTGGGGGACTTTTTTTTAGGCCCTGAACATTTTACTCAAGGCAAGCCCTGCCTACAATAATGAAAGCTTACCATCAAAGACTTAGGTATACCTGTACCTTCACTATGAGTCCTATAGACGATCTGAGTCTAGGACAACCTCTCCTTTAATGAGAGCTTACCATCAAAGACTAGAGTCACTGAAGCGACTGTAGCAAGTTATCCACCAAGTCAAATGTTAAACATCAGAATAACTCCCACTTAACAGAGATATATATATATAGGTCTGGAAAGAATTTTTAAAAGGTACAAATGACCACAAAATTCCTTTCCATATAGACGTTGCGTCACAGTACTTAAAACTGAATTACATAAGACCATGAGTCTGAATTCGCTCTGAATAAGAAATTATCTTCTCAATTGTCTGAGCGAACAGCAAAAGATGAAGGTAAGGCTACAACTAAGATCTTAGCGTGCTCATCAATGCAGAAAAACTCTCAACACATCTTCTATTGTTTTTAAAAGTATGTGAACAAACACAAACAGTTAAAATTACAGAAGATGATAAGAAACCGAATTATTCTTCCCGCAGGAAGTTAAATATGGTGTCGTCTACACAATCGAAGACCTGTGACACCTCTGTAGACTTAACCGAAAAGAGATCTTATTATCCTGCTCTTTGTCCGGATGAAGTCAGCGTCTAACTACGCTAGAGGTTTCTCATAATTACTCGCAGTATTGTAATTTACTGGAACAAGTTCAAGGAAACGATAATGTATAGTATCATATCATCCATGAGTTGTTCCGAAAGAGAAAGTTACCGTATCCCTTTCATCATTCGTCAAAATCAGTTAGAATCACGGTCACCAGCATCTGAACAGGACCGATCAAGCACCATTCAACAGCTCAAGTTTTGAGACTGACGTTGAGTGCTTCTGCCATAGCAGGAATACTGCGATTAGCTGTGCAATATGTGACAGCAAGTCCGTTATGGCGACCTGAGGAGCAGCGGTCATGAATTGCTTGTCTGCCGGCTGCTCCTGGGACCGGGTGTCCAAGATGACTATTACAGCGGACGTCCCGATGAATGAAGTCTCATCTCCTTGGCTACTAGATGGTGCGACTTTCTTCACAAAGATGGACCTTTGACGATGCATACTAGATATCCTAAGTCACTTAGCCAAGGTGCGGTCGGGAGTTATTGGTAGACGCTATGGAAGCCAAACTGTAGCCGTCCCCGGCTAAGAATTGAACTAAGCGTACCGGACAATAGCTATGTACGTAAGCTCTGACTGACTCAAGTTCCTGCCAACAACACCCGGCCCCAGATGTTGTTAAAATAGAGAGAGGGGTCTCCCTCTTACTCGCGGTCCGGAAAGACCTGAACGAGCGTACCTCAGAACTTGCTGGCTTCTTCCTTCCATCAACACAGGGTGAGCATGAATGGATTAAATAGTGCTCGCTACACCCTTTTTCTCTCTCGACTGCTACGGACATACCCGGCGTCACACCACTAGTCTACGTGATAGATCTGCCGGTTGATTTAACTGGAGACAACGGACTTAAACCTCTTTTGAAGCCTAGCCCTTGTCTAATATCATTGAGCACTTTTCCACTAGCTCTGAATACAATGCACATGCAACACATCCGGTGTCACGGTCCTCATATTCAATTTTAACCGCTTCACTGGCATCAGGGAACTGAAACCACTCATCACGGTTTATAGCCCTGTACAATATAAAGATCACTTTGTCCGTTATGTAGATATACCCGGCGTCACACCACTAGTCTACGTGATAGATCTGCCGGTTGAGCTAGCTGGAGACAAGGGACGTAAACCTCCTTTGAAGCCTAGCCCTTGTCTAATACCATTGAGCTCTTTTCCACTAGCTCTGAACAGAATGCACATGCGACACATCCGGTGTCATGGTCCTCATATTCAATCTTAACCACTTCACCGGTGTCAGGGAACTGAAACCACTCATCGAGGTTTATAGCCCTGTACAATATAAAGATCACTTTGTCTGTAATGTAGAGGAAACCATAAGACTAGCCGACCCCGGCTGCCTATTAGACAGGACATCCCGGACAGAAGGCATGGACGTATACTCTGACTGACGCAAGTTCCTACCAACAACACCTGTCCCCAGATGATGCTGTAAGAGAGAGAGGCCTCTCTCTTGCTCGGGGTCCTGGGTGACCTGGACGAGCGTGCCTCAGAACTTGCCAGTTTCCTCCTTCCGTCGTCGCTGGGTGAGCATGGTTGCATATTATCATAGTGTTCGCTCCACCCTATATCATCTCCTAGCCCAGATCGGATACACCCGGCGTCACAGTTCTCAGAGGCCTGAGTAACCACTTCACCAGTCGAGCTAGCTGGCGACAACGGACTTGTGCAGTCGTGTGTGCTTTTCAAACGTAGAGGAAGCTATAAGACTAGCCGACCCTGGCAGTCTATGGAAGAAGCGTCCCGGACAGGAAGGCATGGATGTAAGCTCCAACTGACACAAATTCCTACCAACAACCTCTGACCCCAGATGTAGTTATAAGAGAGAGGGGCCTCTCTCTTGCTCATGATCACGGAAGACCTGGACGAGCATACCTCAGAACTTGTCTGCTTCCTCCTTCCCGTGCTTCCTCCTTTCTGTCATTGCAGGGTGAGCATGTTCATATTTTATACTGCTCGCTACACCCGTATTCCTATCCTGGACCGCAACGGACTTACCCGGCATCACACCACCCATTTGAGAGGTGATGCAACCGACGGTCGACCTAGCTGGTGACAAGGCCATAAATCCCTTTTGGGACCTAGGCACTTGTCTAATTTCCGACAAGGCCATCAATCCCTTATGGTACCTAGGCAACTGTCTAATTTCATTGAGCACTTTTCCACTAGCTCTATAATGCGACGACGGAAGCACACTCCCTGACGGCGTCACGAAACCACACCATGTTCTTGTTCCTCTGTAAATAGAAACCTAACAAGAGGCCCCAAGGGGCCTGAGGGCGCTCACCTGACATGGTAGCCTAAATTTATATCAACCCAGAGAATTGATTTCAACAAGTTGCATCTGCTCCTCCTAAGAAAAGCTTATACCAAATATCCAAAGATTCTGACCAGTGGATATAAAAAAAAAAAGATTTTTAAAGAATATTCCGCATATTGAACTAAGTTATAATTCAGGCTCCCACAAGGAGCCCATATATGAACCCAGGGATTTGGCTTTAACAAACTTGAATCTCACCCCCCCTAAGGATGCTGCACACCAAATATCAAAACATTCCGACTGCTGGATCTGAAGAAGAAGAATTTTAAAGAAAAGTCCTCATTTTGAACTAAGTTACAATTCGAGCTCCCACAGTGAGTCCAAATATGGACCTAGGGACATGGCTGAAGAAGAAGATTTTTAAAGAAAAGTCCTCATTTTGAACTAAGTTACAATTCGAGCTCCCACAGTGAGTCCAAATATGGACCTAGGGACATGGCTTGAACAAACTTGAATCTCACCCCCTAAGGATGCTGCATACCAAATATCAAAACATTCCGACTGCTGGATCTGAAGAAGATTTTTAAAGAAAATTCCTCATTTTGAACTAAGTTATAATTCGGGCTACCACAGTGAGCCTAAATATGAACCCAGGGACTTGGCTTGAACAAACTTGAATCTCACCCCCCTAAGCATGGTGCATACCCAATATCAGAAGATTCTGCCTGCTGGATCTTGAGAAGAAGATTTTCAAAGAAATTTGCCTGAAATGCACTAAGTTCAAATTTGGGCTCCTATACTGAGCCCAAATATAAACCCAGGGGGCCGATTTGAACAAACTTGAATCAGATCCATCCCACAATGTTGCATACCAAATATCAAAAGATTCTGCCTGCTGGATCTGGAGAAGAAGATTTTTTAAGAAATATGCCTGAAAAGCACTAAGTTAAAATTTGGGCTCCTATACGGAGCCCAAATATACACCCAGGGGGCCACTTTGAACAAACTTGAATCAGATCCACCCCACAATGTTGCTTACCAAATATGAAAAGATTCTGAAGCTGGATCTGGAGAAGAAGATTTTTTAAGAAATTTGCCTGAAATGCACTAAGTTCGAATTCGAGCTTCTATAGTGAGCCCAAATATGAATCTAGGAAGCCGATTTGAACATACTTGAATCAGATCCACCCCACAATGTTGCATACCAAATATCAAAAGATTCTGCCTGCTGGATCTGGAGAAGAAGATTTTTTAATAAATTTGCCCGAAATGCACTAAGTCCGAATTCGGTCTTCTATATTAAGCCCAAATATGAATCCAGGGAGCTGATTTGAACAAACTTGAATCAGATCCACCCCGCAATGTTGCATACCAAATATCAAAAGATTCTGCCTGCTGGATCTGGAGAAGAAGATTTTTGAAGAAATTTGCCCGAAATGCACTAAGTTTGAATTCGAGCTTCTATAGTGAGCCCAAATATGAATCCAGGGGGCCGATTTGAACAAACTTGAATCAGATCCACCCCGCAATGTTGCATACCAAATATCAAAATATTCTGCCTGCTGGATCTGGAGAAGATGATTTTTTAAGAAATTTGCCTGAAATGCACTAAGTTCGAATTTGAGCTTCTATAGTGAGCCCAAATATGAATCTAGGAAGCCGATTTGAACAAACTTGAATCAGATCCACCCCACAATGTTGCATACCAAATATCAAAAGATTCTGCCTGCTGGATCTGGAGAAGAAGATTTTTTAATAAATTTGCTTGAAATGCACTAAGTTCAAATTTGGGCTCCTATACTGAGCCCAAATATAAACCCAGGGGGCCAATTTGAACAAACTTGAATCAGATCCACCCCACAATGTTGCTTACGAAATATGAAAAGATTCTGCCTGCTGGATCTGGAGAAGAAGATTTTTTAAGAAATTTGCATGAAATGCACTAAATTCAAACTCGAGCTTCTATAGTGAGCCCAAATATGAATCTAGGAAGCCGATTTGAACAAACTTGAATCAGATCCACCCCACAATGTTGCATACCAAATATCAAAAGATTCTGCCTGCTGGATCTGGAGAAGAAGATTTTTGAAGAAATTTGCCTAAATGCACTAAGTTCGAAATCGGGCTCCTATACTGAGCCCAAATATGAACCCAGGGGGCCGATTTGAACAAACTTGAATCAGATCCACCCTACAATGTTGCATACCAAATATCAAAAGATTCTGCCTGCTGGATCTGGAGAAGAAGATTTTTTAAGAAATTTGCCTGAAATGCACTAAGTTCAAAATCGGGCTCCTATACTGAGCCCAAATATTAACCCAGGGGGCCGATTTGAACAAACTTGAATCAAATCCACCCCACAATGTTGCTTACCAAATATGAAAAGATTCTGCCTGCTGGATCTGGAGAAGAAGATTTTTTAAGAAATTTGCCTGAAATGCATTAAGTTCGAATTCGGGCTTCTATAGTAAGCCCAAATATAAATCCAGGGGGCCGATTTGAACAAACTTAAATCAGATCTACCCCGCAATGTTGCATACCAAATATCAAAAGATTCTGCCTGCTGGATCTGGAGAAGAAGATTTTTGAAGAAATTTGCCTGAAATGCACTAAGTTCGAATTCGAGCTCCTATAGTGAGCCCAAATATGAATCTAGGGAGCCGATTTGAACAAACTTGAATCAGATCCACCCTACAATGTTGCATACCAAATATCAAAAGATTCTGCCTGCTGGATCTGGAGAAGAAGATTTTCCAAGAAATTTGCCTGAAATGCAGTAAGTTCAAATTTGGGCTCCTATACTGAGCCCAAATATGAACCGAGGGGGCCGATTTTAACAAACTTGAATCAGATCCACCCCACAATGTTGCATACCAAATATCAAAAGATTCTGCCTGCTGGATCTGGAGAAGAAGATTTTTTAAGAAATTTGCCTGAAATGCACTAAGTTCGAAATCGGGCTCCTATACTGAGCCCAAATATGAACCCAGGGGGCCGATTTGAACAAACTTGAATCAGATCCACCCTACAATGTTGCATACCAAATATCAAAAGATTCTGCCGGCTGGATCTGGAGAAGAAGATTTTTTAATGTTTTTCCCATTGCCTACAGTGTTAAAAAGTGCTGACTCAGCCCTTTTTCAAAGTCCCGAAACTGTACCCTATGATAAAACCGATGGCAATTTTTTTTTACCAATCCTTTCTGTTGGTCCTAAGGAAGCTGCACACCAAATAAAAATTCTCAGTGCCGTGCAGTTTTGGAGATATGGGCGTTTTAAATTTTTTCTATTTTTAGCTCCTGCGGTTCCCACGGGGCTGCGGGAAATTTTTTTTTTGCATAAATCAAGTACTCATGACCCAGTAAGCCCTCACATAAAATTTGGTTCAAATCAGCCTCTCGGTTTGGAAAATAGAAATTTTGGGCGGGGCAAAAAATTTTGCCCCTCCCATAACGACGCCAAGTATAGCCCCACAAACTTCTCTTGAACAAATCTGAGTCTACACCTCAAAAGGAAGCTGCACACCAAATATCAAGTCTCTACTACTGCTGGTTCATGAGAAGAAGATTTACAAAGATTTTGGTGCCCCTTGGGGGCGGGGCACCACCCAGGAGGAGGGGCAACTTCATTTGAACAAATCTGAATTGGCATTAGGTAATGAACATTTAGCCAACATTTGAATAAAATTGGGCTAGTGGTTTAGGAGGAGAAGTCGATAATGTAAAGTTAACGCCGGACGGACGACGACGGACGCCGGACAGAAAGTGATTAGTAAAGCTCCCCTTGAGCTTCGCTCAGGTGAGCTAAAAACTATAGTGACCTTTTGACGAGAGGACCAGTAGTGTCCACTTGCCTAACACAAACCATGACACCCGTCATCCAATGGAACAAGAATTAGTGGTAGTACATCAACTATACTCAAGACAACGACCCAGTAAATAGAGGAAAGGCTTCCTCCATTTGCCCTTCTATCAGATAAATATTATTACCTAAATTCAAATATACGTCATTGTACCACCACCAAACCTACACATAATATAAGATAACATTAAAATACAATCGATGAAATAAATATATCCAAAAGAAAAATTCCTTCAAAAATAAAATAAAAATGTTTGAAAATTTTTTTCTTATATAAGAGTCCAAGTTCCCAAAGGGAACGATGAGCCCAAAAAACATAAGTGTGGACAAAATTATAAAAATCTGCTGTAAAATTAACTACCACACTATCAGAAAATTTAATGTTACTTACAACTGTCGTTCCTAAACAAAAATAGGAAACTACCTAGAGCACTGTAAAAGTAAACAAAAACCGGAAACAAGACCCCAGGCAACACGGCCCGAAGTCAGTAACAGAAACAAGACTATCCGATGTAAAGCAAAATCTTCATCAAAAGAAAAAAACGATACATTGGATGTATGATGCATGACCAAAAACGCCCAAACACCCCAAGGGTGAGGACGTAACCATGGGGATATACAGAATAATCTTCTGTATAATACGTTAATCTCCAAAGAAATTTTTATAAAAAATTTCAATAAAACACGCCAAAAAGCTTGGGAGCTTAACTGGGGGGATCAAGGGAAGGAATACTAAATAAACAGTGGATAGATCATAATCAATTAGTGATAACGTCAGGCCTATGTTCCAAAATTAGGAAACATGAACTAATTTTTATAAATAATATAAAATTACAGCCCTGAACGTTTCAAACCACCATTCCTTCCTTCCTTCATCCAGTTGTGTCCTTGGATCCACCAATTAACCATTGATATGTGTCTGGCATCATTATTAATTGAGATTTAAAAATGCCGATAGGATCACTGATCCAATGTCGAGTTGTGACAGCAAAAAAGTGGGTTTAATCATTATCAATTCATTATCCCGAAAACCTATTGTTTATAATTTACTATGTGAAGAGTCACTGTGACCTTGACCTTTGACCTAGTGATTGCAAAGTAAATAGGGCTTTTTTTTGCACCAATGCCAACCTACCTATGGAGTTTCATGAACGTGGGTGGAACCATTGTCAAATAATCATCTGGAAACCAATTGTTTATGATTTATGTTCAAGGTCACTGTGACCTTGACCTTTGACCTAGCAAGTCAAAAATAAATAAGGGTCTTCCACTCACCTAGGCCAACCTACCTATGAAATTCAAGAATGTGGGTCAAACCATTATCAAGTTATCATCCAGAAACCAATTGTTTATGATTTATTACATTGAAGGTCACTGTGACCTTGACCTTTGATTTAGCAAGTCCAAAAAAATCAATAGGGTTCTTCGTCGCACCCAGGTCAACTTACCTATGAAGTTTATTGAATGTAAGCTGAACCACTATCAAGTTATCATCCGGAAACCAATTGTTGTGATTTACTATGTTCAAGGTCACTGTGACCTTGACCTTTGAACTGGCGAGTCCAATATCAATAGGGTTTTTCCTTGCAAGAAGTCAACCCACCTATGGAGCTTCATGAATGTAGGTTAAGACACTATGAATTTATCGTCCACAAACCAATTGTTGCGATTTACTATGTTCAAGGTCACTGTGACCTTGACCTTTGACCTGGCAGGTTCAAGATCAGTAGGGTTCTTCCTCACAGCAAGGCCAATGCAGCTATTAAGTTTCATGACTATAGGCTGAACCACTGTCGAGTTATTGTCTGGAAACCAATTGTTGCAATTTGGTCACTGTGACCTTGACCTTTGACCTGGCGAGTCCAAGGTCAATAGGGTTCTTCCTCGCACCAAGGCCAACACACCTATGAAGTTTCATGACTCTAGGTTGAACCACTATCAAGTTCTCATCCGGAAACCAATTGTTGCGATATACTATGTTCAAGGTCACTGTGACCTTGACCTTTGACCTGGTGAGTCCAACATCAATAGGGTTCTTCCTCGCACCAAGGCCAACACGCCTGTAAAGTTTCATGACTCTAGGTTGAACCACTATCAAGTTATCATCCGGAAACCAATTGTTGCGATATACTATGTTCAAGGTCACTGTGACCTTGACCTTTGACCTGGTGAGTCGCACCAAGGCCAACTCACCTATGAAGTTTCATGAATGTAGGTTGAACTAATATCAAGTTATCATCCGGAAAGGAATTGTTGCGATTTACTATGTTCAAGGTCACGTTGACCTTGACCTTTGACATAGCGAGTCCAAAATCAATAGGGTTCTTCCCCTCACCAAGGCCAATCTACCTATGAAGTTTCATGAATGTGAGTTGAACCATTATCAAGTTATCATCCGGAAACCAACTGTTTTAGATTTACTACGTTCAAGGTCACTGTGACCTTGACCTTCGACGTAGCATGTCCAAAATCAATAGGGTTCTTCCTCCCACCAAGACCAACCTACGTATGAAGTTTAATGAATGTGAGTTGAACCACTATCAAGTTATCATCTGGAAACCAATTGTTTACGCCCACCCGCCCAGGCGCCCGCCCAGGCGCCCGCCCGGACGCCCGCCATTCACCAAACTATAAGTCGAGTTTGACTTCGTCACAACTCGACTAAAAAGCACAAATGTCAGTTTGATGTTATCTGACAAGGGCCAAACAAAGAATAATGATTGGCGCCAGATTCGTTGACTTCCTGGCGTCTGCGCATGCACGGAGGTTAAATGTATTGAGAGCCAGATAGGACTTCTAATTTTCGGTTTTGCATGCAAATTTTGGGGATTGGGAGGCAAAATTTGTGTTTGGCCCTAGATATTTTTGGGTTAGCACCAGCTAAGTCTGGGTCATTGAATACAGTATAAAACTATCAATTGTCTAGAATTCAGTACAGTATATTATATTATTAATAGACAATAGATAATAAATATCTATTGTCTGGAATATCTATTGTGTAGAATTCAGCATAATATATTAATATTATTAATAGACAATAGGTAATTAATATCTATGGTCTGGAATATCAATTGTCTAGAATTCAGCGCAGTATGTTATATTATTAAAAGACAATAGATAACAAATAATATCTACAGAATATCTATTGTCTAGAATTCAGTACAATATATTAATATTATTAACAGACAATAGGTAATTAATATCTATGGTCTGGAATATCAATTGTCTAGAATTCAGTACAATATATTAATATTAATAATAGACAATAGATAATTAATAATACATATTCAGAGTCACACACTCTTGAATGTGTGGATACCAAATAGAATTATCCCAATAGAAGTAATTCACAATAACCTGTTGGCCTGGCCTATTCAGGAGGTGGTGGGGTAGCTGTTGGGGGCTCACCCTCACTTTCATTTGCAACATTAAAATACTGTTGGTGGTAATAACTTTTAATCACTTGACTTGATCAGACACCCATGTCTCAACGCAAAAGATAAATAGTTCATCTTTAACATTTACCCATGTGAAACACTATAACCATATCACTGGAATTATCAACAAAAGCAGTGTAGCATGACATGTACAGCATTTTAGCATATGTAATGTTTTGCACACAACTGTCTTGTCGTTCAGGGTTTTTGGTGGCATCACATTACCACAATTCAAAGAATCAGTAATCTGTTTATAAATAATATTTCATTGATGCTAAAAACAACTACTCAACTCCTTTTAAAGTCAAGTTGAGAGGCTTGTGTTTTTTCCAAACCTCACTTACAATACACATAATTAATCATCTGTGGTTTACCATCAAATATCACGCTTATTTTTATATCAATAAAGGCTGTATATTTTATATACAATCACTTCCAATTCTAATCTTGAAACCCAAAAAGCAAATGTTTGATTTTTAAGAAGAAGTGTATATCACTTAAATTCGTCTGCTTCAAGTAAGCCAGTAGGCCTACAAAAATTAAAAATCTGTTTCTCAGACCCTCCCGCATGGTCCTTTTGGCTGCCAAATGCTCTCTTTTTATAACTGATGTAAACTTAGAAAAAATAAAAATTAAATGATTTATGTCTGATATTTTACCCAAGTTACAAAAAATTGATAATTTGTCCATTGAGTGCAAGAAGGCTTTAGCATTGCAAAGCCTTCTTGCTCTCAAGGGACGAAATACACCACCACCCATGCTATTCCATAGATTATGAGGCCTAAAACACCAACCAAGAACATGAACTTTTGTTGGCAAAGAACTAATTACAGAAAAAAAACTAAAATAAAAAAACGCTGACCCATATGCAATTTTACAAATAATGGCCTGAGAAACAGATCTACTTGTTTGGCCTTATGCAAAGAAATCAAAAGAAAAAGGTGTGTAAAAGCAGACATAAACAGCAGTTTTTCATGACGTATGTCAATTCGCAATGAGGAAGATTCTAATTGGTCAACTTTCCTATGGAATCCATCAGATGGAGAGAGGTTCTTGTGACAAAATTATGAGGTCACCGAAATCTGAGGAATTCCAGCTCGGGACTTTTATGCAGAAATTAAACAAATGTTAAAAAATTTATAGTAATTTATATATTTTTTATACTTACCAATGACCCAGACTTAATTGGTGCTAACTCTTATATTCTAGGGCCAAACACAAATTTTGCCCTCCCCCCCAATCCCAAAAATTTGCATCAAAATCCAAAATTAGATGTCCTATGCAGTCCTCCATACTTTTATCCACTGTGCATGCGCAGTGTCAAGGAAGTCCAAAATTGGAGCCAAATCCTCATTCTTACAACCAGTGCCTGGTAAGTGTTATGTAAACAGCGGGGAGGTATGAGTTCCCAACTCATGGGAGGGCCATCCCCGTCTGCGTCATTGGTAAGTATAAAAAATATATAAATTACTATAAATTTTTTAACATTTTTGTAATGTACCAATGACCCAGACTTAATAGAAAAACGGCTGGAGGGCCTAGGACATAAAGGAAAATACAATAGACTCAATTACATGTAAACAGAATTATCCCCTCCAGGAGAAGAGGAGAACAGGCTTTACATGTATCTTTCTTGTTTATACCAAAAAAGAAAGACACAATACCATTCCGTAATTGAGCACAATAACATCAATGATCTCTATTAACATCCAGTATAACCCATTATACTAATCTTTTTAAAGGAAAGCCAATAAATAAAGATAGTCCAGGGAATGAGACTCTTTATACTCATTTAAAAGTGTCCGAGGATTGTATATTAGCGCTTGTATGACACGTGACATATACAAATGCTTCACACCGAGCTACACTTTAAAAATATTACATAAATGAGATAGACATTAGCTTTACACTTTAAAACCATCCCGGCACCGACTCGGAATTACTGACTCCAGAGGAGGTATTCCCTTGCTTTTCACTATAAAGCAGGTGATATAAGGGAATACCATCCCCCCCCCCCCCCCTTCCCCTTGCTCTGGGTCAAATACCCCAGAATGACGAGGGCAGTAGGACAGAGTCACTACCGGAACAGAAAGCCTGCATAACTATAGTTGCAACTGTTTAGTGGATGACATTCTGAGCAACAGATAACGGACCTAAACAACGCAGGTCGCCAGAAGTGGACTGAATATTTCTAAGATAAAAATCTGTGAACGTGGAAGGTTGAGACCAATATGCAGCCTTCATCAAATCGGTAATAGCAACACTATTAGCATAAGCCCAAGATGTAGACAGCGCTCTTACTTCATGCGCCGAAATCTTAAGCACAGACTGCTGAGTTGAAGATAATTTTTCATAAGCAGTACGGATAGTTAATTGAATCCACTTTGCAATAGAATGGACTGTAATGTCCTTTCTATTAGGCAGCAGAGACAGAAAGAAACGCTTACTTCACTTTCTGATAAACTCAGATCTACGTTTGTAAATATGCATGGCTCTAACTGGACAGAGCAAAGGCATATGACCGTCTGAAGACGGAAGAGCCTTAATAACAATAGGTTCAGGATACTTATTAGGAGCCTGATTTTTAGCCAAAAATCCAACATTAGTAGTCAAAGTAATAGTATTACCAACACTACGATAGTGAGAATCATCAACTGATAGTGCATGAAGCTCACTAACTCTTCTGGCAGAAGAGAAGGCTAAGAGAAAAGCTGTCTTATAAGATAAGAATTTGAAGTCCACTATATCAAGAGGCTCAAATGGCGCTTCTTTTAGCGTAAGAAGAACCCAAGCTAAATTCCACTTAGGAATTAACCTAAGGGTTCTAGGTCTATTTATCGAAAAGTTTTTCACTAACTTAGATAAAGAGACCTTAGATCCAATCTGTAAGCTATCATGATGAGCATAGGTATCCGATAGCATAGACCTATAACCCTTAATGGTTATTGGCTGCAGTTTGATCTCGTCAAACAAGTAGACCAGAAAATTAGCAATGTCAGGAATGGAGGGATCATAAATATCAATAGAATGATCCGTACACCACCGATAGAAAACCTTCCACTTAGCAGCATAATTTAGCTAAGAGGAGGTCCTCCTACAGTTAGAAATTGCGTCCACTGCACGTCCTGTAAAATGCTTGCCGTGCAAGAAGGACCGCACAACGGAAATACGTGAAGGTTGAGATCTTGCGGGTTGTGATGCAGTGAGTGCGATTTCCCCTACGAAAGAAGGTCCTCCTGTGGAGGAAGCTTTCGCGGAATGTCCCACAACAGACACCTGAGTAGATTTATCCATGGTCTCTGGAGTGCGAGATGCTACCAACAGAATCTTGCAGTGAGATTGCTTCATTTTTAGCAATATCTGCTGAATCAATGGAGCTGGAGGATACGCGTATCCTATCATTCCGACCCAAGAGATCGAGAGGGCGTCTACTGCAAACGCTCGAGGATCTGGGCATGGCGACACATACGTCTGCAACTGATTGTTGAGATGTGTCGCAAATAAGTCTATCATAAGACGATCCCATTGGTAGCAAATCTGATTGAATACTCGTTTGTTGAGAGTCCATTCTGATGGAAACATGCGACCTTTCCGAGAAAGGGAGTCTGCTAGAATGTTCAGATGACCCGGTATATGATGGACCGATAGGAGAACTTGATGCTCTAGGACAAACAGAAGGATCCTTTCCATTAAATTGAACAACGGAATGGAATGAGTGCCTCCCTGGTTCCGAATATACGCCACTACTGTCGAATTGTCGGACAGAATTTGAACATGAGAATTCTGAAGAATGTTCATCCACTGACGTAGCGCAAGCCAAACTGACATCATCTCTTTGATGTTTATGTGCATGTTTAGGAACTGCGGATCCCAAAGACCCTGGCACCTCGAATCTGTTGGGCTCAAGAGTTGCGCCCCAACCTGTTTGATTCGCATCTGTCATTATCATAAAACTTGGATCCGGCTGTTGCAGTGGTACTCCTTGAGTTAATCACTAAATATCTGCCCAAGTCTGAATCTCTTGTTTCACTTGATTCGACAAGATGATCTTTGTTTCGAGCGAATGAGTCTTCACACTCCAATTCTGAGTAAAAAATATCTGGAGTGGACGAGTGCGTAGCCGCCCCATCGGAATAAGATCTGCAGCGGCTTCGCACAAACCTGTCAGTCTCATGAATTCTCTCGCTGTTACTACATCAGAGTGAAAAGAAAAGCGAGCGTAACAACTGACTAATTTCGCTCTGGTTAACGGCAGACAAACGAGAGTGTTGTGCGTCTCGAAGCTCATTCCCAGGTAGGTGAATGACTTGGACGGCACTAGATCCGACTTCTTTTTGTTTACTATGAAGCCGAGGCATCGGAGCAGTTGAAGCAGACTCTGAACATTGTTCTGAAGCATTAACTCGTTGCCATACTTCTGAAGAATGTCGTCCAAGTAGGCCGACGTTACTACAGACGAATGAGCTCGGAAATGAGTCATTACCGAGTTCATTATTCGAGTGGATGCCCAGGGCGCTAGATTCAGACCGAAGCACATCGCTCAGAACTGATAAACGACTCCTAGGACAGTGAAGCGATGATACTTTCTGAACGCTGGATTACCATGATGTGAAAGTACGCATCTTTGAGATCTATGCTCGCAGCATAATCGTTCACTCCAATGCTCGCTCTGACCGATCGGATGGTCTCCATATAAAATTTCGGAGCCACGATCAGCTTGTTTATCCAGCTCAGATCTATGACTGAATGAAACGAGCCGTCTGGTTTTGGAACCAGAAACAGGTGACTGTAGAAACCTAAAGATTCCTGGTTTTCTACGACCTCTATAGCGTTCTTGTCCAGAAGAGATTGAACTTCTGATAGAAGCGATTCTCTCTTCTGAACATTTGACGGAAGCCGAGTCCAACGTGGTCTTCGAGTTAACGGAGGTTTTTCCTTGAAGGACAATTTTAGACCTTCGGAAATCACCAATTGCACCCATGGGCCGTCCGTAATTGACAACCAATTGGTTAAGAATCTCGACAGCCTTCCGCCGACTGGAACGCAATAGAGGTTTAAACCATCACCTCCTGGCCCTGTGAGGCTTGCAGGAGGAGAAACCACGTCCTCCACTACCCGCACCTCGTCCAGTCGACCTAGGGGCATCTGACCGGTTATCTCAGCCAGCATAACGTCCCCTACCTGAGTCGCTACTCTGACGGTCTCTGGAGTAAGACGTAGAGGCTTTCTTAGATCCTCTATAGGAACTTCCCTTGGACATATTCGCCCCCGAAGTGCCTGCCTTACTCCTCTCTGCTGAGTTCGACTTTTCTGAAGCGGATTTAAAACGCACAGAGTCTGAAGCTTTCTTAATAATCTGATCATAGATAATAGAAAGCTTTCCGTCGAAGAGAAGCTCTCCAGAGACCGGAGCGACTCGAAGAGAGTTTTCCACCTTACTATCCACTCTAGTGGATGCAGCCAGGGCAGCATCACGTCTGACTAACTCCAGATTTGCCAATGAAAGGGCGGAGTTATACGTAGAATATGCTATAGACCTCAAAAGAACTCTTAAGGAAGTTTGAACATCCTGGAATTCTTCCCCTTCGAGACGTAATGATAACACTCTAGTAAGGTGATCTGCATAAGATAATGCATCTAAATTAATTCTATTAGACGAGATTGTCGTCTCCGGTATACTGGAGTTAATAGACATGGACGCCGGCAATGACAACTCCAAGTCTTCTGCCTGGTCGTCCAAACGCAGAGGAACTCTCAGCACGCCTTGTCCAGCCGTTTCAAATCTATTTCTAGTATTGATGAAAGACAGCTGTATAGCGCTAGGCGATAAGAAACCGGATTTGCCAGTCTTAGAGGCTAGCTTGAATATAGCGCCATTCAAAAGTTCAAATGCCTGTGTGACATTTCTGGACTGGGTCGGAAACTCAGGAACAGTGTCCCTATTCCGGCCGAAAAAGTCTGTGTCCAGTGACGCTTAGTCTCTTATCCGGTAATGCAGCATTTTGGTCCGGAGAAAAACTTCTGGAAGGTGTTGCCAGATGAAATCTACGGCCACCTTATGTTGTTCGGAAAGGGAAAATTCCAGCTCCGCTGATTCCCTTTTGCCATCCGACTGGACCATATGAGATTCTCGGTCGTCTCTTTCTGACTTTGCAGGGGAGCGAACCGACCCAGCTTCCTCAGACAGTTCCTGTTCCGAAAACGTTTCTGATGGCTGCTGGGATGCTGCAATGAGTTGAGCTATCTGTGATAGCAAGTCCGTCACGGAGGCCTGTGGAGCTGCGGTCTTACGTGATTTAGCTGCTGGGAGCTCCTGGGACGTTGATTCCTGCATACTTCTTTTATGCAAACGTCCCTACTGGTAAGGCCTCCTGTCCTTGGCTACCGGATGGCATGACCTGATTGACATGGAATCCCAGGTCGGTGAAGCAGGCTGGATATCAGAAGTCACGTTTCCAAGTTGCGGTCGTGTGTGCTGCCGTGAGGATGAGGAAGCCAATAGACTAGTTGTGCCGGACTGACTATACGATGGAGCGTCCCGAGGAGTGGACGTATGCTCCGACTGACGAACATTACGTACAACAACATCTGGACCCAGATGTTGTAAGAGAGAGGGGCCTCTCTCGCGGTCCGGGCAGACCTGGATGAGCTAGGTACCGGACTGATTGGCTTCCTCCATTCCATCCTCGGATCCGGCATCACCGGGTGTGCACAATCCATGTTTATAGTTCTCGCAACACCCAATCTCCTTTCCTGGACCGCAACAGACGAACCCGGAATCACAACCATTTCGTGAATGATTGCTTCACCGGGCGAGCTAGCGGGCGACAATGCCGTCGATCCTACGTGGGACCTCTTAGGCATTTGCCGAATTTCATTGTGCACTTTTGCCGCTAGCTTTTCATTTGTCTGCGACGACGGAGTAACACTTTGTGAAGACATCACGGAAACATCACCCTGTTCTTGTTCCTCTGAAAAAGAGACTGAAAAAGTAGAGTGACCCTGTGGCGAGAGGACCGGCATGGTCCTCTCACCACTAACAATATACCGTGACACACGTCTCCAATGTTTGTCATTCCAATTGGCACACACAGAGCAAGAATTAGTGCGAGTACACTGACTACAAATAATACACTGAGCATGAGAATCAGAGGAAGACTTCCTCGAATTACAATTTGAACAAACTTCTTTCATTTTGAAAAAAAGTTTAACAGTCATCGTACTCGCACTAACCCTTGAAAACAAGATACATGATAATAATATAATCCATTACAAACATTTCAAAAAATAATTTGAAAGAAAAAATTTTTTCGAAAAAATTTTCAATTTGAGCCCAAGTTCCCAATGGGAACGATGAGCCCAAATGGATCCCAAAAAAGCCTAAGTGTGGACAAAAATTTTAAAACATGTCTAAATATTAATGTTACACTTACAGACAATATAATGTATCTGGCTATGAGCAGAACTAAATAGATGACAAGGAATCACTGTCTGAAGTAACCGTTGTCAATGTAAACAAAAGTGAATAAAACTGGAAACAAGACTCCAGGCACTGAAAATATGGCCCGAAATCAGTAACCAATTTTAACACTATCCGATGTAAAACAGAGGCTTCCTGAGAAGAAACTGCAGTACATCGGATGGTAGATGCATGACTGAAATGCCTAACCACCCCAGGGGGAGGACGTAACCATGGGGAAAAACAGAATAAACATTCTGTTTCCAAGCCAAAACTCCCAAGAAATTTCAGTAAAAATAATTACAAAAATTATGTCAAAAGCATGGGAGAATAGCAAGTGGGGTATTAAGGAAAGGGAGAGAGGAAACACTGAACAAACAATGGAAATTTCATAGCAAGAATGAAAATATCAGGCCCATGCCCCGAAATATGGGAACATGAAATAATTTTGTATAAAAGTTAAAAAATTTATAGTAATTTATATATTTTTTATACTTACCAATGACCCAGACATAGCTGGTGCTAACTCTTAAAATATAGGGCCAAACACAAATTTTGCCCCCCAATCCCCAAAATTTGCATCTAAAACCAAAGAAAACATGTCCTGAAAGGCCCTCCACACTTCGCCCCTACTGCGCATGCGCAGTGTCAAGGACGTTCCGAAATTGGCGCCATTAATCATTCTAATAACCAGTGCCTGGTAAGCGCTATGTACTCAGCGGGGAGGCAAGAGTTCCCAACTCCTGGGAGGGCCATCCCCGTCTGGGTCATTGGTAAGTATAAAAAATATATAAATTACTATAAATTTTTTAACATTTTTATACTGTACCAATGACCCAGACATAGCTGAATAGTAAAAAGGCTGGAGGGCCAAGGACATAGAGCAAAATGGAATATGCTCAATAAAATAAAATAGAGTCATCCCCTGTAGGGAAAAAGAAGTAATAGGCCTTACATGTATCTTTCTTATTTATGATAAATTAGAAAGATACAACACCTTCCAAAATTGAGCTTCATACATCCATGTACTCTATTAATATCCAATATAATCCTTATACTAATAATTTTTAAAGTAAGCCAATAAATAAAGTAAGTCTAGAGAATAGAGACTCTTATACTCCTAAAAGTGTCTGAGGATTGCATAATCATGTCCGTTGACATATGCAATATTCAAAAGCTATACTTTAAAAACTAAGACTTGAATGAATTTTAAAAACCTAAACTTCTCACTAAACAACCATCCCAATAACAGCTCAGAATTACTAACTCCGGAGGAGGTATCCCCTTGTTTTCATAGTAAAACAGGTGACCCAAGGGAACACCCTCCCCCCCCCCCCCTTTTTTCTTGCCCTGGGTCAAATAGCCCAGAGCGAAGAGGGCAGCCGAACGGAGACACTGCCGAAACAGACAGCCTACCTAGCTATAGTAGCAACTGTTAAGTGAATGACATTCTGAGCAATAGATAATAGACCTAACAATAGAGGCCTCCAGAAATGGACTCGATATTTCTGAAATAAAATTCATGAATGTGGATGGCTGAGCGCAATGAGCAGCCTTCAAAAATCTATAATAGCGACACTATTAATGTAAGCCCAAGAAGTAGAAGAACTCTTACTTCATGAGCCGAAATCTTAAGCACAACTGCTAAGTCAATGATATACCATAAGCAGTACCGATAGTTAATAGAATCCATTAACAATAAAATGGAGCGTAACGTCCTTCTACTAGACATCAAAGACAGAAGAAGCTTACGCCCATAGTAATAAACAGATATCTGTTTATAAATACATAAACTGTACCCGGAAAGAGTAAAGGCCTACGCCCATACGAAGACGGAAGGACCTTAAAATAATAGGTTCCGGATAATAGGAGCCTAACTCTTATGCAACAATCCAACCTAAATAGTAACGGAAGTAGTGATTCCGAAACTACGAAAGTGAAAATCATCCATCGATAGTGCATGAAACTCACTGACTCTACAGCAAAAGAGAAACCAACAGAATTACTGTCTAAAAGGTCAGAATTTGAAAACTACTGTTTCCAGAGGCTCAAATGATTGCTTAGCTAAATAAGAACCGAAGTTAAAATCCATACAGGAATTTAATCTAAAGATTCTAAGTCTATTTATCAGGCTGCAGTAGATCTTGTGAAACAAGTATACTAAAAAATTGCAATGAGTAGTATGGAGGGATCAACAATATGAACATAATGATCCCTACACCAACGACGGAAGAGCCTCCACTTTAGCCGCATAGAATAGCGAAGAAGAGGACCTCCTATAGTAAGAAATCGCGTCCAAAGCTCGTCCAGTACAGTGCTTACAATGCAATATGGACCACACAACGGAATACATGAAGGTTGCGACCTTGCGGGTTGTGATAAAGATGACACGATTTACCCAGTGAAAAAAGATCCTCACATAGAGGAAGATTTCACGTTTAAGACCCACAGTAGACAAGAGAGTAAATTACCCATGATCTCTGTGAAGATAGAGATGCTATCAACAGAAATGTATTGTGGTTGTTTATCTTAGCAATACCTGCTGAAACAACAGCGCTGGAGGATACGCGTATCCTATCATTCCGTCCTATAGATCAATAGAGCGTTAACAACATTAGCTCAGAGATCTGGACAAGCCAACACATACGTCTGCAAATGATTAGCAAGCTGTGTCATAAATAAATCATCATTGGGCGCTCCCATAGATAGCAAATCTGATTGAATACTTGTTTGTTGAGAGTCCATTCTGACAGCAACAAGCGACCCGTAAGAGAACGGGAGTCCGATAAAACAATCAGACGACCCGGAATATGACGGACCAAAACTGAACTTGGTGTACTATAACCAACAGACGGATTCTTTCCATTAAATTGAATAACGGAAACGAAAGAGTGCCTCCCTGGTTCCGGAGATACGCCACTACTGTCGAATTAAAGGACAGGAATTTGGGCATGCGCTTCTGAATAATGTTCATGCAATGACATAAAGCAAGCCTAAAAAACATTATTCCGCGGAAGAAAACTGATTGCTAAGAGACTGCGGAACCCAAAGACCCTGGCACTTCGAATCCGTAGGGATCAGTATTATATCCCAATCTGTTTGACTGGCAACCGTCATAACAGCCACACTCGGGTCCGGCAACTGCGGTGGCACTCTCTGAGTCAACCACCGAATGTTTGCCCCAGTCTGAATCTCTTGTAACACTAGATAGACAAGAGAACGTGTAAATCGAGCAATTCATGGATTGCCGAAAAGTTGTTGTCGAAGAGAAGCTCCTCCGAGAACGAAGCGACTCTGAGAGAGTTCTTAACCTTACTATCCACGCGTGTGGATGTAGCTAGGGCTGCGTCACGTCTAACCAACTCCAATCAGACACTGAAGGGCAGAGTTATACGTGAACAAACTACTGCCCTCAAAAGAAATTACATTGAGAATAATATCCCGTAAATCTTTTCTTGAAGACGTAATGATAACGCCTCAGTAAGGCGGATTACGTATGATAAAGCGTCTAAGTTAAGTCTACTATACATCATGTCGTTTCCAACATTGAAATTGGAAAAGACATAAACGGCGAAAAAGAATATATGCAGTCTTTAATCACACCGTCTAGACGCATATGAACTCTCAGTATGCCCTGCTCTGCCAAAATAAACTATTCGTATAAATGATAAAATGGCAGAAATGAGCAACGCGGACAAGAAACTAAACTATCATGCTTGGTAGCAGGCTTGTGTATATATATATATATATAGCGTCGAAAAATAAAACACATGTTGTAATGACAACATTGGACTGCGTCGGTAAGTCAGGGACAATGTCCCTGAACCGATCGAAAAATCCGAGTCCAATGACGCTATAAGTCTCTTATCCAAGGTCGCAGCAATGAAGTCCGAAATAACAATCACTGGAAGATAATGCCAGAAGATATGAAAGGCATCTTCCGATACTACTAAAGGGAAAACTCGAAATCTTTCGAATCCCTTCCGCCATCCTGTCGGACCCTATAAAGCGTTCGGTCGTCCGTACCTGATGCAACCGCGGACCGCACCGACCCAGCGCCGTCGGATAATTCCTGGTTCGACCGAGAAACTGTCAATTGCTGGGATGCTGCGAAACAACTGTGCTAACTCGGATAGCACGTCCGTCACTGAGGCCTGAGGAGAAGCAGTCTTACGATGCATTGCTGCTGGAAGCTCCGTGATCGTTACCCCGTGCATACTACCAATATGCGAGCGGACGGAGTGTACAGGCCTCGTGTCCCTTGGCTACCGGATGGCGCGACCTATTCGCCGTGGAATCACTGAATGACGAAACTGATCGGATACTCGAGGTCACGTAGCCAATGTGCGGTCGTGTGCCCTGCTGTGAGGATGAGGAAGCATTAAGGACAGTCTCTCGGACTGTCAATATAACGGAGCGTCCCGACCGACGGACATATGCTCCGAATGTAAAATATCTGAACCACAACATGCGGTCCCCTATGTTGTTGGACGAGAGAGGGACCTCTCTCGCTCACAGCCCGGACGGACCTGGACAAGCCAGGAACCGGACTAACAGGCTTCCTCCGATCTGTCCTCAATCTGCCGTCACTGGGTGAGTACTAAAGTAATTAAAGTGCTCGCATCACCCAAATCTCCTTCCTAGACCGCAACGGACGAACCCGGCAGCCGAACCATTCGATGAATGTACGCTACACCGGGTGAGCTAGCGAATGTCACTCCGTAGGCGATAGACATATTCCATGAGCACTTATTGCCGCTAGCTCTTCATTAACTATGACGACAGAGGCACACTTTTGAAAGACATCTCCATAACTCTGCGAACAAGAAACCAGAAATGCTTGGTTAGCAAGCATAAAATAATAATATATATAGCGTCGTTCAATAATTCGAAAGTTTGTGTGACATTATTGGACTATGTCGGAACTGAGGGACGATGTCCCTGAACCGAACCAAAAATTTCTAAGTCCACCGACGCTATCAGTTTCTTATCCGGCATCGCAGCATTCTGGTCCGACGAAAGAAGCTGTAGAAGACCAAGTCAGATGACATACACAACAGCATATGTTGTTCCGAAAGGGAAAGCTCGAAATCCTCCAAATCCCTTTCGGTATCCCGTCGGACCGGATGAAACTTTTGGACGTCCGTACCCACTTCCGCGGAGCGTCCCGACCCAGCATCGTCGGATAAAATATATGCGACAGATTCAGTTGATGCTGGGATGCTGCGATAAACTGTGCTAATAAGGAAAGCACGTCCGTTCCCGAGGCCTGTGCAGTAGCGGTCTTACGATGCATTGCCGCCGGAAGCTCCGTGTACGTTGACTCCCGCACACTTCCTATGCGAACGTCCGGAGTCTGCAGGCCTCGTGTCCCTGGCTACCGGATGGTGTGACCTGGTCGCCGAAGATTCCTTGATCGGCGAAGCTGGTAATATATCGGCGGTCACGCAGCCAAGGTGCGGTCGTGTGCGCTGACGAGAAGAGGAAGCCTTAGCAGTCTCCGCGGACTGCCTATACAACGGAGCGTCCCGAGCGACGGACGTATGCTCCGCTTGCGACACATTTTGTACCACAACATCTGGGGCCAGATGTTGTTGAACGAGAGAGGGGCCTCTCTCGCTTGCCGTCCAGATGGACCGGAACGAGCTATGAACCGGACTAAAAGGTTTCCTCTGTTCTCCCTCCGATCCGCCGTCACTGGGTGTGCATTAGGTTAATTTATAGTGCTCGCATCACCCCAAAATTCCTTCTAGACCGCAACGGACGAACCCGGCTGCCGAACCATTCGGTGAATGGACGCTACACCGGGCGAGCTAGCGGACGTCAAAGGCCGTTGAACCTACTAGGGTCCTCTTAGGCAATTGGCGTATTTACATGAGCACTTTTCCGCTAGCCCTTCATTAATTGTGACGATGGAGGCACACTGTTGGAAGACATCACAGATACATCACCCTAATCTTGATCGTCTGAAATAGAAATTGATAAAGTAGAGTGACCCTGCGGGGAAAGGACCGGAGTGTCCAAATCCCCAATAACATACCGTGACATACGCTTCCCATATTGTCATCGAAATCATACGATACAGAACAGGAGTTAATGCGAGTACACTGACCACATATAGAATGATAATAAAGTCAGAGGAAGACTTCCTCTTAAAACAATTGATCAATATCCTTTCAATGTGAAAAGAAAACAAGTCCTGGTACTCGCACTAACCCCTGGCAATCAAAATACATAATAATAATATGATCCATTAATATAGAAAAAATAATTGAAATCAAAATATTTTGAAAAAATATTTTTTCAGAACAGCCCAAGTTTCTGAAAAGTAACGTTGAGCCCCAATGGATCCCAAGCCTAAGTGTGGACAAAAATTTTAAAAATATTTTAAACAATTTATTCAACACTTACGAACAATAATAATGTATCTAGTTATGATTAAAATAACATCAAGATATTATTTTTTAGAAATCCCCCCCTCACACAGAGGGCTGTTGTAAATGTAAACAATGAGTGTAAAAACACTAAAATAAGACTCCAGGCACCCAGGCCCAAAATCAGTTACCAAAAATACACTATCTGATGCAAAACAGAGACTTCCAGGGAAGAAACTGCAGAACATCAGATGGTAGATGCAGAACACAACGCCTAACCACCCGTAGGTGAAGACGTAAACGTGGGGAAAAGAACAGAATTCATTCTGTTATTCAGCTAAAACTCCCAAGAAAATTTAGTAATAATAATTACAAAAACTATGCCAAAAGCATGGGAGAATAGCAAGGGGGGACTTAAAGGACAGGGAGAGAGGAAAACACTTAAAAAACAGTGTAACTAAATAATCAGAATGACAACAAAATGGCTGCTGCCTCGAAAATAGGTAACTTAACATAATTTCATTAAAAAATTTTAAGTTACAGCCCTGATAATATTCTGTCACACATTTTTTTCCTCTCCTCCTTCTCTATCCTCCTTAGAATCACCATTTCACTAATATTTATGTGTCTGGCATCATTTAAACTGAGATTTATAAGCACAAAGATCAGTCAGATGTTAACTGATGAAGGGCCAAACTTAGAATGATTAATGGCGCCAATTTCGGAACGTCCTTGACACTGCGCATGCGCAGTAGGGGCGAAGTGTGGAGGGCCTTTCAGGACATGTTTTCTTTGGTTTTAGATGCAAATTTTGGGGATTGGGGGGCAAAATTTGTGTTTGGCCCTATATTTTAAGAGTTAGCACCAGCTATGTCTGGGTCATTGGTACAGTATAAAAATATTATAAGTTACAGCCCTGAACACACCCTTCCACTGTTTCTTCCTCTCATCCTTTTATTTCATCCTTAGATCCACCATTTCTCTCATGATTATGTGTCTGGAATCATTTAAACTGAGATTTTAAGCACAGATATCAGTGTGATGTTACTGATTGAAGGGCCAAACAAAGAATGAAGATTTGGCTCCAATTTCGGACTTCCTGACACAGCGCATGTGTGGAAGGTAAAATGTATGGAGGGCCAGATAGGACTTCTAATTTTCGGTTTTGCATGCAAATTTGGGGGATGGGGGGGGGGGCAAAATTTGTGTTTGGCCCTAAATATTTTATTTAAGTATGGAGGACCACATAGGACATCTAATTTTTGGATTTGGATGCAAATTTTGGGGATTTGGGGGGGGGGGGGGGCAAAATTTGTGTTTGACCCTACAATATAAGAGTTAGCACCAGCTAAGTCTGGGTCATTGGTACAGTATAAAAATGTGGCTCCCTGTGTGTGTCTGCAACCAATTCTATGTCATCGCACATACGTGGGGTGGATTAGCATGAAAGTCATGGTCTCAAGTACTTTTCAAGGAAGGTGGTGAAAATCAAATACTTCTCAAGGATACAAACAGTTTCAAGCACTTTTCAAGGAAATGGTCTAATTTCAAGGACTTTTCATTTGCAAACCTTGGACAAATGATAAATGCATGAACATATAATAGGATGAATGGATAAACACACTAATTGACAAGCACATAGTCAAGTAAAATGAAGTGAAACAATATTTGTAAAGAGTAAAGATGATTCTAACAAGTATATCAGTTTATATTAACTACTAATAAAAAATGTAATACATACCCCAGCAACAAGGCTGTTTTCAGTTACCCATATAACGCTTTTGTATGGAAGAAAATTTCCTTTTAGAACACTAAGCCTGTAAAAAATTAATGCACTTCAAATTGACTTCTAATCCAACAGAGTAAATTCCTTAAGAAATTTAATTTGAAATGAAATTTTAGAGCAACTTTTTATCTGCATCAGATCTATTATATAGAAACAAAACTGCTCACCCATACTAGTAAATGAAAATGAAAAAATTTATAGTAATTTATACATTTTTTATACTTACCAATGACCCAGACTTAGCTGGTGCTAACTCTTAAATATTCAGGACCAAACACAAATTTTGCCCCCCTAATCCCCCAAATTTGCATCCAAATCCAAAAAATCAATGTCCTATATGGTCCTCCATACTTTTGTCCACTGCGCATGTGCAGTGTCAAGGAAGCACCAAAATTGGCGCCAAATCCTCATTCTTACAACAAGTGCCTGGTAAATGTTATATAATCAGCAGGGAGGTACGAGTTCCCAACTCATGGGAGGGCCATCCCCGTCTGGGTTATTGGTAAGTATAAAAAATATATAAATTACTATAAATTTTTTCATATTTTTATACTGTACCAATGTCCCAGATTTAGCTGAATAGAAAAAAGGCTGGAGGGCCAAGAACATAAAGGAAAATCCAATAGGCTCAATTACATATAAACAGAATTATCCCCTCCAGGAGAAAAGGAGAAACAGGATTTACATATATCTTTCTTGTTTATACAAAAAAAGAAAGACATATTACCAATCCGTAATTGAGCACAATAACATCAATGATCTCTATAAACATCCAGTATAACCCATTATACTAATTTGTTTAAAGGAAAGCCAATAAATAAAGATAGTCCAGAGAATGAGACTCTTTATACTTATTCAAAAGTGTCCGAGGATTGAATATTAACGCTCGTATGACACGTGACATCTACAAATGCTTCACACCGAGCTACACTTTAAAAATATTACATAAATGAGATAAACATTAGCTTTACACTTTAAAACCATCCCAGCACTGACTCGGAATTACTGACTCCAGAGGAGGTAATCCCTTGCTTTTCACTATAAAGCAGGTGATATAAGGGAACACCATCCCACCCCCCCCCCCCCCTTCCCCTTGCTCTGGGTCAATCACCCCAGAACGAAGAGGGCAGCAGGACAGAGTCACTGCTGGAACAGAAAGCCTGCATAACTATAGTTGCAACTGTTTAGAGGACGACATTCTGAGCAACAGATAACGTACCTTAACAACGAAGGTTGCCAGAAATGGACTCAATATTTCTAAGGTAAAAATTTGTGAACGTAGAAGGCTGAGACCAGTATGCAGCCTTCATCAAATCGGTAATAGCAATACTATTAGCATAAGCCCAAGATGTAGACAGCGCTCTAACTTCATGTGCTGAAATCTTAAGCAAAGACTGCTGAGTAGAAGAGCAGTATGAATAGTCAATTGAATCCACCTAGAAATAGAATGGACCGTGATGTCCCTTCTATTAGGCAGCAGAGACAGAAAGAAACGTTTTCGACCCTTTCTGATAAACTCAGATCTACGTTTGTAAATACGCATAGCTCTAACTGGACACAGCAAAGGCCTATGGCCGTCTGAGGATGGCAGAGCCTTAATAACAATAGGCTAGGGTACTTGGAGCCTGATTCTTAGCCAAAAATCCAACATTAGTAGTCAAAGTAATAGCATTACCTACAGTACGATAGTGAGAATCATCAACAGATAGAGCATGAAGCTCACTAACTCTTCTAGCAGAAGAGAAGGCTAACTCTTCTAGCAGAAGAGAAGGCTAAGAGAAAAGCTGTCTTATAAGTATTTGAAGTCTACTGTATCAAGGGGTTCAAATGGTGCTTCTTTTAGCTTCAGAAGAACCCAAGCTAAATTCCACTTAGGAATTAACCTAAGGGTTCTCGGTCTATTTATCGAAAAGTTTTTAACTAACTTTGATAAAGAGACATTAGATCCAATTTGTAAGCTATCATGATCAGCATAAGAATCCGATAGCATAGACCTATAACCCTTAATAGTTAATGGCTGCAGTTTGATCTCGTGAAACAAGTAGACCAAAAAGTTGAAAAATTTATAGTAATTTATATATTTTTTATACTTACCAATGACCCAGACATAGCTGGTGCTAACTCTTAAAATATAGGGCCAAACACAAATTTTGCCCCCCAATCCCCAAAATTTGCATCTAAAACTAAAGAAAACATGTCCTGAAAGGCCCTCCACACTTCGCCCCTACTGCGCATGCGCAGTGTCAAGGACGTTCCAAAATTGGCGCCATTTATCATTCTAATAACCAGTGCCTGGTAAGCGCTATGTACTCAGCGGGGAGGCAAGAGTTCCCAACTCCTGGGAGGGCCATCCCCGTCTGGGTCATTGGTAAGTATAAAAAATATATAAATTACTATAAATTTTTTAACATTTTTATACTGTACCAATGACCCAGACATAGCTGAATAGTAAAAAGGCTGGAGGGCCAAGGACATAGAGCAAAATGGAATACGCTCAATAAAATAAAATAGAGTCATCCCCTGTAGGGAAAAGAAGTAATAGGCCTTACATGTATCTTTCTTATTTATGATAAATTAGAAAGATACAACACCTTCCAAAATTGAGCTTCATACATCCATGTACTCTATTAATATCCAATATAATCCTTATACTAATAATTTTTAAAGTAAGCCAATAATAAAGTAAGTCTAGAGAATAGAGACTCTTATACTCCTAAAAGTGTCTGAGAATTGCATAATCATGTCCGTTGACATATGCAATATTCAAAAGCTATACTTTAAAAACTAAGACTTGAATGAATTTTATAAACTTAAACTTCTCACTAAACAACCATCCCAATAACAGCTCAGAATTACTAACTCCGGAGGAGGTATCCCCTTGTTTTCATAGTAAAACAGGTGACCCAAGGGAACACCCTCCCCCCCCCCCCTTTTTCTTGCCCTGGGTCAAATAGCCCAGAGCGAAGAAGGCAGCCGAACGGAGACACTGCCGAAACAGACAGCCTACCTAGCTATAGTAGCAACTGTTAAGAGAATGACATTCTGAGCAGTAGATAATAGACCTAACAAAAGAGGCCTCAAGAAATTGACTCGATATTTCTAAGATAAAATTCATGAATGTGGATGGCTGAGCGCAATGAGCGGCCTTCAAAAATCTATAATAGCGACACTATTAAAGTAAGCCCAAGAAGTAGAAGAACTCTTACTTCATGAGCTGAAATCTTAAGCACAACTGCTAAGTCAATGATATACCATAAGCAGTACCGATAGTTAATAGAATCCATTAACAATAAAATGGAGCGTAACGTCCTTCTACTAGACATCAAAGACAGAAGAAGCTTACGCCCTTGTAATAAACAGATATCTGTTTATAAATACATAAACTGTACCCGGAAAGAGTAAAGGCCTATGCCCATACGAAGACGGAAGGACCTTAAAATAATAGGTTCCGGATAATAGGAGCCTAACTCTTATGCAACAATCCAACCTAAATAGTAACGGAAGTATTGATTCCGAAACTATGAAAGTGAAAATCATCCATCGATAGTGCATGAAACTCACTGACTCTACAGTAAAAGAGAAACCAACAGAATTACTGTCTAAAAGGTCAGAATTTGAAAACTACTGTTTCCAGAGGCTCAAATGATTACTTAGCTAAATAAGAACCGAAGTTAAAATCCGTATAGGAATTTAATCTAAAGATTCTAAGTCTATTTATCAAAAAGTTACTAACTGACTTAGATAAAGAGACAAAAGACTCAATTGTAAACTATCGTAGAGTGCATAGGTATGAGGTAACATAAACCTATAACCTAAATAATAACAGGCTGCAGTAGATCTTGTGAAACAAGTATACTAAAAAATAGCAATGAGTAGTATGGAGGGATCAACAATATGAACATAATGATCCCTACACCACGACGGAAGAGCCTCCACTTTAGTCGCATAGAATAGCGAAGAAGAGGATCTCCTATAGTAAGAAATCGCGTCCAAAGCTCGTCCAGTACAGTGCTTACAATGCAATACGGACCACACAACGGAATACATGAAGGTTGCGACCTTGCTGGTTGTGATAAAGATGACACGATTTACCCAGTGAAAAAAGATCCTCACATAGAGGAAGATTTCACGTTAAGACCCACAGTAGACAAGAGAGTAAATTACTCATGATCTCTGTGAAGATAGAGATGCTATCAACAGAAATGTATTGTGGTTGTTTATCTTAGCAATACCTGCCAAAACAACAGCGCCGGAGGATACGCGTATCCTATCATTCCGTCCTATAGATCAATAGAGCGTTAACACTTAGCTCAGAGATCTGGACAAGCCAACACATACGTCTGCAATTGATTAGCAAGCTGTGTCATAAATAAATCATCATTGGGCGCTCACATAGATAGCAAATCTGATTGAATACTTGTTTGTTGAGAGTCCATTCTGACAGCAACAAGCGACCCATAAGAGAACGGGAGTCCGATAAAACAATCAGACGACCCGGAATATGACGGACCAAAACTGAACTTGGTGTACTATAACCAACAGACGGATTCTTTCCATTAAATTGAATAACGGAAACGAAAGAGTGCCTCCCTGGTTCCGGAGATACGCCACTACTGTCGAATTAAAGGACAGGAATTTGGGCATGCGTTTCTGAATAATGTTCATGCAATGACATAAAGCAAGCCTAAAAAACATTATTCCGCGGAAGTTAAACTGATAGCTAAAAGACTGCGGAACCCAAAGACCCTGGCACTTCGAATCCGTAGGGATCAGTATATATCCCAATCTGTTTGACTGGCAACCGTCATAACAGCCACACTCGGGTCCGGCAACTGCGGCGGCACTCTCTGAGTCAGCCACTGAATGTTTGCCCCAGTCTGAATCTCTTGTAACACTAGATAGACAAGAGATTGTATAAATCGAGCAATTCATGGATTGCCGGAAAGTTGCCGTCGAAGAGAAGCTCCTCCGAGAACGAAGCGACTCTGAGAGAGTTCTTAACCTTACTATCCACGCGTGTGGATGTAACTAGGGCTGCGTCACGTCTAACCAACTCCAATCAGCCACTGAAGGGCGGAGTTATACGTGAACAAACTACTGCCCTCAAAAGAAATTATATTGAGAATAATATCCCGTAAATCTTTTCTTGAAGACGTAATGATAACGCCTCAGTAAGGCGGATTACGTATAATAAAGCGTCTAAGTTAAGTCTACTATACATAATGTCGTTCCCAACATTGAAATTGGAAAAGACATAAACGGCGAAAAAGAATATATGCAGTCTTTAATCACACCGTCTAGACGCATATGAACTCTCGGTATGCCCTGCTCTGCCAAAATAAACTATTTGTAAAAATGATAAAATGGCAGAAATGAGCAACGCGGACAAGAAACTAAACTATCATGCTTAGTAGCAGGCTTGTATATATATATATATATATAGCGTCGAAAAATAAAACACATGTTGTAATGACAATATTGGACTGCGTCGGTAAGTCAGGGACAATGTCCCTGTACCGATCGAAAAATCCGAGTCCAATGACGCTATAAGTCTCTTATCCAAGATCGCAGCAATGAAGTCCGAAAAATAATCACTGGAAGAAATGCCAGAAGATATGAAAGGCATCTTCCGATACTACTAAAGGGAAAACTCGAAATCTTTCGAATCCCTTTCGCCATCCTGTCGGACCCTATAAAGCGTTCGGTCGTCCGTAGCTGATGCAACCGCGGACCGCACCGACCCAGCGCCGTCGGATAATTCCTGATTCGACCGAGAAACTGTCAATTGCTGGGATGCTGCGAAACAACTGTGCTAACTCGGATAGCACGTCCGTCACTGAGGCCTGAGGAGAAGCGGTCTTACGATGCATTGCCGCTGGAAGCTCCGTGATCGTTACCCCGTGCATACTTCCAATATGCGAGCGAACGGAGTGTATAGGCCTCGTGTCCCTTGGCTACCGGATGGCGCGACCTATTCGCTGTGGAATCACTGAATGCCGAAACTGATCGGATACTCGAGGTCACGTAGCCAATGTGCGGTCGTGTGCCCTGCTGTGAGGATGAGGAAGCATTAAAGACAGTCTCTCGGACTGTCAATATAACGGAGCGTCCCGAGCAACGGACATATGCTCCGAATGTAAAATATCTGAACCACAACATGCGGTCCCCTATGTTGTTGGCTTCCTCCGATCTGTCCTCAATCTGCCGTCACTGGGTGAGTACTAAAGAAATTAAAGTGCTCGCATCACCCAAATCTCCTTCCTAGACCGCAACGGACGAACCCGGCAGCCGAACCATTCGATGAATGTACGCTACACCGGGTGAGCTAGCGAATGTCACTCCGTAAGCGATAGACATATTCCATGAGCACTTATTGCCGCTAACTCTTCATTAACTATGACGACAGAGGCACACTTTTGAAAGACATCTCCATAACTCTTCGAACAAGAAACCAGAAATGCTTGGATAACAAGCATAAAATAATAATATATATAGCGTCGTTCAATAATTCGAAAGTTTGTGTGACATTATTGGACTATGTCGGAACTGAGGGACGATGTCCCTGAACCGAACCAAAAATTTCTAAGTCCACCGACGCTATCAGTTTCTTATCCGGCATCGCAGCATATGTTGTTCCGAAAGGGAAAGCTTGAAATCCTCCGAATCCCTTTCGGTATCCCGTCGGACCGGATGAAACTTTCGGACGTCCGTACCCGCTTCCGCGGAGCGTCCCGACCCAGCATCGTCGGATAAAATAAATGCGACAGATTCAGTTGATGCTGGGATGCTGCGATAAACTGTGCTATTAAGGAAAGCACGTCCGTTCCCGAGGCCTGTGCAGTAGCGGACTTACGATGCATTGCCGCCGGAAGCTCCGTGTACGTTGACTCCCGCACACTTCCTATGCGAACGTCCGGAGTCTGCAGGCCTCGAGTCCCCGGCTACCGACCCAGCGCTGTCGGATAATTCTCGATCCGACACCGTTTCTGTCGGCTGCTGGGGTGCTGCGATAAGCTGTGCTATGTGCACAAGAATGTCCGGCGTCGAGACCTGCGGAGGCGCAGTCTATCGCTGCTTCGCCGAGGGCAGCTCCGCATCAGATGGCTCCCGCATACTTTTCCTATGCGAACGTCCGGAGTCCATCGGTCTCGAATCCCTGGCTGCCGGATGGTGTGACCTGGTCGCCGAAGAATCCTTGATCGGCGAAGCTGGTAATATATCGGCGGTCACGCAGCCAAGGTGCGGTCGTGTGCGCTGACGAGAAGAGGAAGCCTTAGCAGTCTCAGCGGACTGCCTATACAACGGAGCGTCCCGAGCGACGGACGTATGCTCCGCTAGCGACACATTTTGTACCACAACATCTGGGGCCAGATGTTGTTGAACGAGAGAGGGGCCTCTCTCGCTTGCCGTCCAGATGGACCGGAACGAGCTATGAACCAGACTAAAAGGCTTCCTCCGTTCTCCCTCCGATCCGCCGTCACTGGGTGTGCATTAAGTTAATTTTATAGTGCTCGCATCACCCCAAAATTCCTTCTAGACCGCAACGGACGAACCCGGCTGCCGAACCATTCGGTGAATGGACGCTACACCGGGCGAGCTAGCGGACGTCAAAGGCCGTCGAACCTACTAGGGTCCTCTTAGGCAATTGGCGTATAACATGAGCACTTTTCCGCTAGCCCTTCATTAATTGTGACGACGGAGGCACACTGTTGGAAGACATCACAGATACATCACCCTAATCTTGATCGTCTGAAATAGAAATTGATAAAGTAGAGTGACCCTGCGGGGAAAGGACCGGAGTGTCCAAATCCCCAACAACATACCGTGACATACGCTTCCCATATTGTCATCGAAATCATATGATACAGAACAGGAGTTAATGCGAGTACACTGACCACATATAGAATGATAATAAAGTCAGAGGAAGACTTCCTCTTAAAACAATTGATCAATATCCTTTCAATGTGAAAAGAAAACAAGTCCTGGTACTCGCACTAACCCCTGGCAATCAAAATACATAAAATAATATGATCCATTAATATAGAAAAAATAATTGAAATCAAAATATTTTGAAAAAATATTTTTTCAGAACAGCCCAAGTTTCTGAAAAGTAACGTTGAGCCCCAATGGATCCCAAGCCTAAGTGTGGACAAAAATTTTAAAAATATTTTAAACAATTTATTCAACACTTACGAACAATAATAATGTATCTAGTTATGATTAAAATAACATAAAGATATTATTTTTAGAAATCCCCCCCTCACACAGAGGGCTGTTGTAAATGTAAACAATGAGTGTAAAAACACTAAAATAAGACTCCAGGCACCCAGGCCCGAAATCAGTTACCAAAAATACACTATCTGATGCAAAACAGAGACTTCCAGGGAAGAAACTGCAGAACATCAGATGGTAGATGCAGAACACAACGCCTAACCACCCGTAGGTGAAGACGTAAACATGGGGAAAGAACAGAATTCATTCTGTTATTCAGCTAAAACTCCCAAGAAATTTTAGTAATAATAATTACAGAAACTATGCCAAAAGCATGGGAGAATAGCAGGGGGGAACTTAAAGGACAGGGAGAGAGGAAAACACTTGTAAAAACAGTGTAACTAAATAATCAGAATGACAACAAAATGGCTGCTGCCTTGAAAATAGGTAACTTAACATAATTTCATTAAAAAATTTTAAGTTACAGCCCTGATAATATTCTGTCACACATTCTTTTCCTCTCCTCCTTCTCTATCCTCCTTAGAATCACCATTTCACTAATATTTATGTGTCTGGCATCATTTAAACTGAGATTTAAAAGCACAAAGATCAGTCAGATGTTAACTGATGAAGGGCCAAACTTAGAATGATAAATGGCGCCAATTTCGGAACGTCCTTGACACTGCGCATGCGCAGTAGGGGCGAAGTGTGGAGGGCCTTTCAGGACATGTTTTCTTTAGTTTTAGATGCAAATTTTGGGGATTGGGGGGCAAAATTTGTGTTTGGCCCTATATTTCAAGAGTTAGCACCAGCTATGTCTGGGTCATTGGTACAGTATAAAAATATTAGCAATATCTGGAATGGAGGGATCATAGATATCAATAGAATGATCCCTACACCAACGAGAGAAAACCTTCCACTTAGCAGCATAATTTAGCAAAGAGGAGGTCCTCCTACAGTTAGAAATTGCGTCCACTGCTCGTCCTGTGAATTGCTTACTGTGCAAGAAGGACCGCACAATGGAAATACGTGAAGGTTGAGACCTTGCGGGTTGTGATGCAGTGTGCACGATTTCCATGGAGGAAGCTTCCGAGGAATGTCCCATAACAGACACCTGAGTAGATTTATCCATGGTCTCTGGGGTGACAGAGATGTTACCAACAGAATCTTGCAGTGAGATTGCTGGATTTTTAGCAATATCTTTTGAATCAACGGAGCTGGAGGATACGCGTATCCTATCATTCCGACCCAAGAGATCGAGAGAGCGTCTACTGCGAACGCTCTAGGATCTGGGCACGGCGACACATACGTCTGCAACTGATTGTTGAGATGCGTCGCAAACAAGTCTATCATGGGACGATCCCAATGGTAGCAAATTTGTTTAAATATTCACTTGAGAGTCCACTCCGATGGCAACAGGCGACCTTTCCGAGAGAGCCAGTCTGTTAGTACGTTCAGACGACCCGGTATATGACGGACTGAGATGATGTGATGATTAAGAACGAATAGAATCTTCTCCGTTAATTTGCATAACGGAATCGAGTGAGTGCCGCCTTGGTACCTGAGGTAAGCAACTACTGTCGAGTTGTCTGACAGAATCTGAACATGGACATTCGCTATTTGATGAATCCAATGTTATAGTGCTAACCAGATTGACATCATCTCCTTGATGTTTATGTGTTTTTCCAGGAACCGAGAGTCCCAAAGATCCTGGCACTTCAAGTCTGCGGGATTTGGGGATGCACCCCAGCCTGTCTGACTCGCATCTGTCATAATCGCGAAAGCCGGAACAGGCAGCTGAAGTGGAACTCCTTGAGTTAACCACTAAAGATCTGCCCAAATCTGAACCTTTCGTTTTATTAGGTCTCTTAAAACAATACTGGTTTCGAGCGAATATGTCTTCACACTTCAGTTCTGAGTAAAGAATATCTGAAGGGGACGCGTGCGCAAGCGGCCCATTGGAATAAGATCCGCAGCCGCTCCGCACAGCCCCATCAGTCGCATAAACTCCCTCGCTGTTATTGCGTCTGAGTTCAGACAAAAGCGAGCATAACAACTAACTAATTTCGCTCTGGGTAACGGCAGATGAAACAGATTGCTGTGAGTCTCGAAGCTCATTCCCAAGTGAATAAACGACTTGGATGGAGCTAGATCCGACTTTTTCTTTGTTTACTATGAAACCGATATGTCAGAGCAATTGTAGCAGACTCTGAACATCATTCTGAAGAATAATTCTGTTGCCATATCTCTGAAGAATGTCGTCCAAGTAAGCCGACTTTACCGCAGGCGAATGAGCTCGGAAGTATGACATTACCAAGCTCATTATTCAAGTGAAAGCCGAAGAAGCCAGGTTCAGACCAAAGCACATTGCTCTGAACTGATAAACCTTTCCTTGCACGGCAAACTGCAGGTACTTTCTGAATACTGGATGTACCAGGACATGAAAGTAAGCATCCTTTAGATCTATGCTTGCCGCATAGTCATCCACACGAATGGTTTCTATATAGAACTTTGGAGCCATGATCAACTTGTTTATCCAGCTTAAGTCTATTACCGGTCGGAACGAGCCATCTGGCTTTGGTACGAGGAACAGGTGACTTGAGAATTTTGATTCTCGACGACTTCTATTGCTTCCTTTAATAAGAGAGCCTGTACCTCCGCTAGGAGAGGCTCTCTTTTTAAAGGATCTGCTGGAAGATTTGTCCAACGCAGACATCTTGTTAGTGGGGGTTTTGCTGGGAACGATAGCCGTAGGCCTTCCAAGACTACACTTCTCACCCACTGATCTTCCGTGATTGCTATCCAGTTTCTCGCGAAGTTTGATAACCTTCCACCAACTGGCAAGCAATAGAGGTCTTGACCATCACCTGTAGGACTTGAGAGGCTTATGGGAGGAGAAACTAAATCCTCCAATGAAGATCCTTGCCCCCTCGGCTTAGGGGCATCTGATAATCCTGATCAGACTTACGCCCCCTTCCCGAGTCGCTGTACTGACGACCTCTAGAGTAATTATTAGAGGATTTCTTGAACACTCGTGAGAAGTTCCTTTTAGATGATTTTGATTTAGAACGTCCTTACTTACCCCGGTCTGCTGAAGCGTGTTGTTGAGACGCCGACTTCAAAGGCAGAGCACGGGAAGCGTTCTTAGTAGCCTGTTCATAGACTAACTTAAGCTAGTCGTCAAACAGAGTATGTCCAGAGACCGGAGCGACTCAGAGAGAGCTTTTCACTTTGTCATCTATAAGTGAAGATGACGCAAGGGCAGCATCACGTCTGATTAACTCCAAATTTGCAACTGTCAGGGCGTAGTTATACGTGGCATACATGACTGTCCTGGAAAGAACTCTAAGCGAGGAACAAACGGCCTCAAATTCCTTCCCATTAAGACATTGCACCATAGCTCTGGTAACGTGATCTGCGTATTTGATGAAATAGCACATTCCATCACATCTGAGCGAATGTTGGGACATATCTAAATCCCCGGCCTGCTCATCTAAATGCAGAGGAGCTCTCTGACCATCTTCTCCATTTTAAATGAACGTGGTCCAAGGAATGGTATATTTATGGAAGATGTTGATAAGAATCTGCCTTTCCTCTTCACATTAGAGAGGTTAAAAATGAAAGTGTCAATGACACAATAGCTCAACTTGACAAACTTGAACTTGGTAAGTTATAAATGAAATGGCAAAATTGAAGATCATTGGTACCAATGTTATTTGATGAAATTTCAACATAACAGCATTGTGTGTGCACAACGTCAGAGTAATCCATGCATTTTTAAATGTAAACTGTAAGACTGGCTAAAGGAAGAATGTTGAAACACAAATGCAGTATGTTCAGAGGTTATTGTAAATGGCAACTTTTTTCACAGAAATGAATGCTTATCAACAGCTCTTATCTAAAGTTCTTGCCTAATGAGCACACCAAGTTCAAAAACAATCCTATGAAAAATGTGGCCTGTAGGCCATGTCAAAGAATGTTGATGCACAAATGCAATAAATTCAAAGATTGTTGCTAACAGCAACAGTTTTTGATGGAAATGAAAAGAAAATCAATAGCTCCTATCTTTGTCACCTTGCATAAGCATACAAAGTTTCAAAACAACCTGATAATGAATGTGTCCTCTGAGGCATGCCAAAGGAAGATGTTAATGCACAAATGCACTAAGTAGAAGGTCATTCATTGCTTGTGGCAATGGGTTTTTTATGGAAATTCATAAATATACCCTGCAGAGAGTGCAAAAGGGATAAGTTGATGCAAAATGCAGTAAGTTCAAAGGTTGGTGATAACGACAATAAATTTTTATGGAAATGAAAAAAAAAGCAATAGCTCACATCTAGAGGTCACACGGAACACACATTCCAAGTTTCAAAGTGATCCGATCATAAATGTGCCCTGAAGGCCATGTTAAAGGGAATATTGAGGTCTGACTAAGTTCAAAGGTCAGCAGCAACTTTTTTTCACAAAAATGGAAGAAATTCAACAGCTCCCATACAGATGTCACCCCACACAAGCTCACCAAGTTTGCAAGCGATCCAAGCATAAATGTGTCCTGCAGGGTGTGTCAAAGGGAAATATTGATGCTTAACTGCCAGGGTGTGTCAAAGGGAAATATTGATGCTTAACTGCACTAAGTTTTTACTAAGTTCATTGAAGGTCATTGCCAGTGGCAACATTTTTTGACAGAAATCAAAGAAAATTGATAGCTCCCCATCTAGAGGTAATCCCAAACAAGCATGGCAGGTTTCAAAGCAAGCCGATCATAAATGTGACCTGTAGGGTGTGCCAAAGGGAAATATTGAGGTCTGACTAAAATAAGTTCTAAGAACGTTGGCCGCAGCAACATTTTTTGACAGAAATGGAAGAAAATTGATAGCTCCCATCTAGAGGTCATCCCAAACAAGCATGCCAGGTTTCAAAGCAATCCGATCATAAATGTGCCCTGTAGGGTGTGCCAAAGGGAAATACTGAAGTCTGATTAAACTAAGTTCTAAGAACGTTGTCCGCACCAACATTTTTTGACGGAAATGGAAGAAAATCAATAGCTCCCATCTAAAGGTCACCCCAAACAAGCATACCAGGTTTCAAAGCAATCCAATCATAAATGTGCCCTGTAGGGTGTGCCAAAGAAAAATATTGAGGTCTGACTAAACTAAGTTCTAGGAACGTTGGCCGCGGCAACATTCTTTGACGGAAATTGAAGAAAATCGGTAGCTCCCATCTAGAGGTCACCCCAAATAAGCATGCCAGGTTTCAAAGCAATCCAATCATAAGTGTGCCCTGTAGGGTGTGCCAAAGGGAAATATTGAGGTTTGACTATAAGTTCTAAGAACGTTGGCAGCGGCAACATTTTTCGACAGAAATGGAAGAAAATCGATAGCTCCCATCTAGAGGTCTCCCCAAACAAGCATACCAGGTTTCAAAGCAATGCGATCATAAATGTGCCCTGTAGGGTGTGCAAAAGGGAAATATTGAGGTCTGACTAAACTGAGTTCTAAGAACATTGGCCGTGGCAACATTTTTTTACGGAAATGGAAGAAAATCGATAGCTCCCATCTAGAGGTCAGCCCAAACAAGCATGCCAGGTTTCAAAGCAATCCGATCATAAATGTGCCCTGTAGGGTGTGCCAAAGGGAAATATTGAGGTCTTCTGACTAAACTAAGTTCTAAGAACGTTGGCCGTGGCAACATTTTTAGACAGAAATGGAAAAAAAACTCCCATCTAGAGGTCACCCCAAATAAGCATACCAGGATTCAAAGCAATCCAATCATAAATGTGCCCTGTAGGGTGTGCCAAAGGGAAATATTGTGGTCTGACTGAAATGGAAGATAATTGATAGCTCCCATCTAGAGGTCATCCCAAACAAGCATGCCAGGTTTCAAAGCAATCCAATCATAAATGTGACCTGTAGGGTGTGCCAAAGGGAAATATTGAGGTCTGACTAAAATAAGTTCTAAGAACGTTGGCCGCAGCAACATTTTTTGACAGAAATGGAAGAAAATTGATAGCTCCCATCTAGAGGTCATCCCAAACAAGCATGCCAGGTTTCAAAGCAATCCGATCATAAATGTGCCCTGTAGGGTGTGCCAAAGGGAAATACTGAAGTCTGATTAAACTAAGTTCTAAGAACGTTGTCCGCACCAACATTTTTTGACGGAAATGGAAGAAAATCAATAGCTCCCATCTAAAGGTCACCCCAAACAAGCATACCAGGTTTCAAAGCAATCCAATCATAAATGTGCCCTGTAGGGTGTGCCAAAGAAAAATATTGAGGTCTGACTAAACTAAGTTCTAGGAACGTTGGCCGCGGCAACATTCTTTGACGGAAATTGAAGAAAATCGATAGCTCCCATCTAGAGGTCACCCCAAATAAGCATGCCAGGTTTCAAAGCAATCCAATCATAAGTGTGCCCTGTAGGGTGTGCCAAAGGGAAATATTGAGGTTTGACTATAAGTTCTAAGAACGTTGGCAGCGGCAACATTTTTCGACAGAAATGGAAGAAAATCGATAGCTCCCATCTAGAGGTCTCCCCAAACAAGCATACCAGGTTTCAAAGCAATGCGATCATAAATGTGCCCTGTAGGGTGTGCAAAAGGGAAATATTGAGGTCTGACTAAACTGAGTTCTAAGAACATTGGCCGTGGCAACATTTTTTTACGGAAATGGAAGAAAATCGATAGCTCCCATCTAGAGGTCAGCCCAAACAAGCATGCCAGGTTTCAAAGCAATCCGATCATAAATGTGCCCTGTAGGGTGTGCCAAAGGGAAATATTGAGGTCTTCTGACTAAACTAAGTTCTAAGAACGTTGGCCGTGGCAACATTTTTAGACAGAAATGGATAAAAACTCCCATCTAGAGGTCACCCCAAATAAGCATACCAGGATTCAAAGCAATCCAATCATAAATGTGCCCTGTAGGGTGTGCCAAAGGGAAATATTGTGGTCTGACTGAAATGGAAGATAATTGATAGCTCCCATCTAGAGGTCATCCCAAACAAGCATGCCAGGTTTCAAAGCAATCCGATCATAAATGTGCCCTGTAGGGTGTGCCAAAGGGAAATACTGAGGTCTGACTAAACTAAGTTCTAAGAATGTTGGCCGTGGCAACATTTTTTTACGCAAATGGAAGAAAATTGATAGCTCCCATCTAGAGGTCAGCCCAAACAAGCATGCCAGGTTTCAAAGCAATCCGATCATAAATGTGCCCTGTAGGGTGTGCCAAAGGGAAATATTGAGGTTTTCTGACTAAACTAAGTTCTAAGAACATTGGCCACGGCAACATTTTTAGACAGAAATGGAAAAAAATCGATAGCTCCCATCTAGAGGTCACCCCAAATAAGCATACCAGGATTCAAAGCAATCCAATCATAAATGTGCCCTGTAGGGTGTGCCAAGGGAAATATTGTGGTCTGACTAAACTGAGTTCTAAGAACATTGGCCGTGGCAACATTTTTTGACGGAAATTGAAGAAAATTGATAGCTCCCATCTAGAGGTCACCCTAAACAAGCATACCAGGTTTCAAAGCAATCCAATCATAAATGGGCCCTGTAGGATGTGCCAAAGGGAAATATTGTGGTCTGACTAAACTAAGTTTTAAGAACATTGGCCGCGGCAACATTTTTTGACGGAAATTGAAGAAAATCGATAGCTTCCATCTAGAGGTCACCCCAAACAAGCGTGCCAGGTTTCAAAGCAATCCGATCATAAATGTGCCCTGTAGGGTGTGCCAAAGGGAAATACTGAGGTCTGACTAAACTAAGTTCTAAGAATGTTGGCCGTGGCAACATTTTTTTACGCAAATGGAAGAAAATTGATAGCTCCTATCTAGAGGTCAGCCCAAACAAGCATGCCAGGTTTCAAAGCAATCCGATCATAAATGTGCCCTGTAGGGTGTGCCAAAGGGAAATATTGAGGTTTTCTGACTAAACTAAGTTCTAAGAACGTTGTCCGCGGCAACATTTTTAGACAGAAATGGAAAAAAATCGATAGCTCCCATCTAGAGGTCACCCCAAATAAGCATACCAGGATTCAAAGCAATCCAAGCATAAATGTGCCCTGTAGGGTGTGCCAAAGGGAAATATTGTGGTCTGACTAAACTGAGTTCTAAGAACATTGGCCGTGGCAACATTTTTTGATGGAAATTGAAGCAAATCGATACCTCCCATCTAGAGGTCACCCTAAACAAGCATACCAGGTTTCAAAGCAATCCAATCATAAATGGGCCCTGTAGGATGTGCCAAAGGGAAATATTGTGGTCTGACTAAACTAAGTTTTAAGAACGTTGGCCGCTGCAACATTTTTTGACGGAAATTGAAGAAAATCGATAGCTTCCAACTAGAGGTCACCCCAAACAAGCGTGCCAGGTTTCAAAGCAATCCGATCATAAATGTGCCCTGTAGGGTGTGCCAAAGGGAAATATTGAAGTCTTCTGACTAAACTAAGTTCTAAGAACGCTGGCCTCAGCAACATTTTTTGACGAAACTTAAAAAATTTATAGTACTTTATATATTTTTTATACTTATCAATGACCCAGAATTAGCTGGTGCTAACTCTAAAATATTTAGGGCCAAACGCAGATTTTACCCCCCCGCCCCCCCAATCCCCCAAATTTGCATCTAAAACCGAAAATTACATGTCCTATATGGTCCTCCATACTTTTACCAAAAGTCATTCTTACAACCAGTGCCTGGTAAGCGTTATGTCCGCAGCGGGGAGGCAAGAGTTCCCAACTCCTGGGAGGTCCATCCCCGTCTGGGTCATTGGTAAGTATAAAAAATATATAAATTACTATAATTTTTTTAAGATTTTTATACTGTACCAATGACCCAGACTTAGCTGAATAGTAAAAAGGTTGGAGAACCTAGGACATAAGGAAAATCCAATAGACTCAATTACCTATAACAAACCTATCCCCTCAATGAGAAAAGGAGAGATAGGCTAAATGTATCTTTCTTATTTGTATCAAAAAAGAAAGACACAACACCAATCTGTAATTGAGTACAATAACATCTAGTATAACCCTTTATACTAATATTTTTTAAAGGAAAGCCAATAAAGACGGGAGTCTAGCGAAATGAGACTCTATATACTCATTTAAAAGTGTTTGAAGAATGTATAATAACGCCCAATTAATCACGTGATATATACAGATACTTCATACCCATCAACACTTAAAAAATATTACACAGATGAGTAAACATAGGCTTTACCCTTTAAAATCATCTCGGAAACGACTCGGAATTACTGACTCCAAGGGAGGTATTCCCTTGCTTTACACTATAAAGCAGGTGACCCAAGGGAACACCCATCCCCCCCACCTTCCCCTTGCCCTGGATCAAATACTCCAGAGAAAAGAGGGTAGCAGGACAGAGTCACTGCTGGAACCGAAAGCCTATACACATATAGTTGCCCCTGTTTAGTAGACGACATTCTGAGTAAAAAATAACGGACCTAAACAATGTAGATCTGCAGAAAGGACTCAATATTCTCAGATACAAAATCGTGAAAATGGAGGGCTAAGACGAATATGTAGCCCTCATTAGATCTGTAATATCAACATTATTAGCTTAAGCCTATGATGTAGAAGAACTCTTACTTCATGAGCTTAAAACTAATGCACAGACTGCTGAATGAAGATATAATCATTAGCAGAACTGATAGTAGATTGAATCCCTCTGATTATAGAATGGCCCGCAATGTGGAGGAAGCTTCCACGACATGTCCCACAATAGAAGCCTGAGTAAATTAATCCTCAGTCTTTGTGGATATAGAGAAGCTACCAACAGAATTTGAACTGAAATAATTACATTGAGCAATATCTGCTAAATCAACGACATTGGAAGATATGTATATCTTATTATTCCGTTTCACAAGATCGATAGAGCGTTTACTGCAAATGCTCGAAGATCCAAACATTGTGACACATACATCTGCAAATGATTGTTGAGATGCGTCGCGAAAAAGTCGATCATTGGCCGCTCTACTTGGTAGCAATCTGATTGAATACTGGTTGTTGAAAGTCCATTCTGGTGGCAACAAACGGCCCCTCCATGAAGGGAGTCCGCTAATACATTCAGACGACCCGGAATATGACGGACGAATAGAACTTGATGTTCAAGTACCAACCGAAAGATTCCTTCCGTTAACATGAATAACAGGATGGAATGAGAGCCTCCATAATTCCGAAAATACGCTAATACCATCGAGTTGTCAGGCAGAATTAGCATATGAGCATTCTGAATAACGTTCATCAATAACGTAACACAAGCCAAAATGACATCATTCTTGATGTTTGTGTGCTTGATAAGGAACTACGGAAACAAAAGACCCTGGCACTACAAATCTGTTGGTTTTAATGAAACTACCCAAAGTGTTTGACTGACATCCGTCAAAACTGTAAAACTCGGATCCGGCAATTGCAGTGGAACTACTTGAGTTAAGCACTGAAAACTTGCCCAAGTCTGAATCTCTTATTCACTTGATTTGACAAGAAGATGTCCGTATCGAGCGAAATAATCTTCACCCACCAATTCTGAATTAAAAGAAATTTGGAGAGAACAAATGCATAACTGCCCCATTGGAATAAAATCATGGCAGTTCCGCACAACGTATCAGTCACATGAGATCTCTCGCTGAGACCTTGTCTGAGCGAAGACAATAGCGAGTATAACAACTGATTAATTTCGCTCTGGTTAATGGCAGACGAACGAGAATGTTATGCGTCTCGAAGCTCATCCCCCGGTGGGTAAATTACTTGGACGAAACCAGATTCGACTTCTCCTCGTTTACTTATGAAACCGAGACGTCGGATCAATAGAAGCAGAATCTGCACATCATTCTGCGCTCTGGTTAATGGCAGATGAACAAGAATGTTATGCGTCTCGAATCTCATCCCCCGGTGGGTAAATGACTTGGACAAAACCAGATCCGACTTCTCCTCGTTTACTTATGAAACCGAGCCGTCGGATCAATAGAAGCAGAATCTGCACATCGTTCTGAAGCGTTAACTCGTTGCCACACCTCTGAAGAATGTCGTCCAGGTAGGCCGACGTTATCGTAAACGAATGAGCTCGGAAATGAGTCATTACCGAGTTTGTTATTCGAGCGAAAGCCCAGGAACTAGATTCAGACCGAAACCCATTGGTCTGTGCTGAAACACAATTCCTATGATAAAGAAGCAAAGATACTTTCTGAACGCCTGATGCACCATGACGTGAAAGTATGCAACTAGAAATCTATGCATGTAGCATAGTCGTACACCCGAATACTCGCTCTGACCGATCAGATGGACTCCATATAGAAACTTGAAGCCACGATCAGCTTGTTATCCAGCTCACAATATGAGTGGACGGAACAAGCCGTCTGGTTTTGGAACCAGAAAAGGATGGTTGTAGAAGCCTGGAAATTTCTGGATTTCTACGATCTCTATCGCGATCATTCCAGAAGAGACTGGACTTCTGATGGAAGCGAGCGTCTATCCTACTGACTGACGGAAGCTGAGTCCAACTTGAACTCCGAGTTAACAGAGGATTTCGTTTGAGGAACAATTTAATCCTTCCGAAATCACCCCTTGAATCCAAGGGACATCCATAATCTAATCCCAAATCATTGAGAAACTCGACAGTCTTCCGCTCACTAGTACACGATAGAGGTTAAAACCATTACCTCCTGGTCCTGCGAGGCTTGTGGAAGGAGAATCCATGTCCTCCACGGCCCACACCTTGCCTCGTCGACCTAGGGGCGTCTGACCGGATGTCTCGGTCAGAATTATGGCCCTTATCTGAGTCGCTACCCTGACGTTCTCTAGAATAAGACCTAGAGGATGCATAGGAACCTCTATAGGAACTTCCCTTGGACGTATTCGTCCTAGAAGTGCCTATCCTACTCTTCTCTGCTGAATCCGACTATATGGAAGCAAATTTAATAGCAGAGAGTCTAAAGCTTTCTTAGTTAACTGATCATAAACTGCGGAAAGCTTGCAGTCGAAGAAAACTCTCCGGAGACCGGAGCGACTCTGAGAGAGTTTTTCACCTTACTATCTACACGCATGGATGTAGCCAGGGCTGCATCACGTCTAACCAACTCCATATTGCCACTAAAGGACGGAGTTTTACGTGAGGCCCTTGAAAGAACTCTTAAGGAGGTTGTACATCCTAGAATTCTTTTTCCTTTGAGACGTAATGATAACGTTCTGGTAAGGTGATCTGCGTATGATTATGCGTCTAAGCTGTCCCTGCTAGACAATATTGTTATTTCCAACATCGTGGTTGGAATTGACATAGACGACAGTAAAACAATACTAGTTCCTGACCTGGTCGTCTGGACGCAGAGAACTCTCAGAATGCTCGGTCCTGCCGTTTCAAAATATTCAATGAAATGATGAAAGGCAGATGTAGAGCATATTGCCGATAAGAAACCTGACCTGCCCATTTAGGTAGCAAGTTATATAAATATAGCGTCATTCAACAGATCAAATGTCCGTGAAACATATCTGGACTATGTCGGAACTGAGGGATGATGTCCCTAAAGCGATTTAGAATTCTATGTCCAGTGGCGCTATCCGTTTCTTATCCGGCAACGCAGCATTTTGGTCTGGAGGAACAACGTCCGATGATAATGCCGGATGCACTCTACGGCAATTATGTTGTTCCGAAAAGGGAAAATACAACTCAACCGTGTTCCTTTCACCATCCTGTCGGACCACTTGAAATTCTTGGTCATCCGTGCCTGAACCTGCAGCGGAACGTACCAACCCACCTTCATCAGATATTTCCTGATCTGACAGAGTTACTGTCAGTTGCTGGGATGCTGCGATAATTTGTGCTATCTGCCATAGCATATCTGCAACAGAGGCCTGTGGAGCTGCGGTCTTATAGGATTTAGCCGCTGGAAGCTCCTTGGATGTTCACTCCTGCATACCTCTAATATGCGAATGTCAGGAGAATGAAGGCCTCGTATCCTTGGCTACCAGATGGCGTGACCTGGTCACTGTAGAATCCCTGATTGGCGATGTTGGTTGAATATCACAGGTCACGTGTGCTGCCGTGAGGATGAGGAAGCCGAAAGAGCAGTCTCTCCAGACTGTCTATGTAACGGAGCGTCCCGAGCGGTAGACGTATACTCCGACTGAGGAATGGTTTGTACCACAACATCTGAGCCCAGATGTTGTAATACTAGAGAGGGACCTCTCTCTCTCACAGCCTGGATGGACCTGCACGAGCGAGGAACCGGACTAATAGGCTTCCCCCGTACCATCCTCGTATTCGTCGTCACTGGGTGTGCACATTGTATTTTATAGTGCTCGCAACACCCAAATCTCCTTCCTGGACCGCAACGGACGAAAACGGGTGCTGAGCCATTCAGTGAATGGTCGCGACACCGGGCGAGCTAGCGGATGCCAACACCATCGACAGTACTAGGGAACTCCAGGCAATTGACGTATCTACATGAGCACTTTTGGCGTTAACTCTTCATTTGACTGTGACAACGGAAGCACACTTTACAAAGACATCACGGTAACAATATCTAGTTCATGTTACCCTATGAAAATATCTGCTGGAAGCTCCCGGGACGTTCATTCCAGTATTTATATAATATGCAAACGTCCCCACTGGAAAGATCTCGTATCCTTGGCTAGCAGATGGAGTGACCTGGTCCACGTGTATTCCTTGGTCGGCGAAGAAGAGCACCAGGGACGTTCAATCCTGCATTTATATAATATGCGAACGTCTCCTGGAAATCTGTGGTCACATAGCCAAGGTGCGGTCGTGTGTGTTGACGAGGATGAGGAAGCCAATATAACAGCCGCGTCGGAATGTCATGCGACGGAGTGTCCCGAACAGGAGGAGCGGACGTAAGCTCCGGCTAAGCGAACAACATACAACAACATCGCAGCACGGATGTCCGGGGGACCTGGACGAGCTAGCTATCGGACTGACAGGCTTCCTCCGTACTATCCCCGGATCCGTCGTTACTGGGTGTGCACATCTAAGTTTTATAGTGCTCGCATCACCCAATCTGCTTCCCTGGACTGCAACGGACTAACCCGGGTGCTGAGCCATTCTTTCCTGGTGAATGGTCGCGACACCGGGCGGACTAGCGGGCGACAATGCCTTCGATAGAACTAGCTAACTCCCAGCAATTGTTGTAATACCTTGAGCACTTCCCACTAGCCCTAATATTGCAATGACGGAGACACAGTTATTGAAGACATCACGGAAACATCACTCTGAGTTCTGAAAAAGAAACTGATAATATATAGTGACCCTACGGAGAGAGAACCGTAATGGACCTCTCACCGCAACAAAATACCGTGACACATGTCTCCAACGTTGTCATATCAATCAACACACACAGAGCAAGAATTAATGCGACTACACTGACTATAAGAAACACAAGAACTCGTGAATTAGAGGAAGATATCCTCGCATTACAATTGAAGAATATTTTTTCAACCAGAAAAAATATACACAGTCATATTATTCGCACTAACTCTTGAAATGAATATACATAATATATTATAATTCATTATAACATTTCAAAAGAAAACAATTTTCAAAAAAAAAAAATTTGAAAAAATTTTCAGAAGAGCCCAAGTTCCCAATGGGAACCCTGAGCCCAAAAAAGCCTAAGTGTGTACAAAAATTTTAATCATTTTTGAAAAAATTAATGTAACACTTACGGACAATATTAATGTATCTTGCTATGAACTAAATTAAACAGAAGACAAGTAATCATTGTCAGAAGTAACAGTTGTCAACGTAAGCAAAAGTGTCAACAACCCGGAAACATGACCCCGGGCACTAAAACAAACATGGCCCGAAATCAGTTACCAATTTAAACACTACCTGATGCAAAACAGAGGCTTCCAGAGAAGAAACTGTAGAACATCAGATGATAGATGCAGACCAAAAAGCCTAAACACCCCTAGGGTGAGGACGTAAACATGGGGAAAAAACAGAAAATAATTCTGTTTCCAAGCCAAAACTCCCAAGAAATTTTAGTAATAAACATTACAAAAAATAAGCCAAAAGCACGGGGGAATAGCTAGGGGGGAATAAAGGAAATGGAGAGAGGAAACACTGATTAAACAATGGAAAATTCATAGCAAGAATGACCACGATAAGGTCATGCACCGAAAATAGGTAACATGTAATAATTTCGTAAAATAGTTATAAGTTACAGCCCTGAACATTTGTTTCCACTGTTTTTTCCTCTCCATGTTCTATTTCCACCATATATCCACTATTTCTCTCATAATTATGCATCTGGCATCCTTAAAAATGAGATTTACAAGCACAAATAACAGTGAAGTGTAACTGTGTTGAGGGCCAAACAAAGAAAGACTTTTTGCGGCAGTTTCGAGACCTCCTTGACACTGCGCATGCGCAGTGGAGTAAAAGTATGGAGGACCATATGGGACATGTAATTTTCGGGTTTAGATGCAAATTTTGGGGATTGGGGGTGGGCCTAAATATTTTAGAGTTAGCACCAGCTAAGTCTGGGTCATTGGTACAGTATAAAAATATTAAAGAAAATCGATAGCTCCCATCTAGAGGTCACCCTAAACAAGCATACCAGGTTTCAAAGCAATCCAATCATAAATGTGCCCTGTAGGGTGTGCCAAAGGGAAATATTGTGGTCTGACTAAACTAAGTTCTAAGAACGTTGGCCGCGGCAACATTTTTAGATGGAAATTGAAGAAAGTTAAAAAATTTATAGAAATTTATATATTTTTTATACTTACCAATGACCCAGACATAGCTGGTGCTAACTCTTAAAAATATAGGGCCAAACACAAATTTTGCCCCCCAATCCCCAAAATTTGCATCTAAAACCAAAGAAAACATGTCCTGAATGGCCCTCCATACTTCACCTCTACTGCGCATGCGCAGTGTCAAGGATGTCCCGAAATTGGCGCCATTAATCATTCTTATAACCAGTGCCTGGTAAGTGCTATGTACTCAGTGGGGAGGTATGAGTTCCCAACTCCTGGGAGGGCCATTCCCGTCTGGGTCATTGGTAAGTATAAAAAATATATAAATTACTATAAATTTTTTAACATTTTTATACTGTACCAATGACCCAGACATAGCTGAATAGTAAAAAGGCTGAAGGGCCTAGGACATAGAGGAAATTCCAATAAGCTCAATTATATAAAATAGAGTCATTCCCTCGAGGGGAAAAGGAGTATTAGGCCTTACATATATCTTTCTTATTTATGATAAATTAGAAAGACACAACACCTTCCATAACTGAGCATCATAACATCCATGTACTCTATAATATCCAGTATAATCCTTATACTAATAATTTTTAAAGTAAGCCAATAAATAAAGTTAGTCTAGAGAATAGAGACTCTTATACTCCTTAAAAGTGTCTGAGGATTGTATAATAACGCCCGTTTGACACGTGATATATTCAAAAGCTATACTTTAAAAACTATGACCTGAATGAATTTTTAAAACATAAACTTCTCACTTAAAAACCATCCCAGTAACAGCTCAGAATTACTAACTCCGGAGGAGGTATCCCCTTGTTTTCATAATAAAACAGGTGACCCAAGGGAACACCCTCCCCCCCCCCCCCCCCCCTTCTCCTTGCCCTGGGTCAAATAGCCCAGAGCGAAGAGGGCAGCAGGACGAAGTCACTGCCAGAACAGAAAGCCTACATAGCTATAGTAGCAACTGTTAAGTGAATGACATTCTGAGCAGTGGATAACAGACCTAACAATGGAGGCCTCCAGAAATGGACTCAATATTTCTGAGATAAAAATTCATGAATGTGGATGGCTGAGCCCAATGTGCAGCCTTCATAAAATCTATAATAGCAACACTATTAATGTAAGCCCAAGATGTAGAAAGAGCTCTTACGTCATGAGCCGAAATCTCAAGCACAAACTGCTGAGTTAATGATATACCATAAGCAGTACCGATAGTTAATAGAATCCATTAGCAATAGAATGGAGCGTAATGTCCTTCTATTAGGCATCAAAGACAGAAGAAGCTTACGTCATTACTAATAAACTGATATCTGTTTATAAATACGTAAACTCTAACCGGACAGAGTAAAGGCCTATGCCCGTACGAAGACGGAAGGACCTTAATAACAATAGGTTCCGGATATTTATTAGGAGCCTGATTCTTAACCAAAAATCCAACATTAGTAGTAAAGGAAATAGTGTTTCCGATACTACGAAAGTGAGAATCGTCCACCGATAGTGCATGAAGCTCACTGACTCTTCAGTAGAAGAGAAGACTAAGAGAATTACTGTCTTAAAAGGTCAGAATTTGAAAACTACTGTTTCCAGAGGCTCAAATGATTACTTAGCAAAATAAGAACGAAGCTAAATTCCGTATAGGAATTAAATCTAAGGATTCTAGGTCTATTTATCGAAAAGTTTCTAACTGACTTAGATAAAGAGACATAAGACTCAATTGTAAACTATCATAGAGTGCATAGGTATGAGATAACATAGACCTATAACCTTAATAGTAACAGGCTGCAGTTGATCTTGTCAAACAAGAATACTAGAAAGTTGCAATGTCTAGTATGGAGGGATCAAAAATATCAACATAATGATCCCTACATCAACGACGGAAGAGCCTCCACTTTAGCCGCATAGTATAGCGAAGAAGAGGTTCTCCTACAGTAAGAAATCGCGTCCATAGCTCGTCCTGTACAATGCTTGCCGTGCAAGAAGGACCACACAACGGAATACGTGAAGGTTGAGACCTTGCGGGTTGTGATGAAGTTGACACGATTTCCCCAGCGAAAGAAGATCCTCTCATGGAGGAAGTTTTCGCGGTAAGTCCCACAGTCGACACCTGAGTAAATTTACCCACGGTCTCTGTGAAGACAGAGATGCTATCAACAGAATTGTATTGTGGATGTTTATCTTAGCAATACTTGCTGAATCAACAGCACTGGAAGATACGCATATCCTATCATTCCGTCCTATTAGATCAATAGAGCGTTAACAACATAAGTTCAGGGATCCGGACATGGAAACACATACGTCTGCAATTGAATAGTGAGTTGTGTCGCAAATAAATTATCATTGGGCGCTCCCATTGATAGCAAATCTGATTGAATACTAGTTTGTTGAGAGTCCATTCTGACGGCAACAAGCAACCCTTACGTGAAAGGGAGTCTGCTAATACAATCAGACGACCCGGAATATGACAGACCGAAGCAGAACTTGGTGTACTATAACAAACAGAAGGATTCTTTCCGTTAAATTGAATAACGGAATCGAATGAGTGCCTCCCTGGTTCCGGAGATACGCAACTACTGTCGTATTAATGGACAGGATTTGGACATGCGTTTCTGAATAATGTTCACCCAATGACATAGTGCAAGCCTAAATAACATCATTTCCTGGAAGTTAAGTGCTTGCCTAGAAACTGCGGAACCCAAAGACCCTGGCACTTCGAATCCGTTGGGATCAATATTGTACCCCAACCTGTTTGACTGGCATCCGTCATAATCATAAAACTCGGATCTGGCAACTGCAGTGGCACTCTCTGAGTCAACCACCGAATGTTTGCCCCAGTCTGAATCTCTTGCTACACTTGATAGACAAGAGAACGTGTATATCGAGCAATTCATAGATTGCTGAAAAGTTGCCGTCGAAGAGAAGCTTCTCCGAGACCGAAGCGACTCTGAGAGAGTTCTTCACCTTACTATCCACGCACGTGGATGTAGCTAGGGCTGCGTCACGTCTAACCAACTCCAGGTTGCCACTGAAGGGCGGAGTTATACGTGGAAAAGCTACTGCCCTTGAAAGAAATCACATTGAGGATCATATCCTGGAATTCTTTCTCTTGAAGACGTAATGATAATGCCTCAGTAAGGTGGTCTACGTATGATAAAGCGTCTAAGTTAAGTCTATTAGACATCATTGTCGTTTCCAACATCGTGGTTGGAATTGACATAGATGGCGAAAAAGATAATTCCCAGTCTTCAGCACCGCCGTCTAGATGCATATGAACTCTCGGTATGCCCTGTTCTGCCAATATAAATTATTTCCTAGAATTGAAAAAAGGCAGAATAGAGCATTGCGGACAAGAAACTAGACTATCATGCTTGGTAGCAAGCTTATATATAGCGTCGTTAAATAATTCGAATGTTCTAAAGACATTATTGGACTGTGTCGGTAAGTCAGGGACAATGTCCCTGAACCGATCCAAAACTCCGTGTCCAATGACGCTATTAGTCTCTTATCCAGCATCGCAGCAATGTAGTCCGACGGAACAACCTCTGGAAGATAATGCCGGAAGAAAAGTATGGCAGCTTCTGTTGTTCCGAAAGGGAAAGCTCGAAATCGTCCGAATCCCTTTCGCCATCCTGTCGGACCCTATAAAGTGTTCGGTCGTCCGAACCTGATGCAATAGCGGAGCGCACCGACCCAGCGCCGTCGGATTATTTCTGATCCGACCGAGAATTTGTCATTTGCTGGGATGCAGCGATAAACTCTATTTTGGATAGCACGTCCGTCACTGAGGCCTGTGGAGAAGCGGTCTTATGATGCATTGCCGCTGGAAGCTCCGTGTTCGTTACCCCGTGCATACTTCTATTATGCGAGCGAACGGAGTGTATAGGCCTCGTGTCCCTTGGCTACCGGATGGTGTGACCTGTTTGCCGTGGAATCACTGAATGACGAAGCTGGCCGGATACTCGAGGTCATGTAGCCAATGTGCGGTCGTGTGCGCTGCTGTGAGGATGAGGAAGCATTATCGACAGTCTCTCGGACTGTCAATATAACGGAGCGTCCCAAGCGACGGACATATGCTCCAAATGCGAAATGTCTGTACCACAACATCCGGTCCCATATGTTGTTGTACGAGAGAGGGACCTCTCTCGCTCGCAGCCCGGACGGACCTGGACGAGCTAGGAACCGGACTAACAGGCTTCCTCCGATCTGTCCTCTAATCCGTCGTCACTGGGTGTGTACTAAAGTCTATTATAGTGCTCACATCACCCAAATCTCCTTCCTAGACTGCAACGGACGAACCCGACTGCCGAACCATTCGATGAATGGATGCTACACCGGGTGAGCTAGCGAATGTCAACTCCGTCGATCCTACTAGGGACCTCTTAGGCGATTGACGTATTCCATGAGCACTTATTGCCGCTAGCTCTTCATTAACTATGATGACAGAGGCACACTTTTGAAAAACATCTCAGTAACTTTGCGAACAAGAAACCAGACATGCTTGTTAATAGCAAGCATATAATAATATATATAGCGTCGTTCAATAATTCGAAAGTTGTGTGACATTATTGGACTGTGTCGGAACTGAGGGACGATGTCCCTGAACCGAACCAAAAATTTCTGTGTCCACCGACGCTATCAGTTTCTTATCCGGCATCGCAGCATTCTGGTCCGACGAAAGAACCTCTAGAAGATAAAGTCAGATGACATACACAGCAGCTTATGTTGTTCCGAAAGGGAAAGCTCGAAATCCTCCGAATCCCTTTCGGCATCACGTCGGACCGGATGAAATTTTCGGACGTCCGTACCTGCTTCCGCAGAGCGTCCCAACCCAGCGTCGTCGGATAATACAAAATACGACAGAGATTCTGTCATTGCTGGGATGCTGCGATAAGCTGTGCTATTTGGGATAGCACGTCCGTCACCGAGGCCTGTGTAGTAGCGGTCTTACGATGCTTTGCCGCTGGGTGCTCCGTGTACGTTGACTCCCGCACACTTTCTTATACGAACGTCCGGAGTCTGCAGGCCTCGTGTCCCTGGCTACCGGATGGTGTGACCTGGTCGCCGATGATTTTCTGATTGGCGAAGCTGACTGGATATCCGAGGTCACGTAGCCAAGAGCAGTCGTGTGCGCTACCATGAGGATGAGGAAGCCTTATTGACAGTCTCTCCGGACTGACTATATATCGGAGCGTCCCGAGCGGCGGACGTATGCTCCGAATGCGAAACACTTTGTACCACAACATCTGGGGCCAGATGTTGTTGTACGAGAGAGGGGCCTCTCTCGCTCGCAGTCCGGATGGACCTGGACGAGCTATGAACCGGACTAAAAGGCTTCCTCTGTTCTCTCCTCTAATCCGCCGTCACTGGGTGTGCATTTGGTTGATTTATAGTGCTTGCATCACCCAAAACTCCTTCTAGACCGCAACGGACGAACCCGGCTGCCGAACCATTCGATGAATGGACACTACACCGGGCGAGCTAGCGGACGTCAAAGGCCGTCGAACCTACTAGGGTCCTCTTAGGCAATTGACGTATTTACATGAGCACTTTTCCGCTAGCTCTTCATTAATTGTGACGACGGAGGCACACTTTTGGAAGACATCACGGATACATCACCCTGTTCTTGATCGTCTGAAATAGAGATTGATAAAGTAGAGTGACCCTGCGGGGAAAGGACCGGAATGGCCAATTCCCCACTAACATACCGTGACACACGCTTCCCATGTTGTCATCGAAATTAACACATACAGAACAGGAGTTAGTGCGAGTACACTGACTACATTATACAATGCTTATGAAAGTCAGAGGAAGATTTCCTCTTATTACAACTGAACAATATCCTTTCATTGTGAAAAGAAAACAAAGTCCTAGTACTCGCACCAACCCCTGACAATCAAAATACATAATAACATGATCCATTAACATAGAAAAAATAATTGAAATCAAAAAATTTTGTAAAAATATTTTTTCAGAACAGCCCAAGTTTCTGAAAAGTAACGTTGAGCCCCAATGGATCCCAAGCCTAAGTGTGGACAAAAATTCTAAAAATATTTTAAACAATTTATGCAACACTTACGAACAATAATAATGTATCTAGTTATGATTAAATTAACATCAAGATATTATTTTCAAGAAATCCCCCCTCACACAGAGGGCTGTTGTAAATGTAAACAAAAAGTGTAAAAACACCAGAACAAGACTCCAGGCACCCTGGCCCGAAATCAGTTACCAATAATACACTATCTGATGCAAAACAGAGACTTCCAGGGAAGAAACTGCAGAAAATCAGATGGTAGATGCAGAACACTATGCCTAACCACCCATAGATGAAGACGTAAACATGGGGAAAAGAACTGAATTCATTCTGTTATCCAGCTAAAAACTCCCAAGAAATTTTAGTAATAATATTACAGAAAATATGCCACAAGCATGGGAGAATAGCAAGAGGGGACTTAAAGGAAAGGGAGAGAGGAAAACACTGAACAAGCAGTGTAACTTGATAACAAGAATGACCACAACAGGCTGTTGCCTCGAAAATAGCTAACTTAACATAATTTCATTAAAAAATTTTAAGTTACAGCCCTGGTAATTTTCTGTCACTCATTTTTCCTCTCCTCCTTCTATATCCTCCTTAGAATCACCATTTCTCTAATATTTATGTGTCTGGCATCATTTAAACTGAGATTTACAAGCACAAAGATCAGTCAGATGTTAAATGATGAAGGGCCAAACAAAGAATGATTAATGGCGCCAATTTCGGGACGTCCTTGACACTGCGCATGCGCAGTAGAGGTGAAGTATGGAGGGCCATTCAGGACATGTTTTCTTTGGTTTTAGATGCAAATTTTGGGGATTGGGGGGCAAAATTTGTGTTTGGCTCTATATTTTTAAGAGTTAGCACCAGCTATGTCTGGGTCATTGGTACAGTATAAAAATATCGATAGCTCCCATCCAGAGGTCACCCCAAACAAGCATACCAAGTTTCAAAGTGATCTGATCATAAGTGCGACCTGTGAGGTGTGCCAAAGGAAATTGTGGATGTACGTACTAACATACTAACATACTAACGTATGTACGTACGCCAATGGACGAGAAGTGATGGCAATAGCTCAGCTTGACTTTGTCAAGTTGAGCTAATTATAAATTTAAAGTAATTTGTATATTTTTATACTTACCAATGGCGTCAGACTAGCTGGTGCTTAACTCAAAGTTATTAAGGGCCAAACATAAATTTTGAACCCCCAATCCCCAAAATTTGCTTGCAAAACCGAAAATTAAAAGTCCTATCTGGCCCTCCATACATTTACTCTCCGAGCATGCGCAAACGTCAGGAAGTGACCAGAATTGGCACCAACATCAATCTTTGTAGAAGAGAGTACTACATAAACATTCAGCGGGGAGGTATGAGTGCCCACTCATGGGACGGCCATCTCCGTCTGGGTCATTGGTAAGTATAAAAATATACAAATTACTTTAAATTTATAATATTTTTACACTGTAAACCAATGGCCCAGACTAGCTGAATCGTAAAAAGGTGGAGGGTCTAGGACTTCAGAATTAGTAGATCAACATAGTTCCAATCCTGTAATCCAAGGTGAAAGGAAATTAAAATTATTACGAATTACATGTATGTCTCTCTATACAGTAATAGAGAAGACATGTCATACAAAAAGGAGCCCAGTTCAAGTAATTCCGTATACTTAGCATGAAGACTATGCTAATTCGATGTAACGAGATCCCAATTTTTAAGGTTAGCCTTGACTAAGCCCCCAAAATTAGGATGGTGTATATATAAGCCCCCAAAATTAGGATGGCGTATATGAGAATGAGAGAATATCCCCCACAAACATACGCCATATACAATAAAACTCCAGCTGTATGCAGGATATAATTACAGACAAAATAGCTTCCCTCATAGTTACATACCTATCAAGCCGGATGAGAGGTAAAAAATCCCCCCCCCCCCCTTTTCTTTTGAAGGAATCTTCAAAAAGAAAGAAGGGAGCGCTCTGGAATCAGTAAAAAGCAGTACCAAAAAAACAATATAAATATTTGTCGAACAGGCACTCAGGTATTAATTATTATTAATAAATGGTGCTTAACGCCACTTCAGAGGCTAAGGCTACAGCGACGATCCCGGCAATTAATATCGCCCGCTATATAATGTACACCGGACTTGGCATACGCAAATAGGTCGAAAAACTGGAGATATAATATATAACATACACAAGTCCAATAGAACCACAATGAACGATCTCTGGAAAGTGACACACTTCCGAGGCGACTCACAGGAAACCCCCGTTGAGGTGTACAATAAATTCCAGTAACAACACTCCCAGACGTCTACTATCCGATATTTATGACACTATAAACATACGAATATACAAGAGTGTAAACAAGGTGTATTCGATTGAGTACCGACATTAATAGAAACCTGGATCTAGAAATGGAAGTAGGTATGATTAACAGGATTTTAATCGTAAAAGCCAGATCCGGCAGTTGCAGCGGAACTCTCTGAGTTAACCACTGAATATCTGCCCAATTTGAACCCTTGTTTTACTAGGTACATTAAAACAATACTGGTTCAAGCAAAAACATCATCACACTCCAGTTCTGAGTAAAGAATATCTGGAGGGGGACGTGTGAGCAGGCGGCCCATCGGAATGAGATCCACAACCGCTCCGCACAGCTCCAGTCGCATGAATTCCCTCACTATTAATGTGTCGGAGTGTAGACAAAAGTGAGCATAACAACTGACTAACTTTGCTCTGGGTAACAGCATACGAACCAGATTGTTGTGAGTCTCAAAGCTCAATCTCAACTGAATAGACGACTTGTACGGAGCTAGATCCGACTTTTTCTCGTTTACGATGAAACCGAGACATCGGAGTAACAGAAGCAGACTCTGAACATCGTTCTGAAGAATAATTCTGTTGCCGTATCCCTGGAGAAGGGCGTCCAAGTAAGCTGACGTTACCGCAGACAAATGGGCTCCTAAGTAAGACATTACTGAGTTCATTATTCGAGTGAAACGTCCTGGGGCCAGATTCAGACCAAAGCATATTGTTCTGAAGTGATACACCTTCCCTTGTATGATGAACTGCAGGTACTTTTAGAATGCCAGATGTACCAGTTCATGAAAGTTCGCATCCTTAGATCTATGCTTGCCGCATAGTCGATCACTCGAACGCTCGCTTTTACCGACTGAATGATTTCCATAAATAAACTTTTGGAGCCATGATAAGCTTGTTATCCAGCTCAAGTCGATTACCAGTCAGAACGAGCCGTCTGGCTCCGGGTACGAGGAACAGGTGACTGTAAAAATCTTGAGAATCCTGATTCTCAACGACCTCTATTGCTTCCTTTGATAAGAGAGCTTATGCCTCCGATAGGAGAAACTCTCTTATGCAAGAATTTGATGGAAGATTTGTCCAACGTGGACAACTTGTTAGTGGGGTTATTACTCAGAATGACAGCCGTAAGCCGTCCGAGACTACACTTCTCACCCACTGATCTTCCATGATTATTATCCAGTTTTTTCGGATCTTGATAACCTTCCGCCAACTGGCCAGTAATAGAGGTCTAAACCATCACCTGAATAACCTGCAAGGCTTACGGGAGGAGGAACCATGTCCTCCCCGCGAAAAACCTCATTTCGTCAGCCTAGGGGCATCTGATCTATCGTCCCGATCAGATCTACGCCCCTTTCCCATGTCGCTATGCTGACGACCTCCAGAGTAATTATAAGAGGGTTTCTTGTACCCTCATGAGGAGTTTCCTTTTGACAATTTTTGTCTGGAACGCCCTCCTTACTCTTGTCTGCTGAAATGGGTCATCAATACGCCGACTTCAAAAGCAGAGCACTGGATGCTTTCTTAGTAGCCTGTTCATGGATTAACGAAGCTAGTCATCGAAAATAAAATGTCTGGAAACCTGAGCGACTCGGAGAGAGCTTTTCGCCTTGTCATCTTATCAGTGATGACGACGCAAGGGCAGCATCTGGTCTGATTAACTCCAGATTAGCCACTGTTAGGGCGGAGTTATACGTGGTATACATAATTGCCCTAAGAGAGGTACGAACATCCTCAAATTCCTTTCCCTTGAGACGTTGTGCCATAGCTCTTGTAAGGTGATCTGCGTAAGACATAACGTCTAAATTTGCTCTATTTGAAGAAATTGCCATCTCAATTGTGTCTGAGTGAATAGTGAATGATACAGGTAAGGACAACTCTAGATCTCCGGCCTGCTCATCAAGAACTCTCTGAACATCTTCCCTGACCGTTTGTAACTGGGAGAGTGCTGGAAGTAACAAGGCAAAGATGAGTGAACAAATTTTGATCTCCAAAAATATTTTACCACTCTGCCAGTTAAATGAACATGGTCCAAAAAATGGTATGTATACGGAAGATGAAGATAAGAAACCGCCTTCTTCCTCGCACTCAAGAAGATAAATATGGCGTTGTCAATATGGCCGAAGGCCAACGACACCTGCATAAACTAAACCGGAAAAGAAAGGATTTCCTTCTTTGTCTGGATAAAGTCTGCGCCTAATGACTCCAGCGATTTCTCTCTTCTAGTCGCAGAACAAAATCAGGGTAGTATTGATGGATGAAAGCCATCTCAACCATGTACTGTTCCGAAAGGGAAGGGTAATCCTCTTCCTTATCCCTTTCACCATCCGAGAGAAACAGTTGCGAATCTCGGTCCATTGCATCTGCGTGAAAAGATGACTGGACCGACCCAGCACCGTCCAACAACTCAGATTCTTAGTCTGAGGGAGGCTGCAAATGCACTTGCTGGGATGCTGCGATTAGCTTCGCAATCTGCGGCAGCAAGTCCGTCATCGAGGCCTGAGGAGCAGCGGTTTTCCGTTCCTTAGCCGCATGCTGCTCCTGGGACGGTGTGTCAGAAACGGATCCTTTCTCCGAACGTCCCGATGATCAAGGCCTCGTCTCCCTAGCTACCGGATGGTCCAACTTCACGGGCGAAGAGTGGTTCCTTCTTCGTGCAACAGGCAGGATATCCGAAGTCAGGAAGCTAGGATGCGGCCGTGTGTGCTTAAATAACATAGCAGAGGAAGCCATGACTGAAGCCGACCCCAGCTCCAGACTAGACGGAGCGGACATATGCTCCATCTCGTGCAAGTTTCCAACCAGAAAACTTCATTTCAGCCTTGTGAAACATAGTGGAAGAAGCCTTGACTGAAGCCGACCCCGGCTGCAGACTAAACAGAGCGTCCCAAGTGGAGGGCGGACATATGCTCTGGCTTGTGCAAGTTTCTCAAAAAGAACATCTGAACCCAGACATTGCTAGATTAGAGAGAGGAGGGGGGGCCTCTCCCACTCGCGGTCTATCAGACCTCCCCGAGTACAAGAACTTGCTGACTTCCTCCCGTTTTCCGTCGTCGCTGGGTGAGCTATTTACCTGGAGTCACGACACCCATGGACGGAGTACCACTTCACTGGTCGAGCTAGCTGCTTGCAAGAGATTAAAACCTTTAACAAAAGGCCCTAACTCTTGCAATAATGAGCACTGCAGCTGGCTCTATATGCTCCACGGAGCTCGACAACGGTAGCACACTTAGATGGGTGTCAGAATATCATCACTATGTTCATGTTCCTCTGAAATAGAAACTGACAGAAAGAATTAAAACGCAGTGAGAGGCGCTGATCCTCAGAACCTCACCGCCAACAACGTAGCGCGACACCCAACTCCAACATCAGTCATCCCAGTGCAAGAGTGTATCAACTAAAGTTGATATCTGTCGTCCAAACTCCACAACAACATATAAATATAACTGAGATACATGAATAATAGCAATCATAATTAAATTCAAAACATTTTTTGTAAACAAGGGAACATTAAGAGTCCAAGGGCATCCCAATAGAGCCTAAGTGTGGACAAAATCCAAAATTTTTGAGCTACACTTTCAGAATAACAATCCATGTATCCTACAGTATACTACAGTAATAGAATATAAAAAAAAACTACCTATATATGAGGACATTGACAATGTAAACAACGTCAATGTAAACAAGACATCAGGCACACAAAATGGTCCAAACTCAGACCCAACTGAAATACAATCATATGCAAAGCTAGATTTTCATACGAAGAATGAAAAGGATAATGTTCAATGTTTATGAAAGGATTATGAAATAAGACAAGAATTGTGATAATTGGGAATATGTTCATTTCTGTTCCCTGTATGCTATGTTTTTGATAAAAATAATATGAGGTGTACACTGTACTAATGAGCTGAGGGGTGGGTTAATATGACCTCACAGTTAATGTATGTGGCCCTCACAGTTAAAGTATATCAACGAAAGTTACGAAGTTACAGTGAGATTATTCCAAAACGAGTCATCCTATCTAGTTACATTGAAATCCCTTCATAAATATGGCCTGTAGACTGTGCTAAAGGTTTTCGGGCTTCGGGGCCCTGTAGCCATCAGTTTCCCAATTAGCCTCACAGGGATGTTCTCATCTAGACAATATATGAAGTCAACCTACCAAGTTACAATGAAATCCCTTCATAAATATAACCTGTAGACTGTGATAAAGGTTTTTGGGCTTTGGGCTCGGCCAGCTATCATGGTTGAATGATCGCAACCAAAAGGGAACATTCTCATCTGGACATCATCTGGAGTGATCCTACGAAGGTACAATGAAATCCCTTCATAAATATGACCTGTAGACTGTGCTCAAGATTTTCGGCTTCGGGCACCTGTAGCCATCACAGTTGACCAACCACGACCAAAAGGGGATGTCATCATCTGGGCATTATATGGAGTCAACCTAACAAGTTACAATGAAATCCTTCCATAAATACGACCTACAGACATGCTAAAGGTTTTTGGGCTCGGGCAGCCATCAAGGCTGAATGATCGCGACCAAAAGGGGACGTTCTCATCTAGACATTATTTGGAGTCATCCTACCAAGCTGCAATGAAATCCCTTCATAATTATGACCTGTAGACTGTTCTAAAGGTTTTCGGGCTTTGGGCTCCTGTAGCCATCACAGTTGCCCAACCGTGTCCAAAAGGGGACGTTCTCATCTAGACCTTATATGAAGACAACCTACCAAGTTACAATGAAATCCCTTCATAAATATGACCTGTAGACTATGCTAAAGGTTTTCGGGCTTCGGGCTCGGGCAGCCATCATGGTTGAATGATCGCAACCAAAGGGGAGAATCTCATCTGGGCATCACCTGGAGTGATCCTGCGAAGTTACAATGAAATTCCTTCATAAATATGACCTGTAGACTGGGCTCAAGGTTTTCGGTCTTCGGGCACCTGTAGCCATCACAGTTGACCAATCACAACCAAAAGGGGATGTCATCATCTAGGCATTATATGGAGTCAACCTAACAGGTTACAATGAAATCCTTTCATAAATATAACCTTTTGCATATGCTAAAGGTTTTTGGGCTCGGGCACCCATCAAGGCTGAATGATCAAGACCAAGATGGGACGTTCTCATCTAGACATTATTTGGAGTCATCCTACCAAGTTACAATGAAATCCCTTCATAAATATGACCTCTAGACTGTGCTAAAGGTTTTCGTGCTTCGTGCCCCTGTAGCCGTCACAGTTGCCCAATCATGTCCAAAAGGGGACTTTCTCATCTAGACATTATATGAAGTCAACCCACCAAGTTACAATGAAATTCCTCAATAAATATGACCTGTAGACTGTGCTAAAGGTTTTCGGGTTTTGCGCTCGGGCAGTCGTCACGGTTGGCAGATCATGCCCAAATGGGGAAATTCTCATCTAGACATCATAAGGAGTCATCCTACCAAGTTACAATTAAAATCCCTCCACATTAAACATGACCTGCAGACTGTGCTAAACGTTTTTGGGTTTCGGGCTTGGGCAGCCATCACGGTTGATAGAACATGCCCAAAAGGGGACGTTCTCATCTGGGCATTATACAGAGGCATCCTACCAAGTTACAATGAAATCCCATCATAAATACGACCTGTAGACTGTGTTAATGGTTTTCGGGTTTTGAGCTCGGGCAGCCATACCGGTTGCCCGATCGCGGCCAAAAGGGGACGTTCTCATCTAGACATGACCCCAAACCTGCATATGAAATTTTGTGATGATCAGACAAGAACAGTGGGGTGTAGCCCGTGCTAAAGGAAAATGTGAACAGACTCACAGACTAACAGACTCACAGACTAACAGACTTCCGCATGCGTGATGGCAATAGCTTATCTTGACTATGTCAAGTTAAGCTAAATAATGAAGTATGAGGAATAAAATTAATCAAGAACAAATTTTGATAGCCAAAACTTATTTAGCACTCTACCAGTTAACAAGAGGGCCCACGGGGCCTGAAGCACTCATCTTAAACAGAACACAATTTAAACAGAGTCCAAGAATGAGTCTACATTAAGCAATCCATCTCCATAGGATACACTGTCAACTGCAGGAGTGACAAAAATAATCCAAGCATCATGCCTTTTCTTCAGTTGATCATAATGTAAAATGTAGAGCTCCCCTATGAAGCCCCTTGATACAACCTATGTAGATTAATCTCAGTTACACATCTCTAGAGGGTACTGAATACAAAATTTCTAATTCTTCAGCTACATGGCTAATTCCGGCTCCCACTGGGAGCCCAAATTTTAACCCAGACTCTCGATTTGAACAAAGTTGAATATGACTTCCCTAGAGATGTTGTGTACCAAATATGAAAGCATTCTCACTGTTAGATCTGAAGAAGAGAAATTTTAAAGAAATTTCTTCATATTGCACTAAGTTAAAATTTGGGCTACTATAATGAGCCCAAATATTAACCTACTCATCCGATTTGAACAAACCTGAATCTGACCCCTTGAGATGTTGTATACCAAATATGAAAGCATTCTAACTAGTGGATCTGAAGAAGAAGATTTTTGAAGAAATTCCCTCATATTGTACTAAGTTAAATTTCAGGTTCCCATATGGAGCCCAAATATTAACCCAGGCACTCGAATTGAACAAACTTGAATCTTAACCCACCCCCCCCCCCCCCCCCCCCCCCCCGCCCCCTAGAGATGTTGTATACCAAATATGAAAGCATTCCGACTGGTGGATCAGAAGAAGAAGATTTTTAAAGAAATTTCCTCATATTGCACTAAGTTAAAATTTCGGCTACCATAGCAAGCCCAAATATATACCTAGGGATGCGATTCGAACAAACTTGAATCTGATCCCCGTAGAGACGTTGCATACCAAATATAAAAGCATTCTGACTGGTGGATCTGAAAAAGATTTTTAAAAATTATCTCCCATATTGGAACTAAGATTAAAATTTTGGCTTCTGTACGAAGCCCAAATATTAACCTAGGGACTTGGTTTGAACAATCTTGAATCTGACCCTCATAACAATGATGTACACCAAACATTAAAAGATTCTGACTGGTGGTTCTGAAGAAGATTTTTAAAGAATATTCCCCATATTACCTTAAGTTAAAAATTTGGGCTCCTGTATTGAGCCCAAATATGAACCAATGGGCTTTATTTTAACAAACTTGTATCTGACCCCCCTATGGATGCTGTATACCGAATATTACCCTAAGTTAAAAATTCAGGCTCCTGTATTGAGCCCAAATATGAACCAATGGGCTTTATTTTAAAAAAAAGTTGTATCTGACCCCCCTATGAATGCTGTATACCAAATATCAAAAGATTCTGATGATTGGTTCTGGAGAAAAGATTTTAAATTTTTTTTGTAAATATGCTGACTCAGCATTTTTCCGATGCCCTCTACAAAACACCCTAACATAACCGATGGCCGTTTTTTTTACCATTCAATCCTACTGGTCCTAAGGATGTTTCATACCAAATAACAGCTCTCTGTTCTGTGTGGTTTGGGAAATAAGGGCGTTTGAAAATATTTCTATTTTTAGTTCCTGGGGTTCCCATGGGAATGCAGGATTATTTTTTTGCATGAGTCAAGTACTTATGACCCAGTAATGCCACATATCAAATTTGGTTCAAATCAGACTATCAGTTCAGAAAACAGAAATTTTGGGCGTGGCCAAAAATCCTACCTCTTATCATTACAAGAGCAATGAGATTAGCTCAGCTTGACTTTGTCAAGATGAGCTAAAAAACTTTGATCAAGAACTATGTCCACCATATCTTAAGATGCTGTAATTGTTGTTTGAGCTTTTGATTACCTCTCAACAGGCAGCATTGTATATGTTAGAGAGTTCAGAGGTCAAGGGTGTTGGTGTACTCCAAAAGAAGCATTATGCTTTTGCTTCCATTTGTCAAATCCAACAGTTTATAATCTTCTGTCAATGGCAACTCAAATGAAAAAATGATTGCAAATGTCTCTAAGACAGGATCATCAAATGTCTAAATTCAGCTTCACAAGAATAGGAGACTTGTCACATCATAATCTATATAAGTTCCCAACTTCTTGTGGAATTGTTACCAATTACAGTAGGCAGGGAGAGAAGTAGATTGTTACCAATTATAGTATGCAATAGAGATAGATGAATAACAGGATCAAGTAAGGCTGCAGCAATGGAAACAATCAGGGAAGAGTTTGGATAACTGAGAATAAGGGGTAGGATGCACTTGGAAAAAACTGTGTTATATGAAGAACTTGACAGATCCCCCTAATAGCTGATGGTGTAAACTGGTGTTTTATAAATATTTAGGACTCCCATATCAGGACAGGATGGACAAGACAGGTGAGGGAGTTAATGAAAAACTACTCAACTGAGGTTTGAGATCTTGAAAGAACTAGGGGAAAAAATTCAACAAAGAGAGGATTATAGCAGGTTGGATTTAAAACTGGAGGGACAGGGATCAGAGCAATAAAATCTTTGAATGGGCTGCATAATGACAAAAAACCAACATTTGGTAAGTTCCCAAATGACACATATGGGGAGCTACTGCTTTTCAAATTGAATTCAAGGTCACGAGAGCCAAAGGAACACTTGGAATCTGTCCTGCCAATCTGCAAACAAACCAGTGGGAATGACAGGAAGACAGCTAATCCGGCTATGTCATTCCCTGCGGCACATGTAATTCATTTTATACTGGTAGATATATTGCTATATATTGTTCTTTGTGAAACTATGATGCATTCAATGTATTTGTATATAAATATATGCTTGTGCTGCAAATAAAGTTACAAAGTCTTACAAAGTTATGGAAAGACAAGGACAAGGAGCGCCTACTGAATAGATTGGGAGTTATGGAGATGCTGGAAATGTTCAAATTATCAGTGCAGTACAATAGGATTCATCGGAAGCATAATGAAGAAATGGGATGGGCAGAGGTGGATAAATTGGTTACGGGTGACACGAGAGAGTGGCTCAGTATGTTGTTTTTATGGTAATCAAGAGGCAGGAAGTTAGCGAAATCATGGAAGGATACATTGTTGAGTTCTGGGAGGAAAGGTGGGGTAGAGGAAACGGAGCATATAGTGGGGTGTTGATCAGAGAGAACAGTGACAAATCAATGGCTGGCCAAACTGTTATTATTACATATGAAATAAAAACTTACTGTTGTCCATTAGCTGCATTGACAACTGAGACACTGGCATCGTGCCCAACCCATGCCAATTTGTCACCACTTGGAGAGAAAGCCACACTGTGTACCCATCCACCTAAAGATAAATAATGGAAATGGCTTTTAGTCAATAATAATGGACATAATACTTTGATGCTCTAGAGTTCAAGCTTTAAGTGGTAGAGTGCTGGAAGCCGATATTTGGGTTCTATACTGAAGTGCTGGTACCCCAGACTTCAAATTCAACAGCTATGCTTCTCATTATCTTTAAAGTGATATTATTTAGTCTGTTAGAATTTGCCTTGTTACAATTTATGAGAGAGACAAGCAAAGACAATTGAGCAAATTTTTATAGTCAAAAATAATTCAGCACTCTACTAGTTATTTCCTTGCCTAATAACTTCAATTGACTTTTCAAGTTTTCTTTCCAACATAACTTCAGACCTTACTTGAAAAATACTGATGAGCTTATTCAAGTAAGGATTTATAGCCTATTTGGATAGAGAGAAAAACAGAATCAGTACCTTTGTTTAGGCAAAAACAAACAAATGTCAAAAGATGACAAAATTCTCTGCACGCAAAGAGAGAAAAAAATATAAATGTTTATGAAAAAACCAAGATCATCTCACAATGCACATCTATAGAAAGTTTTTTGAAAATCTGATTTACATTTTTTCACAAAGTTATTATCAGACAAACACCAAATTTTCAACAAAAAGGTACATAACATAAAGCTGAGGAAATTTTGAGAACATCGAACCTGACCTCATCCTTCTCACAATGTATGCCTGTAGCAAGTTTGTAAAAATCTATCAAACAAAGACCAAATTTCCAATAATGCCAACAGGCACTCTCCAATAAACTGTAACAAAACAATTATATATTAACAAAATCGTGCTAAGTTACGGCTCGTCTTGCTGGTAGGATTATATCTTTGGAAAAAATACTCATGTTAGGCCATAAAAAAAGAACCGCTGTTTCTCGGGCCCGCATGCATGGTATTTTTGCTGCACCTGCAACCTTTTTATGACACCAAAAAATCTTTAAAAAAAAATTTGAGATATTGTGCTCATTTCGGTAAATCGATATCGATGCGTTGGCAAATTTTAAATTAACACACTTCAAGCTTTTTCTACATCATACTTTAATAAAGTGGGTGGGTTTTAGCAATATTCACGACAGAAAGTGTTTTATTCTGTAAAAGGTAAGTCATAATGACAGCAAGAAGGAAGGTGTCTTTCAGTCTGACAACAAACAGTCACAAAGGGGAATGGTCGATTCGCACCACGTTTGATTCGTATCAATCCTCAGAAAGTCTGCAAAGTCAGGTGCTATGTTGAATGGAACACAGTCTCCTGGCATTTATTTTTAGTAACATTTGTATTGTAAAAGGCCGTCATTGGGAATTTGTGTACTGTTATTTGAAACCGTTACGAGTTTCCCGGTTAATTTAAATAAATGCATTTGAGATGCAGGATAATTGGATAACTAATAGTAACCATTGCTTGATATAAAAGTAACAGTCATAGTTGAAAATAAATCGCATATAGGCAGGTATGTGCGGTCGAATTGGTTAATAAAAACACGCAAGCATTCGTTTTGTATTTCAGATTTCCGAAAAATATGATTTATGGATGAACTGCTCGTTCAAATGGGTTGTGATAATTTTGAATATAATGGGGAAAAATTGCGATTCACGATTTTATTAGGCAGGTTGTGAAGGGATTTTTTTTTTTGGTAAAATAAATCTGTGAAAGTTAGCACTTCGACATTTGATTTGTCCCAGAGACGTTTCATCCCGAGACATTTCACCCACGAGGCATTTCGTCCTGTGTCATAATTTTCATGTTTCACTGAAAAAACAAACATTCAAACCCCACTTCATTTATGACCCAACACCCCTACGGTGAATAACCAAAATATTTGCAAAATTTTGCGTGGTCCACCAGGCATTTGGGCGGGGGGACAAATTACCACAAACAACCTCTCGGGGAGAAATAAAAAGAAAAAAAAAATGCCCTCCCGCATGCTTTTTTGGAAAAAATGGCCTGAGAAACAGACAATCAACTTTGTATGGCCTTACAAATCATTTTTGAAAAATAATTTACTACTCCACCAGTTAACAAGGGGCCAGGAGCTTTGTTTTTGAGGTGAAATATGAAAATTTTAGTTTTCTAAAATTTGTTTGTGTTAAATATCATCTATTAGAAGTTCTAGGCAATGAGTGAAGAAATATAAATATACTGACCGCCTCCATTTGAAAACTCAGCCATCATAGTTCCAAATGTCATCTTGGCACCCCAGCTTGTTGCACTTGGTTTACTCTCAATCTCTTTGATGTAAGCTGAGAATATTCTGAAGTAATAAAATAAAATAAAATAATTCACATCAGTTGTTTCATTTCCCTCTTAATCTATTGTAAAGTCTCCAGATCATATTTTACTATAGTGCCCATAGTCAAGTGACAATGAGCCGAACATTACGGTACACATGACCACAACACTAGCATCTCTGATAGTGAAACTTTTAAGCCTATTCTTGTGAAAAGGTTAGTGAAAGATAAACGTATGCCTATCTGAAAAACTGAGATGATACCTTCCCACCTCCTTTAATCCAGCTCATGGTGTGTATCTAAAAACTGTTCAATACGACACAAAATTTTGAAACATTTTATACTATTCTTTCTTAATTCTATGGAGGAATAATCTTTGGAGGAATAAAGACGTTGTTGCTTGGCATTGATCGGTGATTTCTTTTTGTAAAATGACAATAACTGTAATAATGCATACACATGCGCGTGGTGAAGCAATATGCTCTTGGCCGAGGAGAGGGGGAGCTTGGGTATAATATAATAAATAATGCATGAGGTTGCGAGTCATATGGCACTTTATGGACTGGCCAGTTAACCCTTAACTGTAGAGTGCAAGAAACCACTATCATGCCTCTATTGAAATGTGCTGAAAGCCACTTTAAAGGCTACACTGTTTGCATAGGTTTGTTGCTTTCTTAGCAGTAGAAAATAAATGCTTGTATGAAATAGTTTTGTTACAATTTATTGGAGAGTACCAAAAGGCACTCTTCAGTAAATTGTAACAAAACAATTGTTCTTGAACAAAATCTTGCTAAGTAAAACTTCTCTTGCCAGCTGCATGGTAACTTTGAAAAAAAATAATTGCGTTTTAAATCACCTTTGAAAAACAAGAGGCCCCACGTGGCCTGAAGCGCTCATCTTGAACAGAACACAATTTAAACAGAGTCCAAGAATGAGTCTACATTAAGCAATCCATCTCCATAGGCTACACTGTCAATCCTTGAGTCCCTCAGGAGTGACAAAAATAATCCAAGCATCATGCCTTTTCTTCAGTTGATCATAAAGTAAAATGTAGAGCTCCCCTGTGAAGCTCCTTGATACAACCTATGTGGATTAATCTTAGTTACACACCTCTAGAGGGTAATGAATACAAAGTTTTTAATTCTTCAGCAAAATGGCCAATTCCGGATCCCATAGAGAGCCCAAATATTAACCCAGGCTCTTGATTTGAACACAGTTGAATCTGACTTCCCTAGAAATGTTGTGTACCAAATATGAAAGCATTCTGACTGTTGGATCTGAAGAAGAGAAATTGTAAAGACAATTTCTTCGAATTGCACTGAAGAAGAAAAATTGTAAAGACAATTTCTTCGAATTGCACTAAGTTCAAATTTAGGCTACCATAGCACCATGAACAAACTTGAATCTGACCCCCCTAGAGATGTTGTATACCAAATATGAAAGCATTCTGATGAGTGGATCTGAAGAAGATTTTTTAAGAAATTCCCTCATATTGTACTAAGTTAAATTTCATGTTCCCATATGGAGCATATATAAAAACCCAGGCACTCGAACTGAACAACCTGGAATCTGACCCCCCGAGAGATGTTGTATACCAAATATGAAAGCATTCCGACTGGTGGATCTGAAGAAGAAGATTTTTCAAGAAATTTCCTCATATTGCACAAAGTAAAAATATGGGCTACCATAGCGAGCCCAAATATATACCTAGGGATCTAATTTGAACAAACTTGAAATTGAACAAAGTTAAAATTTGGGCTTCTGTAGGAAGCCCAAATATTAACCTAGGGACTTGGCTTGAACAATCTTGAAGCTGACCCTCATAACAATGATGTATACCAAACATTAAAAGATTCTGACTGGTGGTTCTGAAGAAGAAGATTATTAAAGAATATTACCCAAATTACCCTATGTTAAAACTTTGGGCTCCTGTAGAGAGCCCAAATATGAACCAGTGAGCTTTATTTCCACAAAGTTGTATCTGACCCCCCTCCCCTCCCCCATGAATGCTGTATACCAAATATGAAAAGATTCTGATGATTGGTTCTGGAAAAAAGAATTTTTTAAATTTTTGCAAATATACTGACTCAGCATTTTTTCGATGCCCATTACAGAACACCCTAATAAAACCGATGGCCATTTTTTTTTACCATTCAATTCTATTGGTCCTAAGGATACTTCATACCAAATAACAGCTCTCTGTTCCATGTGGTTTGGGAAATATGGGCGTTTGAAAATATTTCTATTTTTAGCTCCCAGGGTTCCCATGGGGATGCAGGAATTTTTTATTTTGCATGGGTCAAGTACTTATGACCCAATAATACCACAAACCAAATTTGGTTCATACCGGACCATCGGTTCAGAAAATAGAAATTTTGGGCGGGGCCAAAAATCTTACCCCTCCTATTACAAAGCCAAATATTGTTTCACGAACTTCGTTTGAACAAACTTAATTCTACATCTCAAAAGGAAGCTCCATAGCAAATATCAAGTCATTGTACACACTGGTTCTTGAGAAGAAGATTTTAAAAATATTTTGGAGCATTTTCCCCCACTCAATCCCTATTGGGCTGGGCATGTTGCGTTGAACAAAAATGAAATGCTCCTTTGGGATCATCACTCACACAAACTTTCACTTGAATTGGCCCAGTGGCTTTGGAGGAGAAGACCAAAACATGGTGTTGATGGATGACGGATGGACAGATGGACGGATGGACAGACGGACAGACAGACGAGGGACGGAGAGCGATGAGATTAGCTCAGCTTGACTTTGTCAAGATGAGCTAATAATTTAGCCCTCAACCAGTTAATTTGCATATGGGCCTTGGCTTTGCTTTGGTCAATATACCAATATACACACATTAGGTGTTGAATGACGGGTCCATAAATTGCTATGTGGCTTGCAACTTTCAACATCTTCGTCCGGATCATCATATCAGAGGTACAGTCAAACTTCATATCTAACATACTTTAATCCTTAAAAGTGTTCATTATTTGACTTAACCCTTTACCGAATACGAAAAAAAGACGACACTTGGAAATAAAATTCTTGAAACACTAATTTTTTGCGTCAAGAACATAGCTTATAACGAAAAAAAGACGACACTTGGAAATAAAATTCTTGAAGCACTAATTTTTTGCGTCAAGAACATAGCTTATAACCCCTCATTGGAAGGAGCTCATTTTGTTCCCGATGGAACGAGCTCATTGGAACGAGCTCATTGAGTTCGTTCCAATGAGAGGTCATAAACTATGTTTTTGTGACAAAAAATGAAAAAGCAATTATAATCGAATGGTGAATTTTGTGAATAGCACTGGCCGGTTTGGGCCATTATGTTGGATAAAGAGTTAAAACATAGCTTATGACCCATCATTGAAATGCGCTAAAAGAGGCTATGACAACAAGCAGTCGAGAGCTATGTTTCGGCTCAACCATCACAAACTGGTCATTGCCACATAAATCTTTTCTTTGGTGATATTTCGTTCCACTTGGAGATGGCCCAGTATAAGACTTTGGCTTGTTGCTGAATCCACTTCCATGTTTGTTACTTTTTTGTCAATTTATGCTTGTACTGTATAATTTAATCATACTTTGGAAATAAATATTGTTTAAACTAAACTAAGAGCTAAGTTTGAAGAAAAAATAATAAGATATAATAACTAGAGGCCCTAAAGAGCCTGTAATCGCTCACCTGGAACTACATATAAAAATGTGATTTCTCATAGGCTTTCCAAGGGAACTATCAGCTGCAATTGTGGCCATGTTTGCAACATTACATCAACATTACATGAGGATCAATGGTACAAGGTGTTCCAGTCCTCAATCATGTGAAGTTTCAAAACATTTGACTTTGTAGTTTCAGAGGGGAAGATTGTTGCAAAATCCATCAATCAGAATCAGAGAATGTCTCTGGTGGCCACATTTTCCAACCAACAGGAACAAAAAGAGGATCATTTGTAGAGGGCCTCCTATAGACCATTCCTGCCACATTTGGTTCACGTCAGCTCAGTAGTTCCAGAGAAGATGAAAAGGTGATTTCCCACAGGGTTTTGTATAGTAACTATAAGCTGCAATTGTGGCCATATTTGCAACACGATCAACATTAAATGAGGAACGTTGGTAGAGGGTGTCCCAGTCATCAACCATGCAAAGTTTCAAATTATTTAGCCCTGTGGTTTCAGAGGAGAAGATTTTTCAAAATCCACCAATCAGAATCAAAAAATGCTTCTGGCAGCCATATTTTTCTATACACGGTAACAAAATGAGTAGCGTTTGTAGAGGACCTGCCATAGACTATCCCTGCAGGTTCGGTTCCCATCAGCTCAGTAGTTCTGGAGTAGAAGATGAAAATGTGATTTCCCATAGGGTTTCTATAATAACTATAAGCCGCAATTACAGCCATGTTTACAACCCAATCAACATTAAATGAGGGTCATTGGTAGAGGGAGTCCCAGTCATCATTTATGTGAAGTACCAAAACATTTGACCTGGTAGTTTCAGAGGAGAAGATTTTTGAAAATCCACCAGCCCAAATCAAAAAATGCCTCTGGTGGCCATGTTTTTCAACCCACAGGAACAAAATGAGGATCGTTCGTATAGGACCTCCCATAGACCATTCCTGCCAAGTTTGGTTCACACCAGCTCAGCATTTACAGAGAAGAAGATGAAAATGTGAAAAGTTTACGGACGCCAGACGCCAAGTGATGAGAAAAGCTCACATGGCCTTTTAGGCCAGGTGAGCTAATAAGGTGATTTTTCTGAATAGAACAGGGTATAGTAACAAGCAAATTAACAATTGAAGCCATGTTTGCAATCCGATCAACATTAAATGAGGATCATTGGTAGAGGGGGTCCCGGTCATCAACCATGCAAAGTTTCAAAACATTTGGATCTGTGGTTTCAGAGAAGATTTTTCAAAATCCACCAATCAGAATCAAAGAATGCCTCTAGCGGCCATGTTTTCAAACCCATGGGAACAAAATGAGGAATGTGTTGTAGAGGACCTCCCATAGACTATCCCAGCCAAGTTTGGTTCACGTTAGCTCAGTAGTTTCTGAGAAGATGAAAATGTGATTTCCCATAGGCTTTCTATAGTAACTATAAGCCACAATTGAAGCCATGTTTGCAATCCGATCAACATTAAATGAGGATCATTGGTAGAGGTGGTCCCAGTCATCAACCACGCAAAGTTTCAAAACATTTGGACCTATGGTTTCAGAGAAGATTTTTCAAAATCCACCAATCAGAATCAAAGAATGCCTCTAGCGGCCATGTTTTCAAACCCATGGGAACAAAATGAGGATTGTTTGTAGAGGACCTCCCATAGACTGTCCCTGCCAGGTTTGGTTCACATTGGCTCAGTAGTTCCAGAGAAGAAGGTGAAAATGTGATTTGTCATAGGGTTTTTATAGTAAGTATAAGCAGCAATTACAGTCATGTTTACACCCCGATCAACATTAAATGAGGATCGTTGGTAGAGGGGGTCCTAGTCATCATTTATGTGAAGTATCAAAATATTTGGCCTGGAAGTTTCAGTGGATAAGATTTTTCAAAATCCACCAACCAGAATCAAAGAATGCCTCTGGCGGCCATGTTTTTCAACCCACAAAACGAGGATCATTTGTAGAGGGCCTCCCATAGACTATCCTTGCCAGGTTTGGTTCATGTCGGCTCAGTAGTTCCAGAGAAGAAGATGAAAATGCCATTTCCCATAGGGTTTCTATAGTAACTATACTACTCAAAGTTTGCTAAGCACCAAGTACATCCAACTACCTGTTTTACGTTTTAGTTGAAATATTGAAATGAAAAGTGTATATATTTTTAATTTAATTATATCTTTAATGATTTAAGTACAGAAGTTAAAAAATTTATAGTAATTTATATATTTTTTATACTTACCAATGACCCAGACTTAGCTGGTGCTAACTCTAACAAAACCAGGGCCAAACACAAATTTTGACCCCCAATCCCCAAAATTTGCATCCAAAACCAAAAGAAATCATGTCCTATAGGACCTCCATACTTCGCCCCTACTGCGCCTGCGCAGTGTCAAGGGCGTTCCGAAATTGGCGCCAATTATCATTCTTACTGGCAGTGCCTGGTCAGCGCTATGTACTCAGCGGGGAGGCAAGAGTTCCCAACTCCTGGGAGGGCCATCCCCGTCTGGGTCATTGGTAAGTATAAAAAATATATAAATTACTATAAATTTTTTAACATTTTTATACTGTACCAATGACCCAGACTTAGCTGAATAGTAAAAAGGCTGGAGGGCCTAGGACATAGAGGAAAATCCAATAAGCTCAACTATATAATATAGAGGCAACCCCTCAAGGAGAAAAGGAGTATTAGGCTTTACATGTATCTTTCTTATTTAATATTAAATTAGAAAGATACAATACCCTTTATAATTGAGCACAATAACATTCATGTTCTCTATTAACATCCAGTATAACCCTTATACTAATTATTTTTAAAGTAAGCCAATAAATAAAGTAGTCCAGAGAATTGAGACTCTTTATAATCTTTTAAAAGTGTCCGAGTATTGTATATTAAAGCCCGTTAGACACTTGACATATACAAATGCTTCACACCGAGCTACACTTTAAAAATATGACATGAATGAATTTAACATTAATATTACACTTTAAAACCATCCCGGAAGCGACTCAGAAATACTGACTTTGGAGGAGGCATTCCCTTGCTTTTCACTATAAAGCAGGTGACCTAAGGGAACACCCTCCCCCCCCCCCCTTCCCCTTGCCCTGGGTCAAATAGCCCAGAGCGAAGAGGGCAGCCGGACGGAGTCACTGCCGGAACAGAAAGCCTGCATAACTATAGTTGCAACTGTTTAGTGGACGACATTCTGAGCAACAGATAACGGACCTAAACAATGCAGGTCTCCAGAAATGGACTCAATATTTCTGAGATAAAAATTCGTGAATGTGGATGGCTGAGACCAATAAGCAGCCTTCATTAAATCTGAAATAGCAATACTATTAGCATAAGCCCAAGAAGTAGCAAGAGCTCTTACTTCATGGGCGGAAATCTTAAGCACAGACTGCTGAGAAGAAGATAAACTCTCATAAGCAGTACGGATAGTTAATTGAATCCATCTAGCAATAGAATGGACCGAAATGTCCCTTCTATTAGGCATCAAAGACAGAAAGAAACGTTTCCGTCCCTTTCTGATAAACTGAGATCTCTGTTTATAGATACGTAACGCTCTAACAGGACAGAGTAAAGGCCTACGCCCGTCTGAAGACGGAAGAGCCTTAATAACAATAGGTTCCGGATATTTATTAGGAGCCTGATTCTTAGCTAAAAAACCCACATTAGTAGTGAAGGTGATAGTGTTCCCGACACTACGATAGTGAGAATCATCCACCGACAGTGCATGAAGCTCACTGACTCTTCTAGCAGAAGAGAACGCTAAGAGAAAAGCTGTCTTATAAGATAAGAATTTGAAATCTACTGTCCCAAGAGGTTCAAATGGCTTTTCCTTCAATTTAAGAAGAACCCAAGCTAAATTCCATTTAGGAATTAACCTAAGAGTTCTAGGTCTATTTATCGAGAAGTTTCTAACCAACTTAGATAAAGAGACATTAGATCCAATTTGTAAACTATCATGATGTGCATAGGTATCAGATAACATAGACCTATAACCCTTAATAGTAACAGGCTGCAGTTTGATTTCGTCAAACAAGTATACTAGAAAGTTTGCAATGTCTGGTATAGAGGGATCGAAAATATCTACAGAATGATCCCTACACCAACGACGAAAAACCTTCCACTTAGCCGCATAGTTTAGCGAAGAGGAGGTCCTCCTACAGTTAGAAATCGCGTCCACTGCTCGTCCTGTAAAGTGCTTGCCATGCAAGAAGGACCGCACAACAGAAAAACGTGAAGGTTGAGACCTTGCAGGTTGTGATGAAGTTGACGCGATTTCCCCTGCGAAAGAAGATCCTCCCGTACAGGAAGCTTTCGCGGTAGGTCCCACAACAGACACCTGAGTAGATTTAGCCACGGTCTCTGTGAAGACAGAGATGCTACCAACAGAATCTTGCATTGAGATTGTTTTATCTTTAGCAATACTTGCTGAATTAACGGCGCTGGAGGATACGCATATCCTATCATTCCGTCCCAAGGATCGACAGAGCGTCTACTGCAAATGCTCTTGGATCCGGACACGGAGACACATACGTCTGCAACTGATTGTTGAGATGTGTCGCAAATAAGTCTATCATTGGCCGTTCCCATTGGTAGCAAATCTGATTGAATACTTGTTTGTTGAGAGTCCACTCCGACGGCAACAAGCGACCCTTTCGTGAAAGGGAGTCTGCTAGCACATTCAGACGACCCGGTATGTGACGGACCGAAAGAAGAACCTGATGTTCTAGCGCAAACAGAAGGATTCTTTCCGTTAGATTGAACAACGGAACTGAATGAGTGCCTCCCTGATTCCGTATATACGCCACTACTGTCGTATTGTCGGATAGGATTTGGACATGAGCATTGTGAATAATGTCCATCCAATGACGTAACGCAAGCCAAATTGACATCATTTCCTTGATGTTTATGTGCTTGCCCAGGAATTGCGGATCCCAAAGACCCTGGCATCTCGAATCCGTTGGGATCAATGATGCACCCCAACCTGTTTGACTGGCATCCGTCATAATGGTAAAACTCGGATCCGGCAACTGCAGCGGAGCTCCCTGAGTTAACCACTGAATGTTTGCCCAAGTCTGAATCTCTTGTTTCACTTGATCTGACAAGAGAACGTCTATGTCGAGCGAATGAATTTTCACACTCCAATTCTGAGTCAAGAAAATTTGGAGAGGACACGTGCGTAACCGCCCCATCGGAATGAGATCTGCAGCGGCTCCGCACAGACCTATCAGTCTCATAAATTCTCTCGCTGTGACTTTGTCTGCGTGCAGACAATAGCGAGCGTAACAACTGACTAATTTCGCTCTGGTTAACGGCAGACGAACGATATTGTTGTGCGTCTCGAAGCTCATTCCCAGATGTGTGAATGACTTGGACGGCACCAGATCCGACTTCTCCTCGTTTACTATAAAACCGAGACGTCGGAGCAATAGAAGTAGATTCTGAACATCGTTCTGAAGCGTTAACTCGTTGCCGTACCTCTGAAGAATGTCGTCCAGGTAGGCCGACGTTACTGCAGACGAATGAGCTCGGAAATAGATCATTACCGAGTTCATTACCCGAGTGAAAGCCCAGGGTGCTAGATTCAGTCCGAAGCACATCGCCCGGAATTGATACACCACTCCTAGGACTGCGAAGCGTAGATACTTTCTGAATGTCGGATGTACCATGACGTGAAAGTACGCATCTTTGAGATCTATGCTTGTTGCATAATCGTTCACCCGAATACTCGCTCTGACCGATCGAATCGTCTCCATATAAAACTTCGGAGCGACGATCAGCTTGTTTATCCAGCTCAAATCTATGACTGGACGGAACGAGCTGTCTGGTTTCGGAACCAGAAACAGATGGCTGTAGAATCCCGGAGTCTCCTCGTTTTCTACGACCTCTACCGCGTTCTTCATTAAAAGAGACTGCACCTCTGATAATAGAGCGTCTCTTTTCTGCGGATTTGACGGAAGTTGAGTCCACTTTGGACTTCGAGTTAATGGAGGCTTTCGTTTGAAGGATATCTTTAGACCTTCCGAAGTCACTCCTCTCACCCAAGGGTCGTCCGTAATCGACGCCCATTCTTGTGAAAAGCTCGACAACCTTCCGCCAACCGGTACGCGATAGAGGTTTAAGCCATCACCTCCTGGACCTGCGAGGCCTGCGGTAGGAGAAACCACGTCCTCCACGACCCGCACCTCGTCCCGTCAACCTCGGGGCGTCCGACCGGTTGTCCCGGCCCGAAGGACGTCCCGAACGTGAGTCGCTACCTTGACAGTCTCTCGAATAAGACCAAGAGGACGAACCTCTATAGGAACCTCTCTTGGGCGCATTAGACCCAGAAGTGCCTGTCTTATTCTTGTCTGCCGTATCCGACTTCTTAGAAGCAGATTTGAACAACAGAGAATCCGAAGCTTTCTTTGTAATTTTATCATAAATAGCAGAAAGCTTGCCATCAAAGAGAAGTTCTCCGGAGACCGAAGCGACTCTGAGAGAGTTCTTCACCTTAGTATCCACGAGTGTGGATGTAGCTAGGGCTGCGTCACGTCTAACCAACTCCAGGTTTGCCACTGAAAGGGCGGAGTTACACGTGGAATAAGCTACTGCCCTTGAAAGAAGACTTAAAGAGGATTGTATATCCTGTAATTCTTTCCCTTGAAGGCGCAGTGATAACGCCTTAGTAAGGTGATCTGCGTAAGATAAGGCATCTAAACTGGCTCTGTTAGATGAAATAGCTGTTTCCAACACCGCGGTTGGAATAGAAGCCGACGACGGTAATGATAGCTCTAAGTCTTCCGCCTCGTCGTCCATACGCAGAGGAACTCTCGGAATACCCTGTCCTGCCGTGTCGAATTTATTCCTTGCATTAATGAAAGGCAGGTTGAGAGTATTGGCGGACAAGAAACCTGCTTTCCCCGTTTTGGAAGCAAGTTTAAATATAGCGTCGTTCAATAATTCAAATGTTCTTGCAACATTATTGGACTGCGACGGAAACTCGGGAGCGATGTCCCTGAACCGCTCAAAAAATTCAGAGTCCAATGACGCTATAATCCTCTTATCCGGAACCGCAGCAGTCTGGCCCGACGGAACAACTTGAGGGAGAAAGTGCTGGATGAAGTCCACGGCAGCTTTATGTTGTTCCGAAAGGGATAGCTCCAAATCATCCGTATCCCTTTCACCATCCGATCGGACCTCATGATGCTCCCGGTCGTCCGCCCCCGATGCTTCGGCGGAGCGTACCGAACCAGCGCCGTTGGATATTTCCCGATCCGACACCGTTTCTGTCGGCTGCTGCGATAAGTTGTGCTATCTGCACAAGTACGTCCGGCATCGAGACCTGCGGAGGCGCAGTCTTTCGCTGCTTCGCCGAGCGAGGGCAGCTCCGCATCTGATGGCTCCCGCATACTTTTTCTATGCGAACGTCCGGAGTCCATCGGCCTCGTGTCCCTGGCTGCCGGATGGTGTGACCTGGTCGCCGAAGAATCCCTGATCGGCGAAGCTGGTAAGATATCGGCGGTCACCCAGCCAAGGTGCGGTCGTGTGCGCTGACGAGAAGAAGAAGCCTGAGCAGTCTCCGTGGACTGCCTATACAACGGAGCGTCCCGAGCGACGGACGTATGCTCCGCTTGCGACACATTTTGTACAACAACATCTGGTCCCAGATGTTGTTGTACGAGAGAGGGGCCTCTCTCGCTCATGGCCCAGCTGGACCTGGACGAGCTAGGAACCGGACTCAAAGGCTTCCTCCGATCTCGCCTACTATCCGCCGTCACTGGGTGTGCACGTTGAATGTTTATAGTGCTTGCATCACCCAACATTTCCTCCTGGCCCGCATCGGACGAACCCGGCTGCCGAACCATTCGGTGAATGGACGCTACACCGGGCGAGCTAGCGGACGACATTTGTTTAATCTCCATGAGCACTTTTGCCGCTAGCTCTGTATTCATTTGTGACGACGGAAGTGCACTTGCGGAAGATAACATGGAAACATCACCCTGTTCTTGTTCCTCTGAAATAGAAACTGAGAGAGTAGAGTGACCTTGCGGAGAAAGAGCCGGCATAGCCCTTTCTCCAGTAACAACATACCGTGACACACGTTTCCAATGTTTCTCATCCCAATTATGACATATAGAACAGGGATTAGTTCGAGAACACTGATTACAATTAATACAATGATCATGAAAGTCAGAGGAAGATTTCTTCCTATTACAATTTGAACAATATCCTTTCATTGTGAAAAGTCAACAACAAGTCCTAGTTACTCGCACAAACCCCTGACACAAAGATACATAATAACATGATCCATTAATAATGAAAAAACAATTGCAAATCAAAATAATTTTTGAAAAATATTTTTTCAGCGAAGCCCAAGTTTCTGAAAAGTAACGTTGAGCCCCGATGGATCCGATGGCTAAGTGTGGTCAAAAATTTTAAATTTATATTAAATAATTAATGCGACACTTACGGATAATAGAAATGTATCTTATAGTGAGATAAACTACACCAAAGGCAAACAGCCCCCCCTCAAAAAAGGCTGTTGCCAATGTAAACAAACAGTGTAAAAACACCAGAAAACATGACTCCAGGCACTGAAAAAACTGGCCCGAAATCAGTCATCAAAATTACACTCTATCTGATGCAAGACAGAGACTCCCAGGGGAGAATCTGCAGAACATCAGATGGAAGATGCAGAACACAACATTTATACACCCATGGGTGAAAACGTAACTATGGGGAAAATAACAGAAAACATTCTGTAACCAAGCAACTCTCCCAAGAGAATTTTAGAAATGAACTTTCTCAAAAATATGCCAAAAGCATGGGAGAATTGCAAGGGGGGACTTAGAAGGCCAGGGGAGAGGAAACACTGAATAAGCAGTGCAACTTTTTAGCAAGAATGACAACAAGAGGCCCATGCCTCGAAAATAGGCAACTTAACATAATTTCATAAAAATTTTTAAGTACAGCCCTGATTATTTTTTGTCACTCCTTTTTCCTCTCCTCCTTCTATATCCTCCTTAGAATCACCATTTCTCCAATAATTACGTGTCTGGCATCCTTTAAACTGATATTTACAAGCACAAAGATCAGTGAGATGTTGACTGATGAAGGGCCAAACAGAGAATGATAATTGGCGCCAATTTCGGAACGCCCTTGACACTGCGCATGCGCAGTAGGGGCGAAGTATGGAGGTCCTATAGGACATGATTTCTTTTGGTTTTGGATGCAAATTTTGGGGATTGGGGGGCAAAATTTGTGTTTGGCCCTGGTTTTGTTAGAGTTAGCACCAGCTAAGTCTGGGTCATTGGTACAGTATAAAAATATTAAGATTTTATTTGTGTTTGACATTATTTTTTAGCTTTTGAATACGATAACCATGGAAACTGGATATTACTGGTAAAAGAGGAAATTTTTCAATATGGCAAAAGGTTGATGGAGCGAACTGGTATGGGTTCAATATTGAGTATGAGACCCATTACTGTTAATTACAGCTTGACAACGCCTTCTCATGCTCCCAATCAGGATCCTGGTGGTCCTTTGTGAAATGTTGTTCCATTCTTGGACCAACATGGCACCAAGCTCCTGGACACTTCTTGGCTGGACTGGACGGGCTGAAATTGCAAGCTGCAACTCATTCCAGACATGTTCGATTGGATTGAGGTCAGGGGATCTTGCTGGCCAGTCCATACGCTCAATCCCCTCCCTCTGTTGGTACTCCCTGACAGAATGGGCAAAATGAGGATGGGCATTATCGTCTATCAGAATTAATCTATCACCCATTGCACCTGCATACAATCTGACGTGGACATCCAGGATCTCATCAATATACTGTTGTGCAGTCAATGTACTACGTTCAAGGACACAGAGCTCTGTACGTCCATCCCAGCTGATGCCGCCCCAGACGATGATTGACCCTCCACCATAGCAGTCATGTTCAGCAATGTTGGGTGCATGGAATCACTCTCCTGGTCTTCTTCATACCCTAGAACACCTATCTGTGTGGTCTAGGCAGTACCTTGACTCATCTGTAAAAAGGACAGGTCGCTAATCTTCTCTGGTCCATCTAACATGGTCCATGGCCCATTCATATCGTGCCTGGCGGTGGTTCTGGGATAGCGGAATGTGAATACATGGTCTTCTTGATCAGAGACCACCTTCATGCAACCTTGCCCGGATAGTCTGCATCAAAACATTTACCCTAGATGAATTCTGAAGGTCACTGCGAAGCTGGGTTGCTGTGGCAAAGCTGTTCCTACGGGTCTGAATGATCAAAAACCGGTCTTCAGCTGCATATGTTGCCCTGTCTCTGCCACCACTGTGCCGTCTTACTAGTGTGCCATACTGCTGAAATCTTACTGTATGGTGCCCACCAAGGGCTTCACCAACCTGATGATGGATAGCCCCTTGCTCCACCATCCCTACAGACTGCCACATTTCTGCTTCAGACAAATGTCTTCTTACATTTGCATTTGCCATATTCAATCGTTAAATCACAAGGGTTTGTGTTGAAATGAAGATTGAATATCCTACACATGTCATGTACATGTAGACAGTACACAAAAACATCATGAAAATCAAGGGGTATATGCTTTCCATGACTGTCATGAAAAGTCTGCCTGTCAAGAGAGCTAATGTAAACACTGGGGACCATTTCAATACATTCGTCAATCATATCTACCAAAAATATCACAAATATGTCATAAGCAAATTTCACAATGATGTGTCAAATATTTGGTGCTTAGCAAACTTTGAGTAGTATATAAGCTGCAATTGTGGCCATGTTTGTAACCCAATCAACATTAAATGAGGATCGCTGGTAGAGGGGGTCCCAGACATCATTTATGCGAAGTTTCAAAACATTTGGCTTTGTGGTTTCAGAGAAGATTTTTGAAAATCCACCAACCAGAATCAAAGAATGCCTCTGGAAGCCATGTTTTTCATCCAACAGAAACAAAATGAGGATGGTTTGTAGAGGACCTCCCATAGACCATTCCTGCCAAGTTTGGTTCACATCGGCTCAGCAGTTACAGAGAAGAAGATGAAAATGTGAAAAGTTTACGGACGCCGGACGACAACAGATGCCAAGTGATGAGAAAAGCTCACATGGCCTTTTAGGCCAGGTGAGCTAATAAGGTGATTTTTCTGAATAGAACAGGGTAGATATGGCAACTACAATGAGTAAAGGGTTAACAGGTAGAGTGTTAAATTTATTTTGATCATCAAAATTTGATCACATGTCTTTGCCTTGTTTCAATTTGTGGGAGAGTGCCTAGAGACAAATTGTAATGGGGCAAATCCACAATGACTAAATAATTTCACTATTTATTTATTTATTTATTGGTGTTTAAGGTCACATAGTTATGCACAATGGATAATCGTGACCATGACAGTTGTACAGGTAGAGGAAGCCAGAGTACCCGGAGAGAACCAGCAAGCTTCAACAAGCAACTGTCAGCTCCTCAACATTCTAACTCTGTTCAAGCTCTTCTGCTCAAGCAGGGTTACGGCAGTTGATGACATGTGCACCATCGACATGTAGTATGCCTTAGTACACGTCATCATTGTGCCCCCATGTAGGCAACCAGGATAAAGTGCCTTGCCCAATGACACAATGCGAGTCGTCCCGGACGGGGATCAAATTTGGGACCTCTAGCATAGAAGACCAACAGTCTACCACTGAGCCACCACGCACCCAAATAATTTCACTACAAAGATAATATGGAGCATGATAACAGAATATGAAGCCTTTAAGTTGTGTTATCTGTACTTCAGAATGATGTCCACAGGCCAGGATATTTCACGGTAACGATCATTCCGTTTCCGTGCCGGTACCGTCAGAGCAAAAGAACGGTACCGATTTGTCATTTCCCACATTTAAAAAAGACACGTAAAACTCAATTTGCCAGTGTTTTGATGATCAAAATTTCAAGCCTGATATTATAAGCTTGGCAACACAACAGTCATTAAATCAATCTTACTTAACTTCCACGCAAATGGTAATAGGCATCTTGTCAGCATTGACAAACATGTGCGACTTCAAAGAATTCCAAAAAATGAAACAGACAGTGTTTCGACACCAGGTTAGATGCACACAGTCAGAGTTCGCTACACTGTGAGTGTCATGACGGTGACATGTATCAGTGAGTGCGAATTTCGTCAGATATAATCCCCCAAATGTGCCCTCTGATGAAATCCCAAAGTCACTCTCGCCACTTTTCAGGACACCACAGAGAGGGCCCCCCGGTCTGTGGTATCCATAAACGTGGCGGTCGGACAGGTGCTTTTATATGATTATAGTTCTCAATATTTAATCATTATTTTTGTTAACAACACCATATCATGACATATTACCTCCTCAGTTATCAACACGTGGACAAAATTTGCCAGTGAAGCTGGCTGTCCTAATTACCCTTCAGGTACAGAGTACCCATGATAAATTGAATGTAAATAATAAGTGTTACTTCCGAAGCAAAGAGTTTGATGTCACATGCATGGGGCGGATACACTGTGAGATTGGCAGGTCGCCATTGTTTGCATTGTCAGGTACACTGCAGATCGAAACTATTTGATAAAAGACAAGAAGTATATCAGTGTGGAAGGTTGGGGCGAAACAATACGGGTTCCTTTAAGTTTTTTGGAGTATAATAAGTGTTATGCCTCTTTTTAAAATTAATATGTTTGATATTTTTTTTAGTTCGACCTCCAAGGCATGGTCCTGCACTTCAATAAAATTGTTTGGTTTTGATTCTGTTTTGGTTTCAGGATTTCATTCAACGGTGGCATTTTCCCAGTGAGGGTTCATTCCATCGAAAAAAAAAACAAATTCATATCGAATCAACCCAACAACCCCATTTGCAATTATTGACCACTTTCAGTTACACACTAAAACGAGCTCAGTTACCATTTAACAAAATTTACTTTTTCCTGCAATGGAAGTGATTATTTCACAAATCGTTACCCATGAAAAAAATCACCGGAAACGAAATTGCGTTACCGATCGTTACCCATACTTGATAATGACGGAAACGAAAACTGACTACCCATTATTCCTGAAATATCCTGGCCTGTGTCCAAATACAGGCTTCCGGCACTCTACCAGTTAAAATCAATTTTAAAACAAACAACATAACTGAATTCGGGAATACTGTTTTTCAGAGTCATAACTTGATTTGATTTGACAATAAGGCACCAAAACCGTCAATGACTTAACATTTGTGGCAACCATTTTAAACCCTGATACACTAAAGAGTTATATATTGACTAACACTGTTTATCTTTTGAATAAACAGCAACATGGCTCAACATAAACTTACTTGTTTGACTCGGGAATGAACTTGTCAAGGACAGACTGACAAATTTTAATGCTGAGCCCTAAGCAATGGAAGCACAGTAAACTGAATTCATTTTTTTGCTGAAAGAATAGTGATACTGAGCCACAAATTCCTTTCATCTTCAACATTACTTTAAGAAATAAATAATATTTAGATAAGGTCTTTTTTAAAATGCAAACAAAATATGGTGTGAGATGTTTTTTGAGGGAAAAAAATGAATTCAATAAATTTGTTGGCAAGTATTGTCTTCTTGATGTGTTGGGTAAAGGGTTAATAGAAAAACACAAAACAACAGTATGGAGTTGATTATCACCGAAACAACTGTTGAGCCTGACAGTAGCTCTGAAACAGTGTGAAATAAATGACAAAAAGCAAGCAAAAATGAATCTCCCAAGTCTAATTTGGACACCCATGTACAAGTGCTAAGGTATTAAATTGTTTAAATGGCCATTTCCAAGAAATAATTTAACAATGTTTTTCACACTGCTGCTTTTAGACAATTTCTAAGTCAAAAAGGCCCTTAACTCTTGTAAAAATCATCGGATGAGGCACCAATTCAAACTCATCCTGTATTTTGCTATAACTGAGGCACAAACCAAGTTTGGTCCTGATCTATATATATAAATCCAAACTCAAGTTATTATCTGAAAACGGAAAAGTGTATGGACGTTCTTACTTGTGGGGTTTTTCCCATGTTAAACCCTAACCCCACAAGGTCAAAAAATTAACTCCATAGTGCAAAAAATAACCCCACAAGTGGCCACTGTACTTACCCAACCCCACAACTACCTCTGACCCTAAATGTTTTTCAAAACGAGCATATAAAAAATAGTTTTTAATCATCAAACTTTTGAGAAACTTAACAGGCTCTTTGTCATCATGGTCATTGTGTTTAAGATTTATAGACAACAAATGATGCCTTGGAAATGAAAAAAATTATAGTAATTTATATATTTTTTATACTTACCAATGACCCAGACTTAGCTGGTGCTAACTCTTAAATATTCAGGGACAAACACAAATTTTGCCCCCCCAATCCCCAAAATTTGCATCCAAATCCAAAAAATCAATGTACTATATGGTCCTCCATACTTATGTCCACTGTGCATGCGCAGTGTCAAGGAAGTACCGAAATTGGTGCCAAATCTTCATTCTTACAACCAGTGCCTGGTAAGTGTTATGTAAACAGCAGGGAGGTATGAGTTCCCAACTCATGGGAGGGCCATCCCCGTCTGGGTCATTGGTAAGTATAACAGATATATAAATTACTATGAATTTTTTAACATTTTTATACTGTACCAATGACCCAGACTTAGCTGAATAGAAAAAAGGCTGGAAGGCCTAGGACATAAAGGAAAATCCAATAGACTCAATTACATGTAAACAGAATTATCCCCTCAAGGAGAAGAGGAGAACAGGCTTTACATATATCTTTCTTGTTTATACCAAAAAAAGAAAGACACAATACCATTCCGTAATTGAGAGCAATAACATCAATGATCTCTATTAACATCCAGTATAACCCATTATACTAATCTTTTTAAAGGAAAGCCAATAAATATAGTCCAGAGAATGAGACTCTTTATACTCATTTAAAAGTGTCCGAGGATTGTATATCAGCGCTCGTATGACACGTGACATATACAAATGCTTCACACCGAGCTACACTTTAAAAATATTACATAAATGAGATAGACATTAGCTTTGCACTTTAAAACCATCCCGGCACTGACTCGGAATTACTAACTCCAGAGGAGGTATTCCCTTGCTTTTCACTATAAAGCAGATGATATAAGGGAACACCATTCCCCCCCCCCCCCCTTTCCCCTTGCTCTGGGTAAATACCCCAGAACAAAGAGGGCAGCAGGACAGAGTCACTACCGGAACAGAAAGCCTGCATAACTATAGTTGCAACTGTTTAGTGGACGACATTCTGAGCAACAGATAACGGACCTAAACAACGCAGGTCGGCAGAAATGGACCCAATATTTCTAAGATAAAAATTTGTGAACATGGAAGGTTGAGACCAATATGCAGCCTTCATCAAATCGGTAATAGCAACACTATTAGCATAAGCCCAAGATGTAGACAGTACTCTTACTTCATGCACCGAAATCTTAAGCACAGACTGCTGAGTTGAAGATAATTTTTGATAAGCAGTACAGATAGTTAATTGAATCCACCTTGCAATATAATGGACTGTAATGTCCTTTCTATTAGGCAGCAGAGACAGAAAGAAACGTTTACTTCCTTTTCTAATAAACTCAGATCTACGTTTGTAAATACGCATGGCTCTAAGTGGACGGAGCAAAGGCCTATGACCGTCTGAATACGGAAGAGCCTTAATAACAATAGGTTCAGGATACTTATTAGGAGCCTGATTGTTAGCCAAAAATCTAACATTAGTAGTCAAAGTAATAGTATTACCAACAGTATGATAGTGAGAATCATCAACCGATAGTGCATGAAGCTCACTCACTCTTCTGGCAGAAGAGAAGGCTAAGAGAAATGCTATCTTATAAGATAAGAATTTGAAGTCCACTGTATCAAGAGGCTCAAATGGCGCTTCTTTTAGCTTCAGAGGAACCCAAGCTAAATTCCACTTAGGAATTAACCTAAGGGTTCTAGGTCTATTTATCGAAAAGTTTTTCACTAACTTAGATAAAGAGACAATGGATCCAATCTGTAAGCTATCATGATGAGCATAGGTATCCGATAGTATAGACCTATAACCCTTAATGGTTATTGGCTGCAGTTTGGTCTCGCCAAACAAGTAGACCAGAAAATTAGCAATGTCTAGAATGAAGGGATCATAAATATCAATAGAATGATCCCTACCACTGATAGAAAACCTTCCACTTAGTAGCATAATTTAGCGAAGAGGAGGTCCTCCTACAGTTAGAATTGTGTCCACTGCTCGTCCTGTAACATGCTTGCCGTGCAAGAAGGGACCGCACAACGGAAATAGGTGAAGGTTGAGACCTTGCGGGTTGTGGTGCAGTGTGCGTGATTTCCCCTGCGAAAGAAGGTCCTCCTGTGGAGGGAGCTTCCGCTGAATGTCCCACAACAGACACCTGAGTAGATTTATCCATGGTCTCTGGGGTGACAGAGATGCTACCAACAAAATCTTGCAGTCAAATTGCTTGATTTTTAGCAATATCTGCTGAATCAACGGAGCTGGAGGATAAGCGTATTCTATCATTTCGTCCCAAGAGATCGAGAGGGCGTCTACTGCAAACGCTCGAGGATCTGGGCATGGCGACACATACGTCTGCAACTGATTGTTGAGATGCGTTGCAAATAAGTCTATCAAAGGACGATCCCATTGGTAGCAAATCTGATTGAATACTCGTTTGTTGAGAGTCCATTCTGATGGCAACATGCGACCTTTCCGAGAAAGGAAGTCTGCTAGAACGTTCAGACGACCCGGTATATGACGGACCGATAGGAGAACTTGATGCTCTAGGACAAACAGAAGGATCCTTTCCGTTAAATTGAACAAATGGAATGGATGCCTCCTTGGTTCCGAATATACGCTACTACTGTCCAATTGTCGGCCAGAATTTGAACATGCGAATTCTGAAGAATGTTCATCCACTGACAGAGCGCAAGCCAAATTGACATCATCTCTTTGATGTTTATGTGCTTGTTTTGGAACAGCGGATCCCAAAGACCCTGGCACCTCGAATCTGTTGGGCTCAGAGTTGCGCCCCAACCTGTTTGACTCACATCCGTCATTATCGTAAAACTCGGATCCGGCAGTTGCAGTGGTACTCCTTGAGTTAACCACTGAATATCTGCCCAAGTCTGAATCTCTTGTTTCACTTGATTCGACAAGATGATGTTCGTTTTGAGCGAATGAGTCTTCACACTCCAATTCTGAGTGAAAAATATCTGGAGTGGACGAGTGCGTAGCCGCCCCATCGGAATAAGATCCGCAGCGGCTCTGCACAAACCTGTCAGTCTCATGAATTCTCTCGCTGTTACTACATCTGAGTGAAGACAAAAGCGAGCGCAACAACTAACTAATTTCGCTCTGGTTAACGGCAGATGAACGAGATTGTTGTGCGTCTTGAAGTTCATTCCCAGGTGGGTGAATGACTTGGACGGCACTAGATCCAACTTTTTTTCGTTTACTATGAAACTGAGACGTCGGAGCAGTTGAAGCAGACTCTGAACATCGTTCTGAAGCATTAACTCGTTGCCGTACCTCTGAAGAATGTTGTCCAAGTAGGCCGACGTTACTACAGACGAATGAGCTCGGAAATGAGTCATTACCGAGTTCATTATTCGAGTGAATGCCCAGGGCACTAGATTCAGACCGAAGCACATCGCTTGGAACTGATAAACGACTCCTAGGACAGCGAAGCAAAGATACTTTCTGAACGCTGGATGTACCATGACGTGAAAGTACGCATCTTTGAGATCTATGCTCGCAGCATAATCGTTCACTCGAATGCTCGCTCTGACCGATCAGATGGTCTCCATATAAAATTTTGGAGCCACGATCAGCTTGTTTATCCAGCTCAGATCTATGACTGGACGAAACGAGCCGTCTGGTTTTGGAACCAGAAACAGGTGACTGTAGAAATCTGGAGATTCCTGGTTTTCTACGACCTCTATAGCGTTCTTGTCCAGAAGAGATTGAACTTCTGATAGAAGCGATTCTCTCTTCTGAACATTTGACGGAAGCTGAGTCCAACGTGGACTTCGAGTTAACAGAGGTTTTTCCTTGAAGGACAGTTTTTAGACCTTCGGAAATCACCCCTTGCACCCATGGGTCATCCGTAATTGACAACCAATTGGTTAAGAATCTCGACAGCCTTCCGCCGACTGGAACGCAATAGAGGTTTAAACCATCACCTCCTGGCCCTGCGAGGCTTGCGGGAGGAGAAACCACGTCCTCCACGACCCGCACCTCGTCCAGTCGACCTAGGGGCATCTGACCGGTTATCTCGGCCAGCATAACGTCCCCTACCTGAGTCGTTACTCTGACGGTCTCTGGAGTAAGACGTAGAGGCTTTCTTAGATCCTCTATAGGAACTTCCCTTGGACGTATTCGCCCCCGAAGTGCCTGCCTTACTCCTCTCTGCTGAGTTCGACTTTTTTGTAGCAGATTTAAAAAGCAGAGAATCCGAAGCTTTCTTAGTAATCTGATCATAGATAATAGAAAGCTTTCCATCGAAGAGAAGCTCTCCGGAGACCGGAGCGACTCGAAGAGAGTTTTTCACCTTACTATCCACTCTAGTGGATGCAGCCAGGGCAGCATCACGTCTGACTAACTCCAGATTTGCCACTGAAAGGGCGGAGTTATACGTAGAATATGCTATAGCCCTCGAAAGAACTCTTAAGGAAGTTTGAACATCCTGGAATTCTTTCCCTTCGAGACGTAATGATAACGCTCTGGTAAGGTGATCTGCGTAAGATAATGCGTCTAAATTAATTCTATTAGACGAGATTGTCGTCCCCAGTATACTGGAGTTAATAGACATGGACTCCGGCAATGACAACTCCAAGTCTTCTGCCTGGTCGTCCAAACACAGAGGAACTCTCGGCTCGCCTTGTTCTGCCATTTCAAATCTATTTCTAGTATTGATGAAAGGAAGCTGTATAGCGCTAGGTGATAAGAAACCGGATTTGCCAGTCTTAGAGGCTAGCTTGAATATAGCGTCATTCAAAAGTTCAAATGTGCGTGTGACATTTCTGGACTGGGTCAGAAACTCAGGGACAGTGTCCCTATTCTTTATCCAGTGACGCTATCAGTCTCTTATCCGGTAATGCAGCATTTTGGTCTGGAGGAACTACTTCTGGTAGGTGTTGCAAGATGAAATCTACGGCCACCTTATGTTGTTCGGAAAGGGAAATTCCAGCTCCGCTGATTCCCTTTCGCCATCCGACTGGACCATATTAGATTCTCGGTCGTCCCTTTCTGACTCTGCAGGTGAGCGAACCGACCCAGCTTCCTCAGACAGTTCCTGTTCCGAAAAAGTTTCTGATGGTTGCTGGGATGCTGCAATGAGTAGAGGTATCTGTGATAGCAAGTCCGTCATGGAGGCCTGTGGAGCCGAGGTCTTACGTGATTTAGCCGCTGGGAGCTCCTGGGACATTGATTCCTGCATACTTCTTTTATGCAAACGGCCCGACTGGTAAGGCCTCGTGCCCTTGGCTACCGGATGGCGTGACCTGATCGACGTGGAATCCCTGATCGGTGAAGCAGGCTGGATATCAGAAGTCACGTAGCCAAGTTGCGGTCGTGTGTGCTGCCGTGAGGATGAGGAAGCCAATAGACTAGTCGTGACGGACTGTCAATACGACGGAGCATCCCGAGGAGTGGACGTATGCTCCGACTGATGAACATTACGTACAACAACATCTGGACCCAGATGTTGTTGTAAGAGAGAGGGGCCTCTCTCGCTCGCGGTCCGGGCAGACCTGGACGAGCTAGGTACCGGACTGATTGGCTTCCCCAGTTCCATCCTCGGATCTGTCGTTGCTGGGTGTGCACGATCCATGTTTATAGTGCTCGCAACACCCAATCTCCTTTCCTGGACCGCAACCGACGAACCCGGCGTCACAACCATTTCGTGAATGATTGCTTCACCGGGCGAGCTAGCGGGCGACAATGCCGTCGATCCTACGTGGGATCTCTTAGGCATTTGCCGAATTTCATTGAGCACTTTTGCCGCTAGCTCTTCATTTGTCTGCGACGACGGAGGCACACTTCGTGAAGACATCATGGAAACATCACCCTATTCTTGTTCCTCTGAAAAAGAGACTGAAAAATGAAAGTGTCAATGACACTGTAGCTTAACTTGTGTGTTGTGTTTGATGAAAAGGATAATGTTCAATGTTTATGAAAGGATTATGAAATAAGACAAGAATTGTGATAATTGGGAATATGTTCATTTCTGTTCCCTGTATGCTATGTTTATGATAAAAATAATATGAGGTGTACACTGTACTAAAGATCTGAGGGGTGGGTTAATATGACCTCACAGTTAATATATGTGGCCCTCACAGTTAACATATATCAACAAAATTACAATGAAATTATTCCAAAATGAGTCATCCTATCAAGTTACATTAAAATCCCTTCATAAATATGGTCTGTAGACTGTGCTAAAGGTTTTCGGGCTTCGGGCCCCTGTAGCCGTCAGTTTCCCAATTGCGTCCAAAGGGGACGTTCTCATCTAGACATTATATGAAGTCAACCTAACAAGTTAAAATGAAATCCCTCCATAAATACGACCTGTAGACTGTGCTAAAGGTTTTCGGGCTTCAGGCACCTGTAGACATCACAGTTGACCAACCACGACCAAAAGGGGATGTCATCATCTAGGCATTATATGGAGTCAACCTAACAAGTTACAATGAAATCCTTCCATAAATACGACCTACAGAGATGCTAAAGGTTTTTGGGCTCAGGCAGCCATCAAGGCTGAATGATCGTGACCAAAAGGGGACGTTCTCATCTGGACACTATTTGGAGTCATCCTACCATGCTACAATAAAATCCCTTCATAATTATGACCTGTAGACTGTTCTAAAGGTTTTTGGGCTTTGGGCCCCTGAAGCCGTCACAGTTGTCCACTCGTGTCCAAAAGGGGACATTCTCATCTAGACATTATATGAAGTCATCCTACCAAGTTACAATGAAATCCCTTCATAAATATGACCTTAGACTGTGCTAAAAGTTTTCGGGCTTCGGGCTCGGGCAGCCATCATGGTTGAATGATCGCAACCAAAGGGGACAATCTCATCTGGGCATCATCTGGAGTGATCCTGCGAAGTTACAATGAAATCCCTTCATAAATATGACCTGTAGACTGTGTTCAAGGTTTTCGGGCTTTGGGCCCCTGAAGCCGTCACAGTTGCCCACTCGTGTCCAAAAGGGGACATTCTCATCTAGACATTATATGAAGTCAACCTACCAAGTTACAATGAAATCCCTTCATAAATATGACCTTAGACTGTGCTAAAAGTTTTCGGGCTTCGGGCTCGGGCAGCCATCATGGTTGAATGATCGCAACCAAAGGGGACAATCTCATCTGGGCATCATCTGGAGTGATCCTGCGAAGTTACAATGAAATCCCTTCATAAATATGACCTGTAGACTGTGTTCAAGGTTTTCGGGCTTCGGGCACCTGTAGCCATCACAGTTGACCAATCACGACCAAAAGGGGATGTCATCATCTAGGCATTATATGGAGTCAACCTAACAATGTTACAATGAAATCCTTCTATAAATATAACCTTTTGCCTATGTTAAAGGTTTTTGGGCTCAGGCACCCATCAAGGCTGAATGATCACGGCCAAAATGGGACGTTCTCATCTTGACCTTATTTGGAGTCAACCTACCAAGTTACAATGAAATCCCTTCATAAATATGACCTGTACACAGTGCTAAAGGTTTTTGGGCTTCGGGCACCTTTAGCCGTCAAAGTTGCCCAAACATGTCCAAAAGGGGACGTTCTCATCTAGGCATTATATGAAGTCAACCTACCAAGTTACAATGAAATCCCTTAATAAATATGACTTGTAGACTGTGCTTAAGGTTTTCAGGCTTCGGGTTCGGGCAGCCATCATGGTTGAATAATTGCAACCAAAGGGGATAATCTCATCTGGGCATCATCTGGAATGATCCTATGAAGTTACAATGAAATCCCTTCATAAATATGGCCTGTAGACTGTGCTCAAGGTTTTTGGGCTTCGGGCACTTGTAGCCAACACAGCTGACCAATTACGACCAAAAGGGGATGTCATCATCTAGGCATTATATGGAGTCAACCTAATAGGTTACAATGAAATCCTTCCATAAATATGACCTTTTACCTATGCTAAAGGTTTTTGGGCACCCATCAAGGCTGAATGATCGTGATCAAAAGGAGACGTTCTCATCTAGACATTATTTGAAGTCATCCTACCAAGTTACAGTGAAATCCCCTCATAAATATGACCTGTAGACTGTGCTAAAGGTTTTTGGGCTTTGGGCACCTTTAGCCGTCACAGTTGCCCAATCATGTCCAAAAGGGGACGTTCTCATCTAGACATTATATGAAGTTAACCTACCAAGTTACAATGAAATCCCTTCATAAATATGACCTGTAGACTGTGCTAAAGGTTTTCGGGCTTCGGGCTCGGGCAGCCATCATGGGTGAATGATCACACGTTCTCATCTAGACATTATATAAAGTTAACCTACCAAGTTACAATGAAATCCCTTCATAAATATGACCTGTAGACTGTGCTAAAGGTTTTCGGGCTTCAGGCTCGGGCAGCCATCATGGGTGAATGATCGCAACCATAGGGGACAATCTCATCTGAGCATCATCTGGAGTGATCCTAAGAAGTTACAATGAAATCCCTTCATAAATATGACCTGTAGACTGTTCTCAAGGTTTTCGGGCTTCGGGCACTTGTAGCCATCACAACTGACCAATCACGACCGAAAGGGGATGTCATCATCTAGGCATTATATGGAGTCAACCTAACAGGTTACAATGAAATCCTTCCATAAATATGACCTTTTGCCTATGCTAAAGGTTTTTGGGCTCGGGCATCCATCAAGGCTGCATGATCGGGATCAAAATGGGACGTTCTCATCTAGACATTATTTGGAGTCATCCTGCCAAGTGACAATGAAATCCTTTCATAAATATGACCTCTAGACTGTGCTAAAGGTTTTCGGGCTTTGGGCTCCTGTAGCCGTCACAGTTGCCCAATCACATCCAAAGGGGGACTTTCTCATCTAGACATTGTATGAAGTCAACCCACAAAGTTACAATGAAATTTCTCAATAAATATGACCTGTAGACTGTGCTAAAGGTTTTCGGGTTTTGGGCTCGGGCAGTCGTCACGGTTGGCAGATCATGCCCAAATGGGGAAATTCGCATCTAGACATCATAAGGAGTCATCCTACCAAGTTACAATGAAATCCCTCCACATTAAACATGACCTGCAGACTGTGCTAAAAGTTTTTGGGTTTCGGGCTTGGGCAGCCATCACGGTTGATAGATCATGCCCAAAAGGGGACGTTCTCATCTAGGCACTATACAGAGGCATCCTACCAAGTTACAATGAAATCCCTTCATAAATGCGACCTGCAGACTGTGCTAATGGTTTTCGGGTTTTGGGCTCGGGCAGCCATACCGGTTGCCCGATCGCGACAAAAAGGGGACGTTCTCATCTAGACATGACCCCAAACCTGCATATGAAATTTCGTGACGATCAGACAAGAACTGCGGGGTGTAGCCCATGCTAAAGGAAAATGTGAACAGACGTCACAGACTCACAGACTAACAGACTCACAGACTAACAGACTCACAGACTAACAGACTTCCGCACGCGTGATGGCAATAGCTTATCTTGACTATGTCAAGTTAAGCTAACTATAGAGTGACCCTGTGGCGAGAGGACCGGCATGGACCTCTCACCACTAACAATATACCGTGACACACGTCTCCAACGTTTGTCATTCCAATTGGCAAACACAGAGCAAGAATTAGTGCGAGTGCACTGACTACAAATAATACAGTGAGCATGAGAATCAGAGGAAGACTTCCTCGAATTACAATTTGAACAAACTTCTTTCATTTTGAAAAAAGTTTAACAGTCATCGTACTCGCACTAACCCTTGAAAACAAGATACATGATAATAATATAATCCATTACAAACATTTCTAAAAATAATTCGAAAGAAAAAATTTTTCCAAAAAAATGTTCAAGTTGAGCCCAAGTTCCCAATGGGAACGATGAACCCAAATGAATCCCAAAAAAGCCTAAGTGTGGACAAAAATTTTAAAACATGTCTAACAATTAATGTTACACTTGGGGACAATATAATGTATCTGGCTATGAGCAGAACTAAATAGATGACAAGGAATCACTGTCTGAAGTAACCGTTGTCAATGTAAACAAAAGTGAATAAAACTGGAAACAAGACTCCAGGCACTGAAAATATGGCCCGAAATCAGTAACCAATTTTAACACTATCCGATGTAAAACAGAGGCTTCCTGAGAAGAAACTGCAGTACATCGGATGGTAGATGCATGACTGAAACGCCTAACCACGCTAGGGTGAGGACGTAACAATGGGGAAAAACAGAATAAACATTCTGTTACCAAGCCAAAACTCCCAAGAAATTTCAGTAAAAATAATTACAAAAATTATGCCAAAAGCATGGGAGAATAGCATGAACACATCCTTCCACTGTTTCTTCCTCTCATCCTTTTATTTCATCCTTAGATCCACCATTTCTCTCATGATTATGTGTCTGGCATCATTTAAACTGAGATTTTAAGCACATATATCAGTGTGATGTTACTGATTGAAGGGCCAAACAAAGAATAAGGATTTGGCTCCAATTTCGGACTTCCTTGACACTGCGCATGCGCAGTGGGTAAAAATATGGAGGACCACATAGGACATCTAATTTTTGGATTTTGATGCAAATTTTGGGGGCAAAATTTGTGTTTGGCCCTAGAATTTAAAAGTTAGCACCAGCTAAGTCTGGGTCATTGGTACAGTATAAAAATATGCGATTGCCCTCGAAAGAACTCTCAAGGAAGTTTGAACATCCTGGAATTCTTTACCATCGAGACATTGTGATAACGCTCTGGTAAGGTGATCTGCGTAAGATAAGGCATTTAAACTGGCTTTGTTAGACGAGATTGTCGTCTCCAACGTACTGGAGAGAATCGACATAGACACCGGCAATGACAATTCCAAGTCTTCTGCCTGGTCATCTAAACGCAGAGGAACTCTCGGAACGCCCCGTCCTGCTGTTTCAAATTTATTTCTACTGTTGATGAACGACAGATGTAGAGCATGATGCGATAAGAAACTGGATCTGCCAGTCTTAGAGGCTAGCCTAAAAATAGCGTCATTCAGAAATTCAAACGTCCGTGAGACATTTCTGGACTGGGCTGGAAACTCAGGTGTCACGTCCTTAGTCCGGCCGAAGAAGTCTGTGTCCAGTGACGCTATCAGTCTCTTATCTGGTATCGCAGCTCTCTGGTCCGGAGGAACAACTTCTGGAAGGTGTTGCCGGATGAAATCTATGGCCACCTTATGTTGTTCTAGAAGGGAAAAATCCAGCTCAGCAGATTCCCTTTCACCATCCGAATGGACCAAATGTGAATCTCGGTCGTCCCTATCTGACACTGCAGGAGAGCGTACCGACCCAGCTTCCTCAGACAGTTCCTGATCTGAAAGAGTTTCTGAAGGTTGCTGGGATGCTGCGATGAGTTGCGCTATCTGCGATAGCAAGTCTGTCACTGAGGCCTGTGGAGCTGCGGTCTTACGTTGTTTAGCCGCTGGAAGCTCCTGGGACGGTGCCTCTTGCATAATTCTTTTATGCGAACGTCCCGACTGGTAAGGCCTCGTGTCCTTGGCTACCGGATGGAGTGACCTGATCGACGTAGAATCCTTGGTCAGCGAAACAGGCTGAATATCTGAGGTCACATAGCCAAGGTGCGGTTGTGTGTGCTGGCATGTGGAAGAGGAAGCCAATAGACTAGCCGCCCCCGGCTGTCTAGGCGACGGAGAATCCTGAGCAGGAGGAGTGGACGTATGCTCCGACTGACGAACGTTATGTATGACAACATCTGGCCCCAGATGTTGTTGTAAGAGAGAGGGCCTCTCTCGCTCGCGTTCCGGATAGACCTGAACAAGCTGGCTACCGGCTGACTGGCTTCCTCTGATCCATCCTCCGATCCGTCGTCGCTGGGTGTGCGTGATCCAAGATTATAGTGCTTGCAACACCCCTTCTCCTCTCCTGGACCGCAATGGACGAACCCGGCATCACATCACCCACTTTACGAGTGATAGCTTCACCGGGCGAGCTAGCTGGCGACAAGGTCGTCAATCCTACTAAGGATCTAGGCACTTGTCGAATTTCCTTGAGCACTTTTGCCACTAGCTCTTCATTTGTTTGCGACAACAGCAGCACACTTTCTGAAGACATCACGGAAACATCCCCCTGTTCTTGTTCCTTTGAAAAGGAGACTGAAAAACTAGAGTGACCCTGTGGCGAGAGGACCGGCATGGACCTCTCACCACTAACAATATACCGTGACACACGTCTCCAACGTTTGTCATCCCAATTGGCACACACTGAGCAAGAATTAGTGCAAGTACAGTGACTACAGCAATACAATGAGCATGAGAATCAGAGGAAGACTTCCTCGATTTACAATTTGAATAATATTCTTTCATATTTAAAAAATATTAAACAGCCGTAGTACTCGCACTAACCCTTGAAAATACAAAGGTACATAATAATAATATAATCCATTACAAAAATTTCGAAAAATAATTCAAAAGAAAAAATTTTCGAAAAAAGTTTTGACATGAGCCCAAGTTCCCAAAGGGAACGATGAGCCCAAATGGATCCCAAAAAAGCCTAAGTGTGGACAAAAATTTTAAAACATTTCTAAAAATTAATGTTACGGACAATATTAATGGCTATATAACGAACCTTACAGAAGACAAGGAATCACTGACAGAAGTAACCGTTGTCAACGTAAACAAAAGTCAATAAAAACCGGAAACAAGACTCCAGGCACTGAAAAACATGGCCCAAAATCAGTAACCAATTTAAAACACTATCCGATGTAAAACAGAATCTTCCACAGGAGAAGCTGCAGTACATAGGATGGTAGATGCATGACCAAAATGCCTAAACACCCCTAGGGTGAGGACATAACCATAGGGATAACAGAATAAACATTCTGTAACTATGCTAAAACTCCCAAGAAATTTCAATAAAAAAATTTAAAAAATTATACCAAAAGCATGGGAGATTAGCAAGGGGGGTATCAAGGAAAGGGATAGAGGAAACACTTAACAAACAGTGGAGATTTCATAGCAAGAATGAAAACATCAGGCCCATGAATTAGGGAACATGAAATAATTTTACATAAAAATTATAAGTTACAGCCCTGAACACATCCTTCCACTGTTTCTTCCTCTCATCCTTGGATCCACCATTTCCTTCATGATTTTGTGTCTGGCATCATTTTAACTGAGATTATAAGCACAGATATCAGTGAGATGTTACTAATAGAAGGGCCAAACAAAGAATGAAGATTTGGCACCAATTTCGGTACTTCCTTGACACTGTGCATGCGCAGTAGACAAAAGTATGGAGGACCATATAGGACATTGATTTTTTGGATTTGGATGCAAATTTTGGGGATTGGGGGGGCAAAATTTGTGTTTGGCCCTGAATATTCAAGAGTAAGCACCAGCTAAGTCTGGGTTATTGGTACAGTATAAAAATATGATAAATTTCAAGTAATTTGTATATTTTTTATACTTACCAAAGGCCCAGACTAGCTGGTGCAAATTCAAATTAATCCAGGGCCAAACACAAATTTTGCCCCCCAATCCCCAAAATTTGCATGCAAAACCGAAAAAATCAAGTCCTATCTGGTCCTCCATACTTTTTTGATCTGAGCATGAGCAGTATCCAGGAAGATACCAATATTGGTGCCAACCATCATTCTTTCTACAGATTGCCTGTTAAATGTTATAAACAGAGGGGAGGTATGAGTGCCCACTCATGAGAGGGCCAAACCCGCCTGGGCCATTGGTAAGTTTAAAAAATATACAAATTAATTAAAATTTATCATATTTCTATTCAACAACCAATGGCCCAGACTAGCTGAATCGTAAAAAGGCTGGAGGGCCTAACACTTAAAGGAAAATCCAATCTCTCAATTACTTCAGTAAAGAATAGCTCCCACAGGAGTATAGGAGAAGATAGGAATTATATATGTCTTTTTCTTTTACGAGAAAAGAGAAATACATAACACCAACAATGTAATTGAGTATTACATAATATATAATTCTCCATTTAATGACAGCATAACCCATATGCTAATTTGGTGAAGGAAACCAATATATAAAGATAGTCCAGAGAATGAGACTTTATACTCATTTAAAAGTGTCTGAGAATTGTATATTAACGCACATTTGACAGGTGATATATACAAATGCTTCACAGTAAGCTGCACTTTAAAAACCATACATAAATGAGACGTAGTTATTGCTTCACACCGAGCTACACATTAAAACCATCCCAGCACCGACACAAGACTACTGACACCGAAGGAGGTCTTCCCTTGCTTTTCACCATAAAGTCAGATGATCGTAAGGGAAAAAACGTCCCCCCTCCTTCCCCTTGTTCTGAGGTAAATTTCCTCAGAACGAAGAGGGCAGTAGAATAGCGTCAGTGCTAGAATGGACTGCCTAAAGACCTTATAGATGTAATATTAATGGATGACATTCTGAGCAACAGAAAAAGGACTCAAAGATCTAAGGTCACCGGAGATGGACTGTAAATTTCCCAGGTAAAACTTGGTAAATGAAGAGGGCTGTGTCCAGTATGCAGCCTTCATGGGATCAGTAATGGCTATACTGTTAGAATAGGCCCAAGAAGTGGACAGTGCTCTAACCTCGAGTGCTGATATCTTATTAACAGAATGTTGATCCAAAGATAGATTTTCATATGCAATGCATATTGCCAACTGAATCCATCTAGCGACAGCATGAACAGAAATATCCTTTCTGTTAGGAATCAATGAAAGAAAGAAATGTTTTCTTCCTTTTCTAACAAAATTTGATCGAGGTTTATAAATGCGCATAGCCCTGACTGGACACATCAAATGTCTACAGTTATCTGAAGACACTAAAGCCTTAATGACAATAGGCTCCGGCCGCTTATCTGGAATCTGATTCTTAGCCAAAAACCCCATTTCCGTAGTGATGGTAATGGTATTGCCCACACTACGGTAATGAGATTCATCAACCGATAATGCATGAAGTTATCTGACTCTTCTAGCAGATGCAAAGGCTAAGAGAAACGCCATTTTATAGGTCAACAATTTGAACTCTACGATGTCCAACGGCTCAAAAGGAGCTTCTCTGAGCTTCAACAGAACCCAAGCCAAATTCCACTTAGGAATTAATCTGAGTGTTCTAAGTCTATTGATAGAGAAATTTCTAACACGCCTTGATAAAGAAGTATTTGATCCAACAGCCAAGTTATCGTGATGAGCGTAGGTATCTGATAACATAGACCTGTAGCCCTTAATAGTAACGGGCTGCAGTTTGAGATCGTCAAACAAGTAGACCAGGAAATCAGCAATATTTGGTATGGATGGATTGTATATGTCTATCGACTGATCCCTACACCAACAAGAGAAAACCCTCCACTTCGCTGCGTAATTCAACGAAGAGGTGGACCTCCTGCAGTCAGAAATTGCATCCACTGCGCATCCTGTAAACTGTTTTCTGTGCAGGAAGGACCGCACAATGGAAATGCGTGAAGGTTGAAACCTTCTGGATTGTGATGCAGTGCACGTGACTTCCCCTGAAAAAGAAGATCCTCTTGTGGAGGAAGATTCCAGGGAATGTCCCATAACGGACACCTGAGAAGATTGATCCAAGGTTTCTGTGACGACAGAGGTGCTACTAGCAGAATTTTGCAACGAGAATGTTTGATCTTCAACAGAATCTGCTGAATTAACGGAAATGGAGGATATGCGTATCCTATCATCCCGTCCCATGAAATTGACAGAGCGTCTACTGCGTACGCTCGATGATCTGGACACGGCGACACGAACGTCGGTAACTGATTGTTCAGGTGTGTCGCAAAACGATCTATCATGGGACGATCCCACTGGTAGCAAATCTGTCTGAATATTTGCTTGTTGAGAGTCCACTCCGATGGCAACAGGCGACCTTTCCGAGAGAGCGAAGCTGCTAATACGTTCAGATGACCCGGTATATAATGGACAGAGAGATGGACGCAATGATCCATGACATATAGGAGAATCCTCTCCGTTAATTCGCATAATGGAATCAAGTGAGTGCTGTCTTAGTTCCTGAGGTAAGCAGCTACTGTCAAATTGTCCGACAGAATTTGAACGTGGACGTTCGCTATTAGGCGAATCCAATGTTGTAGTGCTAGCCATATTGACACCATCTCTTTGATGTTTATGTGCTTCTCTAGGAACCGAGAGTCCCAAAGACCCTGACACTTTGAGTCTGCAGGACTTAGGGTCGCGCCCCAGCCCGTCTTATTCACATCCGTCTTAATCGTGAAAGCTGGATCCGGCAGCTGCAGTGGAACTCCTTCAGTTAACAACTGAAGCTCTGCCCAAATCTGAACCTTTTGTTTTACGAGGTCCATTAAAACAATACTGGTTTCAAGCGAATGCGTCTTCACACTCCAGCTCTGAGTAAAGAATATCTGGAGGGGACGCGTGTGCAGGCAGCCCATCGGAATAAGATCCGCAGCTGCTCTGCACAGCCCCATCAGTTGCATGAACTCTCTCATTGTTATTGCGTCTGAGTGTAGACAAAAGCGAGCATAACAACTGACTAACTTCGCTCTTGGTAATGGCAGGCAAACCAGATTGTTGTGAGTCTCGAAGCTCATTTCCATGTGAGTGAACGACTTGGATGGAGCTAGATCCGACTTTTTCTCGTTTACTATGAAACAGAGATGTCGGAGCAATAGTAGTAGACTCTGAACATCGTTCTGAAGAATAATTCTGTTGCCGGATCTCTGCAGAATGTCGTCCAAGCAAGCCGATGTTACCGCAGACGAATGAGCTCGGAAGTATGACATTACCAAGTTCATTATTCAAGTGAAAGCCCAGGGAGCCAGGTTCAGACCAAAGTACATTGCTCTGAACTGATAAACCTTCTCTTGTACGGCAAACCACATGTACTTTCTGAATGCCGGATGTACCATAACATGACAGTAAGAATCCTTTAGATCTATGCTTGCCACATAGTCATTCACTCGAATGCTCGCTCTTACCGGCCGAATGGTTTCCAAATAGAACTTTGGAGCCACGATTAGCTTGTTTATCCAGCTCAAGTCTATTAACGAGCCATCTGGCTTTGGTACAAGGAACAGGTGACTGTAAGAACCCTGAGAATTTTGATTCTCTATGGCCTCTATTGCTTCCTTTAATAAGAGAGCCTGTACCTCCGCTAGGAGCGACTCTTTTTCTTTACATCTTTTGAAAGGATCTGCCGGAAGATTTGTCCAACACGGACATCTTGTTAGTGGGGGTTTCACTTGGAATGATAGCCGTAGGCCGTCCGAGACTACACTTCTCTCCCACTGAATTTCTGTGACTGCTGCCAGTTTCTCGCAAAGTTTGATAACCGTCCGCCAACTGGCAAGCAATAGAGATCTTGACCATCACCTGTAGGACTTGCAAGGCTTATGGGAGGAGAAACTACGTCCTCCCCATGAAGATCCTTGCCCTGCCGGCTTAGGGGCATTTGACCGATAGTCCCAATCGGACTTACACCCCTTTCCCAAGTCGCTGTATTGACGACCTCCGGAGTAATTGTATGAGGGTTTCTTGTACCCTCGCGAGGAGTTCCCTTTTTAAGATTTAGACTTGGAACGTCCTCGCTTACTCCGGTCTGCTGAAGCGGGTTGTGGAGATGCAGACTTCAAGAGCAGAGCACTGGAAGCTTTCTTAGTAGCTTGTTCATATACTAACGAAAGCTTGTCGTCAAAGATAGTATGTCCGGAAAGCAGAGCAACCTGGAGAGAGCTTTTCACCTTGTCTTCTATAAGTGATGACGACGCAAGGGCAGCATCACGTCTAATTAACTCCAGATTTGCCACTGTCAGGGCGGAGTTATACGTGGCATACATGATTGCCCTGGAAAGAACTCTAAGCGAGGTACACACGTCCTCAAATTCCTTTCCGTTGAGACATTGCGCCATAGCTCTGGTAAGGAGATCTGCATAGGACATTGCATCCAAATTTGCTCTATTTGATGAAATAGCAGTTTCCATTACATCTGAGCAAATGTTGAACGAAGCAGGTAAGGATATGTATAAATCCCTGGCCTGCTCATCTAAATGCAGTGGAGCTCTCTGCACATCTTCTCCAACCGTTTTAAATGAATGTGGTCCAAGGAACTGTATATTTATGGAAGATGTTGACAAGAAACTGCCTCTTTTCTTCACACTTGAGAGGTTAAATATGCATCTACATGGCCGGAGGCCTGCGACACCTGCCTAGACTGAACCGGGAAAGAAAGAACTTCTTCCTTCCTCCATATAAAGTCTGTATCTAGAGACGCCAACGATTTCTCCCTTGTTGTCGCAGCTTGCTGATTTGGTGGAACAAACTGAGGATAGTATTGATGGATAAAATCCATTGCAACCATATGTTGTTCCGAAAGGGAAGGGTAATCCTCTTCCTTATCCCTTTCACCATCCGACTGAATGAGCTGAGAATCCTGGTCCATTGCATCTGCGTGAACAGATGTTTGGACCGACCCAGAATCGTCCGACAGCTCATTTTCTGAGTCTGAGGGAGCTGCTCCCGCAATTGTAGGGATGCTGCGATCATCTGCGCAATCTGCAACAGCAAGTCCATCACCGAGGCTGTTTCTTAGCCGCTTGCTGCTTCTGGGACGGCGTTCCAGAGATGGATCTCTTCTCTGAATGTCCCGATGATCGAAGCCTCGGTTCCCTAGATATCGGATGGTCCGACTTCACAGGCGAAGATATCCGAAGTCGGGTAGCTAGGATGCAGATGTGTGTGCTTAGAGATCATTTCGGAAGAAGCCATGATTGTAGCCGAGGGTGGCTGCAGTCTAGATGGAGTGTCCCGATCGGCAGGTGTGGACGTATGCTCTGGCCCGTGCAAGTTTCTCATAACAACATCTGGCCCCAGATGTTGCTGGGTTAGAGAGAGACTTCTCCCGCTTGTGGACTTTTCAGACCTCGCCAAGTCTCCCGACAAGAAACTTGCTGGCTTCCTCCCCAGTTCCATCATAAGCTTTTGTTTTTAAGGTGCTCGCTCTACCCACTACACTTCCTTCGACATACCCGGTGTTAAAGCTACCACGGACAGAGTAACTGCTTCACCGGTCGAGCTAGCTGCCAGCAAGGGATTAAGACCACCGCCCAGTGGCCTTATCCCTTGCCTAATATTCATGAGCACCTTAGCAGCTAGCTCTGTTTGCTCATCAGAGCATGACGATGGTAGCACACTTTTGATGGGTGTCACATTACCATCACCATGTTCTTGTTTCTCTGAAAAAGAAACTGAAAAACTTGAATTACCTTGCGGTGAGAGCACCAGCATAGGCCTCTCACCGTTAACAACATACCGTGACACCCACATCCAACATTTGTCATCCCAATCGACACATGTAGGACAAGAATCTGCAGGAGTACATCGACTACAGGCAAGGCAACATGCATGTAAATCAGAGGAAGATTTCCTCGCCTTGCATTTTGAGCAATAAGCTTTCATGATAAATCAAAACTTAGTCGATCGTACTCCCACAAACTCCACAACAAATATATGATGAAGATACATAATAAACAACAATCAAATCGAAAAATTAAATTCAAAAAATTTTTGAAAATATTTTGAAAAAAGCCCAAGTTCCCAAAGTGAACATGAAGAGCCCAAGGGTATCCCAACAGAGCCTAAGTGTGGACAAAATCCAAATTTTTATTGCTACACTACCGGAATATTAAATAATGTATCTTACAACAATCCTACAGTAATAGTAACTAAATACTACACATATTTAAGGACATTGCCAATGTAAACAACGTCAAGGAAAATATGAGAAACAAGACATTAGGCACAGAAACAAAATAAATTTATATCAACCCAGAGAATTGATTTCAACAAGTTGCATCTGCTCCTCCTAAGAAAAGCTTATACCAAATATCCAAAGATTCTGACCAGTGGATCTAAAAAAAAAAAGATTTCTAAAGAATATTCCTCATATTGAACTAAGTTATAATTCAGGCTCCCACAGGGAGCCCATATATGAACCCAGGGACTTGGCTTTAACAAACTTGAATCTCACCCCCCCCTAAGGATGCTGCACACCAAATATCAAAACATTCCGACTGCTGGATCTGAAGAAGAAGATTTTTAAAGAAAATTCCTCATTTTGAACTAAGTTACAATTCGAGCTCCCACAGTGAGTCCAAATATGGACCTAGGGACATGGCTTGAACAAACTTGAATCTCACCCCCTAAGTGTGCTGCATACCAAATATCAAAACATTCCGACCGCTGGATCTGAAGAAGATTTTTAAAGAAAATTCCTCATTTTGAACTAAGTTATAATTCGGGCTACCACAGTGAGCCCAAATATGAACCCAGGGACTTGGCTTGAACAAACTTGAATCTCACCACACCCCCCCCCCCCCCCCCCCCCCCCCCCCCCCCCCGCCCCCAAGCATGGTGCATACCCAATATCAGAAGATTCTGCCTGCTGGATCTTGAGAAGAAGATTTTCAAAGAAATTTGCCTGAAATGCACTAAGTTCAAATTTGGGCTCCTATACTGAGCCCAAACAGGGGGCCGATTTGAACAAACTTGAATCAGATCCACCCCACAATGTTGCATACCAAATATCAAAAGATTCTGCCTGTTGGATCTGGAGAAGAAGATTTTTTTAGAAATATGCCTGAAATGCACTAAGTTCAAATTTGGGCTCCTATACTGAGCCCAAATATAAACCCAGGGGGCCGATTTGAACAAACTTGAATCAGATCTACCCCACAATGTTGCTTACCAAATATGAAAAGATTCTGAAGCTGGATCTGGAGAATAAGATTTTTTAAGAAATTTGCCTGAAATGCACTAAGTTCGAATTCGAGCTTCTCTAGTGAGCCCAAATATGAATCTAGGAAGCCGATTTGAACAAACTTGAATCAGATCCACCCCGCAATGTTGTATACCAAATATGAAAAGATTCTGCCTGCTGGATCTGGAGAAGAAGATTTTTTAAGAAATTTGCCTGAAATGCACTAAGTTCGAATTCGAGCTTCTATAGCGAGCACAAATATGAATCTAGGAAGCCAATTTGAACAAACTTGAATCAGATCCACCCCACAATGTTGCATACCAAATATCAAAAGATTCTGCCTGCTGGATCTGGAGAAGAAGATTTTTTAATAAATTTGCCCGAAATGCACTAAGTCCGAATTCGGGCTTCTATATTAAGCCCAAATATGAATCCAGGGGGCCGATTTGAACAAACTTGAATCAGATCCACCCCGCAATGTTGCATACCAAATATGAAAAGATTCTGCGTGCTGGATCTGGAGAAGATTATTTTTTAAGAAATTTGCCTGAAATGCACTAAGTTCGAATTTGAGCTTCTATAGTGAGCACAAATATGAATCTAGGAAGCCAATTTGAACAAACTTGAATCAGATCCACCCCACAATGTTGCATACGACATATCGAAAGATTCTGCCTGCTGGATCTGGAGAAGATGATTTTTTAAGAAATTTGCCTGAAATGCACTAAGTTCGAATTTGAGCTTCTATAGTAAGCCCAAATATGAATCTAGGGAGCCGATTTGAACAAATTTGCATCAGGTCCATCCCACAATGTTGCATACCAAATATCAAAAGATTCTGCCAGCTGGATCTGGAGAAGAAAATTTTTTAAGAAATTTGCCTGAAATGCACTAAGTTCAAATTTGGGCTCCTATACTGAGCCCAAATATAAACCCAGGGGGCCAATTTGAACAAACTTGAATCAGATCAACCCCACAATGTTGCTTACCAAATATGAAAAGATTCTGCCTGCTGGATCTGGAGAAGAAGATTTTTTAAGAAATTTGCCTGAAATGCACTAAGTTCGAATTCGAGCTTCTATAGTGAGCCCAAATATGAATCTAGGAAGCCGATTTGAACAAACTTGAATCAGATCCACCCCATAATGTTGCATACCAAATATCAAAAGATTCTGCCTGCTGGATCTGGAGAAGAAGATTTTTTAATGTTTTTCCCATTGCCTACAGTGTTAAAAAGTGCTGACTCAGCACTTTTTCTAAGTCCTGAAAAAAGTACCTTGTGATCAAACCGATACGGATTTTTTTTAACCATTCTATTCTACTGGATAAAAGTAAGCTTTATACAAAATAAGAATTCTCTGTGCCGTGTAGTTTTGGAGATATGGCAGTTTTAAGGTTTTTCCTATTTTTAGCTCCCGAGGTTCCCACGGGGCAATGAGAAAATTTTTTTTTGCATCAATCAACTACTTATGACCCATTATCATCTCATATCAAATTTGGTTCAAATTGACCTCACGGTTCAGAAAATAGAAATTTTAGGCGTGGCCAAAATCTTTGCCCCTCCCATAACGAAGGCGGATAATGCCCGACAAACTTCTCTTGAACAAACTTGATTCTAAACCTCAAAAGGACTCTGTATACCAAATATCAAGTCTCTGCTACTGGTGGTTCATTAGAAGAAGATTTTCAAAAAATTTGGCCATTTTTTCCCCACACCTCTGCTCAATATGAGCTGAAACCTAATTTGGATAAAAATCAAAATGCCCCTATATAACCACCACTTACATGAAATTTAATTAAAATGTGGCCACTGGTTTAGGAGAAAGAGGCTCAAACACCACCTTCACGCAGGACGACGGACGAGGAGTGATAAGAAAAACTCACCCTGACTTTCAGTCAGGTGAGCTAAAAAGGCCCAAAGTCAGTAACAGATTTTAAAGCTACCCGATGTAAAGCAAGATCTTCAAATGAAGAAAAAACGATACATTGGATAGAAGATGCATGACCCAAATGACCAAACACCCCTAGGGTGAGGACGCGACCATGCGGATAAACAGAGTAAACATTCTGTTATACACGTTAAACTCCCAAGAAATTTAATAAAAAATTTCAATAAAAATAAGCCAAAAAGCTTGGGAGTTTAATAGGAGGGATAGGGAAGGAACACTTAACAAACAGTGGATAAATCATTAGCAAGAATGATGATGTCGGGCACCTGTCCCGAAATTGGGAAACATGAAATAATTCTTATACTTATTATAAAGTTACAGCCCTGAAAGTTTCTAACCACCTTTGTTCACTTCCATCATCCATTTATGTCCTTGGATCCACCAATTTAACCATTGATTTGTGTCTGGCATCCTCAAAAAAGGAGATTTAAATGCACAGAAGTCAGTTCAATGTTACTGACTTCAGGGCTAAACAAAGAATGAATGTGTGCGCCAATTTCGGTACCTTCCTGGATACTGCGCATGTGCAGATCTAAAAAGTATGGAGGACCATCTAGGACTTGATTTTTTTGGTTTTGCATGCAAATTTGGGGGATTTGGGGGCAAAATTTGTCTTTGGCCCTGGATTAATTTGAGTTAGCACCAGCTAGTCTGGGCCATTGGTTGTCGTATAAAAATATCAAGAATGCGGCACTGAAGAATAGCCCTGTTCCAGATGTTTTAAAATATGCCAGCACACTTTTTTTTGAGGTTTGTGTAGAGTTTGTCTTTCACCAAAGATAGATTAAGATGATATATCATAAAATGTTTAAAGTCTGTATTCTGGCCATTAACTCTTAACCCGCTAAGTATTTTTAAAATATTGTTCACCAAATCTAGTCATGGCTGCTTTGTAGCAGCCATGACTAGATTTGATAGACAATTCATGAACAGTTGATTTGAGACATCACTGGTCAAAAAGTAGATACAGTTTGCACATGAAAATTTAGTAACATGTGCTCAGATTTTACTTATTATAGTGACAAGAGATTCCCTGTCCTGGGCAGGAATATCCGACAAAAGCATGATAGGAGTTAACAAGAGCATCGCCAGGTGTGGTTAAATATGCCTGTTAGCCATTTTGAATTGCACCAACTTTGGTCGAGATCAAATAATCCAAACTGGAGTTGTCAGGCAGAAACCAAAAATGTTAATAGATGGTCGAACTCTAAGTCGAAAAAGGGCTGTAAGTCATGTAAAAATAATTGGACAGAACCCACAATCAAACCTGGCCTGCATTACTAGCTGGGTTTTACAAACAGGCATATAAAAATGATACACTGATAACTGATTTTTGACATTAAGGTACCAAAGGCTTGCAATATGTTTGTTTTTATACATGTGAAGCACAGGGATATTGTAGCATACTGACATCCCTGTGGTAAGCTTCTGAAATTTTCCAGGCTTAAAATCAGGAAAACATCCAGAACAAGTTTGTTCAGTTTTTCTTTTATCAATTGGATGACAATTTCTGATATAATAGTCTCCAGTCATAGATTATCAGGGTTTTCCATTTAATAAAAATAACTCACCTGGCTTTAAAGTCAGTTGATCCACACCCAAGGAGAATATTATTTGGATGCCAGTATATGCTGAAAAAGAGAAACAAAAGGCAATATTTTAAATATTCAATTCTCTGTTTTGTTTATCAAGCAATTTCTTGATACTGGTCAAGATATATGGCTGTGAAGTGAATAAAATTCACCAGTAGAAATGTGATCTATCAGAAGCATATTGATTTTTGTAACATATCTCTCTAACTGGAACATGAAAACAAATTTTTAAAATGGGACAAAGAAAAAAAAAATGTACAACCTGTTTTGAAGCAACATTATTACCTATCACTGTTTCAAAATATGAATGTACTTAAATGATGTTTACATTTTACCTAACAAATCGTGTGCATCAGCCCACATAATATGTAAATTCTGCAATTGAAAAAATATTATTTTTCAAAAACTTTAACAAAGTCATATCATGTGACCCCTGCATTGGAACGAGCAGCACAAGGCCATTCCAATGAGGTGTCACATGATATGGTTTTGTTGATATTTTCTTTAAAAATTTCTAAAATGATATCTGAAGAAATAAATTTTTATACCACCTGTGTTGGGTAAAGTGAATACAGCGAATAGCTACTTTGTGCGACAAAAACATTCATTCATCAGGAATACTCCCTCATGCAGTTAACCACTATGCAGTTAACTGCTCAGATTTCTACAGCTTATATAGTAAATGATTTGTGCTTAGAATTATGTGCAATTATTAGGCATACTTCAAAAACAAGAATCTGGTGAAACCCTCAATCAGCTTCTATTATGGTAAGAAATGTGGGTGCCTCAACTGAGTTTTCATATTTTTGCAGGTGCTTTATATTCAGCTGCAAACAAATATTTACCTTTCATGAATATGCCTTAACCCTTTACCTAACATGAAAAGCAGATGATATTTGCAAACAAAATTCTTGGAATAACTAATTTTTGTCTCAAAAACATAGGTTACGACCCCTCATTGGAACGAGCTCAAAAAATGAAAAAATAATGAAAATTAATTGGCGATTTTTGTGAATAGTGCTGACCAGTTTTGGCTGTTACTTTGGGTAAAAGGTTAACGCAATTTGTTGCAGAGTGTCCACAGGTGCACAAGCTGAGTTATGACATTGCCTGAAAAGGAGGGGGGGGGGGGGAATTATCTGTAAGAATCACCATTCCATTTGCAGAGACCAGCCTAGGAGGTAACCTTTGGGAGAAGCGAGGTCACCCTCTACAGACTTTAGGGAGAAGTCAAACACAAACAGGGAGAAGTGAGCTGGAACACGAGGCATGAATAGACTTTTGCATGATTGCTCCATTATATAGTTTTCCTACATGTAAATGACTCAATGAAGCCGAGAGAAAAAACGAATGTTCATAAGTGTGATTTATGCAGAAAAAATGAAAGTGTCATTGACACTGTAGCTTAACTTGTCGGTGTGTGGTTTTTGATGAAAAGGATAATGTTCAATGTTTATGAAAGGATTATGAAATAAGACAAGAATTGTGATAATTGGGAATGTGTTAATTTCTGTTCCCTGTATGCTATGTTTTCAATAAAAATAATATGAGGTGTTGACTGTACTAAAGAATTGAGGGGTGGGTTAAAGTGGCCCTCACTGTTAATGTACGTGGCCCTGACAGTTAATGTATTTCAACAAAAGTTACCAAGTTACAGTGAAAATATTCCAAAACAGGTCATCCTATCAAGTTAAAATGAAATTCCTTCATAAATACGGCCTGTAGACTGTGCTAAAGGTTTTTGGGCTTCAGGCCTGTGTAGCCATCATGACTGACCGATCGAAACCAAAAGAGGACGTCCTCATCTAGTCATTATATGGAGTCAACCTACCAAGTTACAATGAAATCACTCCATAAATACGACCTGTAGATTGTGCTAAAGGTTTTTGGGCTCGGGCAGTCGTCACGATTTACAGATTGCAACCAAATGGGGAAGTTCTCATCTAGACATCATACAGAGTCATCCTACCAAGTTACAATGAAATCCCTAGATATTAAATATGACCTGTAGACTGCGCTAAAAGTTTTGGGTTTCGGGCTTGGGTATCCATCACAGTTGACAGATCATGACCAAAAGGGGACGTTCTCATCTAGATATTATACAGAGGCATCCTACCAAGTTGCACTGAAATCCCTTCATAAATACGACATGTAGACTGTGCTAAAGATTTTCAGGTTTTGGGATTGGGCAGCCATCACAGTTGACCGATCGTGACCAAAAGGGGACGTTCTCATCTAGACATGACCTCAAACCTGCAAATGAAATTTCATGGTGATTGGACAAGAACTATGGGTTGTAGCCTGTGCTAAAGGGAAATGTGAACAGACTCACAGACTTCAGAAAGCGTGATGGCAATAACTTATCTTGACTTTGTAAAGTTAAGCTACAAATCAGCAAAAAATATTCCTTTTGCTGTATAATGTTTGCAAAGTACAAATTGCTCTGTGTAAGTGATTCAGTGTAGTTCTTGGTAATTCTAGTGTTTAGGATCACCCTTTTCTAGAGCAAGTACACAAAGAAACACATGGAAAGAAGATTTTTAAAGAATATTCCTCAAAGAGAACTATGTTGAATTCTGGGCTCTAATAGGGAGCCCAAATATGAACACCTAAACCTGAATTTAACAAACTTAATTCTGACCCCATAAGGATGCTATATACCAAATATGATACTATTCGCACTGGTGGATTTGAAGAACAATATTTTGAAAAGAATTCTGATAATGTTGTAATTAATTAAAATTTGGTCTTCAATAAGGCACCCAAATATAAACCCAGGGACTTAATTCGAACAAACTTGAATCTGATCCCCATCAGGATGTTGTGTATCAAATATCCAAAGATTCTAAATGGTAGATCCTGAGAAGAGTTTTAAAAGATATTCCTCATACTGAACTAAGCTGAAATCTGGGCTACCACATCACGCCCAAATATGGACCAAGAGACTTGGATTGAACAAATTTGAATCTGACTTCACCTAAGAGTGCTGAATAACATATATGAAAAGTTTCTGCCTTGTGGATCTGAAGATTTTCCAATAATTTTTCTTCTATTTCACCAAGTTAAAAATGCAGGTTCCATTAACCCTTTACCCAATGTAATGGCCAAAACCGGCCAGCGCTATTCACAAAAATCGCCAATTAATTTTCATTATTTTTTTCAATTTTTTTGTCTCAAAAACATAGGCTATGACACCTCTTTGGAACAAGCTCATTGAGCTCGTTCCAATGAGGGGTCATAACCTATGTTTTTGAGACAAAAATGAAAATAAGAGGCCCCACAGGGCCTGAAGCGCTCATCTTGTACAGAACACAATTTAAACAGAGTCCAAGAATGAGTCTACATTAAGCAAGCCATCGCCATAGGCTACAATGTCAATCCTTGAGTCCCTCAGGAGTGACAAAAATAATCTGGGCATCATGCCTTTTCTTCAGTTGATCATAAGTAAAATGTAGAGCTCCCCTATGAAGCCCCTTGATACAACCTATGTGGATTAATCTTAGTACCTCTATAGGGCACTGAATACAAAATATTTAATTATTCAGCAAAATGGCCAATTCCGGCTCCCATAGAGAGCCCAAATATTAACCCAGGCTCTTGATTTGAACACAGTTAAATCTGACTTCCCTAGAGATGTTGTGTACCGAATATGAAAGCATTCTGACTGTTGGATCTGAAGAAGAGAAATTGTAAAGAAATTTCTTCGAATTGCACAAAGTTCAAATTTGGGCTACCATAGCAAGCCCAAATATTAACCTATGGATTTGATTTGAACAAACTTGAATCTGACCCCCCTAGAGATGTTGTATACCAAATGTGAAAGCATTCTGACAAGTGAATCTGAAGAAGAAGATTTTTGAAGAAATTCCCTCATATTGTACAAAGTTAAATTTCATGTTCCCATATGGACCCCAAATATTAACCTAGGCACTCGAATTGAACAACCTGGAATCTGACCCCCCTAGAGATGTTGTATACCAAATATAAAAGCATTCCGACTGGTGGATCTGAAGAAGAAGATTTTTAAAGAAATTTCCTCATATTGAACTAAGTAAAAATTTGGGCTACCATAGTGAGCCCAAATATATACCTAGGGATCTGATTTGAACAAACTTGAATCTGACCCCCATAGGGATGTTGCATACCAAATATCAAAGCATTCTGACTGATGGATCTGAAGAAGAAGATTTTTTTAAATTACCCTCCATATTGAACAAAGATAAAATTTGGGCTTCCGTAGGAAGCCCAAATATTAACCTAGGGACTTGGTTTGCACAATCTAGAATCTGACCCTCATAACAATGATGTATACCAAATATTAAAAGATTCTGACTGGTGGTTCTGAAGAAGAAGATTTTTAAAGAATATTCCCCATATTACCCTATGTTAAAACTTCGGGCTCTTGTCGAGAGTCCAAATATGAACCAATGAGCTTTATTTCAACAAACTTTTATCTGACCCCCCTATGAATGCTGTATACCAAATATCAAAAGATTCTGATGATTGGTTCTGGAGAAAAGATTTTTTTTAATTTTTGCAAATATGCTGACTCAGCATTTTTGCGATGCCCATTACAGAACACCCTAACATAACCGATGGCAATTTTTTTTACCATTCAATTCCACTGGTCATAAGGATTCTTCATACCAAATAAAAGCTCTCTGTTCCGTGGGGTTTGGGAAATATGGGCGTTTGAAAATATTTCTATTTTTAGCTCCCAGGGTTCCCATGGGGATGCAGGAATTTTTTTTTTTGCATGGGTCAAGTACTTATGACCCAATACTACCACAAACCACATTTGGTTCATACCGGACCATCGGTTCAAAAAATAGAAATCTTGGGCGGGGCCAAAAATCTTACCCCTCCTATTACAAAGCCAAATATTACATCACGAACTTCGTTTGAACAAACTTGATTCTACACCTCATATGGAAGCTCCATAGCAAATATCAAGTCATTGTACTCACTGGTTCTTGAGAAGAAGATTTTAAAAATATTTTGGAGCATTTTCCCCCACTCCCTCCCTATGGGGCTGGGCATGCTGAGTTGAACAAAAATGAAATGCCCCTTTCGGACCATCACTCACACAAACTTTCACTTGAATTGGCCCAGTGGCTTTAGAGGAGAAGACCAAAACATCGTGTTGACGGACGACGGACGGAGAGCGATGAGATTACCTCAGCTTGACTTTGTCAAGATGAGCTAAAAAATTATATATTTAAAGTAATTTGTATATTTTTATACTTACCAATGGCCCAGACTTAGCTGGTGCAAACTCAAAGTTATCAAGGGCCAAACACAAATTTTGAACCCCCCCCCCCCCCCCCCCAATCCCCAAAATTTGCTTGCAAAACCGAAAATTAAAAGTCCTATCTGGTCCTTCACACTTTTACTCTCTGCACATGCGCAGCCGCCAGGAAGTGACTGGAACTGGTGCCAACATCATTCTTTGTAGAAAAGAGTACTACATAATAACTCAGCAGGGAGGTATGAGTGCCCACTCATGGGAGGGCCATACCCGTCTGGGCCATTGGTAAGTATAAAAATAGGCCGATGAAATCGTCCGATGAGTACCCATATGCACAACTAGAAGAAAATTGTATGACGGAGGGCCACCACAGATGCCTACATTATGTACACCATACATGGTATGGGTACATATAGAAATGGATTGGAGGACTGTCTAATTTGATGAATAAAGGGTTAATATCTCCAGATCAAATTATCAGATTTACATAAAAACTATACAGCACAGCACATCAGTAACCTGAATAAATATATAAAGTAACATGACAATCGGATTGATATTTTTTGAGTTATCTCATGTCAAAGGGATTGGAGGAATTTTCAATTTGAAGGATAAAGGGTTAATATCTCAGGATCAAAATAACAGATTTACACCAAAAACTATACAGCTCGGTACATCAGTAACCTGAACACAAATATAAAGTAACTTGACAATCCAAGCAATATTTTTCAAGTTATCGAATGCCAAAGGAATTGGAGGAATTTTCAATTTGAAGGATAAAGGGTTAATATCTCAGGATTAAATTATCAGATTTACACCAAAAACTATACAGTTTGGCACATCAGTAACCTTAACACAAATATAAAGTAACTTGACAATCCAAGCAATATTTTTCAAGTTATCGAATGCCAAAGGGATTGGAGGAATTTTCAATTTGAAGGATAAAGGGTTAATACCTCGGGATCAAATTATCAGATTTACACCAAAAACTATACAGCTCGGCACATCAGTAACCTGAACACCAATTTAAAGTAACTTGACGATCCAAGCAATATTTTTCAAGTTATCGAATGCCAAAGAAATGGATATGGATGCCGGACGGACAGACGGACAGATGGACAGACGGATGGACGGACAGATGGAGGATCGGCAGATGGCCACCCCGGATGCCGGCATTATGTGTACCATACATAGTATGGGTACACATAAAAAACTAGCGGGTGAATACCAGGCGTTGCACGGGAGAAGTTGCTCAGCCATTTTTGAAATAGGTCAAGGTCACCAATTTCAAGGTCAAGGTCACCCTGCACAGGCACCCCGATAAAGGCAAAATGATCGATGGGTCAATATACCCGCACATATGAAATTTTAGCCCGATCGGCCCAGCAGTTTTCTAAATAAAAGGTGAAGGTCACCAGTTTGAAGGTTAAGGTCACACCGCACGGACACCTCGATAAAGTCAAAATGATCAACGGGTCAATATACCTGCACATATGAAATTTTAGCTCGATCGGCCCAGCAGTTTTTGAAATAAAAGGTCAAGGTCATCAATTTCAAGGTCAAGGTCACACCGCATGGGCACGACACCCACACCTTGTTACTCGCAGGGACGAATTACCTCCGTGTACAGAATATGAGATTGATCGGTCGAGAAACGGAGGAGTTCACCCGGAACAAAGAGAGATAGATACAGACATTTGCATTTATATATTAGATGTACAAATTACTTCAAATTTATAATATTTTTATACTATAATCCAATGGACCAGACTGAGGTGAATCGTAAAAAGGCAGAGGGCCTAGGACTTCAAAATTAGTAGACCAACATAGTTACAAACTGTAATCCAAGGTGAAAGGAAATTAAATTTAAAAGGAATTACATGTATGTCTCTCTATACAGTAATAGAGAAGACATATCATAAATAAGGAGCCAAATTCAAGTAATTCCGTATTCTTAGCATGAAGACTATGCTAACTGGATGTAATACGTTCCCAATTTTTAAGGCTAGTCCGGACTAAGCCCCAGAAATTAGGATGGGGTATTTGAGAATGAGAGGGTATCCCCCCACAAACATACGCCATATACAATAAAACACAAGCTGTATCCAGGATATAATCTGCAGACAAAACAGCTTCACTCATAGTTACATACTTATCAAGCCAGAGGAGAGGCAAAAAATCACCTCCCCCCCTCCCCTCCTTTTTGAAGGAATCTTCTTCAAAAAGAAGAGGGGAGCGCTCTGGAATCAGTAAAAGCGGTACCAAATAACAATATAAATATTCGTCATATAGACACCAAGGTATTAATTATTATTAATAAATTGGTGCTTAATGCCACTTCAGAAGCTAAGGCTATAGCAGCGATCCCGGTAATTAATATCGCCTGCTTGTAACGTATACTGGAGTATGCATACGCAGATAGGTCGAAAACCGGTGATATAATATACAAGACCAATACCGGGTCTGGACCTGCGTCGCTGCATGCAATTGAATCAGCAAACAGGAAGTGGCTATACGGGAGATCTGAAAATTGCATACACGATACAACTGATCATTATCAGGCTCCAGATGAAATATAACATCAATCCTTTGCATAGAAGCCAAGAAAAGTTTGACGAAAAATTTCAATGTTCAGTGGGTACAGTAAAACTTCAAAGTATCGGCAAACAGGAAGTGACTGCACGGCAGATCTGAAAATTGCTTACACGGTACAACTGATCATTATCAGGCTCCAGATGAAATATAAAATCAATCCCTTGCATAGAAGCTGAGAAAACCTTGACGGAAAATTTCAATGTTCAGTGGGTACAGTAAGATTTCAAAGTATCGGCAAACAGGAAGTGGTTGCACGGCAGATCTGAAAATTGCTTACACGATACAACTCATCATTATGAAGCAGCAGACCAAATATAAAATCATTCCCTTTCATAGAAGCCAAGAAAACTTTGGCGGAAAAAGTGTTTCGGACGGACGGACGGACGGACGGACTGACAGATGGAGTCCAGCGGTTACTAGACCTACTTCGCCAATGACGACGCAGGTAATAATATACACATGTCCAATAGAATCACAATGGACAATCTCTGGAGAGTAAACACACTTCCAAGGTAACCCACAGGTGACCCCATTCAGGTGTACAATAAATTCCAGTAAATAACACTCCCAGACGTGTTCTATCCAATATCTATGTTCCTAGAAACGTGCGAATATACAAGAGTGTAAGACAAGATGTATTCGATTGGGTACCGCAATTAATAGAAACCTGGATCTAGAAATGGATCGAGCTATGATTAACAGACTTGTTACGGACCGCCCTCAAAATAATTCACTGTTTCTAAGGTCCTTAGCATACAATAATGCGTCTAATAATGCAATTATTATGCGTGTGAGCATTGAAATCCCGCATGTAATCATATGAATACCAGTTAACTGACTAGACAGCCTCCCAGGTACCCAAAGGCTAGCAATTTATTGACGATGAATCATATGCTCGTATATGACAAAAAGACGAACAACCACAGTCGCCAATCGAGAAGTCATGAAATGCATGTATGTACTTAAATGCATACAAGACTTACAGGAAGAAAACTATGTCTTGCTGGGTAATCGCCTCTTAACACATTGGCGGGGGGGAATTCGAAATCATATCGAACCCCCTTCACCCGCATTACTTGAATCGTTCTTGTGTTAGTCATCAAATAGTATAGGAACCGCAAGGCTCCCTCATGTCTGACCAACTCCATAATGCCACTAAGGGCGGAGAAGGACGTGAAGAACAAATACTTCCCCTGATAAAGAAGGTCCTCTCGTGGAGGAAGCTTCCGGGGAACGTCCCATAACAGTCAACTGAGGAGATTGATCCAAGGTTTCTGTGATGACAGAGGGGTTACTATCAGGATTTCGCAACGAGACTGTTTGACCTAAATAGAATCTGCTGAATCAAAGGAGTTGGAGGATACGCCTATCCTATTATTCCGTCCCATGAGATCAACAGAGCGTCTACTGCATACGCTCGATCATCTGGGCATGGAGACACGAATGTCAGTAACTGATTGTTCCGTTGTGTCGCAAAAAGATCTATCATGGGACGATCCTACTGGTGGCAAATCTGCCTGAATATTCGCTTCTTGAGAGTCCGGCCCGATGGCAACAGGCAACCTTTCCGAGAGAGTGAGTCTGCTAGTACATTCAGACGACCCGGTATATGACGGACAGAAAGATGAACATGATGATTCATGATGTATAGGAGAATCTTCTCCATTAATTTGCATAATGGCATTGAATGAGTGTCGCCTTGGTTCCTGATGTAAGCTACAAAATTGAACATGGTTCCTGAACTAAGCTACAACTGTCGAATTGTCTGACAAACTTTGAACATGGACGTCCGCTATTATGTGAATCCAATGTTGTAGCTCTAGTCATATTGACATCGTCTCTTTGATGTTTATGCGCTTCTCTAGGAACCAAGGGTCCCAAAGACCCTGTGACACCTCAAGTCTGCGGGACTTAGGGTTGTGCCCCAACCCGTCTGACTCGCATCCGTCATAATCGTGAAAGCCAGATCCGGCAGTTGCAGCGGAACTCCCTAAGTTAACCACTGAATATCTGCCTAAATCTGAACCCTTATTTTACTAGGTCCGTTAAAATAATACTGGTTTCGAGGGAATGCGTTTTCACTCTCCGGTTCTGAGTAAAGAATATCTGGAGCAGACGCATGTGCAGGCGGCTCAATGGAATAAGATCTGCAGCCGATCCGCACAACCCCATCAGTTGCATGAATTCCCTCGCTGTTAATGCATCTGAGTGCAGACAAAAGCTAGCATAACAACTGACTAATTCCACTCTGGGTAACAGCGGATGAACCAGATTGTTGTGAGTCTCGAAGCTCATTCCTAAGTGAGTGAACGATTTGGACAGAGCTGTATCCGACTTTCTCTCATTTATGATGAAACCGAGACGTCGGAGCAAAAGAAGCAGACTCTGAACATCGTTCTGAAGAATAATTCTGTTGCCGTATCTCTGTAGAATGTCGTCCAAGTAAGCAGACGTTACCACAGATGAATGAGCTCGGAAGTATGACATTACCGAGTTCATTATACGAGTGAATGCCCAAGGAGCCAGGTTCAGACCAAAGCACATTCCTCTGAACTGATACACCTTCCCTTGTACGGCGAACCACAGGTACTTTCTGAATGCCGGATGTACCAGGACATGAAAGTATGCATCCTTTAGATCTATGCTTGCTGCATAGTCGTTCACTCGAATGCTCGCTCTTACTGACCGAATGGTCTCCATATAGAATTTTAGAGCCACGATAAGCTTGTTTATCCAGCTCAAGTCTATTACTGGTCGGAATGAACCGTCTGGCTTCAGTACGAGGAACAGGTGACTGGAAAAACCCTGAGAATCTTGATTCTCGACAACCTCTATTGCTTCCTTTAATAATAGAGTCTGTACCTCCGCTAGGAGAGACTCTCTTTTGAAATGATCCGATGGAAGATCTGTCCAACGCAGACAACTTGTTAGTGGGGTGCCGCTCGGAATGATAGCCACAGACCGTCCGAGACTACACTTCTCACCCACTGATCTTCAGTGAATGCTGTCCAGTTTCTCGCGAAGAAGATACCCTTCCGCCAACTGGCAAGCAATAGAGATCTTGAACATCACCTGCACCTGCAAGGCTTATGGGAGGAGAAACTATGTCCTCCCCATGAAGAACCTCGTCCCGTTGGCCTAGGGGCATCTGACTGATAGTCCCGATCAGACCTACGCCCCTTTCCAGAGTTGCTATATTGACGACCTCCAGAGTAATTGTAAGGGGGTTTCTTGTACCCTCTTGAGGAGTTACCTTTTGACGTTTAGATCTGGAATGTCCTCCTTTACTCTTGTCTGCTGAAGCGGGTTGATGAGACACCAACTTCAATAGCAGATACCTTGATGCTTTCTTAGTAGCCTGATCATACACTAACGAAAGCTTGTCATCCAAAATAGTATGTCCGAAGACCGCAGCAACCCAGAGAGAGCTTTTCACCTTGTCATCTATAAGTGATGACGACGCAGGGCAGCATCACGTTTGATTAACTCCAGATTAGCCACTGTAAGGGCGGAGTTATACGTGGTATACAAATTGCCCTGGAAAGAACCCTAAGATGGGTACAAACGTCCTCAAATTCCTTCCCATTGAGACATTGTGCCATAGCTCTGGTAAGGTGATCTGCATAAGACATTGCTTCCAAATTTGCTCTACTTGATGAAATTGCCGTTGTAATTGTGTCTGTGCGAATAGTGAATGATGCAGGCAAGGATACATCTAGATCCCCGGGCTGCTCATTCAAACGCAGAGGAGCTCTCTGAACATCTTCTCCAACCGCTTTTAAATGAACGTAGTCCATGATGCTCTACTTGATGAAATTGCCGTTGTAAAATTACTTGATGAAATTGCCGTTGTAATTGTGTCTGAGCGAATAGTGAATGATGCAGGCAAGGATACATCTAGATCCCCGGGCTGCTCATTCAAACGCAGAGGAGCTCTCTGAACATCTTCTCCAACCGCTTTTAAATGAATGTAGTCCATGATCCCAAGCAGTGGGCAGACGTATGCTCTGTCTCGTGCAAGTTTCCAACCAGAAAACTTCATTTTGGCTTGTGATACGTAGCGGAGGAAGCCATGACTGAAGCCGACCCCGGCTGCAGACTAAACAGAGCGTCCTGAGAGGAGGGCGAACATATGCTCTGGCTCGTGCAACTTTCTCATAACAACATTTGGCCCCAAATGTTGTTAGGTTAGAGAGGGGCCTCTCCCGCTCGCGGTCTATTAGACCTCACCGAGTACAAGAAACTTGCTGACTTCCTCCCTATTTCCGTCGTCGCTGGGTGAGCTTACTTAAATTAAAGTGCTCACTCTACCCACATCTACACTTCCTTCGACTGCAACGGACTTACCCAGCATCACATTACCCACGGACAGAGTACTGATTCACTGGTCGAGCTAGCTGCTTGCAAGAGATTAAAACCCTTAACAAAAGGCCCTAACTCTTGCAATCATGAGCACTGCAGTTAGCTCTATATGCTCAATGGAGCGTGACGACGGTAGCACACTTGGATGGGTGTCAGAATATCATCACCATGTTCATGTTCCAGTGAATTAGAAACTGACAAAATGAATTATAATGCCTGGCCTCAGAACCTCACCACCAACAACGTACCGCGACACCCGTCTCCAACATTAGTCATCCCAGTGAACACAAGAATGACAAGAGTCTGCAGGAGTGCATCGACTAAAGTCGATATCAGTCCTCCAAACTCCACAACAAAATATATAATAAAGATACATGAATAATAGCAATCAAAATTAAATTCAAAATATTTTTTGGACATTTTTTTTTTAAAAAAATGCCTAAGTTACCAAAGGGAACATTAAGAGCCCAAAGGCATCCCGATGGAGCCTAAGTGTGGACCAAATCCAAATTTTTTGAGCTACACTACCGGAATAATAATCCATGTATCCTACAGTAATTCTACAGTAATATAACATAAAAAATTACCTATATAAGAGGACGTTGTCAATGTAAAAAACGTCAATGTAAACAAGACATCAGGCACACAAAAAGGCCCAAAGTCAAAAACCAATTTAAATGTTACCAGATGAAAGCTAGATCTTCATACAAAGAAGAAACGATATATCGTATAGAAGATGCAAGACTAAACGACCTAACACCCCTAAGGTGAGGACGTAACCATGGAGAAAAACAGAATAATATTCTGTAATACATGTTAAACTCACAAGAAATTTAATAAAAAATTTCAATAAAAAATAGCCAAAAGCTTAAGAGTTTAGCAGGAAGGGTTCATGGAAGGATAGGGATGGAATACTTAACAAACAGTGGAATAATCATTACAAAAATGATGACGTCAGGCATATGTCCTGAAATTGGGAAACATAAAATAATTTTCCAATTATTATAAAGTTACAGCCCTGAACATCTGAAACCACCGTTGAACACTTCCATCATCCAATAACAGCCTTGGATTCACCAATTCTTGCATTGATTTGTGTCTGGCATCCTCAAAAAAGGAGATTTTAAAGCACAGATGTCAGTTCATATTTTTATACTGTAACCAATGGCCCAGACTTAGCTGGTGCTATCTCCAAAATATTCAAATTTTGCCCCCCAAATTTGCATCCAAAACCAAAAAAATAATGTCTTATATGGTCCTCCATACTTTTGTCTACTGTGTATGCGCAGTGTCAAGGAAGTACCGAAATTGGCGCCAAGCCTCATTCTTTCTTTGTTTGGCCCTTCTGTCAGTAACAGCTAGCTGACTTCTGTGCTTGTAAATCTCCGTTTTTATGATGCCAGACACAAAGTAATGGTGATTTGGGTGGATCCAAGGATGCATTAAGAGGATGAGAGTACAAAAACAGTGGTTTGATGTGTTCAGGCCTGTCAGTTATAATTTTTATTGAAAATTATTTCATGTTCCCTAATTTCGGGACATGGGCCTGATGTTATCATTCTTGCTATGAAATTGCCACTGTTTGTTAAGTGTTTCCTCCCTCTCCTTCCTTGATACACCCCTGTTAAGCTCCCATGTTTTTTGGACCTTTTTTGAAATTTTTTTCTTGAAAATTTCTTGGGAGTTTAACTTGTTTACAGAATGTTTATTCTGTATATCCCCATGGTTATGTCCTCACCCTTGGGGTGTTTAGGCGTTTTTGGTCTTGCATCTACCATCTGATGTATTGCAGTTTCTTCTGATGAAGATTCTGTCTTACATCGGATAGTTTAAAAATCTGTTACTGACTTCGGGCCGTGTTGTTCAGTGCCTGGAGTCTTGTTTCTGGTTTTTATTGCATGTTGTTTACATTGACAACGGTTACTTTCTGTAAGTAATTTCCTAGTCATTATGATGTTAGGTCTTTAATCAGATACATTATATACTCCAGAAGTGAAAAATTTTTGTCCGCACTTAGGCTTTTTTGGGATACATTTGGGCTCATCATTCCCTTTGGGAACTTGGGCTCATATCAAAATTTTTCGAAAAAATTTTTTTTATGAATTTATTTTTCGAAATTTTTGTATTGGATTGTATTATTATGTATCTTTGTCAGATTATTATGAGGATTAGTGCGAGTACTGATGGCTTGTAATTTTTGGCAAAATGAAAGATTATTGCTCAAATTGTAAGTTGAGGAAATCTTCCTCTGACTCTCATGTTCATTGTGTTTGCTGTAGTCATTGTTCTCGCACTAACTCTTGTTCTGTTTGTGCCAATTGGGATGACAAACATTGGAGACATGTGTCACGGTATGTTGTTAGTGGTGAGAGATCGATGCCTGTTCTTTCACCACAAGGTCACTCTACTTTTTCAGTTTCTTTTTCAGAGGAACAAGAACATGGTGATGTATCAGTGTTGCCGTCAGGAAGTGTGCTGCCGTCGTCGCAATCAAACACAGAGTTGGCGGCAAAAGTGCTCAATGAAATAAGATAAGGGCCTAGATCCCAGATCATGGGATTTACGTCCTTGTCGCCAGCTAGCTCAACCAGCGGATCTATCACTCAGAATATGGGTGGTATGATGCCGGGTAAGTCCGTAGCAGTCAAGGAAAGGAAAAAGGGTGTTGCGAGCATTATAATACCAAAACATGCTCACCCTGCGGAGATGGAACAGAGGAAGCCGGCTAGTTCTGCAGTGAGCTCGTCAAGGTCTTTCCGGTCCGCGAGCGACAGAGGTCCCTCTCTCTTTCAACAACATCTGGGGCCAGATGTTGTTGTTCAGAACATTCATCAGTCGGAGCATACGTCCATGCCTCCTGTCCGGGACGCTCCATCAAATAGGCTGCCGTGGTCGGCTAGTCTATCAACTTCCAGTTCGTCTTCAAAGCACACACGACCGCACCTTGGCTATGTGACTATGCATCGCCGCCGAAGGATTTGATGTCATCAAGAAGGTCATGCCATCCGATAGCAAAGGAGACAAGGCCACATGAATTGGGATGTCTGCATAAGAGGATTATGTCGGACAGGCCATCCCAGGAGCATCCAGCGGCTAAACATCAAAGAACCGCTGCTCCACAGGCCTCTGTTATGGACTTGCTGTCGCAAATAGCGCAGCTCATCGCAGCATCCCAGCAGGCTCCGGAACATCCTACGACAGTTTCTGATGTGGAACGGTCGGATGAAACTGGGTCGGTTCATTCGTCTGCTTGTTCAGATAGGGATGACCGAGAATCTAATCTGGTCCAATCGGATGGTGAAAGGGAATTGAGTGAATTGGATTATTCCCTTTCGGAGCAACACAAGGTAGCGATGGATTTTATTCATCAATACCTTCCAGACATTGTTCCTTCAGATCAGAGTGCTGCGACAAACGATAAACAAGAGGCCCCAGGGGGCCTGGGGGCGCTCACCTGACATGGTAGTCTAAATATCAAACCAGGGACTTGACTTGAATAACCTGCATACGCCCCCTCCCAAGAAATGCATATACCAACTAGATGAAGCGATTGTGCCCACACAATACACAGGATTTTCCTTCTATTTTCAGTTCCTGCACTTTTACGTACCAAAATTGAGATAAACGCATAAAAAACAGATTTTTTTCCCAAACAAAATACTTTCAGCCTAAATTTTTTTCTTCTTCTTAAAACGCATAAAAAACGCTAAAACTAATTTCCGGATTTTGGTCCAAAATTTTCTAAGTCCCACCCGGACCCCAAATTTTCGGTGTAAAAAAAAAAATTTTTTTTTTTGTCTTAAAATTGACAGAAACGCATAAAAAACAAACAAACAAAAATTACGGATTTTGGTCCAAAATTTTCGAATTGCCACCTGGACCCCAAATTTTCAGTGTAAAAAAAAAATTTTTTTTTGTCTTAAAATTGACAGAAACGCATAAAAAAAAAAAAAAAAAAAAAAATTAGGGATTTTGGTCCAAAATTTTCGAAGTCCCACGCGGACCCCAAATTTTCGGTGTAAAAAAAGAAAAATTTTTTTTGTCTTAAAATTGACAGAAACGCATAAAAAACAAACAAAAAAAAAATTTCCAGATTTTGGTCCAAAATTTTCGAAGTCCCACCCAGACCCCAAATTTTCAGGGGAAAAAAAATTTTGTTTTTTGTCTTAAAATTTACTGAAACGCATATTCTAAGTCCCACACGGACCCAAAATTTTCAGAGGAAAATTTTTTTTTTTTTTTTGTCTTAAAATTGACCGAAACGCAGAAAAAACAAAAAAAAAAAAATTACGGATTTTGGTCCAAAATTTTTGAAGTGCCACCTGGACCCCAAATTTTCGGTGTAAAAAAAAATTTTTTTTTTGTTTTAAAATTGACCAAAACGCAGAAAAAACAAAAAAAAAATTTTTTTCGGATTTTGGTCCAAAATTTTCTAAGTCCCAACCGGACCCCAAATTTTCAGGGGAAAAAAAAAAAAATTTTTTTTGTCTTAAAATTGACCGAAACGCAGAAAAAACCAAAAAAAAAAATTTCCAGATTTTGGTCCAAAATTTTTGAAGTCCTACCCGAACCCCAAATTTTCAGGGGAAAAAAAATTTTGTTTTTTGTCTTAAAATTGACCGAAACGCATATTCTAAGTCCCACCCGGACCCCAAATTTTCGGTGTAAAAAAAAATTTTTTTTTTGTCTTAAAATTAACAGAAACGCATAAAAAACAAACAAAAAAAAAATTACGGATTTTGGTCCAAAATTTTCGAGGTCCCACCCGGACCCCAAATTTTCGGTGTAAAAAAAAAAAAAAAAAATTTGTCTTAAAATTGACAGAAACGCATAAAAAACAAAAAAACAAAATTACGGATTTTGGTCCAAAATTTTTTTTTTTTTTTTTTTTGGTCTTAAAATTGACCGAAACGCAGAAAAAACAAAAACAAAAATTACGGATTTTGGTCCAAAATTTTCGAAGTCCTTTCCGGACCCCAAATTTTCGGTGTAAAAAAAAAAATTTTTTTTTTGTCTTAAAATTGACAGAAACGCATAAAAAACAAAAAAAACAAAAATTACGGATTTTGGTCCAAAATTTTCGAAGTCCCACCCGGACCCCAAATTTTCGGTGTAAAAAAAAAAAAAATTTTTTTGTCTTAAAATTGACAGAAACGCATAAAAACAAAAAAAAAAATTTTCAGATTTCGGTCCAAAATTTTCGAAGTCCTACCCGGACCCCAAATTTTCAGGGGAAAAATTTTTTTTTTTTGTCTTAAAATTGACCGAAACGCATATTCTAAGTCCCACCCGGACCCCAAATTTTCAGGGGAAAATTTTTTTTTTTTTGGGGGGTCTTAAAATTGACAGAAATGCATAAAAAAAACAAAAAAAAAAAATCACGGATTTTGGTCCAAAATTTTCTAAGTAGTCCAGTAGAATTAGCCCCAAAATGGCTGAACCTGGAACAAATTGCAATAGTTTTTTTTATTGCTGGATCTTGCTCAGGGGATCATTCTGAGTCCCCCAATATAAAATAGGACAAAATCGGGCCACCGGAAATGCCCTAATTTGCATAAATTCAAAATGGCCGCCATTGAGCAGATGGGGGACCGATTTCTCCTAAACGGTGCGTTTTAGGCCTCATAAATGTATTATCAGCAGATAGGAAAGTGACCCCAATGAATCCAAATATGTCATCGGAATTTGCATATGATGTCACATATGCAGGAAATGACGTCATAGTACCTAGATATGATGTCGTAGGCCTCGACCATGCCATCACTGAGCATGGAGTCAACAGCCATAGAAAATGTCTATTGTTTATTTTGTGCTAACAACAAACAATGACAGATATGCTGGTAACTCCTTTGGCAATCCAAGGCTCGTATGGAATTAGTCCCAACCAGTTTACAAAAAACTAAAACTAAAAAAAAAACATGCCAATGTCAAGTACATTTCACTTAATACAGTTGGTCTCAAAATCTGCCTCCAAGATGCTATTCCGACCAGATTAACTGACCGGAGCTGTAACCAGACACATTTGTCTATACTTTGACAAACCATTATAGACCTATTTCGGCCAATTTTTAAACTAAATGAAAGAGAATTCCTGAAGCATCCATGCATGACCTTTGCATAATTTACAGACTATAGGGTACAGTTTACAAACGTTAGTATATCACATTGACTGTACCATGTGCTATGCTGCTATTAGTGTTATTCGGTTACCAAAAATCTGAAAAAAAACAACAGCAACAAAGTCACTCATAATTCCAGAGATTGAAAGGAAGCATAGAAAGGGTAAGGGTACAAGGAAACCTATGCTATTTTTTGTGAGTGTGGAAGGTACTACACAAATTTGAAACTCAAAAGTGGTGAAAATTTCCAGTTTGAAAATGGCTGCTTTGTGCTGGCCCTTAAATCATTGTTTCTATTTTCAGGGCGACATCTACCATGGATGATACAAAGTGTGGAATGTGCAACAAACCGCTTGATGACGGCCGAAAAACGTTTACTTTGACTGAAAAGGGTGCCCATAGCGTGAGGGAAGCTGCTACATCTAGAGGAGTTGCCATCAACGTCATGGTGGGGCAGAAATTCCACACTGAATGCAGGCTAAACTTTTGCAACAAGAAATCTATAGAGTCATTGTTAAAGCGAAAGTTTCAGGAAGAGCCAGAGCCGCCAAGTCGCTGTTCTATTGATCCAATATTTAACTTCAAAGAACACTGCTTCCTTTGTGGGATGCCAGCAGACACCAACTCTGATGATGCTTACCCTGTTCGAACGTGGGATTTCCAGAGCTCTATCGTTAACGCATGCGACAAAAGGCCCGCTGACGATCCTTGGTCACAGAAAGTTCGAGGACGCTTGGCATCTTGCATTGACCTTCCAGCTGCAGATTCCATTTACCACACAGTTTGTAGTGTAAACTTCAGAACAGGAAAACAGATACCACTCCGTTATAGAAGTGACACCGACTGTAGTATTCCACCGACCAAGCGAGGGAGGAGGAAAAACATTTCACGAGAAGAGGCATTCCTGCAGGTCATCGCTGACCTACAGGAAAACGACGATGAGCAAACCACAGTCACTGATCTTGTTACCGAAATGTCAAAGATATGTGAAGACCCATATTCTCCAAACTATATGCGTGTAAAGTTATTTGAACATTTTGGAGAGCAGATTGTTATCACGAACATTGATGGCAGACTGAACATTGTGACATTCAGGAAAGCAGCAGCGCAGGTTCTCCAGGAATTTTATGACACTCCAAAAATGGACAGTGAAGCTGAAGAGAAGCGGCGAATTATCAAGGCTGCATGTGAACTCATCAAATCAGACATTAAAGCCCTGGACACGTCTAAATCCACCTACCCAGACCCAGTTCAACTTAGGTCTATTGATCTCAGCTTGAAGTATTTACCAGAATCACTACAGCTTATTTTGTCTGGTCTTTTCCCAGGTGCAAATGCCCTGAAGGTTGCCACAAAAGGCCAATGTATCATACAAGCTAGTAGGCCTCGAAGTGTCCTTGCACCCATCCCATTTGGATTAGGAATCCAACTGCACCATTTGTACGGTTCTAGATTTTTGATAGACAGTCTTTATGCTCATGGCTTATGCATATCATATGATGAGGTTTTGCGCTTCTCCAAGTCTGCAGCCAAGTCAGGTGAAACGACCTACCCAATATCAGGTCACTTTGGCCATTACATTGCTGACAATGTAGACCACAACCTCCGTACCTTAGATGGACGTGGCACATTCCATGGTATGGGAATAGTGGTAGCGTGTACACCAGAAGTACGTTGTCAGAAGCCAGTACCACGGCTCTTAGCATACCCAGATCATGGCGTCCCAGCAGCTAAGATTGCCATCCATTATTACAACAGGTATCTGGGGAAAAAGTCGTCATTGCTTTTTCAGAAACTGCCTGATTTAATTGTCAATGATCTTACTGCCAACCTAGATCTTCTCTGGAAGATTTCCTTGCCCCTGCGTCCAAGTAGACCAGGGTGGTCAGGAACCATGCAAGCTATATGCAAGGGTCAACATCCAGGTAAATCATCCATACATTTTTTGCCAATGATAGACTTAGACCCTACGAACATGTCCTGTGTCTACTCTACATTGTTGTTTGTTGTCGCAGAATGCAAGAAACACAGTACCGTTCCTATTCTGACATTTGACCAACCATTGTGGTTGAAAGCGCGGACAATCATCCATCATGAGGACAATAGCGAACTGAAGAAAGTAGTCCTCAAGTTAGGCAGCTTCCACCTCATGATCAGTTATCTTGGGTGCATTGGACACCTCATGAATGCCTCCGGACTTCGGGGGGTACTTGAATTAGTTTTTGCTGAAAATGCAGTCGACTACATCCTGAATGGAAAGGCCTATGCCAGGGCTATTCGGGGACATACACTGATTTATGCAGTTATGAATCAAATGATTCTGTGTGAAGCGTATGATGTCTTGCCACAGGGATATAAAGAGTCAGATTTGATGACAGCGAGTGAAAGAGATCATGTGCACCCAGATCTCAAAGAGGCGGGCAGGATATACAATGGTCTACTTGCGGATGATATTCAAGAAAAAGAAGCATGCAACCACGATGTCTTCAAGAGAATAAGCCAGGTCCTGCAGAGGCAGACGTCAAGGAATGCTGAGTTTCCGATGGGCCAACTGTGGCTACAGTACATGTCTATGGTCGAACTACTTCTCCAGTTTCTGAAGGCAGAACGAACAGGCGATTTTGACCTCCATTTGTCCTCACTGCGGAAGATGTTGCCATATCTAGCTGCTGCAGGACATTCACACTACACAAAGTCCGGCCATGTTTACCTGACAGACATGCTCAACTTGGAGGAGTCTAACCCGGATGTTCTCCATCAGTTTCGCTCGTCATTCGAAGAACTGACAGGTTCTGGGCAGGTCTCTCTACCGACCTTGTTGTTGAACAGGTCTTAATGCGGTCTCTGAAGTCAACTGGTGGACTAACCCGTGGTCGGGGCATGGAGGAAACCCAGAGGACGCGTTGGTTGTTAGCTATGCCGGCCTGTGCATCTGTAAATGAGGGCATGCAAAATCTAACGGGGATCCACTATTGCACCAGCGAGCAGCACAAGGAGATGTCAGAGTCAAGAAAAGCCCGGGACTGCAAAGACACTGACACAATCTCAAAATTCCTTCAAGACCGAAATCCATTTGTCCAGTCAGACAACCTAAGGAACATTGCAACTGGAGTCGTAGCACACAGTTCAGCAAACCCACATACAGCGGAAGAGGTTGGTTCAACCATTCTACAGAAGATGTCCGGCCAGAATTTGTTCGAGTATTCATTTAAGAAAGCTGACACTGTCAAAATAATGGGTCAGAAAGTGGTATCTGCAGGCAATGAAAACATTGCTGTACCAGTTGATCCACAACTGCTGTTCCAGCGCCTACTCCTTGTGGCCAAGAGTGAACCAAACAGAGACTTGAAGGGCCTGTTCAAACACGAACTCGCTAGCTATCCTGCGTCCTTATTCGATGCCAATGGAGTGATGCGAGAAGCAAATAAGCCACTACTTGCCGACGCACTGGAAAACTGTGCACCAACAGCAGTTAGAGGTGACGCACCGCAGCACATTCCTGATTACTATGTATTAGACGGTGGGTCTCTCCTTCACAGAATACCATGGAAGAAAGACGACACCTACGAGGAAATCTGTGATCATTATGTCAACCATGTCAAAGAGCACTACAAGAACGCCATTGTAGTATTTGACGGATACGCCCATGGCCCAACTACCAAAGACGTCACCCATCAGAGGAGAACGAAGGGAATTGTTGGCCCACGAGTTTCTTTTTCCCCAAATATGCCACTGACTACGAAAAAGGAACACTTTCTAGCAAATGCTGAGAACAAGCAGTGCTTCATACAGTTACTGATGGAAAAGATGGGTAAAAATGGCATCAAGACCCTAGGTGCAGACGGTGATGCCGATGTCTTGATTGTAAAAACTGCTGTGAAATGTTCAACATCTGCTTGTACCCATCTAATAGGAGAGGACACAGATCTTCTTGTACTGTTGTGTTTCTATTGCAGTGATGACTGCAAAGGGCTCATCTTCAGGTCAGAACGCAAGTGTGGAGAGAAGGAGGTGAAGAGGAGAGTCTGGGACATTGATTGCCTCAGGAAGCAGCTGGGGAAAGAATTGTGTAGTCTCTTACCAGTGATCCATGCCATTGCTGGATGCGATACAACATCGAGGATATTTGGGATAGGGAAAGGAGCGCCCACGAAGAAAGCCCAAAATCACCCTGAGTTCAAGTCACATGTCCAAAAGTTGGCTCAAATGGGGTTAGGGGTACATGACGTAGAAAAAGCAGGGGAATGCGCTCTTGGCTTTTTATGCGGTGGAAAAAAAGAAGAAAGCCTTGATGACCTCAGAGCCAGAAAGTTCTCGGAAAAGGTAGCTACCAGTAATCGCAGCGTCCAAGTGCAGACACTACCTCCAACATCCAACGCAGCAAGATATCACTCACAGAGGGTTTACTATCAAGCCCAAGTTTGGATGGGGGAAGAACTGAATCCCACGGATTGGGGCTGGTACCTGTCAGATGGCCATATGCTGCCAAAGAAGATGGACTTGCTTCCTGCACCGGAATATCTGTTAAAAGTAATCCGGTGTCAATGCAAGGGTGATTGTGACACCCAACGCTGCAGCTGTCGGAAAAATGGCTTAGAGTGTTCACCATCATGCACAGGATGCAAAGGCACATCGTGCACTAATACGGGGGACGTTGCCGCAGATATCGATATCGATATCGATTCAGATTAAGTAAAACCTCAAACTGTATGTAAGCAAATACCTTACAGATTGTATAAATGACGTCATCGATGACATCATTCCGGACATAACTGACACCATATGCAAATTCTGTCGGTGTATTTGGATTCCATGGGGCCTATATAGGTCTAGAAAGTACATACAAATTTATCTGGTTACAGCTCCTGGCCAGGTAATTAGTTAGGAGTATGATCTTGGAAGCAGATTTTAGACCAGCTGTATATGCAGTGAACTGTGTTTGACATTAGAGCCTTTTTTAGATTTTGTTGGTAAACTGGTTAGGACTAATTCCATACAGACCTTGGATTACCCAAGGAGTTACCAGCATGTCTGTCATTGTTTAAAGTCGGCACATAATAAACGACATTTTTCAAAACTCTTGATTCCATTCTCAGTTATGGCATGGTAGATGCCTATGACGTCATATCTAGGTACTATGACATCATTTCCTGCATATGTGACATCATATGCAAATTCTGATGACATATTTGGATTCTTTGGGGTCACTTTCCTATCTGCTTATGATACATTTATGAGGCCTAAAACGCACCGTTTAGGAGATATCGTTCCCCTAGGTGCTCATAGGCGGCCATTTTGAATTTATGCAAATTAGGGTACTTCCGGTGGTCCAATTTTGTCCTATTTTATATTGAGGGACTAAGAGTGACCCCCAGAACAAGATCCAGCAATAAAAAAAACTATTGCAATTTGTTCCGGGTTTATGCTAATTCGACTGGACTAAAGTCCCACCCGGACCCCAAATTTTCAGGGGGAAAAAAATAAAAAATTTTTTGTCTTAAAACTGACCGAAATGCAGAAAATTTTTTTTTCGGATTTTGGTCCAAAATTTCGTAGTCCACAACGGGACCCCAAATTTTCAGCCTAAATATGAACCCAGGGACTTGGCTTCAACAAACTTGAATCTCACCCCCCTAAGGATGCTGCATACCAAATATCAAAAGATTTTTATTGGCAGATCTGAAGAAGAAGATTTTTCAAAAACACTCCTCATACCGCACTAATTTAAACATTTGGGCTCTCATAGAGAGCCCATATATCGACCCAGGCAATTGATTTCAATAAACATGTGAAACAATCTTCCAAAGATGTTATATGTGAAATTTGAAAGCTTTTGGAACAGTGGTTTGGGAGAAAAGTAGTCTTATGTTTTTCCCATTACCCACAGTGTTAAAAAATGCTGACTCAGCACTTTTTCAAAGTCCCCAAAAAGTACCCCATGATAAAACCGATGGCAATTTTTTTTTATCATTCCATTCTGTTGGTCCTAAGGAAGCTTCACAACAAATAAGAATTCTCAGTGCCATGTAGTTTTGGAGATATGGGCGTTTTCATTTTTTTCTATTTTTAGCTCCTGCGGTCCCCATGGGGCGACAGGAAAAAATTTTTTTGCATAAATTAAGTACTTATGACCCAATAAGCCCTCATATCAAATTTGGTCAAAATTTGCCTCTCGGTTTGGAAAGTTAACAAATTTATAGTAATTTATATATTTTTTATACTTACCAATGACCCAAACTTAGCTGGTGCTAACTCTAACAAAACCAGGGCCAAACACAAATTTTGCCCCCCAATCCCCAAAATTTGCATCCAAAACCAAAAGAAATCATGTCCTATAGGACCTCCATACTACGCCCCCACTGCGCATGCGCAGTGTCAAGGACATCCCGAAATTGGCGCCAATTATCATTCTTACTGGCAGTGCCTGGTCAGCGCTATGTACTCAGCGGGGAGGCAAGAGTTCCCAACTCCTGGGAGGGCCATCCCCGTCTGGGTCATTGGTAAGTATAAAAAATATATAAATTACTATAAATTTTTTAACATTTTTATACTGTACCGATGACCCAGACTTAGCTGAATAGTAAACAGGCTGGAGGGCCTAGGACATAGAGGAAAATCCAATAAGCTCAACTATATAATAAAGAGGTAACCCCTTAAGGAGAAAAGGAGTATTAGGCTTTACATGTATTTTTCTTATTTAATATTAAATTAGAAAGATACAATACCCTTAATAATTGAGCACAATAATATTCATGTTCTCTATTAACATCCAGTATAACCCTTATACTAATTATTTTTAAAGTAAGCCAATAAATAAAGTAGTCCAGAGAATTGAGACTCTTTATAATCTTTTAAAAGTGTCCGAGTATTGTATATTAAAGCCCGTTTGACACTTGACATATACAAATGCTTCACACCGAGCTACACTTTAAAAATAAGACATGAATGAATTTTAACATTAATATTACACTTTAAAACCATCCCGGAAGCGATTCAGAAATACTGACTTTGGAGGAGGCATTCCCTTGCTTTTCACTATAAAGCAGGTGACCTAAGGGAACACCCGCCCCCCCCTTCCCCCTTGCCCTGGGTCAAATAGCCCAGAGCAAAGAGGGCAGCCGGACGGAGTCACTGCCGGAACAGAAAGCCTGCATAACTATAGTTGCAACTGTTTAGTGGACGACATTCTGAGCAACAGATAACGGACCTAAACAATGCAGGTCTCCAGAAATGGACTCAATATTTCTGAGATAAACATTTGTGAATGTGGATGGCTGAGACCAATAAGCAGCCTTCATTAAATCTGTAATAGCAACACTATTAGCAAAAGCCCAAGAAGTAGCAAGAGCTCTTACTTCATGAGCGGAAATATTAAGCACAGACTGCTGAGAAGAAGATAAACTCTCATAAGCAGTACGGATAGTTAATTGAATCCATCTAGCAATAGAATGGACCGAAATGTCCCTTCTATTAGGCATCAAAGACAGAAAGAAATGTTTCCGTCCCTTTCTGATAAACTGAGATCTCTGTTTATAGATACGTAACGCTCTAACAGGACAGAGTAAAGGCTTACGCCCGTCTGAAGATGGAAGAGCCTTAATAACAATAGGTTCCGGATATTTATTAGGAGCCTGATTCTTAGCTAAAAAACCCACATTAGTAGTGAAGGTGATAGTGTTCCCGACACTACGATAGTGAGAATCATCCACCGACAGTGCATGAAGCTCACTGACTCTTCTAGCAGAAGAGAAAGCTAAGAGAAAAGCTGTCTTATAAGATAAGAATTTGAAATCTACTGTCCCAAGAGGTTCAAATGGCTTTTCCTTCAATTTAAGAAGAACCCAAGCTAAATTCCATTTAGGAATTAATCTAAGAGTTCTGGGTCTATTTATCGAGAAGTTTCTAACCAACTTAGATAAAGAGACATTAGATCCAATTTGTAAACTATCATGATGTGCATAGGTATCAGATAACATAGACCTATAACCCTTAATAGTAACAGGCTGCAGTTTGATTTCGTCAAACAAGTATACTAGAAAGTTTGCAATGTCTGGTATAGAGGGATCAAAAATATCTACAGAATGATCTCTACACCAACGACGAAAAACCTTCCACTTAGCCGCATAGTTTAGCGAAGAGGAGGTCCTCCTACAGTTAGAAATCGTGTCCACTGCTCGTCCTGTAAAGTGCTTGCCATACAAGAAGGACCGCACAATGGAAAAACGTGAAGGTTGAGACCTTGCGGGTTGTGATGGAGTTGGCGCGATTTCCCCTGCGAAAGAAGATCCTCCCATGGAGGAAGCTTTCGCGGTAGGTCCCACAACAGACACCTGAGTAGATTTATCCACGGTCTCTGTGGCGACAGAGATGCTACCAACAGAATCTTGCATTGAGATTGTTTTATCTTTAGCAATACTTGTTGAATTAACGGTGCTGGAGGATACGCATATCCTATCATTCCGTCCCAAGGGATCGACAGAGCGTCTACTGCAAATGCTCTTGGATCCGGAGACACATATGTCTGCAACTGATTGTTGAGATGTGTCGCAAATAAGTCTATCATTGGCCGTTCCCATTGGTAGCAAATCTGATTGAATACTTGTTTGTTGAGAGTCCACTCCGACGGCAACAAGCGACCCTTTCGTGAAAGGGAGTCTGCTAGCACATTCAGACGACCCGGTATGTGACGGACCGAAAGAAGAACCTGATGTTCTAGCGCAAACAGAAGGATTCTTTCCATTAGATTGAACAACGGAACTGAATGAGTGCCTCCCTGATTCCGTATATACGCCACTACTGTCGTATTGTCGTGTAGGATTTGGACATGAGCATTGTGAATAATGTCCATCCAATGACGTAACGCAAGCCAAATTTACATCATTTCCTTGATGTTTATGTGCTTGCACAGGAATTGCGGATCCCAAAGACCCTGGCATCTCGAATCCGTTGGGATCAATGATGCACCCCAACCTGTTTGACTGGCATCCGTCATAATGGTAAAACTCGGATCCGGCAACTGCAGCGGAACTCCCTGAGTTAACCACTGAATGTTTGCCCAAGTCTGAATCTCTTGTTTCACTTGATCTGACAAGAGAACGTCTACGTCGAGCGAATGAATTTTCACACTCCAATTCTGAGTCAAGAAAATTTGGAGAGGACGCGTGCGTAACCGCCCCATCAGAATGAGATCCGCAGCGGCTCCGCACAGACCTATCAGTCTCATAAATTCTCTCGCTGTAACTTTGTCTGCGTGCAGACAATAGCGAGCGTAACAACTGACTAATTTCGCTCTGGTTAACGGCAGACGAACGAGATTGTTGTGCGTCTCGAAGCTCATTCCCAGATAAGTGAATGACTTGGACGGCCCCAGATCCGACTTCTCCTCGTTTACTATAAAACCGAGACGTCGGAGCAATAGAAGTAGATTCTGAACATCGTTCTGAAGCGTTAACTCGTTGCCGTACCTCTGAAGAATGTCGTCCAGGTAGGCCGACGTTACTGCAGACGAATGAGCTCGGAAATAGATCATTACCGAGTTCATTACCCGAGTGAAAGCCCAGGGTGCTAGATTCAATCCGAAACACATCGCCCGGAATTGATACACCACTCCTAGGACTGCGAAGCGTAGATACTTTCTGAATGTCGGATGTACCATGACGTGAAAGTACGCATCTTTGAGATCTATGCTTGTTGCATAATCGTTCACCCGAATACTCGCTCTGACCGACCGAATCGTCTCCATATAAAATTTTGGAGCGACGATCAGCTTGTTTATCCAGCTCAAATCTATGACTGGACGGAACGAGCCGTCTGGTTTCGGAACCAGAAACAGATGGCTGTAGAATCCCGGAGTCTCCTGGTTTTCTACGACCTCTACTGCGTTCTTCATTAAAAGAGACTGCACCTCTGATAACAGAGCGTCTCTTTTCTGCGGATTTGACGGAAGTTGAGTCCACTTTGGACTTCGAGTTAATGGAGGCTTTCGTTTGAAGGATATCTTTAGGCCTTCCGAAGTCACTCCTCTCACCCAAGGGTCGTCCGTAATCGACGCCCATTCTTGTGAAAAGCTCGACAACCTTCCGCCAACCGGTACGCGATAGAGGTTTAAGCCATCACCTCCTGGACCTGCGAGGCCTGCGGTAGGAGAAACCACATCCTCCACGACCCGCACCTCGTCCCGTCGACCTCGGGGCGTCCGACCGGTTGTCCCGGCCCGAAGGACGTCCCAAACGAGAGTCGCTACCCTGACGGTCTCTCGAATAAGACCAAGAGGACGCACCGGAACCTCTATAGGAACCTCTCTTGGGCGCATTAGACCCAGAAGTGCCTGTCTTATTCTTGTCTGCTGTATCCGACTTCTTAGAAGCAGATTTGAACAACAGAGAATCCGAAGCTTTCTTTGTAATTTTATCATAAATAGCAGAAAGCTTGCCGTCAAAGAGAAGTTCTCCGGAGACCGAAGCGACTCTAAGAGAGTTCTTCACCTTAGTATCCACGAGTGTGGATGTAGCTAGGGCTGCGTCACGTCTAACCAACTCCAGGTTTGCCACAGAAAGGGCGGAGTTACACGTGGAATAAGCTACTGCCCTTGAAAGAAGTCTTAAAGAGGATTGTATATCCTGAAACTCTTTCCCTTGAAGGCGCAGTGATAACGCCTTAGTAAGGTGATCTGCGTAAGATAAGGCATCTAAATTGGCTCTGTTAGACGAAATAGCTGTTTCCAACACCGCGGTTGGAATAGAAGCCGACGACGGTAATGATAGCTCTAAGTCTTCCGCCTCGTCGTCCATACGCAGAGGAACTCTCGGGATACCCTGTCCTGCCGTATCGAATTTATTCCTTGCATTAATGAAAGGCAGGTTGAGAGTATTGGCGGACAAGAAACCTGCTTTCCCCGTCCTGGAAGCAAGTTTAAATATAGCGTCGTTCAATAATTCAAATGTTCTTGCAACATTATTGGACTGCGACGGAAACTCGGGAGCGATGTCCCTGAACCGCTCAAAAAAATCAGAGTCCAATGACGCTATAATCCTCTTGTCCGGAACCGCAGCAGTCTGGCCCGACGGAACAACTTGAGGGAGAAAGTGCCGGATGAAGTCCACGGCAGCTTTATGTTGTTCCGAAAGGGATAGCTCCAAATCATCCGTATCCCTTTCACCATCCGGTCGGACCTCGTGATGCTCCCGGTCGTCCGCCCCTGATGCTTCGGCGGAGCGTACCGACCCAGCGCCGTCGGATAATTCTCGATCCGACACCGTTTCTGTCGGCTGCTGGGATGCTGCGATAAGCTGTGCTATCTGCATAAGAATGTCTGGCGTCGAGACCTGCGGAGGCGCAGTCTTTCGCTGCTTCGCCGAGGGCAGCTCCGCATCAGATGGCTCCCGCATACATTTTCTATGCAAACATCGGTCTCGAGTCCCTGGCTGCCGGATGGTGTGACCTGGTCGCCGAAGAATCCTTGATCGGCGAAGCTGGTAAGATATCGGCGGTCACGCAGCCAAGGTGCGGTCGTGTGCGCTGACGAGAAGAAGAAGCCTTAGCAGTCTCCGCGGACTGCCTATACAACGGAGCGTCCCGAGCGACGGACGTATGCTCCGCTTGCGACACATTTTGTACCACAACATCTGGTCCCAGATGTTGTTGTACGAGAGAGGGGCCTCTCTCGCTCGCGGCCCGGCTGGACCTGGACGAGCTAGGAACCGGACTCAAAGGCTTCCTCCGATCTCGCTTACTATCCGCCGTCACTGGGTTTGCACATTGAATGTTTATAGTGCTCGCATCACCCAACATTTCCTCCTGGACCGCATCGGATGAACCCGGCTGCCGAACCATTCGGTGAATGGACGCTACACCGGGCGAGCTAGCGGACGACATTTGTCTAATCTCCATGAGCACTTTTGCCGCTAGCTCTGAATTCATTTGTGACGACGGAAGCGCACTTGCAGAAGATAACATGGAAACATCACCCTGTTCTTGTTCCTCTGAAATAGAAACTGAGAGAGTAGAGTGACCTTGCGGAGAAAGAGCCGGCATAGCCCTTTCTCCAGAAACAACATACCGTGACACACGTTTCCAATGTCTGTCATCCCAATATTGACATATAGAACAGGGATTAGTGCGAGAACACTGACTACAATTAATACAATGATCATGAAAGTCAGAGGAAGATTTCTTCCCATTACAATTTGAACAATATCCTTTCATTGTGAAAAGTCAATAACAAGTCCTAGTTACTCACACAAACCCCTGACACAAAGATACATAATAACATGATCCATTAATAAATGAAAAAACAATTGCAAATCAAAATAATTTTGAAAAAATATTTTTTCAGCGAAGCCCAAGTTGCTGAAAAGTAACGTTGAGCCCCGATGGATCCGATGGCAAAGTGTGGTCAAAAATTTTAAATTTATATTAAATAATTTTAATGAGACACTTATGGATAATATAAATGTATCTTATAGTGAGATAAACTACACCAAAAGCAAACAGCCCCCCTCAAAAAAGGCTGTTGCCAATGTAAACAAACAGTGTAAAACACCAGAAAACATGACTCCAGGCACTGAAAAAACTGGCCCGAAATCAGTCATCAAAATTACACTCTATCTGATGCAAGACAGAGACTCCCAGGGGAGAATCTGCAGAACATCAGATGGAAGATGCAGAACACAACGTTTATACACCCATGGGTGAAAACGTAACTATGGGGAAAATAACAGAAAACATTCTGTATCCAAGCAACTCTCCCAAGAAAATTTTAGAAATGAACTTTCTCAAAAATATGCCAAAAGCATGGGAGAATTGCAAGGGGGGACTTTAGAAGGCTAGGGGAGAGGAAACACTGAATAAGCAGTGCAACATTTAGCAAGAATGACAACAAGAGGCCCATGCCTCGAAAATAGGCAACTTAACATAATTTCATCAAAAATTTTAAGTACAGCCCTGATTATTTTTTGTCACTTCTTTTTCCTCTCCTCCTTCTATATCCTCCTTAGAATCACCATTTCTCCAAAAATTACGTGTCTGGCATCCTTTAAACTGAGATTTACAAGCACAAAGATCAGTGAGATGTTGACTGATGAAGGGCCAAACAGAGAATGATAATTGGCGCCAATTTCGGGACGTCCTTGACACTGCGCATGCGCAGTGGGGGCGTAGTATGGAGGTCCTATAGGACATGATTTCTTTTGGTTTTGGATGCAAATTTTGGGGATTGGGGGGCAAAATTTGTGTTTGGCCCTGGTTTTGTTAGAGTTAGCACCAGCTAAGTCTGGGTCATTGGTACAGTATAAAAATATAGAAATTTTGGGAGGGGCAAATTTTCTTTCCCCTCCCATTACGACGCCAAGTATAGCCCAACAAACTTCTCTTGAACAAATCTGAGTCTACACCTCAAAAGGAAGCTGCACACCAAATATCAAGTCTCTGCTACTGCTGGTTCATGAGAAGAAGATTTTTTAAGATTTCAGCACACTTTTTGGCTGTGGCCCTACCCACGGGCGAGGCAACTTGATTTGAACAAAATCAAATTGCGATGTCATAACAAACTATTATCTCAAATATCAATTAAATTGGTTCAGCGGTTTGGGAGGAGAAGACGCAAACACCATGTTCACGGACGACGACGGACGGTGAGTGATCACTATAGCTCTCCTGACTAAAAGTCAGGTGAGCTAAAAACTGCTAGCGTCTGCTAGCTAGATTCCGACTTTTTCGGACGGGTAAGGAAGATATTCCTGTTTACCTGGTGCAGTCCAGTAATGTGTCTCAGACTTTTGAACTGTTAAATGACCGGGACGAGGAAAAGCAGTTTTTTATCTACATGCGCTCTGGATCTGCCGTTTATTAATAATAGAAATAAATTTAGAATGGCAGGTCAGGGTATTTCGAGAGTTCCTCTGCATTTGGACAAACAGCCTGAGGACTTAGATTTGTCCTTACCTGCGTCCTTTTCTATTCGCTCAGATGCAATGGATACAATGATATATTCCAATAGAGAGAATCTAGATGCTTTGTCTTACGCAGCTCACCTTACTAGAGCGTTAGCGCAACGTCTCAGTGGAAAAGAATTCGAGGACATTCGTACCTCATTAAGAGTTCTTTCAAGGGATATTGCTTATTCCACATATACCTCTGCCTTATAAGTAGCTAATTTAGAGTTACTTAGATGTGATGCAGCCCTAGCGTCATCATCCCTTGTGGATGATAAGGTGAAAAACTCTCTTCGAGTCGCTCCGGTATCCGGTGACTATTTCTTTGATGGCAAGCTTTCGTTGATCTACGATCAGCTTACTAAGAAAGCATCTGATACTCTGCTTTTGAAGTCAGTTTCTAGAAAAACTGATACAGAAGGAAAGGGTGAAGTAGGAGCTTCAGGACCAAGTTCATCCAAAGGAACCTCCTCTAGAGGATATAAGAAATCCTCAGGTAGTTACCCTAGGGATCGTCAAAACAGCGACTCACGTAGGGGACTTGGGTCTGGCCGAGACTACCGGTCGGATGTCTCCAGGTCAGCGGGCCAAGGCGCTGCATGGGGAGGATGTAGTTTCTCTTCGCGTAGGCCTTGCAGGTCCATGAGGTGATGGTCAGGACCTCTACTGCGGTCCTGTTGGCGGAAGACTGTCAAGGTTTCTGGAAAATTGGATTTCAATTACAGAGGACCAGTGGATCAGAAGGGTTATCTCGGACGGCCTAAGGCTATCATTCCAAGAGAAACCTCCGTTAACACGAAGTCTGCGCTGGACTCAGCTTCCGACCAGCCCTCTAAAAAGAGATTCTCTTCTATCGGAGGTAAATCTCTTTTGGAGAAAAATGCAACAGAGGTCGCAGAAAACCAGGAATCACTGGGTTTTTACAGTCACCTGTTTTTGGTACCGAAGCCAGACGGCTCGTTCTGTCCAGTGATAGATTTGAGCTGGATAAACAAACTGATCCTGGCCCCAAAGTTTTATATGGAGACCATTCGATCAGCAAGGGCAAGCATTCGGGTGAATGACTACGCATCAGGCATAGATCTAAAGGATGCGTACTTTCATGTTATGGTGAATCCAGCATTCAGAAAGTACCTACGGTTCGCCGTCCTGGGGGTCGTTTATCAGTTCCGAATGATGTGCTTCGGACTCAATCTAGCACCCTGGGCATTCACTCGAATAATGAACTCGGTAATGGCATATTTCCAAGCTCATTCGTCTACGGTAACGTCAGCCTATTTGGACAACATTCTTCAGAGATACGGCAACAAAACGGTTCTTCAGAACGATGTTCAGAGTCTGCTTCTATTGCTCTGACGTCTCGGTTTCATTGTAAACGAAAAGAAGTCGGATCTAGCTCTGTCCAAGTCGTTCATTCACTTGGGAATGAGCTTCGAGACTCACAATAATCTGGTTTGTCTTCCGTTACCCAGAGCGAAATTAGTCAGTTGTTATGCTTGCTTTTGTCTACACTCAGACGTATTAACAGTGAGGGAGTTCATGCGACTGATGGGACTGTGCGGAGCGGCTGCAGACCTCATTCCGATGGGCCGCTTGCACACACGTCCACTCCAGATATTTTTCACTCAAATATGGAGTGTGAAGACGCATTTGCTCGAAACAAATATTGTTTTATCGGACCAAGTAAAACAAAGGATTCAGATTTGGGCAGACATTCAGTGGTTAACTCAGGGAGTTCCGCTGCAGCTGCCAGATCCGGCTTTTATGATTATGACAGATGCGAGTCAAACATGTTGGGGCACGACCCTGAGCCCAACAGACTCGAAGTATCAGGGTCTTTGGGACCCTGTGTTCTGGGAAAAACATATAAACATCAAAGAAATGAAGTCAATATGGCTAGCGCTACGTCATTGGATGAACATACGGAATTCGCATGTTCAAATACTGTCGGACAACTCGACAGTAGTTGCGTATATTTGAAACCAGGGAGGCACTCATTCGATTCCATTATTCGAACTAACGGAAAGAATTCTGTAAGTCTTGGAACATCACGTTCATCTATCGGTCCGTCATATACCGGGTCGTCGGAACGTTCTACCAGACTCACTCTCCCGGAAAGGTCGCACGTTGCCTTCGGAATGGACTCTCAACAAGCGAGTATTCAGGCAGATTTGCTACCAATGGGATCAACCAATGATAGACTTATTCAGGACACATCTCAACAATCAATTGCAAACGTATGTATCGCCATGCCCAGATCCTCGAGCGTACGCAGTAGACGCTCTCTCAATTTCTTGAGACGGAATGATAGGATATGCATATCCTCCAACTCCGTTGATTCAACAGATCTTGTTAAAGATCAAGCAATCGCAATGCAAGATACTGCTGGTAGCATCTCTGTCAACTCAGAAACCATGGATAAATCTACTCAGGTGACTGTTATGGGACGTTCCCCGGAAGCTTCCTCCATGGGAGGACCTTCTCTTTCAGGGGAAATCTCGCCCACTGATTCACAACCCGCAAGGTCTCAACCTTCATGTATTTCCGTTGTGCGGTCCTTCTTGCACGAAAGGTGCTTTACAGGACGAGCAGTGGACGCAATTTCTAACTGTAGGAGGGCCTCCTCTTCGCTAAATTATGCGGCAAAGTAGAAGGTTTTCTCTCATTGGTGTACGGATCAGTCGATAGATGTTTATGATCCTTCCATTCCAGACATTGCAAATTTTCTGGTTTACTTGTTTGCCGTTCTCAAACTGCAGCCAGTCACTATTAAGGGTTATAGGTCTATGCTATTGGACACTTATGCTTATCATGAAAGCTTAGAAATCGAATCTAATGTTTCTTTATCTGAGTTAGTTAAAAAATTTTCGATCAATAGGCCAAGAACTCTTAGGTTAATTCCTAAGTGGAATTTAGCTTGGGTTCTGTTGAAGCTTGAAGAAGCTCCATTTGAACCTTTGGATGCTGTAGAGTTCAAATTCTTGACATATAAAAAAGCTTTTCTCTTAGCCTTTGCTTCTGCAAGAAGAGTTAGTGAACTTCATGCTTTGTCTATTGATGATTCTCATTATCGTAGTGTTGGTAATACTATTACTTTAACTACTCATGTGGGATTTTGGGCTAAGAACCAGGCTCCTAATACATATCCTGAGCCTATAATCATTAAGGCTCTTCCGTCATCAGATGGCCGTAGACCTTTGCTGTGTCCAGTAAGAGCTATGCGCATTTATAGATGCAGATCAGAGTTTATCAGAAAAGGAAGAAAACACTTCTCTTCATTCTATTGCTAGATGGATTCAATTAGCAATTCGTACTGCTTATGAAAGTTTATCTTCTAATCAGCAGTCGGTGCTTAAGATTTCAGCACATGAAGTTAGAGCGCTGTCCACATCTTGGGCTTATTCTAACAGTATTGCCATTACTGATCTCATGAAAGCTGCTTACTGGACACAGCCTTCTACATTTACAAAGTTTTACCTTAGAAATCTAAATTTTATAGTAAATTTCCTTTCTTATTATACCTACCACAATTGTTTACATGGAGGCCCTCCCGTCTTCTTTACGGGTAAAGAATCTTTCCTCCCCGCTGATCACATAACTCTAACGTTTACGGATTCAAAAAGAATGAGTCTTTAGAGACGGTATGCGCACTGGCAACGGAAGTCGTGGAGTTGTACTTGGGAGAGAGCGTCCCGTACTGGGTCTGCGCCGGTTGCACTCGACCCAGTTTTGGCTTATTTTTATTGGTGCTTTTGCACCACTTTTCTTTCCCAACTTGCTTGGGAAAGACAAAAATAGAGAGTATTTTATCCGAGTTAGGGACTTCCACTGTAGTGCAAGCCTGAAGTAAACAATTGTGAGTAGGTTGATAAGAAATATAGAGTCTATTTCAGGTGACCTTAGATGTTTAGGTCCTTTATCTGTTGCTCAGAATGTCGTCCACTAAACGTTTACAGCTATAGTTATGTAGGTTTTTCTGTTCCAGCAGTGACTCTGTCCTGCTGCCCTCTTCGTTCTGTAGTGATTTGACACAGAGCAAGGGGAAGGAGGGGGGGGAGGGGCGTTTTTCCCTTATATCACAGACTTTATAGTGAAAAGAAAGGGAATACCTCCTCCTGTATCAGTAATTCTGAGTCGGTGCTGGGATGGTTTTAAAGTGTAAAGCTAATATACATCTCATTTATGTAATATTTTTAAAGTGTAGCTTGGTGTGAAGCATTTGTATATGTCATGTGTCATATCAGTGTTAATATACAATCCTCAGACACTTTTAAATAAGTATAAAGAGTCTCATTCTCTGGACTATCTTTATTTATTAGCCTCCCTTTATTAAATTAGTATAATGGGTTATACTGGCTGTTAATAGAGTATCATAGATGATATAATGCTCAATTATTTGGTTGGTATTGTATCTTTCTTATTTCTAATAAATAAGAAAGACACATAAATCCTTTTTCTCCTATTCTCCTTGAGGAGATATTCCTTTATATATAATATAGCTTCTTGGATTTTCCTTTATGTCCTAGGCCCTCCAGACTTTTTTCTATTCAGCTAAGTTTGGCCCATTGGTTACAGTATAAAAATATGAAAAAATTTAAAGTAATTTATATATTTTTTATACTTAACAATGGTCCAGACGGGGATGGCCCTCCCATGAGTTGGGAACTCATACCTCCCTGCTGATTATATAACATTTAGCAGGCACTGGTTGTAAGAATGAGGCTTGGCGCCAAATTCGGTACTTCCTTGACAGTGCGCATGCACAGTAGACAAAAGTATGGAGGACCATATAGGACATTATTTTTTGGTTTTGGATGCAAATTTGGGGGATTTGGGGGGCAAAATTTGTGTTTGGCCCTAAATATTTTGGAGTTAGCACCAGGTATATCTGGACCATTGGTAAGTATAAAAAATATATAAATTACTTTAATTTTTTTCATTGTTGCGGACTTTAGGTCCAAACAAAGAATATTGTTGGTGCCAGTTCCTGATGGCTGCGCATGCACGGAGAGTAAAAGTATGAAGGACCAGATAGGACTTTTAATTTTTGGTTTTGCAAGCAAATTTTGGGGATTGGGGGGGTTCAAAATTTGTGTTTGGCTCTAGATAACTTTGAGTTTGCACCAGCTAAGTCTGGGCCATTGAGTTATAGTATAAAAATTTAGTTATTCAAGAATTTTGTTTGCAAGTGTCGTCTGTTTTTCATGTTAGGTAAAGGATTAAGGAAGTAAAATATGAACCCACAGATTTGATCTGAACAAACTTTAATCCTATAAAGATGATGTATACCAACTTTCCAATGATTCTGGGTGGTGTATTTGAAGTAGTTTTCTAAATAATATTCCACATATTGCACTTAGATGGAATTTGGGCTCACATGGGGAACCCAAATATGTACCCATGGACTTGATTTCATCAAACTTAAATCTGAGCTCCCTCAGGATGCTGCATACCAAATATGAAAACATTCTAACTGGTGGATCATAAGAAGAATCTTTTTAAAGAATACCTCTCATGTTTCACAAAGTTAAAATGTTTGCTCCCATAGAGAAGCCAAATACGAACCCAATTTGAACAAATTTGAACAAACTTAACACTTTGAACCTACTTTTCTGGTCCAGAAACATGAAACTTTCATTTACCTAACACAAAAGACAGATGACACTTGCAAATAAAATTCTTGAATAACTAATTTTTTTCATTTTTTGCATCAAAAACATAGTTTATGACCTCTCATTGGAATGAGTTCATTGAGCTCGTTCTAATGAGAGGTCATAAGCTATGATTTTGAGACAAAAAGTGAAAAAAATAATGAAAATTGGATGGTGATTTTGGTGAATAGCGCTGGCTGGTTTTGGCTTTTACATTGGGTATAGAGTTAAAGTGTGGGGTCGACTAATCAATCTTTTCAACATGCAAGGCTGAACATTGGAAATATTAATTGGTCTACCCCAAAATAATAAATATGGACCCTTCCAGTTGCTTCCATTGAACTACTATGGAAGATACCACCAGGTTCAAAGGGTAAAATCTGCCCCCCCCCCCCCCCTCCCCACCCATAAAGATGCTACATACAAAAGCTGAGAAGATCCAGACTGGTGGATATGGAGAAGATTTTTAAAGAATTTTTCTCAAATATGAAACCAGGGAATTAATTTGAACATTTATTTATTATTTATTGGTGTTTAAGGTCACATACTTATGCACAATGGCTGATCATGACCATGAAAGTTTTACGGGTGGAGGAAACCGGAGTATCTGGAGAGAACCACCGAGCAACAAGCTGCTGCCAGCTCCCCAACATCGTAACTCTGCACTGCAGCACAAACAGGGTTAGACTGGTTGAAGACATGTGCACCATCGACATGCAGTACGCTTAGTACACGGCATCATCGTGCCCCCATGTGGATAATGGGGGTTAAGTGCCTTGCCCAAGGACAGAGCACGGGAGTCTGAATCGATCGCTCAGACGGTCACCCATCCGAGGACAAACCGGACTCGACATTGCTTAACTTCGGTGATCTGACGAGAACCGGTTATCGCAACGCCACTGCGCCCCCCCATTTGAACATACTTCTTATGTAATCCTAAGAATGCTGTACATCAAATATCAAATCATTTTGACTGGTGTATCTGAAGAAGATTTTTCCTCTCACTGAACCAAGTTCAAATTCAGACTCCCACAGGGAACCTCAAGAAGAACCCAGGGACTTGATTAGCATAAACCTGAATTGGATCCCCCCTAAGGATGTTGTATACTAAATAATGAAAGACTGTGACTGGGAGTTTTGAAAAAAATTTGTTTTTTCAAGATTTGAAAAGTGCTGATTCAGCATTTTTCTCATTGCAAAACCTGCACCTCCACCATATGGCATCTCAGGATGCAAACAATATTTTTTGAGCCCACTCGATTCTACTGGGTCTACGGATGCTGTATACCAAATAACAAAATTTTTTCAGTGCAGGAAAGCATGGGCATTTTAATTTTTTTTTTATTTTTAGCTCCTGGGAGTTTCCATATGGCCACAGAAATGTTTTTCAGGCAAAAATCAAGTTCATCTCCTAATACTACTGCATACCAAATTTTGGGCACGGCTCTAAATATTGCCTCTCCTAGTACAAGCCCAAATTTTATCCTACAAACCTTTTGGAACAAACTTGAGTCTTGTGTATTTTAGGAAGCTGCATACCAAATTTCAAAGCATTGTGACTGATGGTTTATGAGAAGATTTTTTAAGTATTTCAGATTTTTTTAGGCAGTGCCCCAGCCCATTGGGCTTAATTACTTTTATGGAACAAACTTGGAAGGTTATCCCCCAAAGATAATTTTGTCAAGTTTGGTTGGGTTTGGTCCAGTAGTTCTGGAAGAGAAGACTAATGTGCAATGTTAACGGATGCCTGATGCCAAGTGATGGCAATGGCTCTCCCTGACTTTCAGTCAGGTGAGCTAAAATGTGTTAAACACACCAGTGAACACAGAGACAGTGGTTGTCAAGAGTAATTCTTTGATAGATCACAAGATTTTTATTCAATTAACAGAAGTTTATTCTGTAACCTATATGCAATTAACATTTTAAATTTGTACTGAAGGTGAGACCGAGTTGTTTGGGTGGAAATGCACTACAAGGTTATTTTTGTAGTAATCCACATCCATACAGTGTAAGTTTCATCAAAAACTTTGCCTTTTTTTAGAAAATAAAGTGGTGAAAAACTGAACGTACAAGTCCTCGTAAGGCCAAAAGCTGCCCCTTTTATATTAATCTGAAGAAGCTGTCCCAAGTGTATTCTAACTTCAGAACTGTACTGGTAGGATACTTTATCTTGGCAGTGTTTTTGCATCATTGTTGGCTGCCTATATAGGCATCCAACAATAATGTAGCAACACTGTTAAGTCATCTGCAGCTGTGTACGTGTATATACAGTAGTTATTAACGTGGGGGCACGGAGAATTTGCGGTAACTGGTTCTCATCAGATCACCATAGTTAAGCAATGCCAAGTCTGGTTAGTCCTTAGATGGGTGACCGTTTGAGCAATTGATTCGGACTCCCGCACTGTGTCCTTGGGCAAGGCACTTAACCCCGACTGTTCACATGGGGGCACGATGACGCCGTGTACTGACAAGGTTCATACACTTTTCAGAGAATTAAATTACATGACTTTTCCAAAAAAATCCATGACTGGGTTAGTTCGCACCCAAACAGAAAAGCTTCGTTTTTTGCATAATTTTTGCACAAGTCACGCATAATTTTAACACAAAATCAATCCGTTTAAAATCTGGTTATGAATTCCATGACTTTTCCAAAACTTTAACCCTTCCAGCCCATTTACCAAAACTTTTCAAGGACCTTGAATTTTTTTTAAAAAATGCCATGACTTTTCCAGGATTCCATGACTCATACGAACCCTGGTACTAAGCCGTACTGCACATCGATGATGCGCATGTCTTCAACTAATCTAACCCTGCCTATGCTGCAGTGCGGAATTACGATGTAGGGGAGCTGGCAACTGCTCGTCATTGCTCGGTGGTTCTCTCCGGCTTCCTCCACCCGTAAATCTGTCACCGACATGATATACCCTTGGCTGTTAAAGTGTCATTAAACCCTAATAAAAAAAATAAATAGTTATTAACGTAAAATCTGAGCACTGGAGGGTTAACAAACTGATCATTTTTTCAATGTCCAGTCAAAAAGTCGACCAAAAGAGATAAATGGTTATAAAACGACCACATTAAAGACAGTTGTGATTATTACCTTGTCACTGTTGACCTGATTGGCTTCTTTATATGTTTGCTAACCCACCAATTATTTTCTTCTTCAAAATAGCATATAGAAACCAGTCTGGCACCACTACCAACAGCAAATTTATTCTCTGAAATTATAAAGAAACAAGATAATCAGCAGGGCTGATAGATGATTCCTGAACATGATTGAGGTAAAGTGTGCCAAGAGAATGCTAGTGGAATGACAATAAAACCTTGGCTACATTCGGTAAATTGTATATAGATTTGCAAAGCAATGAGCACATGTATTAACCTTAATGGTCAGGACACATCCTTCATTTATAACACTTTCATAAAATTTAACCAACGTCAATGTCTAGATAAGAACAATATCAAAATTTTCATGTCTGTGGTCTTGACATTGGGAGGTATTTTCCAAGGTATGACCACAGTTCAAGGTCAAACATTACTTCTGGGTCAAGGATATCTTTGTGTGGTGCCTATAAAGATTGTAGCCCAATATCAAATTCTTCTCATCTTTAACCAGCTGAGTGCTAGAAGCCACTGTTGTGACTCTACTGAAGTGATGAGAGCCACTTTAGTGGCTTTATACTTTATGCATAAGCTTGCTATTTGCACGACAGTCGGAAAAAATATTTATATAAAATTCCTTTATTATGATTTATTGAAATAATCCAAAAGGCACTCTCCAATAAATTGTAACAAAGCTATTGTTTATGAGCAAAATCTTCTAAAACTAAGGCTCCCCTTGATGGCAGCACAGCATCTTTGGAAAAATACTCACATTTCACATCATCTTTAAATGTAATTTAGCACTCTATCAGTTAACATTGCCCTCAGAAGTATAACCTTGTCTCATGTTATGAAAAAGCCTTGGGAATGGAATACAATTTGAGGTATGAACTTACGACAAGGCCATGAAACACCTGGAGTTATGAGCAAAAGATTATTTATAAACAAAAGCTTCCTAAACTTAACTGGTAAAGTACTCAATACTGAATTATTTTTCAAAGGTGATTTGTAATATAAGAATGTTTTTTTTTCCAAGATACCATGCCACCATCACCATCATGGGAGACTTAGTTTACCAAGATTTCTTTTATAATTAACTGTTTAGTTACAATTAAATGGAGAGTACCTGATGGCACGCTCCAATAAATTATAACACAACAATTTTATATAAGCATTTCTCTTCCTACTGCGTAGCGAATAAAAGCTCATTTCTACAGTGTAAAGCCACTAAAGTGGCTTTCAGCACTTTTCAAGAGAGCCATGAGAGTGGCTTCTGGCACTCAACCAGTTAAGTCCCCTGCTGATAGCATGGCATCTTAGAAAAAACATTCTTTTGAAAAATAATTTAGAACTTCAGCATTCAACAACAGGCTTGCAGATCTACTTCCAATGAGAAGCCAAACAATACATTTTGGATGGAAAATATAACTTCTTTTCTGTTCTGAAACAGGACACTGACAAAGTTACCTGCAACAAGTGATGTAAAACACTATTTTTGGCCACCTATTAAATTTCTTACCTTCAGGAGACCATTTGACACAGGTAGCAGCTCTATTGATTCTCAGGAGTACAAGTGCTGGTTTCCATTTACCATTCACAAATGTCCAAACATATGCATTTCTGTCCTGTAGAACAAATTATAAAGATGTGATCTGCTTAAATGTATCAGTACCAACATGGATGCCAGAACTATGGGATCAGTTGAAAAATTACACTCAATGCCTTGCTTTCATGGGGACAGAGAGAGTAGTTAGTGCCCTTTGGGACAAACATCTTCAACATACATACATGTATTTAAAAATAATTTTTTTGAGGAGAGTTTAAATATATGTTTAGTTGAGAATTTTTTTTCTACTGGGGTTTAATGACACTTTTCGACGGCCAGGGTCACCTCGTGTCAGACAGTTTTATGGTTGGAAGAAGCTGCAGTACCCAGAGATAACCATTGAGTAAAGGCAAGCAACTGACAGTCCCCCAATGTACTAACACCACACAAGCAGTATTGGCATTGGATGAAGGTAAGTGTAACTTTGATGTGCAGAATACCTTACTACACAATGCCACTGTGCCCCTACATGGCTGATTGGTTTATTGGTGTTTAAGGTCACATACTTCTGCACAATGGCTAATTGTGACTGCAATATGGAGATAAAGTCAAATTTAGTCAATTGTATACACCCCATTTTAGAGGACCAACATTCCGAGCATTGGTGACTGGATCCTATTTTACCAGGTAAACAGAGGTTGTTTACCACAGTAAACAAGCACAGCTTCACTTCTCCGGTTCCCACGGGAGGCCCCCACATGGGTAGTTAGGATTAAGTGTCTTGCTCAAGAACACAATGCAGTTACCCCTTGGCAGGGATTTAACGATAGCCCTTTCACTTTGAAGTCCAATTCCGTAACCACAAAATGCCAGCATATCAGTTAATTTCTTCTGCACACTAGAGTCAGATTGCATTACAGTTTATTCTACATTTGTGAACTGTTGTCAGAATGCATTTCAAGTGAATTTTATTTTTCTTTGTCCTGTTCAACAATTGAAAAAGTCTGAATATCTCTAGTTTCAGTGCATCTATTAAAACTAGTATTTGTATTTTGTTACTCTCATCATAATCTGTAATATCTTGGATATGGACAGCATACATAAGCAATCAGGATTAAGTGCTCTAACCTCTGAGCCACCATGCCCCCCCCTCCCCCCCCCCCCCCCCACACCCATGAAAAGTTTATAGATTTATTTAATATTTGCATATTTTGTGTATTTTTTTTACTGTATTATAATTTGGCATACTTTTCTCTTCATGGGTTGCTTGTAAATCCAGAATAAATTACAGGGGAGCCCACTTAACTGGATATCTCTTTATTGTATATCCCTGTTAATTGAATATAATTTTCCAAAACAAAACCATTTACCATACCTCCAGTACAAATTTGACCTGTTAATTAAATATAGGTTATACATCAAACTCCTGTTAATTGAATAAAAAATCTTGTAACCTGTGGAGAAATTATCCTGACTCTCCCCAGTTTTCCTTTGTTTATAGACCTATTTGGCCTCAGTACATCTAATACAGGCATTTAATCTATTATATCTTGTTTGACAGAGCTCAGAGCTCTGTCAAACAAGATGTAATAGAATAAATGCTAAGTTTATCTCTAGAATACAGGAAACTGACACAATCCCTGTTAAATGAATTCTCCTGTTAATTGAATAATTTTCACTGGTAAAGTGGCTATTCAATTAACAGGGTTCCACTCTATATATTATATATTTTTTATCTTTCTTCACTGTATATTTTGAGTATATTTTAAATATTTGAGACTCCTTCACTGTATTTTTATGTATTGTTCTATTTTTGTATATTTTGTATACATGTGTTTCGGCCCTGTATTTGCATGTCGTGTAATTTTCAATGAATCTGTTCCAAAGAGCCGATGTCTCATATTCCTCAAATTTATTAGGAACAAACTATACATTTCTAACACCCAGAGAGTGTTGTTTTAGCAATCAACATGAACTACTGGCTCTAAGTTACTAAACAATAGGTGCCCCAGTATTCAGAGTAAAAATGGTGAAAGTTAAAAAATTTATAGTAATTTATATATTTTTTATACTTACCAATGACCCAGACATAGCTGGTGCTAACTCTTAAAATATAGGGCCAAACACAAATTTTTCCCCCCAATCCCCAAAATTTGCATCTAAAACTAAAGAAAACATGTCCTGAAAGGCCCTCCACACTTCGCCCCTACTGCGCATGCGCAGTGTCAAGGACGTTCCGAAATTGGCGCCATTAATCATTCTAATAACCAGTGCCTGGTAAGCGCTATGTACTCAGCGGGGAGGCAAGAGTTCCCAACTCCTGGGAGGGCCATCCCCGTCTGGGTCATTGGTAAGTATAAAAAATATATAAATTACTATAAATTTTTTAACATTTTTATACTGTACCAATGACCCAGACATAGCTGAATAGTAAAAAGGCTGGAGGGCCAAGGACATAGAGCAAAATGGAATACGCTCAATAAAATAAAATAGAGTCATCCCCTGTAGGGAAAAGAAGTAATAGGCCTTACATGTATCTTTCTTATTTATGAAAAATTAGAAAGATACAACACCTTCCAAAATTGAGCTTCATACATCCATGTACTCTATTAATATCCAATATAATCCTTATACTAATAATTTTTAAAGTAAGCCAATAATAAAGTAAGTCTAGAGAATAGAGACTCTTATACTCCTAAAAGTGTCTGAGAATTGCATAATCATGTCCGTTGACATATGCAATATTCAAAAGCTATACTTTAAAAACTAAGACTTGAATGAATTTTAAAAACTTAAACTTCTCACTAAACAACCATCCCAATAACAGCTCAGAATTACTAACTCCGGAGGAGGTATCCCCTTGTTTTCATAGTAAAACAGGTGACCCAAGGGAACACCCTCCCCCCCCCCCCCCCCTTTTTCTTGCCCTGGGTCAAATAGCCCAGAGCGAAGAGGGCAGCCGAATGGAGACACTGCCGAAACAGACAGCCTACCTAGCTATAGTAGCAACTGTTAAGTGAATGACATTCTGAGCAGTAGATAATAGACCTAACAAAAGAGGCCTCCAGAAATTGACTCGATATTTCTAAGATAAAATTCATGAATGTGGATGGCTGAGCGCAATGAGCGGCCTTCAAAAATCTATAATAGCGACACTATTAATGTAAGCCCAAGAAGTAGAAGAACTCTTACTTCATGAGCCGAAATCTTAAGCACAACTGCTAAGTCAATGATATACCATAAGCAGTACCGATAGTTAATAGAATCCATTAATAAAATGGAGCGTAACGTCCTTCTACTAGACATCAAAGACAGAAGAAGCTTACGCCCTTGTAATAAACAGATATCTGTTTATAAATACATAAACTGTACCCGGAAAGAGTAAAGGCCTATGCCCATACGAAGACGGAAGGACCTTAAAATAATAGGTTCCGGATAATAAGAGCCTAACTCTTATGCAACAATCCAACCTAAATAGTAACGGAAGTATTGATTCCGAAACTATGAAAGTGAAAATCATCCATCGATAGTGCATGAAACTCACTGACTCTACAGTAAAAGAGAAACCAACAGAATTACTGTCTAAAAGGTCAGAATTTGAAAACTACTGTTTCCAGAGGCTCAAATGATTACTTAGCTAAATAAGAACCGAAGTTAAAATCCGTATAGGAATTTAATCTAAAGATTCTAAGTCTATTTATCAAAAAGTTACTAACTGACTTAGATAAAGAGACAAAAGACTCAATTGTAAACTATCGTAGAGTGCATAGGTATGAGGTAACATAAACCTATAACCTAAATAATAACAGGCTGCAGTAGATCTTGTGAAACAAGTATACTAAAAAATAGCAATGAGTAGTATGGAGGGATCAAGAATATGAACATAATGATCCCCACACCACGACGGAAGAGCCTCCACTTTAGTCGCATAGAATAGCGAAGAAGAGGATCTCCTATAGTAAGAAATCGCATCCAAAGCTCGTCCAGTACAGTGCTTACAATGCAATACGGACCACACAACGGAATACATGAAGGTTGCGACCTTGCTGGTTGTGATAAAGATGACACGATTTACCCAGTGAAAAAAGATCCTCACATAGAGGAAGATTTCACGTTAAGACCCACAGTAGACAAGAGAGTAAATTACTCATGATCTCTGTGAAGATAGAGATGCTATCAACAGAAATGTATTGTGGTTGTTTATCTTAGCAATACCTGCTAAAACAACAGCGCCGGAGGATACGCGTATCCTATCATTCCGTCCTATAGATCAATAGAGCGTTAACACTATTAGCTCAGAGATCTGGACAAGCCAACACATACGTCTGCAATTGATTAGCAAGCTGTGTCATAAATAAATCATCATTGGGCGCTCCCATAGATAGCAAATCTGATTGAATACTTGTTTGTTGAGAGTCCATTCTGACAGCAACAAGCGACCCGTAAGAGAATGGGAGTCCGATAAAACAATCAGACGACCCGGAATATGACGGACCAAAACTGAACTTGGTGTACTATAACCAACAGACGGATTCTTTCCATTAAATTGAATAACGGAAACGAAAGAGTGCCTCCCTGGTTCCGGAGATACGCCACTACTGTCGAATTAAAGGACAGGAATTTGGGCATGCTTTTCTGAATAATGTTCATGCAATGACATAAAGCAAGCCTAAAAAACATTATTCCGCGGAAGTTAAACTGATTGCTAAAAGACTGCGGAACCCAAAGACCCTGGCACTTCGAATCCGTAGGGATCAGTATATATCCCAATCTGTTTGACTGGCAACCGTCATAACAGCCACACTCGGGTCCGGCAACTGCGGCGGCACTCTCTGAGTCAACCACCGAATGTTTGCCCCAGTCTGAATCTCTTGTAACACTAGATAGACAAGAGAACGTATAAATCGAGCAATTCATGGATTGCCGGAAAGTTGCCGTCGAAGAGAAGCTCCTCCGAGAACGAAGCGACTCTGAGAGAGTTCTTAACCTTACTATCCACGCGTGTGGATGTAGCTAGGGCTGCGTCACGTCTAACCAAATCCAATCAGCCACTGAAGGGCGGAGTTATACGTGAACAAACTACTGCCCTCAAAAGAAATTACATTGAGAATAATATCCCGTAAATCTTTTCTTGAAGACGTAATGATAACGCCTCAGTAAGGCGGATTACGTATAATAAAGCGTCTAAGTTAAGTCTACTATACATAATGTCGTTCCCAACATTGAAATTGGAAAAGACATAAACGGCGAAAAAGAATATATGCAGTCTTTAATCACACCGTCTAGACGCATATGAACTCTCGGTATGCCCTGCTCTGCCAAAATAAACTATTTGTAAAAATGATAAAATGGCAGAAATGAGCAACGCGGACAAGAAACTAAACTATCATGCTTAGTAGCAGGCTTGTATATATATATATATATATATATAGCGTCGAAAAATAAAACACATGTTGTAATGACAATATTGGACTGCGTCGGTAAGTCAGGGACAATGTCCCTGTACCGATCGAAAAAACCGAGTCCAATGACGCTATAAGTCTCTTATCCAACATCGCAGCAATGAAGTCCGAAATAATAATCACTGGAAGATAATGCCAGAAGATATGAAAGGCATCTTCCGATACTACTAAAGGGAAAACTCGAAATCTTTCGAATCCCTTTCGCCATCCTGTCGGACCCTATAAAGCGTTCGGTCGTCCGTAGCTGATGCAACCGCGGACCGCACCGACCCAGCGCCGTCGGATAATTCCTGATTCGACCGAGAAACTGTCAATTGCTGGGATGCTACGAAACAACTGTGCTAACTCGGATAGCACGTCCGTCACTGAGGCCTGAGGAGAAGCGGTCTTACGATGCATTGCCGCTGGAAGCTCCGTGATCGTTACCCCGTGCATACTTCCAATATGCGAGCGAACGGAGTGTATAGGCCTCGTGTCCCTTGGCTACCGGATGGCGCGACCTATTCGCCGTGGAATCACTGAATGCCGAAACTGATCGGATACTCGAGGTCACGTAGCCAATGTGCGGTCGTGTGCCCTGCTGTGAGGATGAGGAAGCATTAAAGACAGTCTCTCGGACTGTCAATATAACGGAGCGTCCCGAGCAACGGACATATGCTCCGAATGTAAAATATCTGAACCACAACATGCGGTCCCCTATGTTGTTGGGCGAGAGAGGAATCTGGACAAGCCAGGAACCGGACTAACAGGCTTCCTCCGATCTGTCCTCAATCTGCCGTCACTGGGTGAGTACTAAAGTAATTAAAGTGCTCGCATCACCCAAATCTCCTTCCTAAACCGCAACGGACGAACCTGGCAGCCGAACCATTCGATGAATGTACGCTACACCGGGTGAGCTAGCGAATGTCACTCCGTAAGCGATAGACATATTCCATGAGCACTTATTGCCGCTAACTCTTCATTAACTATGACGACAGAGGCACACTTTTGAAAGACATCTCCATAACTCTTCGAACAAGAAACCAGAAATGCTTGGATAGCAAGCATAAAATAATAATATATATAGCGTCGTTCAATAATTCGAAAGTTTGTGTGACATTATTGGACTATGTCGGAACTGAGGGACGATGTCCCTGAACCGAACCAAAAATTTCTAAGTCCACCGACGCTATCAGTTTCTTATCCGGCATCGCAGCATATGTTGTTCCGAAAGGGAAAGCTTGAAATCCTCTGAATCCCTTTCGGTATCCCGTCGGACCGGATGAAACTTTCGGACGTCCGTACCCGCTTCCGCGGAGCGTCCCGACCCAGCATCGACGGATAAAATATATGTGACAGATTCAGTTGATGCTGGGATGCTGCGATAAACTGTGCTATTAAGGAAAGCACGTCCGTTCCCGAGGCCTGTGCAGTAGCGGACTTACGATGCATTGCCACCGGAAGCTCCGTGTACGTTGACTCCCGCACACTTCCTATGCGAACGTCCGGAGTCTGCAGGCCTCGTGTCCCCGGCTACCGACCCAGCGCCGTCGGATAATTCTCGATCCGACACCGTTTCTGTCGGCTGCTGGGATGCTGCGATAAGCTGTGCTATGTGCACAAGAATGTCCGGCGTCGAGACCTGCGGAGGCGCAGTCTATCGCTGCTTCGCCGAGGGCAGCTCCGCATCAAATGGCTCCCGCATACTTTTCCTATGCGAACGTCCGGAGTCCATCGGTCTCGAATCCCTGGCTGCCGGATGGTGTGACCTGGTCGCCGAAGAATCCTTGATCGGCGAAGCTGGTAATATATCGGCGGTCACGCAGCCAAGGTGCGGTCGTGTGCGCTGACGAGAAGAGGAAGCCTTAGCAGTCTCAGCAGACTGCCTATACAACGGAGCGTCCCGAGTGACGGACGTATGCTCCGCTAGCGACACATTTTGTACCACAACATCTGGGGCCAGATGTTGTTGAACGAGAGAGGGGGCCTCTCTCGCTTGCCGTCCGGATGGACCGGAACGAGCTATGAACCGGACTAAAAGGCTTCCTCCGTTCTCCCTCCGATCCGCCGTCACTGGGTGTTCATTAAGTTAATTTTATAGTGCTCGCATCACCCCAAAATTCCTTCTAGACCGCAACGGACGAACCCGGCTGCCGAACCATTCGGTGAATGGACGCTACACCGGGCGAGCTAGCGGACGTCAAAGGCCGTCGAACCTACTAGGGTCCTCTTAGGCAATTGGCGTATTACATGAGCACTTTTCCGCTAGCCCTTCATTAATTGTGACGACGGAGGCACACTGTTGGAAGACATCACAGATACATCAACCTAATCTTGATCGTCTGAAATAGAAATTGATAAAGTAGAGTGACCCTGCGGGGAAAGGACCGGAGTGTCCAAATCCCCAACAACATACCGTGACATACGCTTCCCATATTGTCATCGAAATCATACGATACAGAACAGGAGTTAATGCGAGTACACTGACCACATATAGAATGATTATAAAGTCAGAGGAAGACTTCCTCTTAAAACAATTGATCAATATCCTTTCAATGTGAAAAGAAAACAAGTCCTGGTACTCGCACTAACCCCTGGCAATCAAAATACATAATAATAATATGATCCATTAATATAGAAAAAATAACTGAAATCAAAATATTTTGAAAAAATATTTTTTCAGAACAGCCCAAGTTTCTGAAAAGTAACGTTGAGCCCCAATGGATCCCAAGCCTAAGTGTGGACAAAAATTTTAAAAATATTTTAAACAATTTATTCAACACTTACGAACAATAATAATGTATCTAGTTATGATTAAAATAACATAAAGATATTATTATTTAGAAATCCCCCCCTCACACAGAGGGCTGTTGTAAATGTAAACAATGAGTGTAAAAACACTAAAATAAGACTCCAGGCACCCAGGCCCGAAATCAGTTACCAAAAATACACTATCTGATGCAAAACAGAGACTTCCAGGGAAGAAACTGCAGAACATCAGATGGTAGATGCAGAACACAACGCCTAACCACCCGTAGGTGAAGACGTAAACATGGGGAAAGAACAGAATTCATTCTGTTATTCAGCTAAAACTCCCAAGAAATTTTAGTAATAATAATTACAGAAACTATGCCAAAAGCATGGGAGAATAGCAAGGGGGAACTTAAAGGACAGGGAGAGAGGAAAACACTTGAAAAAACAGTGTAACTAAATAATCAGAATGACAACAAAATGGCTGCTGCCTTGAAAATAGGTAACTTAACATAATTTCATTAAAAAATTTTAAGTTACAGCCCTGATAATATTCTGTCACACATTCTTTTCCTCTCCTCCTTCTCTATCCTCCTTAGAATCACCATTTCACTAATATTTATGTGTCTGGCATCATTTAAACTGAGATTTAAAAGCACAAAGATCAGTCAGATGTTAACTGATGAAGGGCCAAACTTAGAAAGATTAATGGCGCCAATTTCGGAACGTCCTTGACACTGCGCATGCGCAGTAGGGGCGAAGTGTGGAGGGCCTTTCAGGACATGTTTTCTTTAGTTTTAGATGCAAATTTTGGGGATTGGGGGGCAAAATTTGTGTTTGGCCCTATATTTTAAGAGTTAGCACCAGCTATGTCTGGGTCATTGGTACAGTATAAAAATATGTATTTTTCAAAATAAACAATCAGAACACTTAACAGTAAACATGTCAGGAACTAGAACGGGTATTAGTACCCCATGGCTCAACAACAGGTGGCCAATGTAAAGGGGTGGCTGGAGTAAAAAAAAAAAAAAGTCCAAAATTAAAGTAAATAAGCAGCTAAAGGGTTAAATAATACAATAATAGACCCAAGAAGCATGCTAACAGAAAATAGGAACCATGGTAATATGCTACAAGGTAAGTCTCCACTTTGAAGAAAAGAAAGACAAACCTCAATACCTGAACATAAAAGTAACAAGAGGCCCCAGGGGGCCTGAGGGCGCTCACCTGACATGGTAGCCTAAATATCAACCCAGAGAATTGATTTCCACAAGTTGCATCTGCTCCTCCTAATAAAAGCTGAAACCAAATATCCAAATATTCTGACCAGTGGATCTAAAAAAAGATTTTTAAAGAATATTCCTCATATTGAACTAAGTCATAATTCGGGCTCCCACAGGGAGCCCATATATGAACCCAGGGACTTGGCTTTAACAAACCTGAAACTCACACCCCTAAGGATTCTGCACACCAATTATCAAAACATTCCGACTGCTGGATCTGAAGAAGAAGATTTTTAAAGAAAATTCCTCATTTTGAACCAAGTTACAATTCGAGCTCCCACAATCATCCCAAATGTGGACCTAGGGACATGGCTTGAACAAACTTGAATCTTACCCCCCTAAGGATGCTGCATAAAAAATATCAAAAGCATTCATCTGCTGGATCTGAAGATTTTTAAAGAAAATTCCTCATTTTGAACTAAGTTGTCATTCAGGCTCCCAAATATGAACCAAGGGACTTGGCTTGAACAAACTTGAATCTCAGCCCCCTAAGGTTGCTCCATGCCAAATATCAAAACATTCCAACTGCTGAATCTGAAGAAGAAGATTTTTAAAGAAAAATTCCTCATATTGACTAAGTTATAATTTGGGCTCCCACGGGGAGCCCAAATATGGACCCATGGACTTGGCTTTAACACACTTGAATCCCCCCTCCCCCCCAAGGATGCTACTCACCACATATCAAACCATTCCGACTGCTGGATCTGAAGAAGAAGATTTTTTAAGAAAATTCCTTATTTCGAACAAAGTTACAATTCAAGCTCCCACAGTGAGTCCAAATATGGACCTAGGGATATGGCTTGAACAAACTTGAATCTCACCCCCCCTAAGGATGCTACATATCAAATATCAAAACATTCCAACTGCTGGATCTGAAGAAGATTTTTAAAGAAAATTCCTCATTTTGAACTAAGTTATACTTCGGGCCACCACAGTGAGCCCAAATATGAACCCAGGGACTTGGCTTGAACAAACGTGAATCTCACCCCACTAAGCATGGTGCATACCCAATATAAAAAGATTCTGCCTGCTGGATCTTGAGGAGAAGATTTTCAAAGAAATTTGCCTGAAATGCACTAAGTTCGAATTCGGGCTTCTACAGTGAGCCCAAATATGAATCTAGGGAGCCAATTTGAACAAACTGGAATCAGATCCACCCCACAATGTTGCATACCAAATATCAAAAGATTCTGCCTGCTGAATCTGGAGAAGAAGATTTTTTTAAAAATTTGCCTGAAATGCACTAAGTTCGAATTCAGGCTTCTATAGAGAGCCCAAATATGAATCCAGGGGGCCGATTTGAACAAACTTGAATCGGATCCACCCCACAATGTTGCATACCAAATATCAAAAGATTCTGCCTGCTGGATCTGGAGAAGATTTTTCAAGAAATTTGCCTGAAATACACTAAGTTCGAATTCGAGATTCTATAGTGAGCCCAAATATGAATCCATGGGGCCGAATTGAACAAACTTCAATCAGATCCACCCCACAATGTTGCATCCCAAATATCAAAAGATTCTGCCTACTGGATCTGGAGAAGATTTTTTAAGAAATTTGCCTGAAATGCACTAAGTTTGAATTCGGGCTTCTATAGTGAGCCCAAATATGAATCCAGGGGGCCGATTTGAACAAACTTGAATCAAACCACCCCACAATGTTGCATACCAAATATCAAAAGATTCTGCCTGCTGGATCTGGAGAAGAAGATTTTAAGAAATTTGCCTGAAATGCATTAAGTTCGAATTCAGGATTCTATAGTGAGCCCAAATATGAATCCAGGGGGCCGATTTGAACAAACTTGAATCAGATCCACACCACAATGTTGCATACCATATATCAAAAGATTCTGCCTGCTGGATCTGGAGAAGAAGATTTTTTAAGAAATTTGCCTGAAATGCACTAAGTTTGAATTCAAGCTTCTATACTGAGCCCAAATATAAACCCAGGGGGCCGATTTGAACAAACTTGAATCAGATCCACCCCACAATGTTACATGCCAAATATCAAAAGATTCTGCCTGCTCGATCTGGAGAAGAAGATTTTTTAAGAAATTTGCCTGAAATGCACTAAGTTCGAAATCGGGCTCCTATACTGAGCCCAAATATGAACCCAGGGGGCAGATTTGAACAAACTTGAATCGGATCCACCCTACAATGTTGCATACCAAATATCAAAAGATTCTGCCTGCTGGATCTGGAGAAGATTTTTTAATCTTTTTCCCATTGCCTACAGTGTTAAAAAGTGCTGACTCGGTACTTTTTCAAAGTCCTGAAAAAAGTTCCTTGTGATCAAACCGATAGGGATTTTTTTTAACCATTCTATTCTACTGGATAAAAGTAAGCTTTATACAAAATAAGAATTCTCTGTGCCGTGTAGTTTTGGAGATATGGCAGTTTTAAGGTTTTTCCTATTTTTAGCTCCCGAGGTTCCCACGGGGCAAGGAGAAAAATTTTTTTTGCATCAATCAACTACTTATGACACATTATCATCTCATATCAAATTAGGTTCAAATCGACCTCACGGTTCTGAAAATAGAAATTTTAGGCGTGGCCAAAATTTTTGCCCCTCCCATAACGAAGGCAAATAATGCCCGACAAACTTCTCTTGAACAAACTTGATTCTAAACCTCAAAAGGACTCTGTATACCACATATCAAGTCTCTGCTACAGGTGGTTCATTAGAAGAAGATTTTCAAAAAATTTGGCCATTTTTTCCCCACACCTTTGCTCAATATGAGCCGAAACCTATTTTGGCTAAAAATCAAAATGCCTCTATATAACCACTACTTACATGAAATTTAATTAAAATGTGGCCAGTGGTTTAGGAGAAAGAGGCTCAAACACCACCTCCACGCAGGACGACGGACGACAGACAACGGACAGACGACGGACGATGAGTGATAAGAAAAGCTCACCCTGACTTTCAGTCAGGTGAGATAAAAAAAACTCCGGAAAATGATAAATTTATAGTAATTTGTATATTTTTAGTACTTACCAATGGCCCAGACTTAGCTGGTGCAACCTCAATATTATTAAGGGCCAAACACAAATTTTGAACCCCCCAATGCCCCAAATTTGGATACAATACAGAAAATTAAAAGTCCTATCTGGCCCTCCATGCTTTTAGTACCTGCACATGTGCAGTACCCAGGAAGAGATGGGAATTGGCGCCAACATCATTCTTCCTAGTTGTGCCTACTGAAGTGATAACTTAGCGGGGAGGTATCCCACAGGGAGCCCATATATGAACCCAGGGACTTGGCCTTAACAAACTTGAATCTCACCCCCCTAAGGATGCTGCACACCAAATATCAAAACATTTCGACTGCTGGATCTGAAGAAGAAGATTTTTAAAAAAAATTCCTCATTTTGAACTAAGTTACAATTCGAGCTCCCGCAATGAGCCCAAATATGGACCTAGGGACATGGCTTGAACAAACTTGAATCTTACCCCCCTAGGGATGCTGCATAAAAAATAAAAAATATCAAAAGCATTCATCTGCTGGATCTGAACAAGATTTTTAAAGAAAATTCCTCATTTTGAACTAAGTTGTCATTCAGGCTCCCCATAGTGAGCCCAAATATGAACCAAGGTAATTGGCTTGAACAAACTTGAATCTCAGCCCCCTAAGGTTGCTGCATGCCAAATATCAAAACATTCCGAATGCTGAATCTGAAGAAGATTTTCAAAGAAAAATTCCTCATATTGACTAAGTTATAATTCAGGCCTAAGGATGCTACACACCACATATCAAAACATTCCGACTGCTAGATCTGAAGAAGAAGATTTTTTAAGAAAATTCGTCATTTCGAACTAAGTTAACAATTCAAGCCCCCACAGTGAGCCCAAATATGGACCTAGGGACATGGCTTAAACAAACTTGAATCTCACCCCCCTAAGGATGCTGCATACCAAATATCAAAACATTCCGACTGCTGGATCTGAAAAAGATTTTTAAAGAAAATTCCTCATTTTGAACTAAGTTATCATTCAGGCTCCCACAGTGAGCCCAAATATGGACCTAGGGACATGGCTTGAACAAACTTGAATCTCACCCCCCTAAGGATGCTGCATACCAAATATCAAAACATTCCGACTGCTGGATCTGAAGAAGATTTTTAAAGAAAATTCCTCATTTTGAACTAAGTTATAATTTGGGCTCCCACAGTGAGCCCAAATATGAACCCAGGGACTTGGCTTGAACAAAATTGAATCTCGCCCCCCTAAGCATGGTGCATACCCAATATCAAAAGATTCTGCCTGCTGGATCTTGAGAAGAAGATTTTCAAAGAAATTTGCCTGAAATGCACTAAGTTCAAATTTGGGCTCCTATACTGAGCCCAAATATAAACCCAGGGGGCCGATTTGAACAAACTTGAATCAGATCCACCCCACAATGTTGTATACCAAATATCAAAAGATTCTGCTTGCTGGATCTGGAGAAGAAGATTTTTTAAGAAATTCGCCTGAAATGCACTAAGTTCGAATTCAAGCTTCTACAGTGAGCCCAAATATGAATCCAGGGAACAAACTTGAATCAGATCCACCCCACAATGTTGCATACCAAATATCAAAGGATTCTGCCTGCTGGATTTGGAGAAGAAGATTTTTTAAGAAATTTGCCTGAAATGCACTAAGTTTGAATTCAAACTTCTATAGTGAGCCCAAATATGAATCCAGGGGGCCGATTTGAACAAACTTGAATCAGATCCACCCCACAATGTTGCATACCAAATATCAAAAGATTCTGCCTGCTGGATCTGGAGAAGAAGATTTTTTAAGAAATTCGCCTGAAATGCACGAAGTTCGAATTCGAGCTTCTATAGTGAGCCCAAATATGAATCCAGGGGGCCAATTTGAACAAACTTGAATCAGATCCACCCCACAATGTTGCATACCAAATATCAAAAGATTCTGCCTGCTGGATCTGGAGAAGAAAATTTTTTAAGAAATTTGCCTTAAATGCACTAAGTTCGAATTCAAGGTTCTATAGTGAGCCCAAATATGAATCCAGGGGGCCAATTTGAACAAACTTGAATCAGATCCACCCCACAATGTTGCATACCAAATATCAAAAGATTCTGCCTGCTGGATCTGGAGAAGAAGATTTTTTAATGTTCTTCCCATTGCCAACAGTGTTAAAACGTGCTGACTCAGCACTTTTTCAAAGTCCTGAAACTGTACCCTATGATAAAACCAATGGCAATTTTTTTTTACCAATCCTTTCTGTTGGTCCTAAGGAAGCTTCACACCAAATAAAAATTCTCGATGCCGTGCAGTTTTGGAGATATGGGCGTTTTATTTTTTTTATATTTTTAGCTCCTGCAGTTCCCACGGGGCTGCAGGAAAAATTTTGGGGGCATAAATCAAGTACTTATAACCCAATAATATCTCATATTAAATTTGGCTCAAATTGGCCTATGGGTTCAGAAAATAGAAATTTTGGGCAGGGCAAAAATTCTTGCCCCTCTCAGAACAAAGGTAAATATTGCCCGTCAAACTTCTCTTAAACAAACTTGAGTCTACACCTCAAATGGAAGCTGCATACCAAATATCAAGTCTCTGCTATGGCTTGTTCATGAGAAGAAGACTTTTTAAAAATTTTGTGCATTTTGGCCCCACCCCACTCCACAATATGAGTAGAGATCCAATTTGAAGAAAAACCCAAATGCCCCTAATTAATCACTACTTACATGAAATTTAAGTAAAATGTGGCCAGTGGTTTAGGAGAAAGAGGCTCAAACACCACCTTCATGCAGGACGACAGACGACAGATGACAGACGGTCGACAGATGACAGACGGACGACAGACGAAGAGTGATAAGAAAAGCTCACCCTCACTTTCAGTCAGGTGAGCTAAAAACCCGTCACAGTCCATCCCCAAATAATTCATTGTTCCCAAGGTCCGCTAAAACCAATGACTGTTCGGAGAAAGAATATATCACTCCGAATAATGAAGCTAAAAATAGAGAACGTATGCATAGGCGGCCTGTTGGAAACTCCATAACTGATCCAACTAGCCCCAAAATTCTTATAAGCTCTATACTAACGCAGAGCAAGAATTTAAGAGAATCTATTCAATAATACATCTGCCTAATAATATATACATATTATGCACACAATCCACAGAATCCCGACTGTACCCTCATCAAATACAGCCTGTATCAACGGCGTGACGTAGCGAAACAAAATATAACCAGGAAACTGAAGGAATAAAACGACATTAATGCGATTAACCTGAGGAATAGACTCATACTTCGTAAGGAAAACAGACAACTGTGAGCAAAACTTCTTACAGTGGACTAATTTCCACATTTGGAGAATATCGCCCAGATAACTGACATACCTGCCACACAGGTACATGAAGGCTAGCAATATCAAACATATGTATTCATGAAAGAATTCAGAATCCAAAAACAGTTACTGTTCAGGACTCAACTGCTCATATACAACTTATGAACACCCAACCACAGGAAGCAAACTAACTAAAGAGTGGATGCGCCCCTGATGTCACCGTTAGACCACAACCCACCCGCCAATCGAAGAGCATGAAAGACATGCATATAATTTAATGCATATGAGGCTTACAGGAAGAGCACAACATCCTGCATCTTAACATATTGGTGGTGGTGGGGGGTGGGGGGGGGGGGGGCATTGGTGGTTGCGACGAATTGCAGTAATATTCAAACTTGGAACAGTGACAAAATCCTTTTTCACACTATGAAAAAGAAACTTCACGCGACATTCCCAAAGCTATACTGCTGCTGCTATTCTCAATAAAGAGTAAAACAGCTAAAAAGCCTATAGTGAGTCAAAGCAAGTATAATCACACTAACCCGGAGCGACTCGAAATGCTTTAGTGTTAGTTATCAACAATAGTATAGAAACCGTAGGGCTCCCTCACATCTGACCGACTCCATAATGCCACTACAGACGAAGGGGGACATTATGAACATGGCACTATTACAGGAAATATACCCGTTGAAACAGTGTTGACATATCCCTTGAAATCAAGACAGAACACCATTGTGCCAAATAATACACCATATATAGATTATAGCAGGAAATATATTCCTGAAAGGAGTTAACTATAGGCATTCAAAAGAATGCTCATTAAACACACTAGGTTAATATGGCATCATTAATAGGGCTAAAAGCCTCAGACACCTAACACAAAAACAATAACGTTAAGGAGAGAACACACTCTTCTCTTGTAATGGTATCTTGTCCGACAGGACAGGGGTCTCAGCCTGGCTGAAGCAGGTAAAGGTCTTCCTATTCGTGAAGACAATTAATGGCTGTTAACTGCGGTCCTAGAAGCTCACTAAAGGACACTTACAACTCTAGCCGCTAATGATAGGGAAAAAACACAGCTCATAATTGTAGCTAGGCTACTATAGTGTCAATAATAAGACTAAAGTCTGTGACACTAAGGAAAAACACCGTGAAGGAAAATATGAACTCCTTCATTTAGCAGTTATATTCCCAAAAGGCAGCAAACTCAACCTAGCTAAGGAAGCTTATAAAATGTCATCTCCATGAAGACAGATATCCCGGTGTAATTTTTGCTTTAGAAAGCTTACTAGATGGAGACTTACAACATTAGTCGCTCAAGTTAAGGGAAAAAAAGGCCGCCCTTGATTCTTATAGGCGTCAAGAAAAGGACTAAAAGCCTCAGATGCCTGAGAATACAATGCTGAGGAGGAAACAACAAACTCTTTCCTTTTAACGGCCCTAAAAAGAGACAGCAGTCTGAGATTAGCTAGAGCAGCTAATAAGTCTTCATCTTGTGAAGACAGATACCTTGGTAAAACTTGCGACTCTGAAAGCTCACTAAATGGAGACTTACATTATTCGCTCAAGGTAAGGAATAAAGGGCCTCACTTCTAACGGCAATAATTCCAAAGAGACAGTAGTCTCAGCTTAGCTAACACAGTTTATTAGTCTTCATCTCCATGAAGATAAATATCTGTGTCACCTGCGGCCTTGAAACCACTGTATTTCACGGGACAATATATGCCCGTTTTGTATTTTTGAAGGGTTGGGGTAAGGATGGGGGTGGGGGTGAAAATAATTTGGACCAACGCCATATTCGAACTTGACCTGTATTTTGTTGTGATTAAACAACATACCAAGTTTGGAACCAATCGGAAAACAAATAATAAAAGTTATCATCCGGAAACCAAATATTTCATGTATTCTATGTCCAACAAGGTCCATAATTCAGGGGAACTTCGAAGTTCGAACTGACCCCCATATTCGAACTTGACCTGTCTTTTGTTTTGATTAAACCACATACCAAGTTTAGGAGTCAATCGAAAAAAAAATACTAAAGTTATCATCTGGAAACCAAATGTTGATGAACGGACAGACCAACAGATGGACAAATGGATGGACAAATGGACAGACAGACTGATTCCATAATTCAACGGTTTTTCAACAGGCGTTTAAAAAATCAGTTAGGCCATACTAAAGTTATAATCCGGAAAACACAAAATGCACAAATTCAAGAGGAATAACTCTGGAAAGGTACATGCGATTTTGGCCGAAAGTGAACTTGAGCTGTGCTTTGTGGTCATAAACAAAATCTGAGAATTTGAAACAAATTAGTCAAGGCAAATTAAAGTTATCATCCGGAAACCACGTAATTCACAAATTTGCAATCATTCAAGGGAAATAACTATGGAACGGTACATGCGATTATGGCCAAAGGTGAACTTGAGCTGTGCTTTGTAGTCAAAAACAAAATCTGAGAATTTGAAAAAAATCGGTCAAGGCAAACTAAAGTTATCATCCGGAAACCACAAATCCACAAATTTGCAATCATTCAAGGGGAATAACTCTGGAAAGGTATATGCGATTGTGGTCAAAAGTGAACTTGAGCTGTATTTTGTGGTCAAAAACAAAAAACTGAAGATTTGAAATAAATCGGTCACGGCAAACTAAAGTTATCGTCCGGAAACCAAAAGTTGGGCTAAATTCCCATAACGGGCCATAACTCTACTGCAAATGGGCCGCTAGAAATGGAAATCGAACCTATCCTGTAGTTTGTCATACTAAATCCACATGCCAAATTTAACTCAGCTCAAACCATTACAACTAAAGTTATCGTCCGGAAACGAAATGTGTCCATGGACGGACAGACAGACAGACGGGTGGAGAGACCATTCACATAATACGCCCCGTTTTTCAAACGGATGTATAAAATCAACATCTGAAAAATTTGGTGTCAATCCGTCAAGGTGTTCAGCTTTAAATGAACGGAAACCAATTTTTTTTCAAAAATTGTTTTCAAAGGGCCATAACTCTGCAGTGGATGGACTGAAAAACACCAATATTGAACTTGACCTGTATTTTATTGCTACAAACAACATCTGAAAGTTTCATGTCGATCCGTCAAGGCGTTCGACTTTAAATGAAGGGAAACCAATTTTTTTCGAAAGATTGTGTTTTCAAAGAGCCATAACTCTGCAGTGGATGGACTGAGAAACACCAATATCGAACTTGACCTGTATTTCATTGCTAAAAACAACATCTGAAAAATTTGGTGTCAATCCGTCAAGGCGTTCAGCTTTAAATGAATGGAAACCAATTTTTTTAGAAAAATTGTGTTTTCAAAGGGCCATATCTCTGCAGCAGATGGACTGAGAAACACCAATATCGAACTTGACCTGTATTTTAATGCTACAAACAACTTCTGAAAGTTTGATGTTGATCCGTCACGGCGTTCCACTTTAAATGAACGGAAACCAAATTGTTTACAGACAGACAGAAGGACAGACTGATAACATAATACGATCGTTTTTTAAACGGGAGTATAAAAATGAGATTTTAAAGGACAGATGTCAGTTCATGTTACTGACTTTGGGTCAAACAGAAGAATGATGTTGCGCCACTTCCGGTCTCTTCATGGCAGGGTTGGCAGATTTAAATCAATTGATTTAAATCATTGATTTTTTTTTAAAAAATCATTGATTTAAATCAAAAATTTACAAATATTCAGAAATATTTTCAAAACAACTTGAAAATGAGCTGAAAAAAGATGAAATGCATATTAAATGTTGAAATACAGTTATTAGCCCTTGTTTTTGACAGTGAGAACTATAGTTATCTATGGAGTGGGAAGATATACATCCCACTGTGTCTTGACTGCTGGAACATGCTGTAGGGAAGTTAAATGTTCCTGAATCTTTTATAAGTTTATATAATTTTCAGCTAACATGAATAAAACTATATTTAAGTGAACATAGATTTTAAACCATATATATCATAATCTTTCAATGAACCCGTCAAAAATACGAAATCAACTCCAAGAACAACGATCAGTGATTTAAGTATCAAAAGTATCAAAAATGTTTCTCAAGAAGTCATCTTCCATCCAGCAATGCTATAACAGTGAGAAAACACAAGTTTCAATGATTCCTCTCTATTTCCATCTATGCCAAATGTCTATTCTGTGCCAAATATATTCTGGAATTCTTCCCCTCATACCACCTTAAAGACTGAAATGGTTAACACAGGTAAATGTTTTAGTATCAGTTATTTGTGTCCATTCTTTGGGCAGCCATTGATACAAACTCCTGCCAATACACTCAGTTTCTTTTATCTAAAGGAATCATGTGAGAGAAAATAGCCTCTGATGAATAATTTATAGTATGGAAATAATGAAAGTGTCAATGACACTGTAGCTCAACTTGTTAAGACATGTACATGTATAGTATGTGACACAGCAATGACAAACATCTAGGTAATGACCTGATAACAAAGGTACATATGAAGCATTGTAACGGTCTGTACATAAATACTGACCGTAGCCTGTAACAAATGTATAGGTAAAGTATTGTAAAGGTGGGTGACAGTCAGATGGTAAACTAGAAAAGAAATCTTTGAGTCCCAGAGTAGGTCTGACTGAACCCCAAAATATTTGTTCTCATAGCACAGTGATAACAAAGGCACCCTAAAACACACTCGTTCCTGTCCCAAGGTGAAAACAAAGGTACCCAAGAAGTTTCGTGATGATCAGTTGATAAATACGAGTTGTATAGAAGTTGTGACAAAAAACTGATTGGACCTAATTTCGGTACAAAATGGCCACTGGCAGCCATTTTGAATTTTGGACCACACCCAGAAACACTCGTTCTCGTCCCAAGGTGATAACAAAGGTACCCAAGAAGTTTTGTGAAGGTCAGTTCATAAATACAGCCTCTAGCCTGAGCCGTATTGACATGTGCACTTACAGTGTATAAGTAGCACTGAATAAATCAAAGTTCATGTAATTTGCATAATTTCTGCACGAGAAAAAAACCCGTACTATATGTGATGTATTCCATGTTACTAAACATTCATACAAAAATTTATTCAAATCAGAACTTTCATACAAAAGTTCTGTACAAAAGACTGATTGCACTAATTTTGGTACAAAATGGCTGCGAGTGGCCATCTTGAATTTTGGACCACACCCAAAAACACTCGTTCTCATCCCATGGTGATAACAAAGGTACCCAAGAAGTTTCGTAAAGATTGGTTCATAAATATGGCCTCTAGCCTGAGCCTTATAGAAGTTGTGTACAAAAAACTGATTAGACCTAATTTCGGTACAAAATGGCCACTGGCAGCCATCTTGAATTTTACACCGCACCCAGAAACACTCGTTCTCGCCACAAGGTGATAACAAAGGTACCCAAGACATTTCGTGAGGATCGGTTCATAAATACAGACTTTAGTCCAAGCCGTATTGACATGTGTACTTACTGTGTGTAAGTCGCACTGAAAAAATCAAAGTTCATATAATTTGCATAATTTCTGCACGAGAGAAAAACCCCTATTATATGTGATGTATCCCATGGTACTAAACATTCACACAAAAAATTATTCAAATCAGTGCTTTCATATGGAAGTTCTGTGCAAAAATCTGATTGCACCTAATTTTGTACAAAATGGCTGCCAGCAGCCAACTTGAATTTCGGATCGGACCCAAAAACACTCGTTCTCGTCCCACGGTCATAACAAAGGTACCCAAGAAGTTTCGTAAAGATCGGTTCATAAATACAGCCTCCAGCCCGAGCTGTATTGAATTGTTGACGGACAGACGGACGACTGGCCATGGCATAAACTCAAATTTGGCTTTGCCAAAGTTGAGCTAAAAATCAAATAAATCAATTTAAATAAAAAAAAAAAAGATTTTTTAAATTTAAAAAAAAAAAAAAAAAAATCACCAACCCTGCTTTCTGGGTACTGCACATGCGCAAGTACTAAAAGAATGGAGGGCCAGATGGGACTTTCAGTTTTCAGTATTGTATACAAATTTTGAGGATTGGGGGGTTCAAAATTTTGTGTTTGGCCCTTAATAATATTGAGGTTGCACCAGCTAAGTCTGGGTCATTGGGTTTTAGTATAAAAGTTAAAAAATTTATAGTAATTTATATATTTTTTATACTTACCAATGACCCAGACATAGCTGGTGCTAACTCTTAAAATATAGGGCCAAACACAAATTTTGCCCCCCAATCCCCAAAATTTGCATCTAAAACTAAAGAAAACATGTCCTGAGAGGCCCTCCACACTTCGCCCCTACTGCGCATGCGCAGTGTCAAGGACGTTCTGAAATTGGCGCCATTTATCATTCTAATAACCAGTGCCTGGTAAGCACTATGTACTCAGCGGGGAGGCAAGAGTTCCCAACTCCTGGGAGGGCCATCCCCGTCTGGGTCATTGGTAAGTATAAAAAATATATAAATTACTATAAATTTTTTAACATTTTTATACTGTACCAATGACCCAGACATAGCTGAATAGTAAAAAGGCTGGAGGGCCAAGGACATAGAGCAAAATGGAATACGCTCAATAAAATAAAATAGAGTCATCCCCTGTAGGGAAAAGAAGTAATAGGCCTTACATGTATCTTTCTTATTTATGATAAATTAGAAAGATACAACACCTTCCAAAAATTGAGCTTCATACATCCATGTACTCTATTAATATCCAATAATCCTTATACTAATAATTTTTAAAGTAAGCCAATAATAAAGTAAGTCTAGAGAATAGAGACTCTTATACTCCTAAAAGTGTGTGAGAATTGCATAATCATGTCCGTTGACATATGCAATATTCAAAAGCTATACTTTAAAAACTAAGACTTGAATGAATTTTATAAACTTAAACTTCTCACTAAACAACCATCCCAATAACAGCTCAGAATTACTAACTCCGGAGGAGGTATCCCCTTGTTTTCATAGTAAAAACAGGTGACCCAAGGGAACACCCTCCCCCCCCCCCCTTTTTCTTGCCCTGGGTCAAATAGCCCAGAGCGAAGAGGGCAGCCGAACGGAGACACTGCCGAAACAGACAGCCTACCTAGCTATAGTAGCAACTGTTAAGTGAATGACATTCTGAGCAGTAGATAATAGACCTAACAATAGAGGCCTCCAGAAATGGACTCGATATTTCTGAGATAAAATTCATGAATGGATGGCTGAGCGCAATGAGCAGCCTTCAAAAATCTATAATAGAACACTATTAATGTAAGCCCAAGAAGTAGAAGAACTCTTACTTCATGAGCCGAAATCTTAAGCACAACTGCTAAGCCAATGATATACCATAAGCAGTACGCTAGTTAATAGAATCCATTAACAATAAAATGGAGCGTAACGTCCTTCTACTAGACATCAAAGACAGAAGAAGCTTACGCCCTTGTAATAAACAGATATCTGTTTATAAATACATAAACTGTACCCGGAAAGAGTAAAGGCCTATGCCCATACGAAGACGGAAGGACCTTAAAATAATAGGTTCCGGATAATAGGAGCCTAACTCTTATGCAACAATCCAACCTAAATAGTAACGGAAGTATTGATTCCGAAACTATGAAAGTGAAAATCATCCATCGATAGTGCATGAAACTCACTGACTCTACAGTAAAAGAGAAACCAACAGAATTACTGTCTAAAAGGTCAGAATTTGAAAACTACTGTTTCCAGAGGCTCAAATGATTACTTAGCTAAATAAGAACCTGAAGTTAAAATCCGTATAGGAATTTAATCTAAAGATTCTAAGTCTATTTATCAAAAAGTTACTAACTGACTTAGATAAAGAGACAAAAGACTCAATTGTAAACTATCGTAGAGTGCATAGGTATGAGGTAACATAAACCTATAACCTAAATAACAACAGGCTGCAGTAGATCTTGTGAAACAAGTATACTAAAAAATAGCAAAGAGTAGTATGGAGGGATCAACCATATGAACATAATGATCCCTACACCACGACGGAAGAGCCTCCACTTTAGTCGCATAGAATAGCGAAGAAGAGGATCTCCTATAGAAAGAAATCGCGTCCAAAGCTCGTCCAGTACAGTGCTTACAATGCAATACGGACCACACAACGGAATACATGAAGGTTGCGACCTTGCGGGTTGTGATAAAGATGACACGATTTACCCAGTGAAAAAAGATCCTCACATAGAGGAAGATTTCACGTTAAGATCCACAGTAGACAAGAGAGTAAATTACTCATGATCTCTGTGAAGATAGAGATGCTATTAACAGAAATGTATTGTGGTTGTTTATCTTAGCAATACCTGCTAAAAACAACAGCGCCGGAGGATACGCGTATCCTATCATTCTGTCCTATAGATCAATAGAGCGTTAACAGTATTAGCTCAGAGATCTGGACAAGCCAACACATACGTCTGCAATTGATTAGCCAGCTGTGTCATAAATAAAACATCATTGGGCGCTCCCATAGATAGCAAATCTGATTGAAAACTTGTTTGTTGAGAGTCCATTCTGACAGCAACAAGCGACCCGTAAGAGAACGGGAGTGCGATAAAACAATCAGACGACCCAGAATATGACGGACCAAAACTGAACTTGGTGTACTATAACCAACAGACGGATTCTTTCCATTAAATTGAATAACGGAAACGAAAGAGTGCCTCCCTGGTTCCGGAGATACGCCACTACTGTCGAATTAAAGGACAGGAATTTGGGCATGCGTTTCTGAATAATGTTCATGCAATGACATAAAGCAAGCCTAAAAAACATTATTCCGCGGAAGTTAACTGATAGCTAAAAGACTGCGGAACCCAAAGACCCTGGCACTTCGAATCCGTAGGGATCAGTATATATCCCAATCTGTTTGACTGGCAACCGTCATAACAGCCACACTCGGGTCCGGCAACTGCGGCGGCACTCTCTGAGTCAACCACCGAATGTTTGCCCCAGTCTGAATCTCTTGTAACACTAGATAGACAAGAGAATGTATAAATCAAGCAATTCATGGATTGCCGGAAAGTTGCCGTCGAAGAGAAGCTCCTCCGAGAACGAAGCGACTCTGAGAGAGTTCTTAACCTACTATCCACGCGTGGATGTAGCTAGGGTTGCATCACGTCTAACCAACTCCAATCAGCCACTGAAGGGCGGAGTTATACGTGAACAAACTACTGCCCTCAAAAGAAATTACATTGAGAATAATATCCCGTAAATCTTCTCTTGAAGACGTAATGATAACGCCTCAGTAAGGCGGATTACGTATAATAAAGCGTCTAAGTTAAGTCTAATATACATAATGTCATTCCCAACATTGAAATTGGAAAAGACATAAACGGTGAAAAAGAATATATGCAGTCTTTAATCACACCGTCTAGACGCATATGAACTCTCGGTATGCCCTGCTCTGCCAAAATAAACTATATGTAAAAAAAAGATAAAATGGCAGAAATGAGCCACACGGACAAGAAACTAAACTATCATGCTTAGTAGCCGTCTTGTATATATATATAAATATATAGCGTCGAAAAATAAAACACATGTTGTAATGACAATATTGGACTGCGTCGGTAAGTCAGGGACAAAGTCCCTGTACCGATCGAAAAATCCGAGTCCAATGACGCTATAAGTCTCTTATCCAAGATCGCAGCAATGAAGTCCGAAAAATAATCACTGGAAGAAATGCCAGAAGATATGAAAGGCATCTTCCGATACTACTAAAGGGAAAACTCGAAATCTTTCGAATCCCTTTCGCCATCCTGTCGGACCCTATAAAGCGTTCGGTCGTCCGTAGCCTGATGCAACCGCGGACCGCACCGACCCAGCGCCGTCGGATAATTCCTGATTCGACCGAGAAACCGTCAATTGCTGGGATGCTGCGAAACAACTGTGCTAACTCGGATAGCACGTCCGTCACTGAGGCCTGAGGAGCAGCGGTCTTACGATGCATTGCCGCAGGAAGCTCCGAGATCGTTACCCCGTGCATACTTCCAATATGCGAGCGAACGGAGTGTATAGGCCTCGTGTCCCTTGGCTACCGGATGGCGCGACCTATTCGCTGTGGAATCACTGAATGCCGAAACTGATCGGATACTCGAGGTCACGTAGCCAATGTGCGGTCGTGTGCCCTGCTGTGAGGATGAGGAAGCATTAAAGACAGTCTCTCGGACTGTCAATATAACGGAGCGTCCCGAGCAACGGACATATGCTCCGAATGTAAAATATCTGAACCACAACATGCGGTCCCCTATGTTGTTGGCTTCCTCCGATCTGTCCTCAATCTGCCGTCACTGGGTGAGTACTAAAGTAATTAAAGTGCTCGCATCACCCAAATCTCCTTCCTAGACCGCAACGGACGAACCCGGCAGCCGAACCATTCGATGAATGTACGCTACACCGGGTGAGCTAGCGAATGTCACTCCGTAAGCGATAGACATATTCCATGAGCACTTATTGCCGCTAACTCTTCATTAACTATGACGACAGAGGCACACTTTTGAAAGACATCTCCATAACTCTTCGAACAAGAAACCAGAAATGCTTGGATAGCAAGCATAAAATAATAATATATATAGCGTCGTTCAATAATTCGAAAGTTTGTGTGACATTATTGGACTATGTCGGAACTGAGGGACGATGTCCCTGAACCGAACCAAAAATTTCTAAGTCCACCGACGCTATCAGTTTCTTATCCGGCATCGCAGCATATGTTGTTCCGAAAGGGAAAGCTTGAAATCCACCGAATCCCTTTCGGTATCCCGTCGGACCGGATGAAACTTTCGGACGTCCGTACCCGCTTCCGCGGAGCGTCCCGACCCAGCATCGTCGGATAAAATATATGCGACAGATTCAGTTGATGCTGGGATGCTGCGATAAACTGTGCTATTAAGGAAAGCACGTCCGTTCCCGAGGCCTGTGCAGTAGCGGACTTACGATGCATTGCCGCTGGAAGCTCCGTGTACGTTGACTCCCGCATACTTCCTATGCGAACGTCCGGAGTCTGCAGGCCTCGAGTCCCCGGCTACCGACCCAGCGCTGTCGGATAATTCTCGATCCGACACCGTTTCTGTCGGCTGCTGGGATGCTGCGATAAGCTGTGCTATGTGCATAAGAATGTCCGGCATCGAGACCTGCGGAGGCGCAGTCTATCGCTGCTTCGCCGAGGGCAGCTCCGCATCAGATGGCTCCCGCATACTTTTCCTATGCGAACGTCCGAGTCCATCGGTCTCGAATCCCTGGCTGCCGGATGGTGTGACCTGGTCGCCGAAGAATCCTTGATCGGCGAAGCTGGTAATATATTGGCGGTCACGCAGCCAAGGTGCGGTCGTGTGCGCTGACGAGAAGAGGAAGCCTTAGCAGTCTCAGCGGACTGCCTATACAACGGAGCGTCCCGAGCGACGGACGTATGCTCCGCTAACGACACATTTGTACCACAACATCTGGGGCCAGATGTTGTTGAACGAGAGAGGGGCCTCTCTCGCTTGCCGTCCGGATGGACCGGAACGAGCTATGAACCGGACTAAAAGGCTTCCTCCGTTCTCCCTCTGATCCGCCGTCACTGGGTGTGCATTAAGTTAATTTTATAGTGCTCGCATCACCCCAAAATTCCTTCTAGACCGCAACGGACGAACCCGGCTGCCGAACCATTCGGTGAATGGACGCTACACCGGGCGAGCTAGCGGACGTCAAAGGCCGTCGAACCTACTAGGGTCCTCTTAGGCAATTGGCGTATTACATGAGCACTTTTCCGCTAGCCCTTCATTAATTGTGACGACGGAGGCACACTGTTGGAAGACATCACAGATACATCACCCTAATCTTGATCGTCTGAAATAGAAATTGATAAAGTAGAGTGACCCTGCGGGGAAAGGACCGGAGTGTCCAAATCCCCAACAACATACCGTGACATACGCTTCCCATATTGTCATCGAAATCATACGATACAGAACCGGAGTTAATGCGAGTACACTGACCACATATAGAATGATAATAAGGTCAGAGGAAGACTTCCTCTTAAAACAATTGATCAATATCCTTTCAATGTGAAAAGAAAACAAGTCCTGGTACTCGCACTAACCCCTGGCAATCAAAATACATAATAATAATATGATCCATTAATATAGAAAAAATAATTGAAATCAAAATATTTTGAAAAAATATTTTTTCAGAACAGCCCAAGTTTCTGAAAAGTAACGTTGAGCCCCAATGGATCCCAAGCCTAAGTGTGGACAAAAATTTTAAAAATATTTTAAACAATTTATTCAACACTTACGAACAATAATAATGTATCTAGTTATGATTGAAATAACATAAAGATATTATTATTTAGAAATCCCCCCCTCACACAGAGGGCTGTTGTAAATGTAAACAATGAGTGTAAAAACACTAAAATAAGACTCCAGGCACCCAGGCCCGAAATCAGTTACCAAAAATACACCATCTGATGCAAAACAGAGACTTCCAGGGAAGAAACTGCAGAACATCAGATGGTAGATGCAGAACACAACGCCTAACCACCCGTAGGTGAAGACGTAAACATGGGGAAAGAACAGAATTCATTCTGTTATTCAGCTAAACTCCCAAGAAATTTTAGTAATGAAAATTACAGAAATTATGCCAAAAGCATGGGAGAATAGCAAGGGGGAACTTAAAGGACAGGGAGAGAGGAAAAACACTTGTAAAAACAGTGTAACTAAATAATCAGAATGACAACAAAATGGCTGCTGCCTTGAAAATAGGTAACTTAACATAATTTCATTAAAAAATTTTAAGTTACAGCCCTGATAATATTCTGTCACACATTCTTTTCCTCTCCTCCTTTTCTATCCTCCTTAGAATCACCATTTCACTAATATTTATGTGTCTGGCATCATTTAAACTGAGATTTAAAAGCACAAAGATCAGTCAGATGTTAACTGATGAAGGGCCAAACTTAGAATGATAAATGGCGCCAATTTCGGAACGTCCTTGACACTGCGCATGCGCAGTAGGGGCGAAGTGTGGAGGGCCTCTCAGGACATGTTTTCTTTAGTTTTAGATGCAAATTTTGGGGATTGGGGGGCAAAATTTGTGTTTGGCCCTATATTTTAAGAGTTAGCACCAGCTATGTCTGGGTCATTGGTACAGTATAAAAATATACTGTTATTTTGAAATGACGGAATTATAGATAGACAAGAGTAACACTATATGCCCCCCAGCCATTTTATAGCGGGGGTATAAAAATACTCAGCAAATTAAAAGTTAACCATCAGCAGTTTAATTATTGTTTGGTGGCAAGTGATGAATCCAGATGGGAGGTTGAGCAGCAACTGCCATCCCTTCCTCTTCTTTGGCCTGAGTTAGGATTTTCAACAGACTTTTTGAGTTATGTTGAATCAATATATCAAAAAGATCATTGTCTGTCTCATGTGCCTGCTGTGAAAGAAATGGTCTTTTAATTGTGGTTTGACTACTCTGCATGAAACCACACTCAAGAGATGATAAATCATCCACATTCACTTCAACCTTAGGAGCTGTCTCTAGGTGATGCTGTCTCTAGGTGGAGGTGTCTCTAGGTGGTGCTGTCAGTGTTTTGAGAGTATCCTTGAGACAAACAAACCTCAATGCTTCACAGTAGAACTTATAGGTAACAGTTCCAATTATCTCACAGTGCTACTCGAATATTTAACTAGAGCTGAACATTTTTTTGTTTTCTGGCTTGGTTCTGGTTTTGTGGCAAAGGGGAAAACCAAACTGCAAGACCCAGCAAAAAAATGACTGAACGGTTTTACTGTCTTTGTTCATAAACTGATCAAATTATCTTACTGGGAGGGAACTATCTTCACTTAGTCTATCAGCAGGTAAGGTAAAGAATATGACGTGTTCTCATCATCACATTTTCTCCCTCATTGACTCGTCCACCAGACGAGTCAATGAGGGAGAAAATGTGATACTGAGGACACAACCTAGAGTAAATGAACTTTATATATTTGTTCCCCCCGATTTATGCTTCTTTTCAGATTGAATAGGGTCAGCAACTGATCCCACAGAACCCTTAAGAATGATCAAAGGGAAGTAATGCTGAACCCAATGGAGATATTTACAGACAAGGCATTTTGTGGTGAGTGATATCGTATAAACTATTGCAGATTTTTGCAAGTTATGGAGCCAGAATCGTTGTTTTATATACTCTTTACACAAAGAAAAACTGAATCGAAACAGAGGTTTTTTCCTGAAAACAAACTGAAACTGAATCAAAAACAAAAAAATCAAAACCGCCAGCTTTATATTTAAATAGAGGTATGTTATTGGAAATACTTAATGAAGATTCAGCTTTGGGAACCTTGAGCCTATTGGAGATCAAATTTAATGTTCCCATTCTTGAGGTGTATGTGTGTTCTATGTACCTGCTCAAAAAATTGAATGTGTGATGTCAGCAACATAAAACATATGGGCAGAAATAAACAGTATTCTTCTGTTTTCCTATTAATGTAGATGTACAATGTCTGATGCTGCAATATGCCCCCTCCCCCTCCCCCCACCCTCCCCTTGTCAATGAAGGCTAATGGTGGATCCAGAAGACCAGATGAAGATCATAACAGCTTTGAGCCCATGAAGAAAACAACTGCATCTATTTTATGCAATTGATTTCCGGTGCCACTTTTTGTTCCAGTGAAGGAGGAGAATAAGTTTATAATTTATTTCATCCCTTCACCTGATGCAAAATGCAAATAACACTTACATTTTTCTACAAGGAGCTTATTCCAATGAGGGGTCATAAGCAATGTTTCGGAGCTAAAAACTGGAAAAAGTAATCAGCAGATTGTAACAACCAGACCCTTCTCCCTTTAAGCAAGGGTCTGCTTGCTATTAATGATGGAAGAGCACTTGTGAAGTGAGAGCATTCATCTCCTCGCTGAAAGTTTGGTCCCCTCTAGGCTCCCCCAACTTACAAAATCATTACAAATGACACCATTTTCTTTGACTCTGCTGCATTTTCCAATAACCTTAAATGATATTGAGCTAGAAGCACTGTTAACTTTTATTAAACTTCTACGTGTATCAAAGTTGATATGCACAAAAGGTGCAAGCGAGTCTGAGCATTCACTTCAAACAACAGTGTGTTCAAAAGTATGGAATAAATGCAAATGTGTTTCTAATGAAATTCATAACTGGCTTAGTGTAAATAAATTGCAGAATACAACAGAACACCACTCCCAAAAATATATTCAATATAGCTGATGAAATGCATTCATCATACACACTGTTGGAAGGGCTTAAAAGACCATTTCAAACAGTAGGTCACAGGACATCATTTCATTAGCAGAGAGAAAAATACATGAGCACTAATCATAATTGTAAAACAGATCATGTCCTCCAAACAATTAACATGGCTTATCTATTAATCAGTCTTTCATTTTTGAGGTGCGTCATGGCAGTTCCATGCCATCGTGCATGCAATTTTGAAAAGCTTCACACTAGTGCCGCACCTTGGCAAAAAGCAACATGCTATTTGATTGCCTGTTTGAATTACCTTAACACAAGTGGAGGTTAATGATCATCAAGCATCAATAGCACGTGCGCATGGCCTTATGCAGTAATATACATCTACATGGTAGTCACAGTGTAGGTTTCACTTTCAAAAGAAGTCTGGAAATTGGGTTGCAACTTCAAACAAGCCAACACATCAACGTCGATGCCACAGAGCATCCCAATTTAAACATGATGAAATTGGTTCATCAGAAAAACTGCAGATGTACCGGTACTTCAGTAAAAGCTCAGTTCAATGCCGCAGAGTTATTTACCAGGTTAAAATAAAATATCTCAGTCTGATAGCGATCCTGAGGATACAAAACAGCCAACATCACGCAAAGGTGTGCAGTTGTCAACCATTCGCAATTGGAATGTCGAAAATGTCATTGGCTATAAAAGTCACAATTCCATATTATTCTAGTTACTGTTCCCGGCTCCAGTTTTTCCTTATTCAAACTGTGTTTTCTACTTTCGATTCTGTGAATGCATTTCAGTTTAGATTACACATTTATCTTTTGCAAAAGAATGTTTGAAATAATGAACATGTATTGTGAGTATGTGATCTTAATTTTATTGTTGTGACCAAATAAACGTGACTTAAAGTCATTATGAAAATGGAGATGTTTTTTAATAGAATACAGCATGTGTATGATAGACTGTCTGTCACTATCATACACATGCTGTATTCTATTAAAACATTGCCGTTTCCGCAACTTTTTCACAATAGCTGAGCGTTTCGTAAGTCAGGAAAATTACAAAATTTAAAGTAATTTATATATTTTTTATACTTACCAATGGCCCAGACTTAGCTGGTGCTAACTCAAAAATATCTAGGGCCAAACACAAATTTTGCCCCCCAATCCCCAAAATTTGCATGCAAAACCGAAAATTAGAAGTCTTATCTGGCCCTCCATACATTTACTCTCCACATATGCGCAGACGCCAGGAAGTCACTGAAACTGGCGCCAACATCATTCTTTGTAAAAAAGATTATAATATAATAATTCAGTGGGGAGGTATGAATGCCCAGTACTGCCCACTCATGGGAGGGCCATTCCCGTCTAGGACATTGGTAAGTATAAAAAATATATAAATTACTTTAACTTTTTTCATATTTTTATACTGTATACCAATGGCCAGACTTAGCTGAATCGTAAAAAGGTGGAGGGCCTAGAACTTCCGAAATAGTAGATCAACATAGATCAAATCCTTCAATCCATGATGAAGAAAATTAGAATAATTAGAATTTACATGTATGTCTCTTTATACCATAATAGATGGGACATATCCTAATAAGGATCCCAATTATGTAAATCCTAAATCTGAGCATGAAAGCATGCTAATTAGGATGTAATGAGTTCACAAATTTTTAAGACTAGTCTGGACTAAGCCCTAAAAATTAGGATGGCATATTTGAGAATGAGAGAAAATTTCCCATAAACCTACGCCATACAATAATACTACAGCTGGATGCCGAATATAGTACGGACAAAACAGCTTCCTTCATAGTTACATACCCAATAAGCCAGAGAAGTGGAAAAAATGACCCCCCCCCCCCCCCTTTTTGAATATATCTTCAAAAGAAAGAGTGGAGAGCTCTGGAATCAATAATAAGCGGTACCAGAAAACAATGTAAATATCGATCAGGCACTCAGGAATTAATTCATGAATAATAAATGGTGTTTAACTCCACTTCACAAGGCAAGGTTATAGCAATGATTTTGGTAAATAACATTATCCGCTACAAAATATGCACTTGATGTGAAAATATTATTTAAAAACAATTTCAATAAATTCATATCATGTGATGGGGGCGTGGTTGCCTTGGGGTAAACGGTTTCTCATCAGATCACCGAAGTTAAGCAACGTAGAGCCCGGTTAGTCCTCGGATGGTTGACCATCTGAGCGGTCGATTCGGACTACCGTGTTGTGTCCTTGGGTAAGGCACTTAACCCCCATTGTCCTCATGGGGGCACGATGACGCCATGTACTAAGGTGTACTGCATGTTGATGGTGCGCATGTCTTCAACCAATCTAACCCTGCATGTGCTGAAGTGCGGAGTTATGATGTTGGGAGCTGGCAGCTGCTCGTTGTTGCTCGGTGGTTCTCTCCAGGTACCATGGCTTCCTCCACCCGTAAAACTGTCACGGTCATGATTAACCATTGCGCTTAAGTATGTGACCTTAAACACCAATAAATAAATAAGTAAATAAATAATATCATGTGACCCCTTCTCTGGAATGAATTTGCTGAGCTTGTTCCAATGAGGGGTCACATGATATGGGTTTGGTGAATTTTTTTTTTAAAAAGTGGAAAAATAATAGTTAAAATAATAAATTTTTATATCGTCTGCACTGGGTAAAAGGTTAATCTATTCTATCTTGTTTGACAGAGCTCCATCTTGAAAGATAAAGGCTCTGGAGTGCTTCACGGTCATTTAGAAGAAACTGGTATTGTGTTCATATCAGTTTATTTGGTTGCACTTTATGACCACTCACCAATAAATTATAACAGAATAATTATTGAATACCAAAATTTTAAAAATCAATGTGAAACATGGCATATGCCCTTCATGATATCACATGCCAAATGAAATTAGATGTGACAAGAAGCATGGGCTAATTGGGCTCATCTCAACAAACCCTTAGTCTTGGAAAATAGGCCGATGAAATCGTCAGATGTGTACCCATACACACAACTAGTAGAAAGCTGTATGACAGAGGGCCACCACGGATGAGGACATTATGTACACCATACAAGGTATGGGTACATATAGAAATAGATTGGAGGAGTGTCTAATTTGATGAATAAAGGGTTAATATCTCCGGAGTAAATTATCAGATTTACATAAAAAACTATACAGCACAGCACATCAGTAACCTGAATAAATATATAAAGTGACATGACAATCGGATTGATATTTTTTTTGAGTTATCTCATGCCAAAGGGATTGGAGGAATTTTCAATTTGAAGGATAAAGGGGGGTTAATATCTCTGGATCAAATTATCAGATTTACACCAAAAACTATACAGCTCAGCACATCAGTACCCTGAACACAATTATAAAGTAACTTGACAATCCAAGCAATATTTTTCAAGTTATTAAATGCTAAAGGGATTGGAGGAATTTTCAATTTGAAGGATAAAGGGTTAATATCTCAGTATCAAAATAAAAGATTTACACCAAAAACTATACAGCTCGGCATATCAGTAACCTGAACACAAATATAAAGTAACTTGACAATCCATGTAATATTTTTCAAGTTATCAAATGCCAAAGGGATTGGAGGAATTTTCAATTTGAAGGATAAAGGGTTAATATCTCAGGATTAAATCATCAAATTTACACCAAAAACTATACAGCTTGGCACATCAGTAACCTGAACACAAATATAAAGTAACTTGACAATCCAAGCAATATTTTTCAAGTTATCGAATGCCAAAGGGATTGGAGGAATTTTTAATTTGAAGGATAAAGGGTTAATATCTCAGGATCAAATTATTCGATTTACACCAAAAACTATACAGCTCGGCACATCAGTAACCTGAACACAAATATAAGGTAACTTGACAATCCAAGCAATATTTTTCATGTTATCGAATGCCAAAGGGATTGGAGGAATTTTCAATTTGAAGGATAAAGGGTTAATATCATAGGATAAAATTATCAGATTTACATCAAAAACTATACAGCTCGGCACATCAGTAACCTGAACACAAATATAAAGTAACTTGACAATCCAAGCAATATTTTCCAAGTTATCGAATGCCAAAGGGATTGGAGAAATTTTCAATTTGAAGGATAAAGGGTTAATATCTCAGAATCAAAATGACAGTTTTAGACCAAAAACTATACAGCTCGGCACATCAGTAACCTGAACACAAACATAAAGTAACTTGACAATCCAAGCAATATTTTTCAAGTCATCGAATGCCAAAGGGATTGGAGGAATTTTCAATTTGAAGGATAAAGGGTTAATATCTCGGGATCAAATCATCAGTTTTACACCAAAAACTATACAACTCGGCAAATCAGTAACCTGAACACAAAAATAAAGTAACTTGACAATCCAAGCGATATTTTTCAAGTTATCGAATGCCAAAGGGATTGGAGGAATTTTCAATTTGAAGGATGAAGGGTTAATATCTCAGGATCAAATTATCCGATTTACACCAAAAACTATACAGCTTGGCACATCAGTAACTTGAACACAAATATAAAGTAACTTGACAATCCAAGCAATATTTTTCAAGTTATCGAATGCCAAAGAAATGGATACGGACGCCGGATGGACAGATGGACGGATGGACAGACAGACGGACGGACAAAGGATGGACGAACAACGGATGGTCACCCCGGATGCCGGCATTATGTGTACCATACATAGTATGGGTACACATAAAAAATGGTCTGGAAATGGATTTTGCTATAAATGAAGTCAAGAATGAAATAAGTCCCAATGAGCTAGTTCCAATTTATAGCAAACCCTAGGGAAATGATGTCCACACCCATCAATACATGACCTAAGGTCAATTAGTGTATGAAATATGGCCTGGAAGGACATTTCACACTAAGTGAAACAGTGCTAACAGTCACAAGTTTCCGTTCATTTTACAGTACCGCCGCCATGGACTGATCACTTCCCAAGGGTGGGCAATGTTCCCATGTGGCAATAATATTAGGTTTCCAACAATAATTATAGGAATAATCAAAAAAAAATTAATCAATGAAGCACCGGTACCCGGTGCTTCATTAATTAAAATTTTGCTGATGATGAATTTTGTGACCTGGAAAACGTATGCATGGACATAACTGCCTACGCGTGGATTATAACCAATCCACGGTGACTGTACTGTAGTTCACGATATACTTTTCAACAATGATCTCCAGGGCAACTACATTTTTTTTAAGCTCACAGATGGGTTTCCAGCAGTAAACCACTTAATGATGGTGTAACATAAGACAATTGAGATACAAATCACATTCAATCAGCTCCATACAATTTCAGTTCCATGATGTCTGAGAGCAAATGCCAAATTTATAAAGAAAAAAATAAACAAAACACTAAACACTTACTGCACCACATGTCACAATGCGGTTGCTTTTTGCAGCCCAGTCTATACCAGTCACTCGCTGTCCATGTTCAGTTAATACAGCAGATGATTCCCATTCAGCACCATTCTTTTTAAACACCTTAACATCTTGATTGTTAACAGACAAGGCAAGCTCTGAAACAGTAAAATAAAGAACCTGTTAAAAGGGGTTTATGGCATCACAGATTTGATTCCCCAAAATAGATGAAATAAAGTTAATCCTTTCCTTCACATACAAGAAAATCTGCACAGTACCATACTCTTAAATCATCATTCAATAATTTTTTTTCTCACTTTTTGCACCTGATGTATTGCTTATGACTCCCCTTTGGGACATCTCATTTAGCTTATTCCAATACAGGATCATAATAAAGCTGAAATGGTTAGGAAATACAGTACGTGGAGTGGATTGTAACAAAATCACCTGTGGAGTGGAGTTATCACCACTTTCAAATTCTGCACATATGGACAAAAAACACAAGCAATGTTTCAGCCAATTAACCTCCGGGTTTAACCTGGAGGTCCATTGGCTGGAACTTTGCTTGTGATTGTTATGCTTTACAACAAATTCACAATTATTGCTTGGGTGGAATCTCCACTCTGTGGATTATTTAGTGATAATACAATCTCCACATACTGTAAATTGACCGACTAATCATTTAGTTGTAACCATTCTGTTACTAATTAACTGTATGTTACATTTGGGAGAGAATATGCATATGTTAGAATGGTGAACTGTGATAATGTACCAGAACCAAGATGGGAATATTTTATATTTGTGGATTCAGATGACAAGAAAATCTCAGAATGCAACTTATAAAAATATCGCATAAAAATACTCAGGCCTGATCATCGGGCCCAAGTATTTAATGCTAGATGTCCTTAACCCTTTACCCAATGAACTGGCAGCATCTGCCCACATAATTTACAAATTAAACAGTCAAAAAAAATATCTAAAAAAAAAGAATTCATTGAGCTTGTTCCAATAAGGAGGTTCACATGATATGGCTTTGTTGAAAATTTTTGGTAAATTTCAAAAAACAATAATTAAAATAAAATAATAAATTTTGATATCCTGTGCATTTGGTAAAGGGTTTAAAAGTTACATTCCGTTGGGCCTGCAAAATTTGCATAGGTTATATTCTGTGTATTTCCAATTATCTGAATCCACTAATACAAAAGATTTCTACATTTATGCCATGAGTCAGCAGTTAACCGGTAGTGAAAATTAAACCTGGGAAAAGTTTGTAACCGATCTAGTACAGGTTAACCGATTACTTACACCAACACTAGATCAAAAGCTATGTTGTTGAAGCCAAAATGGAAGTATTCAGTAACTTTAAATGAAAGTGTCAATGACACTGTAGCTCAACTTGAAAAACTTGAACTTGGTAAGTTATAAATGAAATGGCAAAATTGAAGATCATTGGTACCAATGTCATTTTCCTTTGGCCTCCCCAAACAAGCATGCCAGGTTTCAAAGCAATCCAATCATAAATGTGCCCTGTAGGGTGCACAAAAGGGAAATATTGTGGTCTGACTAGACTAAATTCTAAGAACGCTGTCCGTGGCAACATTTTTTGACGGGAATGGAACAAAATCGATAGCTCCCATCTAGAGGTCACCATAAATAAGCATACCAGGTTTCAAAGCAATCTAATCATAAATGTGCCCTGTAGGGTGAGCCAAAGGGAAATATTGTGGTCTGACTAAACTAAGTTCTAAGAATGTTGGCTGCGGCAACATTTTTTGATGGAAATTGAAGAAAATCGATAGCTTCCATCTAGAGGTCACCCCAAACAAGCATGCCAGGTTTCAAAGCAATCCGATCATAAATGTGCCCTGTAGGGTGTGCCAAAGGGAAATATTGAGTCTTCTGACTAAACTAAGTTCTAAGAACGTTGGCCGTGTCAACATTTTTTGATGGAAATTGAAGAAAATCGATAGCTCCCATCTAGAGGTCACCCCAAACAAGCATGCCAGGTTTCAAAGCAATCCGATCATAAATGTGCCCTGTAGGGTGTGCCAAAGGGAAATATTGAGTCTTCTGACTAAACTAAGTTCTAAGAACTTTGGCCGTGTCAACATTTTTTGATGGAAATTGAGGAAAATCGATAGCTCCCATCTAGAGGTCTCCCCAAACGAGCATAACAGGTTTCAAAGCAATCAAATCATAAATGTGCCTTGTAGGATGTGCCAAAGGGAAATATTGTGGTCTGACTAAACTGAGTTCTAAAAACGTTGGCCGAGGTAACATTTTTTGGCGGAAATTGAAGAAAATCGATAACTCCCATCTAGAGGTCACTCCAAACAAGCATGCCAGGTTTCAAAGCAATCCGATCATAAGTGTACCTTGTAGGGTGTGCCAAAGGGAAATATTGAGTCTTCTGACTAAACTAAGTTCTAAGAACGTTGGCCACGGCAACATTTTTTGACAGAAATTGAAGAAAATCGATAGCTCCCATCTAGAGGTCTCCCCAAACAAGCATACCAGGTTTCAAAGCAATCTGATCATAAATGTGCCCTGTAGGGTGTGCCAAAGGGAAATATTGAGGTCTGACTAAACTAAGTTCTACGAACGTTGGCCGTGGCAACATTTTTTGCCGGAATTGAAGAAAATCGATAGCTCCCATCTAGAGGTCACCCTAAATAAGCATACCAGGTTTCAAAGCAATCAAATAATAAATGTGCCCTGTAGGGTGTGCCAAAGGGAAATATTGTGGTTTGACTAAACTAAGTTCTAAGAACGTTGGCCGCGGCAACATTTTTTGACGGAAATTGAAAATGAAAGTGTCAATGACACTGTAGCTCAACTTGACAAACTTGAACTTGGTAAGTTATAAATGAAATGGCAAAATTGAAGATCATTGGGACCAATGTCAGTTTTTTTGCCAGTGGCAACATTTTTTGACAGAAACCGAAGAAAATCAATAGCTCCCATCTAGAGGTCACCGTAAATAAGCATACCAGGTTTCAAAGCAATCTAGTCATAAATGAGCCCTGTAGGGTGAGCCAAAGGGAAATATTGTGGTCTGACTAAACTAAGTTCTAAGAATGTTGGCCGCGGCAACATTTTTTGACAGAAATTGAAGAAAATCGATAGCTCCCATCTAGAGGTCACCCCAAACAAGCATGCCAGGTTTCAAAGCAATCCGATCATAAATGTACCCTGTAGGGTGTGCCAAAGGGAAATATCGAGTCTTCTGACTAAACCAAGTTCTAAGAACGTTGGCCGCGGCAACATTTTTTGATGGAAATTGAAGAAAAATGATAGGTCCCATCTAGAGGTCTCCCCAAACAAGCATACCAGGTTTCAAAGCAATCAAATCATAAATGTGCCCTGTAGGGTGTGCCAAAGGGAAATATTGTGGTCTGACTAAACTGAGTTCTAAAAACGTTGGCCGCGGCAACATTTTTTGATGGAAATTGAAGAAAATCGATAGCTCCCATCTAGATGTCACCCCAAACAAGCATGCCAGGTTTCAAAGCAATCCGATCATAAATGTACCCTGTAGGGTGTGCCAAAGGGAAATATTGAGTCTTCTAACTAAACTAAGTTCTAAGAATGTTGGCCGCGGCAACATTTTTTGACAGAAATTGAAGAAAATCGATACCTCCCATCTAGAGGTCTCCCCAAACAAGCATACCAGGTTTCAAAGCAATCTAATCATAAATGGGCCCTGTAGGGTGTGCCAAAGGGAAATATTGAGGTCTGACTGAACTAAGTTCTACAAACGTTGGCCATGGCAACATTTTTTGCCAGAAATTGAAGAAAATCGATAGCTCCCATCTAGAGATCACCCTAAATAAGCATACCAAGTTTCAAAACAATCAAATCATAAATGGGTCCTGTAGGGTGTGCCAAAGGGAAATATTGTGGTTTGACTAAACTAAGTTCTAAGAACGTTGGCCGCGGCAACATTTTTTGACAGAAATTGAAGAAAATCGATAGCTCCCATCTAGAGGTCACCCCAAACTAGCATGCCAGGTTTCAAAGCAATCCGATCATAAATGTACCCTGTAGGGTGTGCCAAAGGGAAATATTGAGTCTTCTGACTAAAGTAAGTTCTAAGAACGTTGGCCGTGGCAACATTTTTTGACAGAAATTGAAGAAAATCGATAGCTCCCATCTAGAGGTCTCCCCAAACAAGCATACCAGGTTTCAAAGCAATCTGATCGTAAATGTACCCTGTAGGGTGTGCCAAAGGGAAATATTGAGGTCTGACTAAACTAAGTTCTACGAACATTGGCCGTGGCAACATTTTTTGCCGGAAATTGAAGAAAATCGATAGCTCCCATCTAGAGGTCACCCTAAATAAGCGTATCAGGTTTCAAAGCAATCAAATCATAAATGTGCCCTGTAGGGTGTGCCAAAGGGAAATATTGTGGTTTGACTAAACTAAGTTCTAAGAACGTTGGCCGCGGCAACATTTTTTGCCGGAAATTGAAGAAAATCGATAGCTCCCATCTAGAGGTCACCCCAAACAAGCATAAGAAGTTTCAAAGTAATCTGATCATAAATGCGACCTGTGAGGTGTGCCAAAGGAAATTGTGGACGTACGTACTAACGTACGTACGTACATACGTACGTGTACGTACGTACGCCGACGGACGAGAAGTGATGGCAATAGCTCAGCTTGACTTTGTCAAGTTGAGCTAAAAATCGATAGCTCCCATCTAGAGGGCACCTCAAACAAGCATACCAAGTTTCAAAGAAATCTGATCATAAATGCTACCTGTGAGGTGTGCCAAAGGAAATTGTGGATGTACGTACTAACGTATGTACGTACGTACGTACGTACGTACGTACATACATACGCCGACGGATGAGAAGTGATGGCAGTAGCTCAGCTTGTCTTTGTCAAGTTCAGCTAAAAAACCTAAGTGCTGCTTGCTACTGATTGGAGCTGGGTGATATTGAAATTTCAAGATCGATTTTGGTATTTTTTAGCATGATTTACCTCGGTATTGGTACAGCATTCTGTATCAACAACATGCATGGACTCACACTCAATACAGTGGAACCCTGTTAATTGAATAGCTACTTTGCCAATGAAAATTATTCAATTGACAGGTGTATTCAATTAACAGGGATTGTGTCACTTTCCTGTATTCTGAAGATAAAACTAAGCATTTATTCTATTATATCTTGTTGACACAGCTCCATGAGCTCTGTCAAACAAGATATAATAGATTAAATGCCTGTATAGGATGTACTGAGGCCAAATAGGTCTATAAACAAAGGAAAACTGGGGAGAGTCAGGGTAATTTCTCGACAGGGTACAAGTTTTTTTATTCAATTAACAGGAGTTTACTCTATAATCTATATTCAATTAACAGGTCAAATTTGTACTGGAGGTATGGTAAATAGGTTTGTGCTGAAAAATTATATTCAATTAACAGAGTTATTCAGTTAACAGATATCCAATTAAGTGGGCTCCACTGTACCAATATTGAAAGTTATTTACCAATGACCCAGAGTTAGCTGGTGCTAACTCTTAAATTCTAGGGCCAAACACAAATTTTGACACCCCCCCCCCCCCCCCCCCCCCCATTCCCCCAAAATTTGCATCAAAATCCAAAAAGTTAAAAAATTTATAGTAATTTATATATTTTTTATACTTACCAATGACCCAGACTTAGCTGGTGCTAACTCCAACAAAACCAGGGCCAAACACAAATTTTGCCCCCCAATCCCCAAAATTTGCATCCAAAACAAAAAGAAATCATGTCCTAAAGGACCTCCATAGTACGCCTCTACTGCGCATGCGCAGTGACGCAGTCGTCCCGAAATTGGCGCCAATTATCATTCTTACTGGCAGTGCCTGGTCAGCGCTATGTACTCAGCGGGGAGGCAAGAGTTCCCAACTCCAAGGAGGGCCATCCCCGTCTGGGTCATTGGTAAGTATAAAAAATATATAAATTACTATAAATTTTTTAACATTTTTATACTGTACCAATGACCCAGACTTAGCTGAATAGTAAACAGGCTGGAGGGCCTAGGACATAGAGGAAAATCCAATAAGCTCAACTATATAGTAAAGAGGTAACCCCTTAAGGAGAAAAGGAGTATTAGGCTTTACATGTATCTTTCTTATTTAATATTAAATTAGAAAGATACACTACCCTTAATAATTGAGCACAATAACATTCATGTTCTCTATTAACATCCAGTATAACCCTTATACTAATTATTTTTAAAACAAGCCAATAAATAAAGTAGTCCAGAGAATTGAGACTCTTTATAATCATTTAAAAGTGTCCGAGTATTGTATATTAAAGCCCGTTTGACACTTGACATATACAAATGCTTCACACCGAGCTACACTTTAAAAATAAGACATGAATGAAATTAAACATTAATATTACACTTTAAAACCATCCCGGAAGCGACTCAGAAATACTGACTTGGAGGAGGCATTCCCTTGCTTTTCACTATAAAGCAGGTGACCTAAGGGAACACCTCCCCCCCCCCCTTCCCCTTGCCCTGGGTCAAATAGCCCAGAGCGAAGAGGGCAGCCGGACGTTGTCACTGCCGGAACAGAAAGCCTGCATAACTATAGTTGCAACTGTTTAGTGGACGACATTCTGAGCAACAGATAACGGACCTAAACAATGCAGGTCTCCAGAAATGGACTCAATATTTCTGAGATAAAAATTCGTAAATGTGGATGGCTGAGACCAATAAGCAGCCTTCATTAAATCTGTAATAGCAACACTATTAGCATAAGCCCAGGAAGTAGAAAGAGCTCTTACTTCATGAGCAGAAATCTTAAGCACAGACTGCTGAGAAGAAGATAAATCTTCATAAGCAGTACGGATAGTTAACTGAATCCATCTAGCAATAGAATGGACTGAAATGTCCTTTCTATTAGGCATCAAAGACAGAAAGAAACGTTTCCGTCCCTTTCTGATGAACTGAGATCTCTGTTTATAGATACGTAGTGCTCTAACAGGACAGAGTAAAGGCCTACGCCCGTCTGAAGACGGAAGAGCCTTAATAACAATAGGTTCCGGATATTTATTAGGAGCCTGATTCTTAGCTAAAAAACCCACATTAGTAGTGAAGGTGATAGTGTTCCCAACACTACGATAATGAGAATCATCCACCGATAGTGCATGAAGCTCACTGACTCTTCTGGCAGAAGAGAAAGCTAAGAGAAAAGCTGTCTTATAAGATAAGAATTTGAAATCTACTGTCCCAAGAGGTTCAAATGGCTTTTCCTTCAATTTAAGGAGAACCCAAGCTAAATTCCACTTAGGAATTAATCTAAGAGTTCTGGGTCTATTTATCGAAAAGTTTCTAACCAATTTCGATAAAGAGACATTAGATCCAATTTGTAAACTATCATGATGTGCATAGGTATCAGATAACATAGATCTATAACCCTTTATAGTAACAGGCTGCAGTTTGATTTCGTCAAACAAGTATACTAGAAAGTTTGCAATGTCTGGAATAGAGGGATCAAATATATCTACAGAATGATCCCTACACCAACGACGAAAAACCTTCCACTTAGCCGCATAGTTTAGCGAAGAGGAGGTCCTCCTACAGTTAGAAATCGCGTCCACTGCTCGTCCTGTAAAGTGCTTGCCATGCAAGAAGGACCGCACAACGGAAAAACGTGAAGGTTGAAACCTTGCGGGTTGTGATGGAGTTGGCGCGATTTCCCCTGCGAAAGAAGATCCTCTCGTGGAGGAAGCTTCCGCGGTAGGTCCCACAACAGACACCTGAGTAGATTTATCCACGGTCTCTGTGGCGACAGAGATGCTACCAACAGAATCTTGCATTGAGATTGTTTTATCTTTAGCAATACTTGTTGAATTAACGGCGCTGGAGGATACGCATATCCTATCATTCCGTCCCAAGGGATCGACAGAGCGTCTACTGCAAATGCTCTTGGATCCGGACACGGGGACACATACGTCTGCAACTGATTGTTGAGATGTGTCGCAAATAAGTCTATCATTGGCCGTTCCCATTGGTAGCAAATCTGATTGAATACTTGTTTGTTGAGAGTCCACTCCGACGGCAACAAGCGACCCTTTCGTGAAAGGGAGTCTGCTAGCACATTCAGACGACCCGGTATGTGACGGACCGAAAGAAGAACGTGATGTTCTAACGCAAACAGAAGGATTCTTTCCGTTAGATTGAACAACGGAACTGAATGAGTGCCTCCCTGATTCCGTATATACGCCACTACTGTCGTATTGTCGGATAGGATTTGGACATGAGCATCGTGAATAATGTCCATCCAGTGACGTAACGCAATCCAAATTGACATCATTTCCTTGATGTTTATGTGCTTGCACAGGAATTGCGGATCCCAAAGACCCTGGCATCTCGAATCCGTTGGGATTAATGATGCACCCCAACCTGTTTGACTGGCATCCGTCATAATGGTAAAACTCGGATCCGGCAACTGCAGCGGAACTCCTTGAGTTAACCACTGAATGTTTGCCCAAGTCTGAATCTCTTGTTTCACTTGATCTGACAAGAGAACGTCTACATCGAGCGAATGAATTTTCACACTCCAATTCTGAGTCAGGAAAATTTGAAGAGGACGTGTGCGTAGCCGCCCCATCGGAATGAGATCCGCGGCGGCTCCGCACAGACCTATCAGTCTCATAAATTCTCTCGCCGTGACTTTGTCTGTGTGCAGACAATAGCGAGCGTAACAACTGACTAATTTCGCTCTGGTTAACGGCAGACGAACGAGATTGTTGTGCGTCTCGAAGCTCATTCCCAGATGAGTGAATGACTTGGACGGCACCAGATCCGACTTCTCCTCGTTTACTATGAAACCGAGACGTCGGAGCAATAGAAGAAGATTCTGAACATCGTTCTGAAGCGTTAGCTCGTTGCCGTACCTCTGAAGAATGTCGTCCAGGTAGGCCGACGTTACCGCAGACGAATGAGCTCGGAAGTAGATCATTACCGAGTTCATTACCCGAGTGAAAGCCCAGGGTGCTAGATTCAATCCGAAGCACATGGCCCGGAACTGATACACCACTCCTAGGACTGCGAAGCGTAGATACTTTCGGAATGTCGGATGTACCATGACGTGAAAGTACGCATCTTTGAGATCTATGCTCGTTGCATAATCGTTCACCCGAATACTCGCTCTGACCGATCGAATTGTCTCCATATAAAACTTCGGAGCGACGATCAGCTTGTTTATCCAGCTCAAATCTATGACTGGACGGAACAAGCCGTCTGGTTTCGGAACCAGAAACAGATGGCTGTAGAATCCCAGAGATTCCTGGTTTTCTACGACCTCTACCACGTTCTTCATTAAAAGAGACTGCACCTCTGATAACAGAGCGTCTCTTTTCTGTGGATTTGACGGAAGATGAGTCCACTTTGGACTTCGAGTTAATGGAGGCTTTCGTTTGAAGGATATCTTTAGACCTTCCGAAGTCACTCCTCTCACCCGAGGGTCGTCCGTAATCGACGCCCACTCTTGTGAAAAACTCGACAACCTTCCGCCAACCGGAACGCGATAGAGGTTTAAGCCGTCACCTCCTGGACCTGCGAGGCCTGCGGTAGGAGAAACCACGTCTTCCACGACCCGAACCTCGCCTCGTCGACCTCGGGGCGTCCGACCGATTGTCCCGGCCTGAAGGACGTCCCGAACGAGAGTCGCTATCCTGACGGTCTCTCTAATAAGACCAAGAGGACGCACCGGAACCTCTATAGGAACCTCTCTTGGGCGCATTAGACCCAGAAGTGCCTGTCTTATTCGTGTCTGCTGTATCCGACTTTTTAGGAGCCGATCTGAACAACAGAGAATCATTAGCTTTCTTTTTAATTTTATCATAAATAGCGGAAAGCTTGCCGTCAAAGAGAAGTTCTCCTGAGACCGAAGCGACTCTAAGAGAGTTCTTCACCTTAGAATCCACTAGTGTGGATGTAGCTAGGGCTGCGTCACGTCTAACCAACTCCAGATTTGCCACTGAAAGGGCGGAGTTACACGTGGAATAAGCTACTGCCCTTGAAAGAAGTCTTAAAGAGGATTGTATATCCTGAAACTCTTCCCCTTGAAGGCGCAGTGATAACGCCTTAGTAAGGTGATCTGCGTAAGATAAGGCATCTAAATTGGCTCTGTTAGACGCAATAGCTGTTTCCAACACCGCGGTTGGAATAGAAGCTGACGACGGTAATGATAGCTCTAAGTCTTCCGCCTCGTCGTCCATATGCAGAGGAACTCTCGGTATACCCTGTCCTGCCATGTCGAATTTATTCCTTGCATTAATGAAAGGCAGGTTAAGAGTATTAGCGGACAAGAAACCTGCTTTCCCCGTCCTGGAAGCAAGTTTAAATATAGCGTCGTTCAATAATTCAAATGTTCTTGCAACATTATTGGACTGCGACGGAAACTCGGGAGCGATGTCCCTGAACCGCTCAAAAAATTCAGAGTCCAATGACGCTATAATTCTCTTGTCCGGAAGCGCAGCAGTCTGGCCCGACGGAACAACTTGAGGGAGAAAGTGCCGGATGAAGTCCACGGCAGCTTTATGTTGTTCCGAAAGGGATAGTTCCAATTCATCTGTATCCCTTTCACCATCCGGTCGGACCTCCCGATGTTCCCGGTCGTCCGCCCCCGATGCTTCGGCGGAGCGTACCGACCCAGCGCCGTCGGATAATTCTCAATCCGACACCGTTTCTGTCGGCTGCTGGGATGCTGCGATAAGCTGTGCTATCTGCACAAGAATGTCCGACGTCGAGACCTGCGGAGGCGTAGTCTTTCGCTGCTTCGCCGAGGGCAGCTCCGCATCAGATGGCTCCCGCATACTTTTCCTATGCGAACGTCCGGAGTCCATCGGTCTCGAATCCCTGGCTGCCGGATGGTGTGACCTGGTCGCCGAAGAATCCTTCATCGGCGAAGCTGGCAAAATATCGGAGGTCACGCAGCCAAGGTGCGGTCGTGTGCGCTGACGAGAAGAGGAAGCCTTAACAGTCTCTGCGGACTGCTTATACAACGGAGCGTCCCGAGCGATGGACGTATGCTCCGCTAAAGACACATTTTGTACCACAACATCTGGTCCCAGATGTTGTTGTACGAGAGAGGGACCTCTCTCGCTCGCGGCCCGGCTGGACCTGGACGAGCTAGGAACCGGACTAAAAGGCTTCCTCCGTTCTCGTTTACTATCCACCGTCACTGGGTGTGCATCTATTATGTTTATAGTGCTCGCATCACCCAAAATTTCCTCTTGGACCGCATCGGACGAACCCGGCTGCCGAACCATTCGGTGAATGGACGCTACACCGGGCGAGCTAGCGGACGACATTTGTCTAATCTCCATGAGCACTTTTGCCGCTAGCTCTGAATTCATTTGTGACGACGGACGCACACTTGAAGAAGATAACATGGAAACATCACCCTGTTCTGGTTCCTCTGAAATAGAAACTGAGAGAGTAGAGTGACCTTGTGGAGAAAGAGCCGGCATCGCTCTTTCTCCAGAAACAACATATCGTGACACACGTTTCCAATGTTTCTCATCCCAATGTTCACATATAGGACAGGGATTAATGCGAGAACACTGACTACAATTAATACAATGATCATGAAAGTCAGAGGAAGATTTCTTCCTATTACAATTTGAACAATGTCCCTTCATTGTGAAAGAACAACAATAAGTCCTAGTTACTCGCAAAAACCCCTGACACAAAGATACATAATAACATGATCCATTAATAAATGAAAAAACAATTGCAAAACAAAATAATTTTGAAAAAATATTTTTTCAGAGAAGCCCAAGTTGCTGAAAAGTAACGTTGAGCCCCGATGGATCCGATGGCAAAGTGTGGTCAAAAATTTTAAATTTATATAAAATAATTAATGAGACACTTTCGGATAATATAAATGTATCTTATAATGAGATAAACTACCACAAAGGCAAACAGCCCCCCTCAAAAAAGGCTGTTGCCAATGAAAACAAACAGTGTAAACACACTAGAAAACATGACTCCAGGCACTGAAAAAACTGGCCCGGAATCAGTCATCAATTACACTCTATCTGATGCAAAACAGAGACTCCCAGGGAAGAATCTGTAGAACATCAGATGGAAGATGCAGAACACAAACGTTATACACCCATGGGTGAAAACGTAACTATGGGGAAAATAACAGAAAACATTCTGTAACCAAGCAACTCTCCCAGGAAATTTTAGAAATGAAACTTCTCAAAAATATGCCAAAAGCATGGGAGAATTGCCAGGGGGGACTTTAGAAGGCTAGGGGAGAGGAAACACTGAATAAGCAGTGCAACAATTAGCAAGAATGACAACAAGAGGCCCATGCCTCGAAAATAGGCAACTTAACATAATTTCATCAAAAAATTTTAAGTACAGCCCTGATTATTTTTTGCCACTTCTTTTTCCTCTCCTCCTTCTATCCTCCTTAGAATCACATTTTCTCCAAAAATTACGTGTCTGGCATCCTTTAAACTGAGATTTACAAGCACAAAGATCAGTGAGATGTTGACTGATGAAGGGCCAAACAGAGAATGATAATTGGCGCCAATTTCGGGACAACTGCGTCACTGCGCATGCGCAGTAGAGGCATACTATGGAGGTCCTTTAGGACATGATTTCTTTTTGTTTTGGATGCAAATTTTGGGGATTGGGGGGCAAAATTTGTGTTTGGCCCTGGTTTTGTTGGAGTTAGCACCAGCTAAGTCTGGGTCATTGGTACAGTATAAAAATATATATGTCCTATGTGGTCCTCCATACTTTTATCCACTGAGCATGCTCAGTGTCAAGGAAGTCAGAAATTGGAGCCAAATCCTCATTCTTACCACCAGTGCCTGGTAAGCGTTATGAAATCATCGGGGAGGTATGAGTTCCCAACTCATGGGAGGGCCATCCCTGTCTGGGTCATTGGTAAGTATAAAAAATATATAAATTACTATAAATTTTTTAACATTTTTATACTGCACCAATGACCCAGACTTAGCTGAATAGAAAAAAGGCTGGAAAGCCAAGGACACAAAGGATAATCCAATAGACTCAATTACATGTAAACAGAATTATCCCCTCAGGGAGAAGAGGAGAACAGGCTTTACATGTATCTTTCTTGTTTATACCAAAAAAGAAAGACATAATACCATTCCGTAATTGAGCACAATAACATCAATGAACTCTATTAACATCCAGTATAACTCACAATACTAATCTTTTTAAAGGACGGCCAATAAATATAGTCCAGAGAATGAGACTCTTTATACTCTTTTAAAAGTGTCCGAGGATTGTATATTAGTGCTCGTATGACACGTGACATATACAAATGCTTCACACCGAGCTACACTTTAAAAATATTACATAAATGAGATAGACATTAGCTCTACACTTTAAAACCATCCCGGCACCGACTCGGAAATATTCCCTTGCTTTTAACTATAAAGCAGGTGATATAAGGGAATACCATCCCCCCACCCCCCTTCCCCTTGCTCTGGGTCAAATACCCCAGAACGAAGAGGGCCACAGGACAGAGTCACTACCGGAACAGAAAGCCTGCATAACTATAGTTGCAACTGTTTAGTGGACGACATTCTGAGCAACAGACAATGGACCTAAACAACGCAGGTCACCAGAAATGGACTCAATATTTCTAAGGTAAAAATTTGTGAACGTGGAAGGCTGAGACCAATATGCAGCCTTCATCAAATTGGTAATAGCAACACTATTAGCATAAGCCCAAGATGTAGACAGCGCTATTACTTCATGCGCCTAAATCTTAAGCACAGACTGCTGAGATGAAGATAATATATCATAAGCAGTACGGATAGTTAATTGAATCCACCTTGCAATAGAATGGACCGTAATGTCCTTTCTATTAGGCAGCAAAGACAGAAAGAAACGCTTACATTCCTTTCTGATAAACTCAGATCTACGATGTAAATACGCATAGCTCTGACTGGACAAAGCAAAGGCCTATGACCACCTGGAGACGGAAGAGCCTAAACAATAGGTTCAGGGTACTTATAGGCGCCTGATTGTTAGCCAAAAATCCAACATTAGTAGTCAATGTAATAGTATTACTAAAACTACGATAGTGAGAATCATCAACAGATAGTGCATGAAGCTCACTAACTCTTCTAGCAGAAGAGAAGGCTAAGAGAAAAGCTGTCTTATAAGATAAGTATTTGAAATCCACTGTATCAAGAGGTTCAAATGGCGCTTCTTTTAGCTTCAGAAGAACCCAAGCTAAATTCCACTTAGGAATTAACCTAAGGGTTCTAGGTCTATTTATCGAAAAGTTTTACGCTAACTTAGATAAAGAGACATTAGATCCAATCTGTAAGCTATCAAAATGAGGATAGGTATCCGATAGCATAGACTTATAACCCTAATTAGTATTTGGCTGCAGTTTGATCTCGTCAAACAAGTAGACCAAAAAATTAGCAATGTCTGGAATGGAGGGTTCATAAAATCAACAGAATGATCCCTACACCATCAAGAGAAAACCTTCCACTTAGCAGCATAATTTAGCTAAGAGGAGGTCCTCCTACAGTTAGAAATTGCGTCCACTGCTCGTCCTGTAAAATGCTTGCCGTACAAGAAGTACCGCACAACGAAAATATGTGAAGGTTGAGACCTATTGGGTTGTGATGCAGTGTGCAAGATTTTCCCTGCGAAAGAAGGTCCTCCGGTGGAGGAAGCTTCTGAGGAATGTCCAACAACCGACACCTGAGTAGATTTATCCATGGTCTCTGGGGTGACAGAGATGCTACCAATAGGATCTTGCAGTGAGATTGCTTGATTTTAGCAATATCAGCTGAATCAACGGAGCTGGAGGATACGCGTATCCTATCATTCCATCCCAAGAGATTGAGAGGGCGTCTACTGCAAACGCTCGAGGATCTGGGCATGACGACTCATACGTCTGCAACTGATTGTTGAGATGCTTCGCAAATAAGTCTATCATAGGACGATCCCATAGGTAGCAAATCTGATTGAATACTCGTTTGTTGAGAGTCCATTCTGACGGCAACATACAACCTTTCCAAGAAAGGGAGTCTGCTAGAACGTTCAGACAAACTGGAATATGACGGACCGATAGAATAACTTGATGCTCCAGGACAAACAGAAGGATTCTTTCCGTAAGATTGAACAACGGAATGGAATGAGCGCCTCACTGGTTCCAGATATACGCTACTACTGTTGAATTGTTGGACCGAAATTTAACATGCAAATTCTGAATGATGTTCATCCACTGACGTAGCGCAAGCCAATTGACATCATCTTTTGATGTTTATGTGCTTGTTTAGGAACTGTGGATCCCAAAGACCCAGGCACCTCGAATATGATGGGCTCAAAGTTGCGCCCCAACCTGTTTGACTCGCATCCATCAATATCATAAAAATCGGGTCCGGCAGTTGCAGTGGTACTCCCTGAGTTAACCACTGAATATCTGCCCAAGGCTGAATCTCATGTTTCACATGATTCAACAAGACGATGTTCATTTCGAGCGAATGAGTCTTCACACTCCAATTCTGAGTAAAAAAATATCTGGAGTGGACGAGTGCTTAGCCGCCCTATCGGAATAAGATCAACAGCGGCTCCGCACAAACCTGTCAGTCTCATGAATTCTCTAGCTGTTACTACATCTGAGTGAAGACAAAAGCGAGCGTAACAACTGACTAATATCGCTCTGGTTAACAGCAGACGAACGAGAAGGTTGTGCGTCTCTAAGCTCATTCCCACGTGGGTGAATGACTTGGACGGCACTAGATCCGACTTCTTTTTGTTTACTATAAAACCGAGACATCGGAGCAATTGAAGCAAACTCTGAACATCGTTCTGAAGTGTTAACTTGCTGCCGTAACTCTGAAGAATGTCGTCCAAGTAGGCTGACGTTACCACAGACGAATAAGCTCGGAAATGAGTCATTACCGAGATCATTATTCGAGTGAAGGCCCAGGGTGCTAGATTCACACCAGAGCATCACTGCTTGGAACTGAAAACAACTCCTGGGACAGCGAAATGAAGGTACTTTCTAAACGCCGGATGTACCATGACGTGAAAGTACATATCTTTGAGATCTATGTTCGCAGCATAATCGTTCACTCGAATGCTTGCTCTGGCCGATCGGATGGTCTCCATATAAAATTTTGGAGCCACGATCAGCTTGTTTATCCAGCTCAGATCTATAACCGGACGAAACGAGCCATCTGGTCTGGGAACCAGAAACAGGTGACTGTAGAAAACTGGAGATTCCTGGTTTTCTATGACGTCTATAGCGTTCTTGTCCAGAAGAGATTGAACTTCTGATAGAAGCGAATCTCTCTTCTGAACGTTTAACGGAAGCTGAGACCAGAGTGGACTTCGAGTTAACGGAGGTTTTTCCTTGAAGGACAGTTTTAGACCTCCGGAAATAACCCCTTGTACCCATGGGTCGTCCATAATTGACAACCAATTGGTTAAGAATCTCGACAGCCTTCCACCCACTGGAATGCAATAGAGGTTTAGACCATCACCTCCTGGCCCTGCGAGGGTTGCGGGAGGAGAAACCATGTCCTCCACGACCCGCACCTTGCCCAGTCGACCTAGGGGCGTCTGACCGGTTATCTCGGCCAGCATTACGACCCCTATCTGAGTCGCTACTCTGACGGTCTCCGGAGTAAGACGTAGAGGCTTTCTTAGATCCTCTATAGGAACTTCCTTTAGACGTATTCGCCCCCGAAGTGCCTGCCTTACTCCTCCATGCTGAGTCCTACTTTTTCAAAGCGGATTTAAAAGCAGAGAATCCGAAGCTTTCTTAGTAATCTGATTATAGATTGTAGAAAGCTTTCCGTCGAAGAGACCGGAGCGACTGGAAGAGAGTTTTTCACCTTACTATCCACTCTTGTGGATGCAGCCAGGGCAGCATCACGTCTGACTAACTCCATATTGCCACTGAAAGGGCGGAGTTATACGTAGAAAATGCTATGGCCCTCAAAAGAACTCTCAAGGAAATTTTGAACACCCTGGAATTCTTTCCTTCGAGACGTAATGATAACGCTCTGGTAAGGTGATCTGCATAAGATAATGCGCCTAAACTGATTTTTCTGTTATACAAGATGGTCGTCACCAGTGTACTGGATAAATCGACATAGACACCAGCAATGACAATTCCAAGTCGTCTGCCTGGTCGTCTAAACGCAGAGGAACTCTCGGCACGCCCTGTCCTGCCATTTCAAATCTATTTCTATGAATGATGAAAGGCAGCTGTAGAGCATGAGATGATAAGAAACCTGATTTGCCAGTCTTAAAGGCTAGCTTGAATATAGCGTCATTAAGAAGTACAAATGTCTGTGACATTTCTGGACTGGGTCGGAAAGTCAGGCTCAATGTCCCTATTCTGGCCGAATAAATCTGTGTCCAGTGACTCTTCCAGTTTCTTATCAGGTAACACAGCATTTTGGTCTGGAGAAACAACTTCTGAAAGGTATTGCCGGATGAAATCTACAGCCACCTTAAGTTGTTCGGAAAGGGAAAATTTCAGCTGCGCTGATTCCCTTTTACCATCCGCCTGGACCACATAAGAATCTCGGTCGTCCCTTTCTGACTCTGCAGGGGGGAGCAAACCGACCGGGCTTCCTCAGACAGTTTCTTTACTGAAAAAGTTTCTGATGGCTGCTGGGATGCTGTGATGAATTGAGCTATCTGTGATAGCAAGTCCGTCACGGAGACCTGTGGAGCCGCGGTCTTACGTAATTTAGCCACTGGAAGTTCCTGGGACGTTAATTCCTGCATACTTCTCATATGCAAACGTCCCGACTGGAAAGGCCTCGTGTCCTTGGCTAGCAGATGGCGTGACCTGGTTGACGTGGATTCCCTGGTCGGCGAAGCAGGCTGTATATCTGTGGTCACATAGCCAATGTGCGGTCGTGTGTGCTGACGTGAGGATGAGGAAGCCAATAGACAAGCCGCGTCGGACTGTCTATGCGACGGAGCGTCCCGAGCAGGAGGAGTGGACGTATGCTCCAACTAATGAACGTACATACAACAAACTCTGTGCCCAGATGTTGTTGTAAGAGAGAGGGGGCTGCTCTCGCTTGCGGTCCGGGCAGACCTGGACGAGTTAGCTACCGGACTGACTGGCTTCCTCCGTTCCATCCTCCGACCCGTCGTCGCTGGGTGGGCGTGATCCGAGATTATAGTGCTCGCAACACCCCTTCTCCTCTCCTGGACCGCAACGGACGAACCCGGCGTCACAACCATTTCATGAATGATTGCTTCACCAGGGGAGCTAGCGGGCGACAAGTGACCGTCGATCCTACGTGGGACCTCTTAGGCACTTGCCGCATTCCTTTGAGCACTTTGCCACTAACTCATTATTGCGACGACGGAAGCACACTTCTGAAGATATCACGGAAACATCACCCTGTTCTTGTTCAACTGAAAAAGAGACTGAAAATACTAGAGTGACCCTGTGGAGAGAGGATCGGAATGAACCTCTCACCACTAACAATATACCGTTACACATGTCTCCAACGTTTGTCATCTGAATTGGCACACAATGAGCAAGAATTAGTGCGAGTACACAGACTACAATAAATACAATGAACATGAGAATCAGAGGAAGACTTCCTCGATTTATAATTGAACAATATTCTTTCATTTTGAAAAAATATTAAACAGTCATCATACTCGCACCAACCCTTGAAAACAAAGATACATAATAATACTAATCCATTACAAACATTTCGAAAATTAATTCAAAAGAAAAAAAAAATTTCAAGATGAGCCCAAGTTCCCAATGGGAATGATAAGCCCAAATGGATCCCAAAAAGAGGTCATTGGTACAGTATAAAACTATACCCCATGGGTATTTTCTCTCAGGGATATTTTCTCTGGACTTTTTGTTACATCAAATGACCGTTTGTCGGCTCTACTTGTCATGAATTTCAAATAATGTTCTGTTGTCTGCTCTTTTAGTTTTTAATGAACATCTGGAATATTTTGCAATAATGAAATTTAAGTACTTTGAGATTCCCTCTGTATGGTAAATCAGTGTTAACTTGATACTGATACTGAACGGTACTGATGGTATACAGCCCATCTCTACTACTCATGTTACAAAAGATTAACATAAGACTAGAGATGAAATAAAGGCAAAACTACAATACACGGAGAGTGTATTATCACTAAATCACGCACAGAGTGAAGATTCCATCCAAGCAATAATTGCAAATTTGTTGCAAAGCACAAGCAAAGTTCCAGCCAATGGACCTCCGGGTTATACCCAGAGGTCCATTGGCTGAAACATTGCTTGTGTTTCTTGTCCAAATGGTCAAAATTTGAAAATGATACTTTGGGTGATAACTCCACTCCCTGGGTGATTTAGCTACAATGCACTCCCCACGTACTGTATTCCACAAATAAACAATGATTAAATGATCAATTATTCCTCTACTTGCCAAACAGACAACATAATACATGCATGAAAACTGACTGAATAATATGTATTTATGACACTGCAATACTTGTGACCTCTCAACTGATCGTCTGCTATCTATAGGAGTTACTGAACAATTTTCCTGTATTACTCCCTAACTGCAATGGAAAAAATGATCTAAGTATATGTATGTACATTGATAGATATTGTCAAATAAATAGAGGGTATCTACACTGTTTCAGTGAATATCGGGAATTATCTCATGATATATGAGGCATATTGTCGATTGGGAAACTATTCAAGTTAGCAGATACCCGTATTCGTAAAAATAGATAATGTCAAATAAATAGAGGATATCTTCGCTGTTTTAGTGAATATCGGTTATTATCTCATGAGTGTGGACCTGCAAATATTATTTTTCGCAAGTGCTTGCACGAGTGAAAAATTATAAATTTACAGTAATTTGTATATTTTTATACTTACCAATGGCCCAGACTAGCTGGTGCTTAACTCAAAGTTATTAAGGGCCAAACACAAATTCTGAACCCCCCAAATCCCAAAATTTGCTTGCAAAACCGAAAATTAAAAGTCCTATCAAGCCCTCCATACATTTACTCTCCGCGCATGCGCAGACATCAGAAAGTGACCGGAATTGGTGCCAACATTATTCTTTGTAGAAGAGAGCACTACATAAAAATTCAGCCGGGAGGTATGAGTGCCCACTCATGGGAGGGCCATCTCCGTCTGGGCCATTGGTTAGTATAAAAATATACAAATTACTGTAAATTTATAATATTTTTACACTGTAAACCAATGGCCCAGACTAGCTGAATCGTAAAAAGGTGGAGGGCCTAGGCCTTCAGAATTAGTACATCAGCATAGTTCCAATCCTGTAATCCAAGGTGAAAGGAAAATAAAATTATTAGGAATTACATGTATGTCTCTCTATACAGTAATAGAGAAGACATATCATACAAAAGGAGCCCAGTTCAAGTAATTCCATATACTTAGCATGAAGACTATGCTAATTGGATGTAACAAGTTCCCAATTTTAAGGTTAGCCCGGACTAAGCCCCAAAAATTAGGATGGCGTATTTGAGAATGAGAGAATATCCCCCACAAACATACACCATACACAATAAAACTCCAGCTGCATGCAGGATATAATTATGGACAAAACAGCTTCCCTCGTATTTACATACCTATCAAGCCAGAGGAGAGGTAAAAATCAGCCCCTTCCCCCCTTTTCTTTTGAAGAAATCTTCAAAAAGAAAGAGGGGAGCGCTCTGGAATCAGTAAAAGCGGTACCAAAAAACAATATAAATATTCATCGAACGGGCACTCAGGTATTAATTTATTATTAATAAATGGTGCTTAATGCCACTTCAGAAGTTAAGGCTATAGCAACGATCTCGGTAATTAATATTACCCGCTATAAAACATACACCGCAGATGGCATACGCAGATATGTCGAAAACCAGTGATATAATATATAACATACACATGTCCAATCAAACCACAATGAACGATCTCAGAGAGTAAACACACTTCCGAGGTAACCCACAGGAGACCCCATTCAGGTGTACAATAAATTCCAGTAACAACACTCCCCGAAGTGTACTATCCGATAGCCATGACACTAGAATCATCGGAATATACGAGATGAGTACGGATATTAATAGAAACCTGGATCTTTTATCATTATGATGAAATATGCACTTGTATATGACATATAGACGAATAATCAAAAGAAACCAATCCAACTAAAAAGTGGATGTGCCCATGAGGTCGCCATAGAACACGACCCAGCCATCAATTGAAAAGTGAAGAAATGCATGTATGTATTCAAACTTATACGAAGCTTGCAGGAAGAAAACTATGTCTTGCCCGGTAATCGCCTCTAAACACATTGGTGGTGTGTGTGTGGGAGGGAGGGGGGTTGGGGGGGATTCAAAGTCATATCAAACCCTCCTCACCCGCATTACTTAATCGTTCTTGTGTTAGTCATCAAATAATATAGGAACCGCAATGGTTACCTCATGTCTAACAGACTCCATTATGCCATTATGGGCGGAGAAGGATGTGAAGAACAAAAACTTCCCCTGATAAAGAAGGTCCTCTCGTGGAGGAAGCTTCTGGGGAACATCCCATAACAGACACTTGAGAAGACTGACCCAAGGTTTCTGTGATGACAGAGGTGCTACTAGTAGGATTCACAATGAGACTGTTTGATCTTAAACGTAAGCTACTGAATCAAATGAACTGGAGGATACGCGTATCCTAGCATCCATCCCCATGAGATCGGCAGAGTGTCTACTGCATGTGCTCAATGCTCTGGGCATGGCGACACAAACGACGGTAACTGATTGTTCCGGTGCGTCGCAAACAGATCTATCATGGGGCGATCCCTCTGGTAGCAAAACTGTTCAAATACTCGCTTGTTGAATGTCCATTCCAAATGCAACAGGCGACCTTTCCGAGAGAGCGAGTCTGCTAGTACGTTCAGATGACTCGGTATATGACGGATAAAAAGATGAACATGATGATTCATGACGTATTAGGAAAATCTTCTCCATTAGTTGGCATAACGGAAATGAATGGGTCCCACCCTGGTTCCCGATGTACGCTACTACTGTTGAGTTGTCCAACCAAATTGAATATGGACGTCCGTAATTATGTGAATCCAATGTTGTAGCGCTAGCTAATTAACATCATCTCATTGATGTTTATGTGTCTCCCCTGGAACCGAGGGTTCCAGAGACCCTGACACCTCAAGACTGTGGGACTTACGGTCGTGCCCCAACCCGTCAGACTCACATCCGTCATAATCGTGAAAGCCAGATCCAGCAATTTCAGAGTAACTCCCTGAGTTAACTACTGAATATCTGCCCAATTGAACCCTTGTTTACTGCGTCCGTTAAAACAATACTGGTTCAAGCGAAAGCGTCTTCACACTCCAGTTCTGAGTAAAGAATATCTGGAGGGGAAGTGCGTGCAGAGGGCCCATCGGAATGAGATCCACAGCCGCTCAGCACAACTCCAACAGTCGCATGATTTCCCTCACTATCAATGCGTCTGAGTGTAGACAAAAGCGAGCAAAACAACTGACTAATTTCGCTCTGGGTAGCGGCAGGCAAACCAGATTGTTGTGAGTCTCAAAGCTCAATCCCAAGTGAATAGACGACTTTACAGAGCTAGATCCGACTTTTTCTCATTTACGATGAAACCGAGACGTCGGAGTAATAGAAGCAGACTCTGAACATCGTTCTGATGAATAATTCTGTTGCCGTATCCCTGTAGAAGGTCGCCCAAGTAAGCCAACGTTACCGCAGACAAATGAGCATGTAAGTGAGACATTACCAAGTTCATTATTCAAGTGAAACGCCCAGGGGGCCAGATTCAGACCAAAGCATATTGTTCTGAACTGGTACATCTTCCCTTGTACGGCAGACCACAGGTACTTTTAGAATGCCGGATGTACCAGGACCTGAAAGTACGGATCCTTAGATCTATGCTTGCCACATAGTCAATCACTCGAATGCTCGCTTTTACCAACTGAATGATTTTCATAAATAAACTTCTAGAGCCATGATAAACTTGTTATCCAGCTCAAGTCTATTACCGGTCGGATTGAGCCGTCTGGCTTTGGTACGAGGAACAGGTGATTGTAAAAATCTTGAATATCCGGATTCTCCATGACCTTCATTGCTTCCTTGATAAGAGAGCTTATACCTCCGGTAGGAGAAACTCTCTTATGCAAGAATTTAATGGAATATTTGTCCCACACGGACAACTTGTTAGTGGGGTTTTACTCGAAATGATAGCCGTAAACCGTCCAAGACTACACTTCTCAGCCACTGATCTTCCGTGATTGTTATCCAGTTTTTTGCGGAACTTGATAACCTTCCACCAACTGGGCAGCAATAGAGGTCTAAACTATCACCTGTATGACCAGCGAGGCTTACGGGAGGAGGAACCACATCCTCCCCGCGAAAAACCTCGTCTCATCAGCCTAGGGGCATCTGACCTATAGTCCCGATCAGACCCATGCCCCTTTTCTGAGTTGCTATACTGACGATCTCCAGAGTAATTATAATAGGGTTCTTGTACCCTCGTGAGGAGTTTGCTTTTGGCGATTTTTGTCTGGAACGCCCTCCTTTACTCTTGTCTGCTGAAGCGAGTCGTTGATGCGCCGACTTCAAGAGCAGAGCACTAGATGCTTTCTTAGTAGCCTGTTCATAGACTAACGAAGCTAGTCATCAAAAGTTAAAAAATTTATAGTAATTTATATATTTTTTATACTTACCAATGACCCAGACACAGCTGGTGCTAACTCTAACAAAACCAGGGCCAAACACAAATTTTGCCCCCCAATACCCAAAATTTGCATCCAAAACCAAAAGAAATCATGTCCTATAGGACCTCCATACATCGCCCCTACTGCGCATGCACAGTGTCAAGGACGTTCCGAAATTGGCGCCAATTATCATTCCTACTGGCAGTGCCTGGTCAGCGCTATGTACTCAGCGGGGAGGCAAGAGTTCCCAACTCCTGGGAGGGCCATCCCCGTCTGGGTCATTGGTAAGTATAAAAAATATATAAATTACTATAAATTTTTTAACATTTTTATACTGTAACAATGACCCAGACTTAGCTGAATAGTAAAAAGGCTGGAGGGCCTAGGACATAGAGGAAAATCCAATAAGCTCAACTATATAATATAGAGGCAACCCCTTAAGGAGAAAAGGAGTATTAGGCTTTACATGTATCTTTCTTATTTAATATTAAATTAGAAAGATACAATACCCTTCATAATTGAGCACAATAACATTCATGTTCTCTATTACCATCCAGTATAACCCTTATACTAATTATTTTTAAAGTAAGCCAATAAAGTTAGTCCAGAGAATTGAGACTCTTTATAATCTTTTAAAAGTGTCCGAGGATTGTATATTAACGCCCGTTTGACACTTGACATATACAAATGCTTCACACCGAGCTACACTTTAAAAATATGACATGAATGAATTTTTAACATTAATATTACACTTTAAAACCATCCCGGAAGCGACTCAGAAATACTGACTTTGGAGGAGGCATTCCCTTGCTTTTCACTATAAAGCAGGTGACCTAAGGGAACAACCTCCACCCCCCCACCCCTTCCCCTTGCCCTGGGTCAAATAGCCCAGAGCGAAGAGGGCAGCCGGACGGAGTCACTGCCGGAACAGAAAGCCTGCATAACTATAGTTGCAACTGTTTAGTGGACGACATTCTGAACAACAGATAACAGACCTAAACAATGCAGGTCTCCAGAAATGGACTCAATATTTCTGAGATAAAAATTTGTGAATGTGGATGGCTGAGACCAATAAGCAGCCTTCATTAAATCTGTAATAGCAATACTATTAGCGTAAGCCCAAGAAGTAGCAAGAGCTCTTACTTCATGAGCGGAAATCTTAAGCACAGACTGCTGAGAAGAAGATAAACTCTCATAAGCAGTACGGATAGTTAATTGAATCCATCTAGCAATAAAATGGACCGAAATGTCCCTTCTATTAGGCATCAAAGACAGAAAGAAACGTTTTCGTCCCGTTCTGATAAACTGAGATCTCTGTTTATAGATACGTAACGCTCTAACAGGACAGAGTAAAGGCCTACGCCTGTCTGAAGACGGAAGAGCCTTAATGACAATAGGTTCCGGACATTTATTAGAAGCCTGATTCTTAGCTAAAAAAAACCCACATTAGTAGTGAAGGTGATAGTGTTCCAGACACTACGATAGTGAGAATCATCCACCGACAGTGCATGAAGCTCACTGACTCTTCTAGCAGAAGAGAAAGCTAAGAGAAAAGCTGTCTTATAAGATAAGAATTTGAAATCTACTGTCCCAAGAGGTTCAAATGGCTTTTCCTTCAATTTAAGAAGAACCCAAGCTAAATTCCATTTAGGAATTAACCTAAGAGTTCTGGGTCTATTTATCGAGAAGTTTCTAACCAACTTAGATAAAGAGACATTAGATCCAATTTGTAAACTATCATGATGTGCATAGGTATCAGATAACATAGACCTATAACCCTTAATAGTAACAGGCTGCAGTTTGATTTCGTCAAACAAGTATACTAGAAAGTTTGCAATGTCTGGTATAGAGGGATCGAAAATATCTACAGAATGATCCCTACACCAACGACGAAAAACCTTCCACTTAGCCGCATAGTTTAGCGAAGAGGAGGTCCTCCTACAGTTAGAAATCGCGTCCACTGCTCGTCCTGTAAAGTGCTTGCCATGCAAGAAGGACCGCACGACGGAAAAACGTGAAGGTTGAGACCTTGCGGGTTGTGATGGAGTTGACGCGATTTCCCCTGCGAAAGAAGATCCTCCCGTGGAGGAAGCTTTCGCGGTAGGTCCCACAACAGACACCTGAGTAGATTTATCCACGGTCTCTGTGGAGACAGAGATGCTACCAACAGAATCTTGCATTGAGATTGTTTTATCTTTAGCAATACTTGCTGAATTAACGGCGCTGGAGGATACGCATATCCTATCATTCCGTCCCAAGAGATCGACAGAGCGTCTACTGCAAATGCTCTTGGATCCGGACACGGAGACACATACGTCTGCAACTGATTGTTGAGATGTGTCGCAAATAAATCTATCATTGGCCGTTCCCATTGGTAGCAAATCTGATTGAATACTTGTTTGTTGAGAGTCCACTCCGACGGCAACAAGCGACCCTTTCGCGAAAGGGAGTCTGCTAGCACATTCAGACGACCCGGTATGTGACGGACCGAAAGAAGAACCTGATGTTCTAGCGCAAACAGAAGGATTCTTTCCGTTAGATTGAACAACGGAACTGAATGAGTGCCTCCCTGATTCCGTATATACGCCACTACTGTCGTATTGTCGGATAGGATTTGGACATGAGCATTGTGAATAATGTCCATCCAATGACGTAACGCAAGCCAAATTGACATCATTTCCTTGATGTTTATGTGCTTGCCCAGGAATTGCGGATCCCAAAGACCCTGGCATCTCGAATCCGTTGGGATCAATGATGCACCCCAACCTGTTTGACTGGCATCCGTCATAATGGTAAAACTCAGATCCGGCAACTGCAGCGGAACTCCCTGAGTTAACCACTGAATATTTGCCCAAGTCTGAATCTCTTGTTTCACTTGATCTGACAAGAGAACGTCTATGTCGAGCGAATGAATTTTCACACTCCAATTCTGAGTCAAGAAAATTTGGAGAGGACGCGTGCGTAACCGCCCCATCGGAATGAGATCCGCAGCGGCTCCGCACAGACCTATCAGTCTCATAAATTCTCTCGCTGTGACTTTGTCTGCGTGCAGACAATAGCGAGCGTAACAACTGACTAATTTCGCTCTGGTTAACGGCAGACGAACGAGATTGTTGTGCGTCTCGAAGCTCATTCCCAGATGAGTGAATGACTTGGACAGCACCAGATCCGACTTCTCCTCGTTTACTATAAAACCGAGACGTCGGAGCAATAGAAGTAGATTCTGAACATCGTTCTGAAGCGTTAACTCGTTGCCGTACCTCTGAAGAATGTCGTCCAGGTAGGCCGACGTTACCGCAGACGAATGAGCTCGGAAATAGATCATTACCGAGTTCATTACCCGAGTGAAAGCCCAGGGTGCTAGATTCAATCCGAAGCACATCGCCCAGAATTGATACACCACTCCTAGGACTGCGAAGCGTAGATACTTTCTGAATGTCGGATGTACCATGACGTGAAAGTACGCATCTTTGAGATCTATGCTTGTTGCATAATCGTTCACCCAAATACTCGCTCTGACCGACCGAATCGTCTCCATATAAAACTTCGGAGCGATGATCAGCTTGTTTATCCAGCTCAAATCTATGACTGGACGGAACGAGCCGTCTGGTTTCGGAACCAGAAACAGATGGCTGTAGAATCCCGGAGTCTCCTGGTTTTCTACGACCTCTACCGCGTTCTTCATTAAAAGAGACTGCACCTCTGATAATAGAGCGTCTCTTTTCTGCGGATTTGACGGAAGTTGAGTCCACTTTGGACTTCGAGTTAATGGAGGCTTTCGTTTGAAGGATATCTTTAGACCTTCCGAAGTCACTCCTCTCACCCAAGGGTCGTCCGTAATTGACGCCCATTTTTGTGAAAAGCTCGACAACCTTCCGCCAACCAGTACGCGATAGAGGTTTAAGCCATCACCTCCTGGACCTGCGAGGCCTGCGGTAGGAGAAACCACGTCCTCCACGACCCGCACCTCGTCCCGTCGACCTCGGGGCGTCCGACCGGTTGTCCCGGCCCGAAGGACGTCCCGAACGTGAGTCGCCCCCTTGACGGTCTCTCGAATAAGACCAAGAGGATGCACCGGAACCTCTATAGGAACCTCTCTTGGGCGCATTAGACCCAGAAGTGCCTGTCTTATTCTTGTCTGCCGTATCCGACTTCTTAGAAGCAGATTTGAACAACAGAGAATCCGAAGCTTTCTTTGTAATTTTATCATAAATAGCAGAAAGCTTGCCATCAAAGAGAAGTTCTCCGGAGACCGAAGCGACTCTGAGAGAGTTCTTCACCTTAGTATCCACGAGTGTGGATGTAGCTAGGGCTGCGTCACGTCTAACCAACTCCAGATTTGCCACTGAAAGGGCGGAGTTACACGTGGAATAAGCTACTGCCCTTGAAAGAAGTCTTAAAGAGGATTGTATATCCTGAAATTCTTTCCCTTGAAGGCGCAGTGATAACGCCTTAGTAAGGTGATCTGCGTAAGATAAGGCATCTAAACTGGCTCTGTTAGACGAAATAGCTGTTTCCAACACCGCGGTTGGAATAGAAGCCGACGACGGTAATGATAGCTCTAAGTCTTCCGCCTCGTCGTCCATATGCAGAGGAACTCTCGGAATACCCTGTCCTGCCGTGTCGAATTTATTCCTTGCATTAATGAAAGGCAGGTTGAGAGTATTGGCGGACAAGAAACCTGCTTTCCCCGTTTTGAAAGCAAGTTTAAATATAGCGTCGTTCAATAATTCAAATGTTCTTGCAACATTATTGGACTGCGACGGAAACTCAGGAACGATGTCCCTGAACCGCTCAAAAAATTCAGAGTCCAATGACGCTATAATCCTCTTGTCCGGAACCGCAGCAGTCTGGCCCGACGGAACAACTTGAGGGAGAAAGTGCCGGATGAAGTCCACGGCAGCTTTATGTTGTTCTGAAAGGGATAGCTCCAAGTCATCCGTATCCCTTTCACCATCCGGTCGGACCTCATGATGCTCCCGGTCGTCCGCCCCCGATGCTTCGGCGGAGCGTACCGACCCAGCGCCGTCGGATAATTCCCGATCCGACACCATTTCTGTCGGCTGCTGGGATGCTGCGATAAGTTGTGCTATCTGCACAAGTACGTCCGGCATCGAGACCTGCGGAGGCGCAGTCTTTCGCTGCTTCGCCGAGGGCAGCTCCGCATCTGATGGCTCCCGCATACTTTTTCTATGCGAACGTCCAGAGTCCATCGGCCTCGTGTCCCTGGCTGCCGGATGGTGTGACCTGGTCACCGAAGAATCCCTGATCGGCGAAGCTGGTAAGATATCGGCGGTCACGCAGCCAAGGTGCGGTCGTGTGCGCTGACGAGAAGCCTGAGCAGTCTCTGCGGACTGCCTATACAACGGAGCGTCCCGAGCGACGGACGTATGCTCCGCTTGCGACACATTTTGTACCACAACATCTGGTCCCAGATGTTGTTGTACGAGAGAGGGGCCTCTCTCGCTCGCGGCCCGGCTGGACCTGGACGAGCTAGGAACCGGACTCAAAGGCTTCCTCCGATCTCGCCTACTATCCGCCGTCACTGGGTGTGCACGTTGAATGTTTATAGTGCTCGCATCACCCAACATTTCCTCCTGGACCGCATCGGATTAACCCGGCTGCCGAACCATTCGGTGAATGGACGCTACACCGGGCGAGCTAGCCGACGACATTTGTTTAATCTCCATGAGCACTTTTGCCGCTAGCTCTGTATTCATTTGTGACGACGGAAGCGCACTTGCGAAAGATAACATGGAAACATCACCCTGTTCTTGTTCCTCTGAAATAGAAACTGAGAGAGTAGAGTGACCTTGCGGAGAAAGAGCCGGCATAGCCCTTTCTCCAGTAACAACATACCGTGACACACGTTTCCAATGTTTGTCATCCCAATATTGACATATAGAACAGGGATTAGTGCGAGAACACTGACTACAATTAATACAATGATCATGAAAGTCAGAGGAAGATTTCTTCCTATTACAATTTGAACAATATCCTTTCATTGTGAAAAGTCAACAACAAGTCCTAGTTACTCGCACAAACCCCTGACACAAAGATACATAATAACATGATCCATTAATAATGAAAAAACAATTGCAAATCCAAATAATTTTTGAAAAATATTTTTTCAGCAAAGCCCAAGTTTCTGAAAAGTAACGTTGAGCCCCGATGGATCCGATGGCTAAGTGTGGTCAAAAATTTTAAATTTATATTAAATAATTAATGCAACACTTACGGATAATAAAAATGTATCTTATAGTGAGATAAACTACACCAAAGGCAAACAGCCCCCCTCAAAAGAGACTGTTGCCAACGTAAACAAACAGTGTAAAACACCAGAAAACATGACTCCAGGCACTGAAAAAACTGGCCCGAAATCAGTCATCAAAATTACACTCTATCTGATGCAAGACAGAGACTCCCAGGGGAGAATCTGCAGAACATCAGATGGAAGATGCAGAACACCACGTTTATACACCCATGGGTGAAAACATAACTATGGGGAAAATAACAGAAAACATTCTGTAACCAAGCAACTCTCCCAAGAGAATTTTAGAAATGAACTTTCTCAAAAATATGCCAAAAGCATGGGAGAATTGCAAGGGGGGACTTAGAAGGCCAGGGGAGAGGAAACACTGAATAAGCAGTGCAACTTTTTAGCAAGAATGACAACAAGAGGCCCATGCCTCGAAAATAGACAACTTAACATAATTTCATAAAAAATTTTAAGTACAGCCCTGATTATTTTTTGTCACTCCTTTTTCCTCTCCTCCTTCTATATCCTCCTTAGAATCACCATTTCTCCAATAATTACGTGTCTGGCATCCTTTAAACTGAGATTTACAAGCACAAAGATCAGTGAGATGTTGACTGATGAAGGGCCAAACAGAGAATGATAATTGGCGCCAATTTCGGAACGTCCTTGACACTGCGCATGCGCAGTAGGGGCGATGTATGGAGGTCCTATAGGACATGATTTCTTTTGGTTTTGGATGCAAATTTTGGGGATTGGGGGGCAAAATTTGTGTTTGGCCCTGGTTTTGTTAGAGTTAGCACCAGCTAAGTCTGGGTCATTGGTACAGTATAAAAATATAAAATGTCCGGAAATCGGAGCGACTCGGAGAGAGCTTTTCACCTTGTCATCTTATCAGTGATGACGACGCAAGGGCAGCATCTCGTCTGATTAACTCCAGATTAGCCACTGTTAGGGCGGAGTTATACGTGGTATACAGAACTGCCCTGGAAAGAACTCAAAGAGAGGTACGAACGACCACAAAATTCCTTTCCCTTGAGACGTTGCACCATAGCTCTTGTAAGGTGATCTGCGTAAGCCATAATGTCCAAATTCTAAGAAATTGCCAGCTCAATTGCGTCTAAGCGAATAGTGAATGATACAGGTAAGGATACCTCTAGATCCAGGGCCTGCTCATCCAAACGCAGAAGAACTCTCTGAACATCTTCCCCGACCGTTTTTAAATGAACGTGGTCCAAAAAACGGTATGTATACAGAAGATGAAGATAAGAAACCGCCTTCTTCCTGGTAGTCAAGGGGATAAATACGTCGTCTATATGGCCGAAGGCCTGTGACACCTGCATAAACTGAACCAGAAAAGGACTTACTTCTTTGTCCGGATAAAGTCTGCACCTAATGACGCCAGTGGTTTCTCTCTGGTCGTCGCAGCATTCTGATTCGGCGGAACAAAAGCAGGGTAGTATTGATGGATGAAAGCCATCACAACCCTGCACTGTTCCGAAAGGGAAGGGTAATCCTCTTTCTTATCCCATCCGAGAGAATCAGTTGTGAATCTCGGTTCATTGCATCTGCGCGAACAGACGACTGGACCGACCCTGCACCGTCCGACAGCTCAGATTTTGAGTCTGAGGGAGGCTGCATCTGCACTTGCTGGGATGCTATGATTAGCTGCGCAATCTGCGACAGCAAGTCCATCATCCAGGCCTGAGGAGCAGCAGATTTCTGTTCCTTAGCTGCATGCTCCTGGGACAGTGTGTCGGAAACGGATTCTTTCACCGAGCGTCCCGATGATCAAGGCCTCATCTCCCTAGCTACCGGATGGTCCGACTTCACGGGTGAAGAGTGGTTCCTTCTTTGTGCAGCAGGCTGGATATCCGAAGTCGGGTAGCTGGGATGCGGTCGTGTGTGCTTAAATAACTTAGCGGAGGAAGCCATGACTGAAGCCGACCCCGGCTGCAGACTATTTATTTATTTTATTTTATTGGTGTTTAAGGTCATATATTTATGCACAATGGCTAATCATGACCGCGGCTGCAGACTAGACGGAGCATCCTGAGTGGAGGGTGGACATATGCTCCATCTCGTGCAAGTTTTCAACCAGAAAACTTCATTTCAGCCTTGTGAAGCATAGCGGAGGAAGCCTTGACTGAAGCCTACCCCGGCTGCAGACTAAACAATGCATCCCAAGTGGACATATGCTCCGGCTTGTGCAAGTTTCTCAAAACAACATCTGACCCCAGACATTGCTGTATTAGAGAGGGGGGGCCTCTCCCGCTCGCGGTCTATCAGATCTCACTGAGTACAAGAACTTCCTCCCTATTTCCATCGTCACTGGGTGAGCTATTTATATTATAGTGCTCGCTCTACCCAATCCACCACTTAGACCACAACGGACTTACCCGGCTTCACGGCACCCACGGACGGAGTACCGCTTCACCGGTCGAGCTAGCTCCACGGAGCGCGACAACGGAGAGTAAATGTATGGAGGGCCAGATAGGACTTTTAATTTTCTGTTTTGCAAGCAAATGTTGGGGATTAGGGGGTTCAAAATTTATGTTTGGCCCTTAATAACATTGAGTTGAGCACCAGCTAGTCTAGGCCATTGGTTTACAGTGTAAAAATATACTTTTAGGTCCACACGAATGAGATAATTCCCGATATTCACTAAAATAGTGTAGATTTTCTTTTTATCATACACTACGTGACATTTTACTGTGAAATATTCATCCCAATTCCACTGTAAACAGTTTCAAGAGAATAACGAAGATCTGCTGATCGTTCCTTCAAGGTGACGTTCAAGGCAACATCATGAGCCAAAGCATAACGTCATTTAGGAAGCTACTGAAAACATTCATCCTGTGAACCTGAAAGTATTATTTTTCACTTACGCAAGCGCTCACTAAAAAGAAAACTTTCAGGTTCACACTCATGAGATACTTCCAGAACTGACTAAAACAGAGTAGATTTTCTTTTTATTCTACGCTACGAGACATTTTATTGCACAATATTCAGCCCAATTTGACCCCAAATGCATGCGTTTCAAAACAATATGAAAGATCAGCTGATCATTCCTTCAAGGCGATGTGATGTGGCATTGCGTGATGTCATTTAGGAAGTTACTGGGGAGTATTCCTCAATATCCATCAAGTTTATGGATATCGAGAAATATCTTTCAGATAATTTGCGATAATTCACAGGCTAGCATATAATAACAATCCTAGAAATTTAAAGGTTGGAATTAACAACAGCAGCTTGAAAGTAAATTAAGATGAAGTCTGCAGAGTGGATGGGGGTGGAAGGCAGATCACCAAGATCCATAACTAGGAGACCAAATGTACATAAGGCATATTGTTGAATGGGTAAATATCCAAGTGAGCAGATACCCGTATTCGTAAAACTACAAGTCAAAAGACTTATAATGAATCCAAAGAGAATTGACTCCAGTATGTTGCAAAGTTTGTAAAGGACAACATTATTATGTGAGGTTGTCAGATTTCTCTATTAATTCAAAGATAAAGAAGGCAGACATTTTTAATGTGATACCTTATGGAAGTGGAATGAATACGTAAGAGGAATATGGGCTTGTCCTCCTTGTTTGGAGGCCTTCCATTATGATTAAACTAAAAAAAAACTATTTGGTTCTCATGCACCTCCCTCACTGAAATTAAACATCCTTGTAGAACATTTTTAGTGGCTTGCAGTATCTTCCAAAGTTATTAAGAAATCATGAGATTTTAAAATTTTACCTTTTATTGATTGATGTATATTCATTTGCACATGTTTTCAACAAAGCATGATTAAAATACAGTGTATATTTATTGTATTTGTTTTGTAAACATCCAGTCTGTTCGGTTTTACAGAAAATATCTCAAATATTATGTGGATGGTAATTATTTTTCAAAAAAGGTACAGTTGAAATTAGAAGTCCTGTCACACTATTGTGCACTGTTGTGAAGAAATAGCACACTGGATAAGTGCACTCCAGTCCCTATCATTCCCTAGAAATACTTGCAAATTTCATCACATGGACCACCGGGTGCAACCCGGTGATCCATGTGATGAAACTTTACATACGCTTTATATTTTGTATTACTCTGCGAAACAGGCCTTGTGTATTTCAGCGGATTATTTCCTTTTACTGTAGTAAGGAGCATGTTAACTAACGAGCATGTTCTGTGCTAATTGTGACAGGACTTCTAGTTCAACTGTACGTAAATATAAATGAACACAAATTTCATATTTTTTTATTAACTGGTAAACTTAAAGTGTTGGAAATCCAAATTTGGGAATTTTTCTGAAGTGCTAGTGCACCAACCATAATAAAGGCTTCACATTCTGGGGATGTGGTCTAGAAAATCTGTGGAGTGAAATTATTTAGCCTGTACGGATTTGCCCTGTTAAAATTTAATAAGGCAAAAACATGTGAACAAAGTTTTCTGGCCAAACGTAATTTAACATTCTATCAGTTATCAAACATGAAGAATAAAAAATAAAAGCCCCCCCATTGATTTTAAAAATGATAAATTTAAAGTAATTTGTATATTTTTTATGCTTACTAATGGCCCAGACTAGCTGGTGCAAATTCAAAGTTATCAAGGACCAAACACAAATTTTGAACCCCCCCCCCCCCCACCCCCCAATCTCCAAAATATGCTTGCAAACCAAAAATTAAAATCCTATCTGGTCCTCCATACTTTTACTCTCTGCACATTGGCGCCAACATCATTCTTTGTAGAAGAGCGTACTACATAATAACTCAGTGGGGAGGTATGAGTGCCCACTCATGGGAGGCCAATACCCGTCTGGGCCATTGGTAAGCAGGGCTGGGGTAATTGTAATTTGTAATTGTAATGAGTGTAATTAATTACATGTTTTCAAAGTAACTGGGTGTAATGTGTAATTGAGGCCTTTGTCAATTACATGTAATCGAAAAGTAATTAATTACATTGGAAAATACCATGTAATTTCAATTACTTTTCAATTACTTTCAATTACATTTAGTCACAAACATGAGTATAAAGAATCTGTACATCAAAAATCAAAACTCAATGACACTTTTCTAAATGAAAGTGTCAATGACACTGTAGCTCAACTTGACAAACTTGAACTTGGTAAGTTATAAATGAAATGGCAAAATTGAAGATCATTGGTACCAATGTTATTTGATGAAATTTCAACATAACAGCATTGTGTGTGCACAACGTCAGAGTAATCCATGCATTTTTAAATGTAAACTGTAAGACTGGCTAAAGGAAGAATGTTGATACACAAAAGCAGTATCTTCAGAGGTTATTGTAAATGGCAACTTTTTTCACAGGAATGAATGCTTATCAATAGCTCTTATCTCTAAAGTTCTTACCTAACGAGCACGTCAAGTTCAAAAACAATCCTATGATAAATGTGGCCTGTAGGCCATGTCAAAGACTGATGATGCACAAATGCAATAAATTCAAAGATTGCTAACAGCAACAGTTTTTGATGGAAATGAAAAGAAAATCAATAGCTCCTATCTTTGTCACCCTGCATAAGCATACAAAGTTTCAAAACAACCTGATAATGAATGTGTCCTCTGAGGCATGCCAAAGGAAGATGTTAATGCACAAATGCACTAAGTAGAAGGTCATTGCTTGTGGCAATGGGGTTTTTTTATGGAAATTCATAAATATACTCTGCAGAGAGTGCAAAAGGGATAAGCTGATGCACAAATGTAGTAAGTTCAAAGGTTGGTGATAACGACAATAAATTTTTATGGAAATGAAAAAAAGCAATAGCTCACATCTAGAGGTCACACGGAACACACATACGAAGTTTCAAAGTGATCCGGTCATAAATGTGCCCGAAGGCCGTGTTAAAGGGAAATATTGAGGTTTGACTAAACTAATATATTTAATAAAAGCTCTGATGAGCCCGAGAGAGTGGATAGTTGAGCTATACCCTGGTTGTAGCTATAGTAACCTGACCGGTTTCGTTCTAGTTTGAACTCATCAGAGGTGGCGTTGTGGTGTGGCCTTCCCCTATTTATACTGTTTGGTGTGGCGGTACCGTTTATTGGTGTGGCGGTACCGTTTATCGGTATAGCGGTACCATTTATGCAATGTGGCGGTACCGTTTTATGGTGTGGCAGTACCGGTGTGTACAAAGCGGTACCGGTGGCAGTTGGTGTGCTTTACTGGTACCGTTATTGTTTGTTCTGTGACATAAGAATGGACTGTGGTTTGTAGAGTTTCATCTGGCAGTACCGTTCTGGTATGGCGGTACCGATGTTCTAATGCAGTGTTAATAGTGTCCTGGGGCGTTCATAGTTAGTCCTTAGGATGGACTGTAAACCAATAAATAATGTGTTGTTTTCCTTTTTGTTTGTAGGTAATAGCAGTGTCGCCGTTGAGGGGAAGGTGTGGTAACAATTTAGTTGTTGAATAGCTGGGAGATGACAAGCGATTAAGAGCTCTGGGGGCCTCTACCAATTTGTATAAGAAAATAATAAATGTGTATAAATCTGAATAGTCTTTATTATTATTTTGTGAAAAGGATACAGCTCTTGTTTAGCTGTTGTTTTGATGACTGTTGGCAAAATGTTCCAGGCTGTGACGTGCGAACCTAAGGACTCGGTCCGTCTTATAGAGTTCACTGATATCTGCATTACAGGGCATGTTGCCTAGGTGGCTGAAGTTGTAAGGGTGAGGTGAGCCGATATCTGAGTTGATGGTGATGTCTTGGTAGATGTTGGTGGCATTTTCCATTTCGGTGTTTTCTCCTCTTCTTGCGTCTGGGTTTATTGTTTCTGTATGTTTGGTATTGGTAAAAATTTCATGAACTGCCAATCCTAGAATGTCCTGATGTTTGGTTGTCTCTCTGTCTGAGAGAGGTGTTATGAGCGGTTCGACGTCATTGCCGAATTGGTCGATGATGTCCTGTACACTTTTAGGTGGTAATGCTGTAGAATCCGGCTGGAGTTGTCGGTTGCCGTGTCTCCTTTTTAGATGTTTTTTGAGATATTCTTGGCGTCTTAAATTCATGCCACATATGTTGCACATAACCCAGCTTTTTTGTCATGGTGTATACGTCTATGTATTCGCGAACTGTGGCGGCTGTTATAATGTCTGGAACACTCAGTGCATGTATGAGTCATTTTATGAAGTGAAACTGGCGTAACTGGTCTCCTCTCGCTTAAGTCTATTGTTACGTCGCTTTAACTGTGACGTGTTTGTCCTTGCAGCGTCATCTGATTGAGGGCCCTTGGCGTAGTGAACAGAAAGTAAAAATGTGGGTACAAGAGAATAATAGACTAAAAGTCCTTTCTGTTCAGGCTGAACGGTATGAGCGTTTTAAGTTGGAAGATCCATGTGATTTCAGCAGTGCGTCTTCAATCCGAATTTTTCGGGTCATCAGTCCTTCGTGTGAGTAAATTTTACGCGTGCAAAAAAGTGCACTCGCAAATTGTGTTGCGAGTGCGATCGCACTCGCAAAATTCCCCAAAGTTTCACAACTGTGCATGTTTGAGACAGATGTGTTTAAACACAGCTACCGTACTCACCCGTGTCGAAGCCCATATTCGTGATTAGGCCCACCCTCGCTTTTTCAGATTTATGAACCAGAGTGCCCTACTCGAGTCACCCCCACCCCCCAAGTTTCAAATTGGACGAAAGTTGTTTGAGACGTCAAATTTCATACAGGCATCAAATGGAAAAACAGGTGACTTGTTGCAACACTGTACTTACCCCGGTATCAAATAGAACTGTAATACTGTATTATGTATATTTTTGCGAGTTGGGGTTTTTGTGTTGTTAAATTCAACCTTTGTGTAATACATTATGTCTGTGTTCAGTGTAATAAGTCTTTATTAAAAAATTATATATCCCAAGCAAAATTGACTTGTTTATTTTTTGTCGACCTCGTTTTGGAAGCTGTGACTTGTTTCGAATAAGTGTGCAGACTGCTATCAATAGCTGTCTGAAACACGCCCATAACATATAGTTTTCACAGTGGTTGAACATCATCACAAAGATACCGATTGAACACTGCCACTTTCGAGCGGTGCACAACTCATTGTGAAAGAACACTGCCACTTTCGAGCGTGCACAACTCACTGTGAAAACGGGTGTTCAGAAATTAAGGAGAAAGTGGTAATTAAAAATAAAAAATAATTACAACTCTGGTATTTGAGAATTATATAACAATTTAACCAGCGATATGATGTATGACTTATTGGTTTAATAAAACATGCTCATTTATCATTCCATCATGCTCTGCAACATGTGAAATTATGACTTTCAGTGTAAAATCAATTTTTTGAATTTTGCCAAGGGAGGCAACTATTTTGTTATTCATATTCCGCTGTGTAAATTTTATCTGGTCTTCATAGTATGATTTTTTTTTATTCATTTTGTGTGAAGCTATATTTTGTTTATTCGTAATAAATGTTCATATTTAAAAAAAACAGCTATTTTTAAACAGACTATGTTTGTCTGTTTTCAAGGGGGTGGTTTGCAGTGTAGATTGACATACTTAACTTACGTCCATTTCTAGCTTCGAGACAGGGAGGTTAGGGGGAGCGTTCACTCCCGATACTCTCTATTGTTATCGGAACTTATCTGACCCTCTAGCGGTTGGCGTCAGAATCGCTCCAAAATAACACTGAGGCTATGGGGAAAATTTGACTTTTTCATAGAAAACAGACGTTTTTACAAAGATTCGGTACAAAAAATAAAAATCACACCCAGTATGCGATAAATCGCACAGAATGTAAGTACTGGAGTCGAAATTACCATCTTTAGTTCATATTTTTAAACTAATAACCATGGATGAAAATGATACATATTCCCTAAATTCGTGTATATTTCTCGTACTTTACCACACTGAGCATGATAGTTTTATTCCGTAAGTCGGTCTTGTTTTTTTACCGTCAAATGCATTCAAACATCTAATATACAGCTGCAAGTATGCTGTAGAAAAAAGGATTTCTCTTGCTGAACGAGGTTTGGTCGTACGCTATATGGCTCATTCGCTCTCTCTCAGATACAAACACATTCGTTACACATCGCATTCAGAATAAACACAGGGCTGAGCCCGAATAAGCAAGTCTTCCCGTTTTATTGGAAGATACACCAATAAAATAAAAATGGACAGACCCTAGCAGTAAAACAAATAATGTTATTTGTGAAATATACATTTTCTTCTTAACTTTGAAACAGGTAATTCAAAACGGGAAACGGAAATAATAAATAAATTGTAACACAAATTATTATCTTACTAAATATAAATTGCAAATGCTAAAATAAACATTTTAATCTACTGTTAAAACATATTTTTTTTAAAGATACATGACTTTGATAATTGTCCTATTGTGTTTAGATTTTTTTTTGACTTGTTTTAGGTTTTTATAGGTCAAAATTTTTGAATTTGACATTTCCATGTATGCAGATAATGACAAAGAGCTGAATGATATATTTGATGACTTGTCTTCCCGCGTATCAACATAATAATATATCTGCAGAGCTATTAATTTTGTCTTCATCTCTCCACCGGTAACCCTTCTTGTGTCGTTTTGACATTTTTACCTGAGAATGAAGAGTGTTTGCAGATTTTCTGGTAGAAACAGAGACTTGCTTCAAAATTTGATCAATGTTATTTTTTCCAAATTTACCTTTTAAAAGTTTTCTGTCACTTTTTTAACCCTACTGATATTTACTCTTTGATATTGTATAAGAGCTCTCATCTGTTTCCTTCTTGGAGTGTATTGTTACCTTCAATACATTGTGTTTTGAGCTGGAGACCTTCGGTCTTTCTCTTTGATAATTTTCTTTTTCAGTCAAGAGTTTAGTAGATGGATTGGGAACATAAAACAGAATTGGGACTGCATTCCCAACCAGTTTTTTTTTCCAATCATTAGGATTCATGAACAGAACATTATGTTCTCAAAATGTTCTGAGCAGATTCTGTAATTTTTCAGATGGACTTCCAATCTAATTTGTTAATTTACAATTTTGCACCTGTAATATTGGGAAGAGATCACATGCTACTGTATGTAGCACTCTGTATTATTCTATAAATTATGGTTATTGAACTTCACTGATAACTTTATACATTTATTATGGTTGTGAAATAGCCTTACCTACAGAAAGTAACAACTGATAAATAATTTATTAGGGCTGAATTGCTGTCATAAGTTTTCAAGAGGGAACCAAATTACAGGGGAAGAAACTGAAAATGCTGTTTTCATAAAGCATCTAGAACTTTGAGTCTTGTAGAACTTTACTCAATGATTTTCCATGGCTCTCTGCTACTGGTAGTGGTACACCAGTTTCTTCCAGATGTAAAACTTCCCGACACAATAGGATTCTGGATGTGGAAAGTGTAATAAAACCCAAATGAATAATTAGATAAATAAATGGGATAATTTGTGATATTTAATTATATACTTCATATATTCGATGCTGCCTTGGGTAGGAGTGGGAGCAGACATTTTCACTCCCTCCTTTTTAAATACTAAAAATATACCTCCAATGGGAGGCCGCATAGTACACGAAAACTATTGGGCCGAAACGTGCAAGGGAGAAAAACAATGGAGTCTGCAATTCACACATTCATAGTAGACCACAAACAAAGCAACAAACATATACATACATATACACCGCACATGTCGTGTTATTTTCGAGTTGTACTGCAAATAATTTGAACTTGAAGGTCAAACGAACCATTTCATTCAAGAGTTTCACTCTTCTCTCTAGCCTGCTCCAGTCGGCATTTTTATGCATAAAACTTGATAGTCTGGCAAACACGGTGTGCTATTGTATTAAATTGGGTCTGTAATTATTCTGTCAACTAACTTATAATTATCTTTCGGAATGCAATAAAATGACACCCCCATCCACAGTATTTTTTAAGTATTATCGCAGTTGTTAGCAGCGCATTTGCAAGACAACATTTTGCTTCAAACTGACGCCAACCGCCAGGGGGACAGAAACTGGGCTAATATCAGGTTTTGACTCGAGTAGATTCTTCGGTTGATTCTATACTCCGTGTTCGAGAGTAACCTGTACAAAAAAATGAACACAACACCGCATGGTTTTCTGTTTGTTTTATTCATTAAATTGAGAATTAAATCCCGAAATCTGAAAATGAAACGTATGTACAAGATAATTACGAGAATTTTTAAAGCAAATTCTGATTAAATTACCGCTGTACTTTCGGTTTCGTTTACTGGATGAATGGGGGATGTATAATGACATGCGCAGTGAACAAAGGAAACTGGAAATGTTTCAGTTTTCACTGACAATATCAATTCCGACCTCTTGCGGAGCGGAAGGTAATATAAAGGTGGGGTGGGGGAGGGGGGCATATAACAGCAGTTTTAATTTTGTTTTTGTTTTACCATTAACCAATTGACAATAACAAAATAGATGTTCATTCTGACTTGAAGCGTGGCAATGCTTGTGAGTTGAGTGCAATTTAAGTGAAGTTGAACTGTTGGATGACGGGTGCGATTTTTTGCGCTCGTCTTTTTTAAATTACGGGCGCTTGCGAGCGCAATAGCGCCCGTCTCACGCGAAGGACTGGGTCATCTGGGTTGGTGTTGAGAATTTGTATAATCCTATACTTGACGTTGCTCAGTGTGTAGTTAGGTTGGTTAAAGTGATAGGAGACAAGTGTGTCTCTTTTAAGTCTGATGTCCGCTAAGTGTTCTTGGGTCTCCCTATTTAGCGACAAGAAGCGTCAAGAAGCGACAAGAAGCGTCAAGAAGTGCCAAAATTCCTATATAGCGTCAAGAAATTAAAAATAATAATTTATAAAGTACTTTTTATCCCTTTCCTAATTGTTTTTAATTTGTTTTTAATTTTTACAAATTGTGTATGTTGTCACCCTTGTTGCTAATGTTATGATTTTTAACTACTTTAATTATTTGCTCTCTCTCTCTCTCTCTCTCTCTCTCTCTCTCTCTCATATACACTCTCTCTATCTCATTTTTCTTTGGATCCAGCTATAACTTTGTAGTTTGCATATAAATTATTTGATGACCGCGGTTATTGTGATTGGGCTTGGATAAGTGTCTGATCACAGCGGCTGTTAGAATTGTTTAACCTTAATGTTTTCACAACACTTCTCTAGTTAACTGTGTGATGACTGTGTCATCAAATGACAGATGATCAATGGAATTACATGGCTCTAATCCAGCATAATAGATCAGAAAAATCACACTCAATTTGTTTATTCAGTTATAACCCACACTCGAGTATAAATTCAGCATCGACTTTGTGTTCTTCGGATTCTTCCAAAAGTACTCAATCTGTACGGTTGTCGGAATCTCTCTAACAGTGTAATTCACACGCTGTATTATTACTCTGTAGTAAATCTTGATATCTTGATTGAGAATAAAAACCCTTAGGAACAGGGTCATTTTCCCCTTAGGCAAGGGAAAATTCTGTTGCAATTTTTATTGAAAGTCGGCGTTCGTTGAAAATGGCTTATCCTTGTGGAAATTGTGAAAAGAATTGCACAAGAATGTGCGTGTTCTGTGAAAAATGTGAAATGTGGTTTCACAACAAATGTCAAAATTTGACAAAACAACAGTTCGCTATATTATCACAAAGTAAAAACTGTGATTATGTCTGTATGAAATGTTGTCGAACTGAAGATAACAAATTTGACTACAGTCTCTCTCTGAGAAGACTGGAGTCATATGCTGGACAAAACTTATTGTCTGAGGCTGTTGATGTAGAAAAGATATTATTAAGAAAAGAGTCCTTGACAAAAATAATTAGTGAGACAGATCACTTGTACACTGCACAGGAGTGTTTAGTGGAGGACAGAGTGTCCAGACAAATTTTGGATAAATACAATATGTCTATTACAAATAGGAGCCCTATTCAGGTTTCTACTGATGGCAATTGTTTGTTTAATGCATTGTCTGTAGATATAACTGGAAACGAGCTTCTTGCTACAAGACTTAGAGTTTTGACTTGTATAGAAATGGTCAGCAACAAACAGTGCTACGATACGACTGAACATAATAGTCTCAGCTTTGTCTCTAATTCTTTTGATGATGCATGTAAAAGCGCCGCTACTAATAAAGCTTTTTCGTCGGCATGGACAATTCTTGCCGCGGCAACGGTGTTGGGTTGCCCAATTAAGTCTGTTTATCCACCCCGAAATGGTTTCATGGACCAAACAATAGGTATTTTACATACCACATTTCAACCCGCTCATGGCAAGTCGAAAGAACCCATCGTACTTTTATGGACGAGTACGTCTTTTGGGTTCAATAAAACATGGACGCCCAACCATTTTGTGCCACTTGTTCAAGTCAACATTGGCAAACCAATATCTATTATCGATGTTGATGACATGGATGAATTTCCACCTTTAAATAGTAGAAGAAATGAGTCAAATTTAGCCTGCCCAACTATATTTGACACAACAAATATGTCAGAGCGACGTGAGTCTTTTAAAAGTATTGTTAATGATCTACTTGATGTAGATCAATGTAGAAATGACAAGACTCGAGACATGTCAAAAAATGAGATACTTTGTGACGATTCTTTAGATCAAATTGATATAGAAAGTGATATCTCTATGAACGATCCCCTACATGAGGATCACAGTCAAGAGACGCAAGACACTGAAAAATCTAGTTTTACTGAACAAGACTGTTTAGATGGGAAATTTCTATCTACAGAAAGGCTTATAGATATTTTGGTTAATACAAAACCAACCTGTACAAAAGTTCCAGAACAAATTAAAGAAAATGTATATTTTGTATTAAATCATGAGTCCAATCTTAATAGAAAGAAAAATTCGAAGAAAATGGAATTCTGGGATGATTGTGGAACATGGGATTCCAAATCAACCTCCACAAAAACCACTTATTTTGTGCGACATGAAAATGGTATATTGGCATCCTGTGTAAAAAAAAAATGGTATTTTTTGCAAAGAAGTGAAAAATTTTTTTATTCCTTTGGAACCACAGCCTGATGATTCCAATTTGCATATTTTAAAACGTTATTATGCATCTCTCAAAAGAGATAAAACATACAAGAAAAGAATCAGTTGGTTCGAAAAAATGCCAGGCTATTGCACAGAAACAACGACAAAAGGAATTTTGGCACTTCTTGACGCTTCTTGACGCTTCTTGACGCTTCTTGTCGCTTCTTGACGCTTCTTGTCGCTAATTAGGGAGACCGGTGTTCTTTGATGCGGATGTAGAAGTGGCGTTTTGCCAACAGTCATCAAAGCAACAGCTAAACAAAAGCTGTATCCTTTTCACAAAATAATAATAAAGACTATTCAGATTTATACACATTTATTATTTTCTTATACAAATTGGCAGAGGCCCCCAGACCTCTTAATCGCTTGTCATCTCCCAGCTATTCAACAACTAAATTGTTACCACACCTTCCCCTCAATGGCGACACTGCTATTACCTACAAACAAAAAGGAAAACAACCCATTATTTATTTGTTTACAGGCCATCCTAAGGACTAACTATGAACGCCCCAGGACACTATTAACACTGCATTAGAACATCGGTACCGCCATACCCGAACGGTACCGCCAGATGAAACTCTACAAACCACAGTCCATAGTTACGTCACAGAACAAACAATAACGGTACCGGTAAAGCATACCAACTGCCACCGGTACCGCTTTGTACACACCGGTACGGGCCACACCATAAAACGGTACCGCCACATTGCATAAACGGTACCGCTATACCAATAAACGGTACCGCCACACCAATAAACGGTACCACCACACCAAACAGTATAAATAGGGGAAGGCCGCATCACCACGCCACCTCTGACGAGTTCAAACTAGAACGAAACCGGTCAGGTTACTATAGCTACAACCAGGGTATAGCTCAACTATCCACTCTCTCGGGCTCATCAGAGCTTTTATTAAATATATTATTATTACTTTGAGTGGATAGCTACACTATGGCCAACATTACAGCCAAGAGCTCTTTAAGCTTAACATCAAGCAGCAACACTACTGTACTCCTAGCAGACGACGATGAGGAACATAGAAGTAAAAGACGAGTTCAAACTAGAACGAAACCGGTCAGGTTACTATAGCCACAACCAGGGTATAGCTCAACTATCCACTCTCTCGGGCTCATCAGAGCTTTTATTAAATATATTATTATTACTTTGAGTGGATAGCTACACTATGGCCAACATTACAGCCGGGAGCTCTTTAAGCTTAACATCAAGCAGCAACACTACTGTACTCCTAGCAGACGACGATGAGGAACATAGAAGTAAAAGACAAAAACTCAACGATAAACAAACCCACATTATGGAAACAGACACTCCTAATGTAGAGATCACCTCGGCTAACCGTCCAATATACAAGAATCTCAGAAACCTCGGTGTTAAAATAGCCAAACAAGAACTACAGCAATAATTCCTTAATAAATGCGCTTCGGAGAATCTATCCCCGATAGGACTGAGGGCCGCCATACGCCAGTGTCGGGGCCACAGAACAGACATTACCAAAACCATCATCCAGGACATACTTATTAAAGCCAGCAATGAAATCCTGTTGGCCACCATTGAACAATTAAAAAACGAAATGGGCAAACTACAGACAACCCTCCAAGAACAAATAGCCCATGCTAAACAAACTGTAGAATCATCACAGTTTACAATAATGGAACGGAAATTGCATTTACCTCATCAGCTGCTCAGAATGTGGTAAACAATATGAGGGGGAAACAAAACGCCACTTCTATATCCGCATCAAAGAACACTTAGCGGACATCAGACTTAAAAGAGACACACCTGTCTCCTATCACTTTAACCAACCTAACCACACACTGAGCAATGTCAAGTATAGGATTATACAAATTCTCAACACCAACCCAGATGACCCGAAAAATTCGGATAGATGACGCACTGCTCAAATCACATGGATCTTCCAACTTGAAACACTCATACCGTTCGGCCTGAACAGAAAGGACTTTTAGTCTATTATTCTCTTTGACTAAACTAAGTTCGAAGGTCAACAATTTTTGACAGAAATGGAAGAAAATCGATAGCTCCCATATAGATGTCACCCCACACAAGCTCACCAAGTTTGCAAGCGATCCAATCATAAATGTGCGTTGCAGGGTGCGTCAAAGGGAAATATTGATGCTTAACTGCACTAAGTTTTTACTAAGTTCACTGAAGGTCATTGCCAGTGGCAACATTTTTTGATGAAAATCGATAGCTCCCATCTGGAGGTCACCCCAAACAAGCATGACAGTTTTCAAAGCAATCCGATCATAAATGTGCCCTGTAGGGTGTGCCAAAGGGAAATATTGAGGTCTGACTAAACTAAGTTCTAAGAACGTTGGCAGTGGCAACATTTTTTGACGGAAATTGAAGAAAATCGATAGCTCCCATTTAGAGTTCTCCCCAAACAAGCATACCAGGTTTCAAAGGAATCCAATCATAAATGTGCCCTGTAGGGTGTGCCAAAGGGAAATATTGATGTCTGACTAAACTAAGTTCTAAGAACATTGGCCTTGGCAACATTTTTTGACAGAAATGGAAGAAAATCGATAGCTCCCATCTAGAGGTCACCCCAAACAAGCATGCCAGGTTTCAAAGCAATCCGATCATAAATGTGCCGTGTAGGGTGTACCAAAGGGAAATATTGAGGTCTTCTGACTAAACTAAGTTCTAAGAACGTTGGCCTTGGCAACATTTTTTGACGGAAATGGAAGAAAATCGATAGCTCCCATCTAGAGATAACCCCAAACAAGCATACCAGGTTTCAAAGCAATCCAATCATAAATGTGCCCTGTAGGGTGTGCCAAAGGGAAATATTGTGGTCTGACTAGACTAAGTTCTAAGAACGTTGGTCGTGGCAACATTTTTTAATGGAAATTGAAGAAAATCGATAGCTCCCATCTAGAGGTCACCCTAAATAAGCATACCAAGTTTCAAAGCAATCTATTCATAAAAGTGCCTTGTAGGGTGTGCCAAAGGGGGAAATATTGTGGTCTGACTAAACTAAGTTCTAAGAACTTTGGCTGCGGCAACATTTTTTGACGGAAATTGAAGAAAATTGACAGCTCCCATCTAGAGGTCACCCGAAACAAGCATGCCATGTTTCAAAGCAATCTGATCATAAATGTGCCCTGTAAGGTGTGCCAAAGGGAAATATTGAGGTCTTCTGACTAAACTAAGTTCTAAGAACATTGCTCGTAGCAACATTTTTTGACGGAAATGGAAAAAGTTAAAAAATTTATAGTAATTTATATATTTTTTATACTTACCAATGACCCAGACTTAGCTGCTGGTGCTAATCTCCTTAATTCAGGGCCAAACACAAATTTTGCCCCCCCAATCCCCAAAATTTGCATCAAAAACCGAAAAATACATGTCCTATATGGCCCTCCATACATCGACTCCTCTGCGCATGCGCAGTGTCAAGGAGGACCTGAAATTGGCGCCAATTATCATTCTTACAACCAGTGCCTGGTAAGCGTTATGTACTCAGCAGGGAGGTATGAGTTCCCAACTCCTGGGAGGGCCATCCCCGTCTGGGTCATTGGTAAGTATAAAAAATATATAAATTACTATAAATTTTTTAACATTTTTATACTGTACCAATGACCCAGACTTAGCTGAATAGTAAATAGGCTGGAGGGCCTAGGACATAAAGGAAAATCCAATAAGCTCAATTATGTATAATAGAATATCCTCTCCAGGAGAAAAGAAGAGATAGGCTTTACATGTATCTTTCCTATTTATAATAAAGAAGAAAGACACAACACCAATCAGTAATTGAGCATAATAATCAATGATCTCTATTAACATCCAGTATAACCCTTTATACTAATATTTTTAAAGGTAAGCCAATAAATAAAGGAAGTCCAGAGAAATGAGACTCTTTATATTCATTAAAAGTGTCCGAGGATTGTATATTAACGCTCGTTTGACACAAGACATATACAAATGCTTCACACCGAGCTACACTTTAAAAATATTACATGGATGATTAAACATTATCTTTACACTTTAAAACCATCCCGGTACCGACTCGGAATTACTGACTCTGGGGGAGGTATTCCCTTGCTTTTCACTATAAAGCAGGTGACCTAAGGGAACACCCGCCCCCCCCCCCTTCCCCTTGCCCTGGGTCAAATACCCCAGAGCGAAGAGGGCAGCAGGACAGAGTCACTGCCGGAACAGAAAGCCTACATAACTATAGTTGCAACTGTTTAGTGGACGATATTCTGAGCAACTGATAACGGACCTAAACAATGGAGGTCTCCAGAAATGGACTCAATATTTCTGAGATAAAAATTAGTGAATGTGGAAGGTTGAGACCAATATGCAGCCTTCATTAGATCAGTAATAGCAATACAATTAGCATAGGCCCAAGAAGTAGAAAGAGCTCTTACTTCATGAGCTGAGATCTTAAGTGCCGACTGCTGAGAAGAAGATAATTTTTCATAAGCAGTTCGAATAGTTAATTGAATCCATCTAGCAATAGAATGGACCATAATATCCTTTCTATTAGGCATCAAAGACAGAAAGAAACGCTTACATCCCTTTCTGATGAACTCAGACCTACGTCTGTAAATACGTATTGCTCTAACAGGACACAGTAGAGGCCTACGCCCATCAGATGATGGAAGGGCCTTAATAATAATAGGTTCAGGATACTTATTAGGAGCCTGATTCTTAGCCAAAAATCCAACATTAGTGGTAAAGGTAATAGTATTACCGACACTACGGTAGTGAGAATCCTCCACAGATAGTGCATGAAGCTCACTAACTCTTCTAGCAGAAGAGAAAGCTAAGAGAAAAGCTGTCTTATATGTTAAGAATTTGAAGTCAACTGTGTCAAGAGGCTCAAAAGGCGCTTCTTTTAGCTTAAGAAGAACCCAGCCCAAATTCCACTTCGGAATTAATCTAAGGGTTCTAGGTCTATTTATCGAAAAATTTCTAACTAACTTAGATAAAGAGACATTAGTTCCAATCCTCAAGCTATCATGATGTGCATAGGTATCAGATAGCATAGACCTATAACCCTTAATGGTGATAGGCTGCAGATTAATCTCATCAAACAAGTATACTAGAAAGTTTGCTATGTCTGGAATGGAGGGATCATAAATATCTACTGAATGATCCTCACACCACTGACAAAAGATCCTCCACTTAGCAGCATAGTTTAGCGAAGAGGAGGTCCTCCTTCAGTTAGAAATCGCGTCCACTGCTCGTCCTGTAAAATGTTTTCCGTGCAAGAAGGACCGCACAATGGAAATACGTGAAGGTTTAGACCTTGCGGATTGTGATGGAGGATGCGCGATTTCCCTTGCGAAAGAAGATCTTCCCGTTGAGGAAGCTTCCTCGGCATGTCCCACAACAGACACCTGAGTAGATTTATCCACGGTCTCTGTGGAGACAGAGATGCTACCAACAGAATCTTGCATTGCGATTGTTTTATCTTGAGCAATATCTGCTGAATCAACGGCACTGGAGGATACGCATATCCTATCATTCCGTCCCAAGAGATCGAGAGAGCGTCTACTGCAAACGCTCGAGGATCCGGACAAGGTGACACATACGTCTGCAACTGATTGTTGAGATGTGTCGCAAATAAATCTATCATTGGCCGTCCCCATTGGTAGCAAATCTGATTGAATACTTGCTTGTTGAGAGTCCATTCTGACGGCAACAGGCGACCCCTCCGTGAAAGGGAGTCTGCTAGGACGTTCAGACGACCCGGAATATGACAGACGGAGAGAAGAATCTGATGTTCTAGTACAAACAGAAGAATTCTTTCCGTTAGATTGAGCAACGGAATGGAATGAGTGCCACCTTGGTTCCGAATATACGCAACTACTGTCGTATTGTCGGACATAATTTGCACATGTGCATTCTGAATAACGTCTATCCAATGACGTAGAGCAAGCCAAATCGACATCATCTCTTTGATGTTGATGTGCTTGCTTAGAAACTGCGGATCCCAAAGACCCTGGCACTTCAAATCCGATGGGCTCAGTGTCGCGCCCCAGCCTGTTTGACTGGCATCCGTCATAATTGTAAAGCTCGGATCTGGCAACTGCAGTGGAACTCCCTGAGTTAACCACTGTATGTCTGCCCAAGTCTGAATCTCTTGTTTCACTTGGCTTGACAAGAGTATGTCCGTTTTGAGCGAATGAATCTTCACTCTCCAATTCTGAGTCAGATAGACCTGGAGAGGACGAGTGCGTAGCCGCCCCATCGGAATGAGATCCGAGGCAGCTCCTCACAGACCTATTAGTCTCATGAATTCCCTCGCTGACACTTTGTGTGAAGACAATAGCGAGCATAACAACTGACTAATTTCGCTCTGGTTAACGGCAGATGAACGAGATTGTTGTGCGTCTCGAAGCTCATTCCTAGGTGGGTAAATGACTTGGACGGCACCAGATCCGAATTCTCTTCGTTTACTATGAAACCGAGACGTCGGAGCAATAGAAGCAGATTGTGCATGTCGTTCTGAAGCGTTAACTCGTTGCCGTATCTCTGAAGAATATCGTCCAGGTAAGCCGACGTTACCGCAAACGAATGAGCTCGGAAATGAGTCATTACCGAGTTCATTACTCAAGTGAATGCCCAGGGCGCTAGATTCAGACCAAAGCACATCGCTCGGAACTGATAAACAACACCTAGGACAGCGAAGCGAAGATACTTTCTGAACGCCGGATGTACCATGACGTGAAAGTATGCATCCTTGAGGTCTATGCTCGCAGCATAGTCGTTCACTCGAATGCTCACTCTGACCGATCGAATGGTCTCCATATAAAACTTTGGAGCCACGATCAGCTTGTTTATCCAGCTTAAGTCGATCACTGGACGGAACGAGCCGTCTGGCTTCGGAACCAGAAAAAGATGGCTGTAGAAACCTGGAGATTCCTGGTTTTCTACGACCTCTATCGCGTTCTTCGTTAAAAGAGACTGGACTTCTGATAGAAGTGCCGTTCTTTTCTGACAATTTGACGGAAGCTGAGTCCATCTTGGACTTCGAGTTAATGGAGGCTTGCCTTTGAAGGACAGTTTTAGTCCTTCTGAAATAACCCCTAGAACCCAAGGGTCCTCCGTAATTGATTCCCAATTGCTTGAGAAACTCGACAGTCTTCCGCCCACCGGAACGCGACAGAGGTCTAGACCATCACTTCCTGGATCCGCGAGGCTTGCGGTAGGAGAAACCACGTCCTCCGCGACCCGCACCTCGCCCCGTCGGCCTATGGGCGTCTGACCGGTTATTTTGGCCAGCATAACGGCCCCTAGTCGAGTCGCTACTCTGCCGGTCTCTAGAGTAAGACCTAGAGGACGCATAGGAACCTCTATAGGAACTTCCCCTGGAGGAACTCGTCCCGGAAGTGCCTGGCCTACTCCTGTCTGCTGGTTCCGATTTCTTGGAAGCAGACTTAAACAACAGAGAGTCCGAAGCTTTCTTTGTTAATTTATCATATATATCAGAAAGCTTTCCACTGAAGAGAAACTCTCCAGAGACCGGAGCGACTCTAAGAGAGTTTTTCACCTTACTGTCCACGCGTGTGGAAGTAGCCAAGGCCGCGTCACGTCGAGCTAACTCCAGATTTGCCACTGAAAGGGCGGAGTTATAAGTGGAAAATGCTATGGCCCTGGACAGAACTCTTAAAGACGTTTGTACGTCTTGAAATTCAGGTCCTTCAAAGCGTAATGACAACGCTCTAGTAAGGTGATCTGCGTAGGAAAGAGCGTCTAAACTAGCTCTGTTGAACGATATCATCGTTTCCATCGTAGACGACGGAAGTGACATAGGCGACGGCATGGATATATCAAGGTCTTCAGCCTGGTCGTCTAAACGCAGAGGAACTCTCTGGATGCCCTGACCTGCCGTATCAAACTTGTTCCTTTGATTAATAAACGGCAGCTGTAGAGCAGATGCCGGTAGGAAGGCTGACCTGCCTGTCTTGTTGGCAAGTTTATCAATAGCGTCATTCAATAACTCAAAAATCCGAGGTGACATTCTTGGATTGTGACGGAAATTCCGGGACAATGTCCCTAAACCGATTAAAAAACTCGGTGTCCAGTGGCGCTATCACCCTCCTATCCGGCTGCGCAGCATTTTGGTCTGGCGGAACAACTTCTGGAAGGTAATACCGGATGAATTCTACGGCTATTTTATGTTGTTCCAAAAGGGAAATAACTAATTCATCAGAATCCCTTTCGCCATCCTGCCAGACCTCATGTAAATCATGTAAATCTTGGTCGTCCGCACCGACCCAGCATCTTCTGACATTTCATGTTCCGACAGAGGCTCTGACGGTTGCTGGGATGCTGCGATTAACTTTGCTATCTGTGATAGCACATCCATTACAGTGGCCTGGGGAGCGGCGGTCTTACTGGATTTAGCCGCCGGAAGCTCCCTGGACGTTGCATCCTGCATACATCTTTTATGCGAACGTCCGGAATAAGAAGGCCTCGAATCCCTGGCTACCGGATGGCGTGACCTGATCGCCGAGGAATCCCTGGTCGGCGAAGCTGACTGTAATTCACTGGTCACATAGCCAAGGTGCGGTCGAGTGTGCTGCTGAGAGGATATGGAAGCCTTATAGGTAGCATCGGCGGACTGCCTATATACCGGAGCATCCCGAGCGGCAGACGTATGCTCCGACTGCGTAACACTACGGACTACAACATCTGGTCCCAGATGCTGTTGTCTGAGAGAGGGACCTCTCTCGCTTGCAGCCTGTGTCGAACTGGACAAGCTAAACACCGGACTGTCAGGCTTCCTCCGATCCATCCTCCTTTCCGTCGTCACTGGGTGTGCACGGGGATGTTTTATAGAGCTCGCAACACCCGACTCTCTCTGCTGGACCGCAACGGATGAACCCGAGTGCTGCCCCATTCGGTGAATGGATGCAACCCCGGTCGAGCTAGCGGACGTCAACCCCTTCGGGTTCCTTTCGGGGAATTGACGAATCTCCATGAGCACTTCTGCCGCTAGCTCTTGTATGTGATGACGGAGGCACACTTCTGGACGAAATCACGGAAACATCACCCTGTTCTTGTTCCTCTGAAAAAGAGAGTGAAACACTAGAGTGACTCTGAGGAGAAAGAACCGGAATGGATCTTTCTCCAGGAACAACATACCGTGACACACGTTTCCAACGTTTTTCATCCCATTTGAAACACACAGAACAAAGATCAGTGCGAGTACAGAGAGAACAATTAATACAGAGATCATGAGAATCATAGGAAGACTTCCTCCTATTACAATTTGAACAATAATCATTCATAGTGAAATGTAAACAATCAAAGTACTCGCACTAATCCTTGAAAATAAAGATACATAATACAACAATCCATTATATTCATTAATAAATAATGATTTGAAAAGAAAAAATTTAAAAAAAAAAAAAAAAAATTTTCAAAAGAGCCCAAGTTCCCAAAGGGAACCCTGAGCCCAATGGATCCCAAAAAAGCCTAAGTGTGGACAAAAATTTAAATTCATTTTGAAAAAATTAATGAGACACTTACGGACAATAATAATGTATCTTACTATGAATAAGAAATGCAGAAGACAAAAAATCACTATCAGCAGTAACTGTTGCCAACCTAAGCAAAAGTGTCAACAAACCGGAAACATGACTCCAGGCACTGAAACAACATGGCCCGAAATCAGTCACCAATTAAAACACTATCTGATGCAAAACAGAGGCTTCCAGAGAAGAAACTGTAGAACATCAGATGGTAGATGCAGACCAAAACGCCTAAACTCCCCTAGGGTGAGGACGTAAACATGGGGAAAAAACAGAAATAAATCTGTTACGAAGCCAAAACTCCCAATAAATTTTAGTAATAAACATTACACAAAATTAAGCCAAAACATGGGAGAATAGCTAGGGGGGAATAAGGAAGGTAGAGAGGAAACACTGATCAAACAATGGTACTTCATAGCAAGAATGACAACATCAGGGCTATGCCTTGAAAAAAGGCAACTAGAAATAATTTCATAAAATAATTTTAAGTTACAGCCCTGAACATTTTCTTGCACTAAATATTTTCCTCTCCTCCTAATGTATCCTCTTTATTTCCACCATTTCACTCATGAATATGTGTCTGGCATCATGAAAACTGAGATTTGGAAGCACAAATAACAGAGAAGTGTGACTGTTTTGAGGGCCAAACTAAGAAAAATAATTGGCGCCAATTTCGGGACCTCCTTGACACTGCGCATGCGCAGAGGAGTCGATGTATGGAGGGCTATATAGGACATGTATTTTTCGGTTTTTGATGCAAATTTTTGGGATGGGGGGGGGGGGGGGGGAATTTGTGTTTGGCCCTGAATTAAGGAGATTAGCACCAGCAGCTAAGTCTGGGTCATTGGTACAGTATAAAAATATCGATAGCTCCCATCTAGAGGTCACCGTGGAAGTTTTGACCGGTGTTCAGTTTCACCATGCACAAGACAAACATGCAGCACTTTTTTCAGTTTTTTTTCACTGGGTGGGTGAATTTCAAGTTTCAGCGAATAGAGGTGTGTCATGAAACTAACTTGGATATCATGATAAAGAAAACGAAGGGGATTTTGAGCCACTGAAATAGAATTTAAAAAACTCCAAAATCTGGGAGATTTAACCTGTGCTTTAGATCGAGAATTGCGAAACTGAAACTAACTTCCCAAATAGGCCTAAGCATAGACTTTTCCATTTTTCAGTCGCATAATCGTAATCTGGGTGTCTGATATTGTGTGTCATGCACTGTTACAGCATTGACACTGGAAAGATTTTGTTAGTTGGAAATAAAAACGACGAAAACACCTGTTGTTATTTAGCTTTATTTCATCAATTCCACCAATTCTTCCGTTCGTTTCTTAGAATGTCAAGGCATAATTGTATTTTTTTTCTATCTCTCTGCCCAAGGGTCACAATTAAATTCTCGAAACTACTTCTGATTTACAATTATACGCAGACGCCCAACGTTAGCCTATATGCACATGTATGTACAATGATCATACGTGTATACAAGATATACTGTTAGGTTACTTGACCAAGATAATCTCTATCACTAGCCGACGCGGCGGATTCGCTCGAACTATCAAATTCACTTTTCCTTTCATAACCTGATCACTAATCCCCATCACTCGACTTTCCAGGGACTGTGCTTGTTGCTGAGCTGCGTCACCGTGGGTTTTAATCCTTTATGCTTGCTGTCGCTCACGCGATAATGGGCGTTTTGGTGGTAATCCTCCCTCCACGTACTGTAAAGTTACAGCCCTGAATGTCTAAAACCACCACTGAACACTTCCATCATCCAATAACAGCCTTGGATCCACCTATTCTTGCATTGATTTGTGTCTGGCATCCTCAAAAAAGGAGATTTTAAAGCACAGATGTCAGTTCATTGTTGCTGACTTCAGGGCCAAACAAATAAGGATGTTTGCACCAATTCCAGTCACTTCCTGATGGCTGCGCATGCGCGGAGAGTAAAAGTATGGATGACCAGACAGGACTTTTATTTTTTGGTTTTGCAAGCAAATTTTGGGGATTGGGGGTTCAAAATTTGTGTTTGGCCCTTGATAACTTTGAGTTTGCACCAGCTAGTCTGGGCCATTGGTTTACAGTGTAAAAATATTAATTGGTAGAGAACCAAATGCATTTTTTTTATTTAACCTCACAAACCATAAATAACTGTATGAAACAGGGACCAGCCGTGAGGGCGACTAGGGCGATTATGTCGCCCTTCTAAGCCCAAAGTCGCCTAGAAAAATAGTCGGGGCGATTACAAGTCGCCCTTCTAAGCCCAAAGTCGCCTAGAAAAATAGTCGGGGCGATTACAAGTCGCCCTCTAAAAATTGGCCAAAATGAGGAAAGGCTGAACTGAGTGATGCGAGGTTTACACGAAAACGATTATTTTCAAAAATCGAATGTGCTCGAGTGTGATAAATGGGCATTTTAATTCGTCAAATAAACGTCCATTTATTTGAAATCACACGACAATGAATTGTCCATTGTTGCTTTCGACGGATTTTTTTTATTTCTATTTTGTTGCGTTTCAGTCGGAGCTTTAAGTGTCGAAACGAAAATAGGTAACTTTCGCGACTCAACAAACTAACCCAGTTTGAAAGTAGGTTACGTCGCTTAGGATGCCGGAAATGTATACACGGTTACGGGTCGTTTCGTACCTTTTCCCTTTCGTACTGGGTCGTTTCGTACTGAGTCGTTTCATACCTAAAAAGGAACGAAACGACTCAGGTAATTTTCACCTCTATTTTTCTAAATTTTTATTCGAAAATTTTAGGCATAGTTTTTAACTTTAAAAAAATCAGTACAGGGTATAGATTTTTTAAAGAACATTATGCCTAAAACGGCAATTTCATTGTAGGATACTCGGAATGAAATTTTCTTCACAGTTTTCCAGTGGCGGATCCAGGATATTTTCTAGGGTGGGTGGGGGTGGGGGGGGGGGACCGATGTAATGAGAAAAGAAATTTTCCGTGAGGGTTTTATGTAAACAACCCCTACGGTTTAGTAACATATGATTCTTCGGGGGTGTCGTAATTAGTACGATGACAAGTTTTTAAACACATAACCCTGCTTATTGCATGCTAGGTGTTATAACTATTATTATTGTAAAAAAAACATGATGTTCCGGATTCCTTAATTTTCGATACAAATGCAATTTCTATCACAGGAAGCACACTGAAAACATACAATAGTTTCACGGCGCTATCTTTCTCCTTTATCGCCCAAGTGCCCCCCCCCCCCCCCCCCCCTTTGTATCTCCCACTGCAGTTTTCCGTTGTTGATGATTCCAACACTCGGCGTCATTTCTTGGGATGCTCAACATCGAAAAGCTCATCAAGAAAGATTTTCAAGAAAACGAAAATCGACACTGTAGCGCCACAATTCTTCACAAGTTAAATAAACATCAAACGATTTCAAAAGCCAGTTACCAAGCTTAGGATAGTCCATATGCATCGTCCCCAGAAGACTTTAAACACCCATGATGATTACATGCGCACCATCAACGTGCAGTATGCCTTAGTACACAGCGTCATCGTGCCCCCATGTGGGCAATTGGGGTTAAGTGCCTTGCCCAAGGACACAACTCGGGAGCGCGAATCTGTCACTGAAATGGTCACCCATCCAGCTACTAACCGCGCTCAACGTTGCTTAACTTCGGTGATCTGACGAGAACTGGTTACCTCGACGCCACAGCGCCCCTATTCCTTTTTAGTTGTCATTTAGGTCTGCTCACTTCTTCCCTCAAAAACTGAGTCGTTTCATCCCCCTTTTTATGTGAGTCGATTCGTTCCTTTTTATTTAGGTGAGTCGTTTCGTACCTAAAGGGGTACGAAACGACCCAGTACGAAAAGGTAAAGGTACGAAACGACCCGGGGGACGAAAGGAAAAAGGAACGAAACGACCCGTCACCGTATACACAACGGGCGTATTTTATAACACAGTATTTTCATTTCGTTTTGCTGACGACTGTTAACTGTTGGGCTGTCTATTCCCAGAAAAACACAAATGGAATTGAAACACATGAAAAAAAGTTTAGTGATGACAAGAAAAGCTTTGTATAGGACACAAGTGTGCATGTGGACGATCTTGAAAAAGGGTCCTCCTAAACACCGGAATGACAGGAAATGACGTGGAATGACACCGGAATGCCATAAAAACGATGCGGAATGACATTTCTTTTACAAAATACTCGACCCCAGAATATATTTTGTTTATTAACTAACAAAGTACCTCCCAAGCAACCTTCTTACATCTGGTCCTGTTCACACTTTCAGACTTAGGAAATTATTAGCTTAGTACTAGTAGACTTTGGTGAAAGGCAACCTGAGGAGGGTGCTGGAGGATTGGCACGAAGAAGAGGGGAGGGGGTCATGAAGGAGAGGGTAGCAGTGAGGGGATTTTCAGTTAATAATTACTTTGTGATTTTTTAACCTGGCACAGATGCATCACAGACAACTGGACCTGGATTATTTGGACGTTAATGGAGGACCACAAATTGAAACTATGAAGGGGCGGGGGGGAGGGGGGGGGGGTACATGAATATTCTTAATTTTCCCCACTTGCCTATGAAGTCTCCCTACATGACTCTGCAGTCTCCCTATTTTTTCTGGAGGGAGACTTGAAGTCTCCCTAAAATTGCCCCCTAGGCTGGTCCCTGGTATGAAATGTTTAACAAGATTAAATGAAAGTGTCAATGACACTGTAGCTCAACTTGTGTAAGACATGTAAGATATGTGACACAGCAATGACAAACATCTAGGTAATGACCTGATAACAAAGGTACATATAAAGTATTGTAACGGTCTGTACATAAATGCAGACCGTAGCCTGTAACAAATGTATAGGTAAAGTATTGTAAGGGTGGGTGACAGTTAGATGCTAAACTAGAAAAGAAATCTTTGACTCCCAGAGTGGGTCTGACTGAACCCCAAAATATTTGTTCTCATAGTGTTCCTGTCCCAAGGTATTAACAAAGGTACTCAAGAAGTTTCGTAAAGATTGGTTCATAAATACAGACTCTAGACCGAGCTGTATTGACATGTGCACTTACTGTGTATAAGTAGCACTGACTAAATCAAAGTTCATCTACATGTAATTTGCATAATTTCTGCACGAGAAAAAAAACCTATTATATGTGATGTATTCCATGTTACTAAACATTCATTCAAAAATTTATTCAAATTAGAACTTTCATACAGAAGTTCTGTATAAAAAACTGATTGGACTAATTTTGGTACAAAAAGGCTGCTGGTGGCCATCGTGAAATTTGGACCACTCCCAAAAACACTTGTTCTCGTCCCACGGTGATAACAAAGGTACCCAAGAAGTTTCGTATAAACATTGGTTCATAAATATGGCCTCTAGTCTGAGTCGTATAGAAGTTATGTACAAAAAACTGATTGGACCTAATTTCGGTACAAAATGGCCACGACAGCCATCTTGAATTTTGGACCGCACCCAAAAACACTCATTCTCGTCCCAAGGTGATAGCAAAGGTATCCAAGTAGTTTTATGAAGATCGGTTCATAAATACAGCCTCCAGCTCTAGCCATATTGACATGTCCACTTAAGTATATAAGTAGCACTGAATAAATCAAAGTTCATCTGATTTGCATAATTTCTGCACAAGAAGAAAAACAGTATTATATGTGATGTATTCCATGTTACTAAACATTCATACAAAAATTTATTCAAATCAGAACTTTCATACAGAAGTTCTGCACAAAAAACTGATTGCACTAATTTTGGTACAAAATGGCTACTGGTGGCCATCTTGAATTTCGGACTGCACCCAAAAACACTCGTTCTCATCCCACGGTGATAACAAAAGTACCCAAGAAGTTTCGTAAAGATTGGTCCATAAATACGGCCTCTAGCCTGAGCCGTATTGGCACTTGCACTTACAGTGCTGAAAGTAACACAAAATAAATCAAAGTTAGTCTAATTTGAATAATTTCCGCACGAGAAAAAAACACGTATTATATGTGATGTATCGCATGGTACTAAACATTCATACAAAAAATTATTCAAATCAGAGCTTTCATATGGAACTTCTGCGCAAAAATCTGATTGCACCTAATCGACGGGCCATGACAATACCTCAAATTTGGCTTTGCCAAAGTTGAGCTAAAAATTACTTACCACCACTGTTTGAAACTGTTTCAAGTACTACCCGGTAAACGTGATCATTAGCCACTAACTGACAAACGACTGACCTTTAACTTACCAGTAACCATTATAATACCATTATAAACCTTTTATTTTTTTTCAGTTTTGCATAAATATACATTGAATAACTATGATAATTCACTTGTAAAGTTAGTGACTCATTTGACAGCAAACATACCAGTTTTGTTTCCATTGAAGGAATGACATGTAACAGGGGCTATTCCAAAGTTGTGTTTCTCTGGCATCTTCTTTAAATTCTTTACAAATTGTCACCGAGATCAGAATGGTTCTTGACAATTTTTCCCAGCACCACACAAATAGATTCTATAATATATACCAAAATATGGATGATTATTAGAGCTGCACGGTATTAGCAAAATAAAATACTGAGGTATTTGAGATCGCACACCGCAGTATACGGTATTATTGAATCATTTTTTTTTCTTCTAGAAAAAGAGAAAAATGCAAGATTCTGATACTAACTTTATTAAGGTATCAGATCTTCATGTGTCGCTGCCCTTTTGTATATGTTTGCAGTGATCGGCGAACTTGAGATTGTCTTGAATTGACAGTTGACACCACCTTGGAAATGGGAATGAGTGTGTGAAATCATGGAAATGTTTGAAAAACAAACCCAGTGTCTGTGTTAAATGTTATTAGCGGCATACATGCTGCCATGTCATTTCTCAATCCCCAACGAATAAATAACTGGACTATGTATTTTCAAATGCATCAAAAGTAACTGGTATTTGACAATCAATGCGAATAAACCAGGAACAGGAAAGATATTGAGAAGGATTGCAAATTTTCCGAAGTCAATGTTATGTTACTCTGTATTTTTACTACTTGGTTGCGACCTATCTGATTGGTACCCTGTGATTTCGACCCAGAGTGACCTTCACCTGCTCAAAATAGTGAATACAAGTTTCGACCCGGTATTTTAAACTTTTGTCTGTGATGCCGACAACTTTGCACATGTGATTGATTGGAAAGAGCCCTAATCGAGTAATTATACTAATTGACTGCAGCTTACATGTACACGTTAGTGCTCTTTGGAATTTGGAAACTAGAATTATTTAATTTGGTTTCTCTTAACTAGCGCACAATGCACAGTGTACAGATACAAGTGCCGAGTGTGTGCCAGAAACCATGTGCTCTATCGATAGCATTAGCAAAGTCAAACCGGGTTTAACTAATGTTGGCCCGATTAAATAATGCGATTTTGCGATGGTGTTTGTTTTGTTTTGAGCGACAATATTCATGGGCAATTGGATAAACCGTGGAATCTAATTAATTATTGCGGTAATATTGAGTTTTATAATATACCAAATATTTGAAAAATTCACGATAATGATTACGGTATTCTTTCAATACCAAATAAATTCAATATATTGAAATACCACGTAGCCCTACATGACACGTGTTGAAATGCCTTAGAATTACGATTTTGTTTTTCGATGGAAATTTGTGGTATCAAGTGATTTGCGCATGTCTGTCTAACATGGAATCTATCTTCAATAAAAAATGCGGACAGTGTTGTCCTTTTCCCAAATGCTGTCATATCACAGCATTTGAAAGAGTTTTGAATGCCTAGCTTTGTTCTTGGATATGTGAAGCACATTTGGCCACAAGTTGTTCTCATGAAAAATTACTGTATTATCAGTTCTGGTACGAATACGGTAGCAGACTACCAGGAACCAGTGGTGCCTGCTGTCAACTGTATGAGTTGATTTCAGATATTTTCTGTGTTCTATACCTCCCAACCTTCATTTTCATATATAGTGCGTATACATTTCATTCGAATTTAAGGAATATCAGAGGTGGGAATTTCAAAATAAACAAAATTCCATTACTTATATAGGCTTTATAGCACTTTAAGGGGACGTCCAATGTGAATTTGGTCAAGTTTCAGGTAATTTTTAAAGTCCAGAGAAGGTCAGAAAGGAATAACCCCAATAAATTATATATAAATTTTTTTGGAATGAAACATAGATTTTGTGGAAACTAATATTTGCCATGGAACCGTTAACATGTGGCAGAAAGCACTGCCTGAAAGTTTGCTATGGCATAAGTAAGATATCAAATTTTATACAATAAAATACCTTAAATTTATTGAATTGTTAAATTCTGCAATCCTTCTTGTACAGACTCGAAGAAATCTTTTTATCATTCTTGCAAGGAACAGACCACAAGACCAACTGTAATTTAGGATGCCTACATTTCAAAGGGGCTGCCATTTTTTTTGTGTTTGTTTACCTTTTATGAAGTTCACCAAGGGTCAAATCCACACAGTTCAGAAGAACAAATATGGAGTCTTGAGAGAGTGCATCAATGAAAAATGAAGAATGTCCAATGTAGCTTTTGTGAGTCTGCTGTGACCATACTCCCCTCCACCACCCCCCCACACACACACACAATCCTGTGCCATTTTGCATGAGATATGTATCAAATTGGTAAACTACGATGAGACTGATACACAAAAAAGGGTAAACTGCTAAACTTCCTCATTTAGTATTATATGTGTCCATTTCTGGGGTTGCATGAGCAATAACAGCTGCCAAGTGTCATTTGAATGTTCAAGTGTGGCCAAAACAACCAAAAATGAAAGTGTCAATGACACTGTAGCTCAACTTGTCAAGACATGTACATGTATAGTATTTGACACAGCAATGACAAACATCTAGGTAATGACCTGATAACAAAGGTACATATAAAGTATTGTAACGGTCTGTACATAAATACTGGCCGTAGCCTGTAACAAATGTATAGGTAAAGTATTGTAAAGGTGGGTGACAGTCAGATGCTAAACTAGAAAAGAAATCTTTGAGTCCCAGAGTGGGTCTGACTGAACCCCAAAATATTTGTTCTCATAGCACAGTGATAACAAAGGCACCTCAAAACACACATTCCTGTCCCAAGGTGAAAACAAAGGTACCCAAGAAGTTTCGTGAAGATCAGTTCATAAATAAGAGCTGTATAGAAGTTGTTACAAAAAACTGATTGGACCTAATCTCGGTACAAAATGGCTACTGGCAGCCATCTTGAATTTTGGACCGCACTCAGAAACATTCATTCTCGTCCCAAGGTGATAACAAGGGTACCCAAGAAGTTTCGTGAAGATCGGTTGATAAATACAGCCTCTAGCCCGAGCCGTATTGACATGTGCACTTACAGTGTATAAGTAGCACTAAATAAATCAAAATTCATCTAATTTGCATAATTTCAGCACGAGAAAAAAAACCATACTATATGTAATGTATTCCCTTTTACTAAACATTCATACAAAAATTTATTCAAATCAGAACTTTCATACAGAAGTTCTGTACAAAAGACTGATTGCACTAATTTTGGTACAAAATGGCTGCTGGTGGCCATCTTGAATTTCGGACCACACCCAAAAACACTCGTTCTCATCCCACGGTGATAAAAAAGGTACCCAAGAAGTTTCGTAAAGATCGGTTCATAAATACGGCCTCTAGCCTGAGCCGTATAGAAGTTGTGTACAAAAAACTGATTAGACGTAATTTCGGTACAAAATGGCCACTGGCAGCCATCTTGAATTTTGGACCGCACTCAGAAACACTCGTTCTCGTTCCAAGGTGATAACAGAGGTACCCAAGAAGTTTTGTGAAGATCGGTTGATAAATACAGCCTCTAGCCCGAGTCGTATTGACATGTGTACTTACTGTGTGTAAGTAGTACTGAAAAAATCAAAGTTCATCTAATTTGCATAATTTCTGTACCAGAAAAAAACCCATATTATATGTGATGTATCCCATGGTACTAAACATTCATACAAAAAATTATTCAAATCAGAGCTTTCATGTGGAAGTTCTGCGCAAAAATCTGATTGCACTTAATTTTGAACAAAATGGCTGCCAGTGGCCATCTTGAATTTCAGACCGGACCCAAAAACACTCGTTCTCGTCCCACGGTGATAACAAAGGTAGCCAAGAAGTTTCGTAAAGATCGGTTCATAAACGCGGCCTCTAGCCCGAGCCGTATTGGCATTTGCACTGACAGTTCTGAAAGTAACACTAAATAAATCAAAGTTAGTCTAATTTGCATAATTTAAGCACGAGAAAAAAACCTGTATGATATGTAATGTATCTCACGGTACTAAACATTCATACAAAAAATTATTCAAATCAGAGTTTTCATATGGAAGTTCTGTACAAAAAACAGATTTCTGCATTGTCGGTACAAAATGGCTGCTGGCAGCCATCTTGAATTTCGGACTGCACCTAAAAACACTCGTTCTCATCCCACGGTCATAACAAAGGTACCCAAGAAGTTTCGTAAAGATTGGTTTATAAATACGGCCTCTAGCCCGAGCCATAGCAGCTTGGCACTTACAGCTCTGAAAGTAACACTAAATAAATCAAAGTCAGTCTAATTTGCATAATTTACGCACGAGACAAAAACCTGTATTATATGTGATGTATCCCATGGTACTAAACATTTATACAAAACTTTATTCAAATCAGAACTTTCATACAGAAGTTCTGTACAAAAAACTGATTTTTGCATCATCGGTACAAAATGGCCACTGGCAGCCATCTTGAATTTCGGACCACACCTAAAAACACTCGTTCCCGTCCCAGGGTCATAACAAAGGTACACAAGAAGTTTCGTAAAGATCGGTTCATAAATACGACCTCTAGCCCAAGCCATAGCCAATTGTTGACGTACGGACAGACGGACGGACGACGGGCCATGACAATAGCTCAAATTTGACTTCGTCAAAGTTGAGCTAATGATCTGTCCAGCATGCAGAATACTTTCACCAATCGGCTACACTTAGTTAGAAATCCTGGCTTCCAATTCATTTATGTACATGATATGGTATGCTTCATTTGTTTTGGAACTATCAACCTTCCGTAGTTGCTGTTTGGGGAGGCTTGACGGTTGCTTTCTCGTGAGATTGAAGAACATTAATAACTGATCTGCTTACCAATACTAATTTTATAGGCGGAGGGTTACATGGCTGAACAATATCGGAAATGTGTTGGTTATTAAATTCATTTATCTAAACACTTATGACACGTTGTGGTCTCACTTCAATAATTCGTCTGAATTTTTGTCCGCCTAGCAGAATTTCTCTATTTCTGTCCACAGAGAGTCAACACACAAATTTTCGTAACCTTTTGGTGCTAACAGAGCTCAAAATCAAGGTTGATCTGTCTTTTACACAATGCAGTTGTGTGAGGGAGATATTTAAATTTTTGATGGTACAACATTTCGATATATTTGGTTAACAGGAACAAACATTTCTGATAATTCTCCTCAACATTGGTCTTCTTTTTTCGTAGCAGACTTCATCAAGCCTTCTTTACGTCACTAATATAGTTTGGCGAAAGTAAAATTATTTTTTCGTAAATATACAAATGTGAGGACTGTAATGTATGCTGATGTGAATATATTTTTGTTTTCAAATATAATTTTCCACTTTTATGTTTTGATCATAGTCATCCACCAAATAATAGTAGTTCGAAACGCTGGCGTAGTAATCCCTTGCTGACACTTTCATCAAATTGTACAGTTTATGATCTCAACAGCTATTGTGGACTGAATCTCGCAATTATCACATAGTCAGTTGAATATTTTCCTATGAATGTGTCGTGAGTTGTACATTACATCGCCTCCCAGATTCAAAACAGCAGTGAAATGTTTGAAGATTTCAAATCGTGGGAAGTCAAATCATTTCGCAACTTTGTCCCAAACCCATGCAGGCCTCAAAATAACAAGATTTTGATAAACCTTCCAGCAGGTTGCCTCATTTGACAATGGTTAACCTGTTGCTCGGTTACCTAGATTTTTTTCATAAACCTATTGGTTAACCATTGCATTAAAAGTATTAATACTGACAAAGCTTCTGACATACCCAGCTACAGTTCCTTCCAAATTAGTTTAGCATTTAGACACAAGGGACCCAAGGCGGGCGAAGTACAAAACAGGTACATACACAAGTCCCCCCCCCCCCCCCCCCCCCAACATACACATTCACGTATGCACACATTAACATTTGTTGTTCTTTGCTTTATATGATTTTTAAGTCTAATGAAAATTAAAGAATTTTAATTGTTTATTTTTCTGTGTGGCTTATTATTTCAGAAACCCAAACACATTTGTCTTGAACTGGGAGCGGGAATTGTGTAGGGATGGGGTCAAATACCGTCGATGGACGTCTGTATTATGAACACATTTAACTTTTGGGCATGGGAGTTGCATTGGCAGTCTCTGATTAACATTGGAAAAGAAATAATTGTAAATCATATCTACCTTCCCCTACATTTTGGAATCCGGAGAATGTAATCCAAAGTTCCAAACTAAAACTTTATTTGTGCCACAATGTTCAAAATCATTTGGAAAAACCCATGTTCACAACCATGCTGGCTGTTTATTCAAATGGAATAAGCACATAAATAAGAAGTCAGCATTGGTGAATAAAAGACGTTTCCATAATGTGTTCGAAAATTTTTATTATGGATTGGGAGGATAAAATGGGGCGGAATTCATATAATTAACAACAGCTCATTTGATTTTCAATATGTCTCCTTTTTATTGTATCGAAGACTTATTTACAGCTTTGCGCAGTGCGAGAGTTAATACCTCACGTGCGGTAAATGTGTTACCAAAGCAGTTAGCCCCCTTTAGCTGTAACAGACAATCGTCTTTCTCAGAATCGAAACGAATTGTTTCGAGAGCCAGATGGCACCACGAGTTGGTACTGCAGATCTTCAGTACCGATAATACTATAGATTTATACCCCCACAAGTACAGTAATGATTGAAACACGCTGTATGATAACCACGAGCATTTTGTTCTCGTTTTGTTCACTGCAGTGCTTCTTTTAAATCAGTGGGAGGAAACACAATGAAATTTTTTCTCATCCAGTAACTTCGTCGGCCATCGGCATGATCTTTGGTTTACCTATCGAGCGTTCGCCTGAAAACAAATCTGCGTAACCGATAGGCGAACGGTACAAGCGTTCACCTCTTATTTCGAGGCCTGGCATGTTATCATAACAAACAATGTCACCCGAAGAGAATCAAGCATTTGTTGTCATCCATTTTCCCCTAAGCGTTCTCACCACATCGGTGATGAAATGATAAATATGCTTTCTCCGAGTATGGAGTCTGGAGTCTTTTATTTACAACTCAGACATTTGAATTACCGATCTATTCCTTGTTAATTCTGATGGTTACTTATGCGGCTGGCAATTTCTTTATCATCAAAAGCAAAAAATTTCAAAAAGTGGATAAATTCGGGTTTTGTCGTTATTTTGGTATATAATATGCTGCTATTCACCGAATTAATTCGTATTTAGGGCATTGTGAAAATTTTCAAAAAAGTTCCCAAAGTTGCAGTGGACGGCACGTCTTTTTACCCAAATGATACCCAAATGTACCCAAATGATACCCAAATGTACCCAAATGTAACCAAATTATAGATTCTAATGCAGCCTACTCTTACATTTTAGTAAAAAAAAAAGTATATTATTCAGTTTTAAGACCAAAATAAAACAACTCACTGCAGCTGCCATTCAATCTGCTGCTCCACAAAAATGATACTATAAGAATGAACAGCTAGAAGATATTTCCGAGTTTGTTTTGACTACACTTAACTGTTGATTTGGTCGTTTTCTAAAGATGATGACGGCTCAAAAACGTTTTCAATATTACCGATAAAACAATCATAGTCCGAAGCATTAAATCACGTGCTTAAAAGATTAGAAGACCCAAGCTTCCTCCTCTGACAACCCTGGATCTTTGAAAGGACTGTTACTTTGTTTGCTTCGAAGACAGAACAAGTGTTATAACAACATTGGCGAGTGGTAACATTGGTATTGTCGAATGTGGAAGAGTCTGTGGAGACTGAGGTGGAAATGGAAGCTGCCCTCTCGCCTCTTCCTGATCCCCACTCGCCTCTTCCTTCTAAACCAGAATGCCAGGACGGGGACGACAGGATAGAGAACATCTTACAGGAACACAAAATACAAGGGGACCTTCACAGGCAAGAGATGGACAGGAAATACCAAGTATTCCCCCAACAAGTCGAAGAAGCCAAAAAACTAATAGACGCCAGAAACCTACAACGACAAAAGACTCAGCAATCACCCACAACCACAACCACACCAGACTAGGCTAGGGCCAGACCCTACTAAACTCAGCAACCACCATCAGGCAGCCCACCAACAACTCCAACTACCACTGTCTCTCCTTCCAAACCTCCACCTCTGAAAAAGAAGCAGAAAAGACACAAGCGCCGCTAACAACCCACAACTTCTCCTCCTTTACCACGGTCTGACACTTTTAAGTTCTACAGCTAATGAGGGTCGAAAGGGGCTTGCTCCCCAAATCGTCCCTGCACGCCTTCGGCTCGCAAAACCATTTGATTCGTCATTTTTTGCCGGCCTACATCCATTCATTCTCAAGATGCGAAAAGGAAAGATAACGCAATATCGCGGCAAGGAGTTCCCTTGTGGAATCTGCTCTTAAGAGACTGAAAGAACCAAATGTGTGTTTTGCAAGGTAAGACAAATAGTTGTTAATTCCCAAAGCACATGCTTTTTAGTTTTAGTTTAGTTTTAGTTACCACCCATGTAGTCATCAAGACGTGCACGTTGCATAGAAAATCTCACTTTTTCATATCTCTTCTTGGGAAGCATTATATAAACTAATTACAGTAACATAGTAAAATCATTTGCCATTCACACTTCTGACTTCAGAGCATGAGCATCTCGACTGACATGGAAATACCAGCTAGACTAGAGAAAGCCATATCAGCTCTGGGCGTCTCTTGCCCTATCTCCTGGACTATCCAGGAAAAAGGCAAGAGCGTCCAACTGACTTTGGATTTCATCATTGAAGAGAACAACACACCACCCTCTTCGGGGAGAGGTAGTACCTTTGGAGAGAGGATCCCCTCTCCCACTGGTCCTCACCCGAAGAGGTACGGAGGCCCTGAAAAGAGTGAGAGGAAAAAAAAGAAGAGCCCTTCGACCAAGCGCAGGAGTGCCCTGCGTCTGGAGGCCTTCCGGAATAGGAAGAAAGAGGTGAGCGAGAGGATGGAGGTCCTGGAGGCAGCTGCCAGTTCCCCTCCTAGTCCCACTAGTACACCCAACCAACTGCCAGCTCCTGAGCCGGTACTGTTGGATACAGAACGTCTAGTGGAGACTGAGGAGGAACCGCAGGTTGCTTTTTCACCACCTCCCACCCCTCACTTCCTTCTCAACCGGACAGCCCGGGTGAGCCAATCACAGGAATACAGCCACCTCAGTCTGCAGTCACCATCAAAGACCCAAGGATAAGGAGAGCATTAGAGTTGGCCAAACGAGAACTTGAGTTGGGGAAACAAGCCGTCGCCGAAAGCCGCGAGTCCAGGGAAAATTCAAAAAAGACACTAGACACAATCCAGCCACTAAACTCTGCACCACCGCCAGCCATATCTCCAAGCCAACCGCCACCTAAGAAAAAGAGCCGCAAAAAGTCCAAGAGGGGTAGGCCTCCTCCCTCCTTCCTTTTCCTCCTCTACCACGCCTCGACGTCCTACAAAAACAAACAGCCAATGAGGGTCGAAAGGGGCTTGCTCCCCCAAATCGTCCCTGCGCAAAAAACATTTCGTTCGGATAGTAAATTGTAGTCCGTGACGGAAAAAAAGTGTAGTCGGGAATTAAATTTCTGTTCTCCCGTTTATTTGTCGGTTGTCGTCTGTGAAATTTGGAAGGTATACTCAGTGGGTGATGCGAATTATATATGCCAAAGCAGATGATTGTACGATGTTATTTCACATTCACATAATGCACGTCACAGGGAAGTAAGTAATGGTAACCACTTTTAGAGGCAAGTATCCAACATAAAGTTATTGTTTAGTTACATTTGGGTATCATTTGGGTACATTCGGGTATCATTTGGGTAACAATTGGGTATCATTTGGGTACATTTGGGTATCATTTGGGTATCGTTTGGGTAAAAAGACGTGCTCGCAGAGGACGACCCCTTAAGGGCCTATATAAGTAATGAAATTTTGTTTAGTTTGAAATTCTCACCTCTCATATTCCTTAAACTCAGATTAAATATACACAAATTATACATCAAAATGAAGGTTGGGATGTATAGAACACGAAACACATGTGTAATCAACTCGTACAGTTAAAACTAGAAGTCCTGTCACGAATAGTGCGCTTATCTTGGCTTAATTGCGCGTTGGAATTGCGCGCAATTGCCATATCGAATGGCATCCAAAGCACGGCAGGTTCTCCTAGTTACTCATAGCAAACACATGCAATGTTTCTGCCAATGGACCTCCGGGTTACCCGGAGGTCCATTGGCTGACACATTGCTTGTGCACAGGCCATATGTACAGAATTTGAGAGCTTTACGTGGGCCATAACGCGTACATTAACGCGCATATCAACGTGCTATTTGTGCGCATTTCATGACAGGACTTCTAGTTTTAACTGTAGAGTCGACTGTAGGCACCACTGGTTCCTGGAAGTCTGCTACCGTATTCGCACCAGAACTGATAATAAAATAATATTTCATCAGAACAACTTGTGGCCAAATGTGCTTCATATATCCAAGAACAAAGCTAGGCATTCAAAACACTTTCGAATACAGCGATAGGTCTGCATTTTGGAAAAGGACAACACTGTCTGCATTTTTTATTGAAAATGGTTTCCATGTTCGACAGACATGAGTAAATCACTCGTTACCACGAATTTCCATCAAAAAACAAAATCATAATTCTAAGAAATTTCAACAGGTATCATGATATCTTGCACTGAATATGGCAACTGTGCAATCTCTATCTAATAACAGTATACTGTATGAAGGCGATCTTTTTCATTATTTGATTTTAGACGGCGTTGTTTTTACACGCTTTTTCTGTCTGATGACGTCGCCGGAAATCGAAAGTATACCCACACGTAAACAAAAGCAAAGGCGTTGGAATTTTCCCCAATGCAGCTCTGTCGCCGTGTTTTGAAGAATTTTTATCCCCTAGCTTTGTTCTTGGATATGTAAAGCACATTTGGCCACAAGTTGTTTTCGTGAAATATTATTAAATTATCAGTTCTGATGCGAATACGGCAGCAGACTTCCAGGAACCAGTGGTGCCTACAGTCGATTCTATGAGTTGATTACACATGTGTTTCTTGTTCTATACATCCCAACCTTCATTTTGATGTACATTTTGTGTATATTTAATTTGAATTGAAGGAATATCGGAGGTGAGAATTTTCAAAATAAACAAAATTTCATTACTTATAGTTATATAGGCCCTTAAGGGCAAAGCCAATTTCCAACTCTCTTGATAAATGAATAAGTACAAAACTATGTATATTTAAAGAAAACACATCAAAGAATGTAAAAGAAATCGTAAAAAGTTAACAAAAAGCTAATAATATTTGTTGGATACGTTATTCTTCATGTTTAACCCATTTGGAAATCAATTACAGTCTTGTAACCATGTGCAAATCACTTCCGCATTCTCCAGAGATTCGTCGAAATTAAGACAAACGTTTGAATAAACATTGAACAGTAGCCACTGACCGAACGCGAAAGATGATACAGCTTCAGCTACTCACGGGGTTCAAGTCCTTTGTAATTTTAATTTCCAGTCAGTTTGCTTTATTCGCGGACTCTGGTCAGTCAACACGAATTTGTGCGAAGGAACAGGGCGTATTTAAAAAGGCGGAAATCGAACTCTAAAAGGGTATCTCTAAAAACTGAACACCAACTCTGACTTCGGAAAATGTGCAATAAACGGAAATGCGCCTTTCTGTGAGGGGTTCCGAGAACATTTGTGTCCTAGACGATTGAAGTTCGTCATACTGTAAGGCTATTAGCAGCCGACTGCCTATTGTACCGGAAAATAAACAGCAAGGGGAATCACACCACCCCACAAAACGACATAACTTCAAATCTGCCCCAGCGGACCACCAAGATAGACCGAAGCCACCCAAACTGTCCCCCAGCCGAACCGTCCCCTGGATTTTTTTGCCCAAACCGTCCCCCGATATTTTACCCAAACCGTCCCCCACTCAAAAAAGTTAAATTTGATATTTGACCCAAACCGTCCCCTGGCTGAACCGTCCCCCGATATTTCACCCAAACCGTCTCCCGATATTTTATCCAAACCGCCCCCCCCCCCCCCGATATTTCCCCCCCAAGCCGATATTTTACCAATATTCCCCAGATATTTCACGGTTTGGGTTGGCCCCCTCAGGGGACGGATTGGGTAAAATATCGGGGGACGGTTTGGGTAAAATATCGGGGGACGGTTCGGCCAGGGGATGGTTTGGGTGGTATTCTTTGGGTATATTTTACCCAAACCGTCTCCCGATATTTTTCCTCCAAGCCGATATATTTAGACGTAAAATTTGTGTATATTTACCGGTATCAGGACAATCGTACCCACGGCAACTCGTACCAGTCAAGTCGTACCCACAATTGGACGACTCGTACCCATTTTCGGCTGGACAACTCGTACCCACCGTTGGACAACTCGTACCCAAGGTTGGACAACTCGTACCCACAGTTGGTCAACATGTACCTGGTCTTTAATTGTATGGGCGAAGGCGAATATTGGCTGAAGGACTTGTGAAGATGAGTGTCTGCTTTCAATGGGTGTGCATAAAGGCAAAAACTTTCCATTTTTAGCATTTATCTCAGCAGAACAGTCTGAACAGACTTCGCCGAAAGTCAATTTCGTCGGTATGAACATTTCATCAAGAGAGCAATTCGAAGGAAACAGGAAATATTTAAATTATATATTAATACAGTGGTGTAGATACGGGAGACGATCCCCACACCACCCACCCACCCCACCCCACTCACCCACCCCCTCCCCCCAAAAAAGAAATCGGGTAATCTTTGGCCCTTCGTTAAACTTCTGAGGGCTTTTCTGCGTAATATTTTGTTGTACTGGTAGTCATCATACCCAGCATTTCACGTGTTGAGGGGTTAACGAAAAATCAGATGCGATCGGGGCTCATTCCCCCACCCTACCCCACCCCTTCATTGGTTGAAGGATTAACGCGATGTCTGACGCGATCGGGGCCCATCAGAAGTCCCTTTCCTGGTCAAATTACATCTATATAGACCTGTGCCAATTTTTGTTTCGATCGGTCGAGGCACGAGAGTCAAGTGCCTATAAAGAGAGAGAGAGAGAGAGAGAGAGAGAGAGAGAGAGAGAGAGATTCACTTTTATTCATCTTTATAGTCTAATTGCAAACCTTATAAAAATGCTAATTATCATTCAATTTTCATGACTGTCATGGAAGATAATAGAAAAACACACCTCCCAACTGGAAGATTAACTTAATTGGCGATAATAATATGCACAGATAATTGGAAGAAAATTAAACACCAATCGACTATAAGGTAATAGATGATAGAAAATAATTCTTCAACATTACACATCAATCATCGTTCATCAAGCTGTTAGCACCTCAAAATTTTCATCAGCCTTCCAGGAAAGACCTTTTAGTTTTTTTCCAGTACTCTATTTCCCAATATTGAAGCGCAGAAACCGGGTGTCGGGGTTGGGGGTGTCATTCACCCCAGTTCTCGTACGAATACGATTGCAGACTTCCAGGAACCACTGGTGGCTGCTAAAACAAAGTACTGTTAATGAATATATGTTTCCTGTTCTGTGTATCACAGCCGTCATTTAGACGTAAAATTTGTGTATATTTCAATCATATTCATGGAATATCTGACGAAGGAATTTCGAAGTAAACTGATTTCCATTACTATTATAGCACCTTAAACGGATCAAACAAAAGCAAAAACACTGCTTTTATAGTTCTTAGGCCATTAACTGCCTTCGCCCATACAATTAAACACCAAGTACAAGTTGACCAGCCATAGGTACGAGTTGTCCAACCTTGGGTACGAGCTGTCCAATTGTGGGTACGAGTTGTCCAGCCGAAAATGGGTACGAGTCGTCCAATTTTGGGTACGACTTGACTGGTACGAGTTGCCGTCGGTACGAGTTGTCTAGAAACCTCTCCAATCAGGGCACTAATGGGATTGCATTTACTCAGACAAGAAAAAAATGTTACTTTTTACACATTTGGATTTTGGGATTCAGTGCATAATATTCTTACTTTTTGGGTGAGTCTGTAAAAAATTACTTAATTTTTGTTTATTTTTCCCTAATAAAATATTTTTTTTCAGCGGCCGATTTGACCCAAATTGTCGCGGCCGATTCGTCCGAAATTGCAGCGGCCGATTTGGCTGGCGGCCGATATGACCGGTAGCCGGCGATTATCAAAGAGGCTATTTGAACCTGCCCGATAAATTGAATGATGGAACTCATTCACTTACGGCTCCTCACTAATGACTCCAAAACACAAAATTCGCCAAATTATTACCGTGACTTTTTCTTTTAAAATGATTTTTATATTCACAAGATCACAGAGAATAGTAAGAAAGTAAGTAGAAAGTATCTTTAATTAATCTTTTTGGGGTCAGATTCGGTATTTTAAGTTAGATTCGATATTTTATGACACCGGTGGGTTATGACCTTTTTTTTTTGGCTGGCCTCGAGCCTAGAACTTGCAGTTATAACTGATCAATTGTGTCATTTTGCATAAAGTATCTATAGACTTATGGCGTTGTGTTTTATAGAATATAAAACCAACACTTTCCATGAAATATTGGATAATCAGTTTCGGCCCTAAAGTACAACACGCCGGTAGGCTACTTACCGATCAGCCGAGAACAAATCAAAATAATAAATAAAGGCAAAAATAAATATTAATTGTTACCATATAGGCACTCCATGCCGTATAAAAATAAGATAAGTCAATTTTGAGCTTTTAGACCAACTGAGTCTGTGGTGATGGGGATTATTTAGCGCGCATGCGCGCGCTATTTGGGGCACTGTTTGACACAATTAAGAGAAAAATTCAATTCTCTTGATATTTTGAATTTACTCCAAAAATCAAAAAAACGGAATCCTGTAGTTGTGGACATATTCGATATTAACACTCGTTGGTTTAATTAATTTTGGTCTGTTATTTTATATACAATTTGTTACAATATTACACAACCATAAACGCGTGCAATAAATTCTGCATTTATGGCGTACTTAAATATATTATAAACGATGTCGTCATAACACTCGGAGTCTTTCGGTTTCAAAGTCCGAAAACGATTTTACATAGTGGGTTTTAAAAAATAGGTTCGGACACGTTTCTCTTATAAAGGCCGCCGTACTCTCAAATTATAGGATTCACCTTCTCGTTTTAGATACGTCATTTTATAAATATATTCATTATGCAGGTCAAAGTTACTCGCTTCAATTTGTCAGCTGTGTAAGTTTCCTTTCTACATTCGTTTTATGTGTGTATGGCGTTTAAAATGCAATGGATTTGTTTAATTATTTTAGCGAATGTTTGCACATCTCACTTTTTCTGTATCTGTATCTGTATTTATACATAGCAGTAACCTATTTAGGCTTTAATGCTACTTTTTTGATGGTCAGTACTATTAAAGAGAGTCACAAACAAATCACTGCTGGCTTAAATCAAATCAAATGGTTTCGCGCGCCGAAGCGGTTTGGGGCAAGCCCTTTCGACCCTTCTCTTACAGTGTAGTAGTGGTTCTTTTACTTTTGGATTTTCTGCACCATGTCTTGACGTGTCAAAGGAGGAGCGGGAAGGAGCAGGTTTAGCGGCGTTTGTGTGTTTTCCTTTTTTCTTGGAGGGAGGCGGCTGTGGCGGTGATGTTGTTGTGGTGGTAGTAGATGTTGTGGTTTCTAGACAACTCGTACCCACGGCAACTCGTACCAGTCAAGTCGTACCCAAAATTGGACGACTCGTACCCATTTTCGGCTGGACAACTCGTACCCACAATTGGACAACTCGTACCCATGGTTGGACAACTCGTACCCATGGCTGGTCAACTTGTACTTGGCGTTTAATTGTATGGGCGAAGGCCGTTAATGGCCTAAGAACTATAGAAGCGGGGTTTTTGCTTTTGTTTCATCCCTTTAAGGTGCTATAATAGTAATGGAAATCAGTTTACTTTGAAATTCCTTCGTCAGATATTCCACGAATATGAATGAAATATACACAAAGTTTACGTCTAAATGACGGCTGTGATACACAGAACAGGAAACATATATTCATTGGCCGTACCTTGTTGATAGCAGGCACCAGTGGTTCCTGAAAGTCTGCAATCGTATTCGTTCGAGAACTGGCGTGAATGACATCCCCCCCCCCCCCCCTCCAACCCCGACACCCGGTTTCTGTGCTTCACTTTTGGGAAATAGAGTACTGGAAAAAAATAAAAGGCCTCGCATCTAGGCCTAGGCTCTGCAAGTTATCAGGGTGAAAACCATAGCCTTCGTGGCATTAACTCTTGCCTTTCCTAATTAATAATGCCACTCTCCACCTTTACATTATTTTTCGTGTGGCAAAGTTACATCACTGGTGAGGCGCCACTCCGGTCATGCGAGAAAGGATTTCATTGTAAATTGAGAGTCCAGCCGGATTTTGTACTTGAAGCGTAGCACATTTACCCGCTGGGAAGAAAAACAGCAAACAATGACCAGTGATAGACTGAATCAAGAAGATCACAAATGATGTTCATTTAAAAAAAAAATCTAATTAAAAAGCTCTAATACATCTCTCTCTCTGAGTCCACCAGCTCGCATCAACTGATTTCTGTCGGAAATTTTATGGTCAATACCGACACACCTGAAAACTCGACAGTCATTTAATTTAGACTTACCCGGCAGTGCCAGGTGTGAGATCACGAAGAATTATCCCGAAATGATGATTTCGCGCGCCGAAGGCGCGCAGGGACGGTATGGGGGGACAAGCCCCTTTCGACCCTCTGTGGCTGTATAGGATGGCTCTCACATGTCAAGGCGTGTTGAAGGAGGAAAAGGATCCGGTACTCGGCAGGTGTCTTCGGTAGTGTCCAATTGTGGATGGGTAGTATCATTGGCAGATGTCGGTTGAACCCTCGAGTGAGGGCCAGTGTGGGAGGTTGGGTCCTCTCACAAAGAATTATTTTCTATCGTCTATTACCTTATAGTCGATTGGTGTTTATTTTCTTCCAATTATCTGTGCATATTATTATCGCCAATTAAGTTAATCTTCCAGTTGGGAGGTGTGTTTTTCTAACAATTATCTTCCATGACAATCATGAAAATTAAATGGTAATTATCATTTTTGTAAGGTTTGCAATTAGACTATACATGTGATTAAAAGTGAATCTCTCTCTCTTCTCCACGAAGGTCATTCATTCATTTTTTGATTTCGCACCTCTGAACTCAGAGTGCGAGCATCCTAATCAACACCTTCATTATGGAAACACTGGAACTACCAGCGCGACTGAAGAGAACAATAGCAGCTCTGGGCATCTCTTGCCCCGTCACCTGGACTGTCCAGGAGACAGGCAAGAGAGTCCATCTGAACTTGGAGTTTGATATTGAAGAGCACAACACCACCACACCTTCTTCGGGGAGAGGTAGCACCTTTGATGAGAGGATCCCCTCTCACACTGGTCCTCACCCGAGTAGGTCAGGAGGCCCTGAAAAGAAGAACAAAAGAAGAAAGAAGAGCCCGTCCACCAAGCGGAGGGATGCCCGCCGCATGGAGACTTTTCTGGAGAAGAAGAGAGAGAAGGGTGAGGAAAGGGAAGAGCAGGAGACAGCCACCATTTCCGCTCCCACTTCCATAGAGGCACCCATCCTGCCTCCAGCCCCACAGCTGGAGACGTCGGATGTGGAAACCTCAGTGGAGACTGAGGTGGAAATGGAAGCAGCCTTCTCGCCTTTTCCTGACCCCCACTCGCCTCTTCCTTCTAATCCAGAATGCCAGGACGCGGACGACAGGATAAAGAACATCTTACGGGAAAACAAGATACAAGGGGACCTTCACAGACAACAGATGGACAGGCAATATGAATTATTTATGCAAAAAGTCGAAGAAACCAAAAAACTAATAGACGCCAGAAATCTACAACAACAAAAGACTCAGCAATCACCCACAACCACTCCAGACTCGGCTACGACCAGACCCTACAAAACTCAGCAACCACCATCAGGCAGCCCACCAACAACACCAACTACCACTGTCTCTCCTTCCAAACCTCCACCTCTGAAAAAGAAGCTGAAAAGACACAAGCGCCGCTAACAACCCACAACTTCTCCTTTACCACGGTCTGACACTTTCAAATTCTACAGCTAATGGGGGTCGAAAGGGGCTTGCTCCCCATATCGTCCCTGTGCGCCTTCGGCGCGCAAAACCATTTGATTCGGCATCTCTCTTCTCTCTCTCTCTCTAGGCACCTGACTCTCGTTCCTCGACTGATCGAAACAAAAATTGGCACAGGTCTATATAGATGTAATTTGACCAGGCGCCCGACATCGCGTTAATCCTTCAACTAATGAAGGGGTGGGTTACGGTGGGGGAATGAGCCCCGATCGCATCTGATTTTGCATTAACCCTGCAACACGTGAACTGCTGGGTATGACTACCAGTACAACAAAATATTACGTAGAAAAGCCCTCAGAAGTTTAAGGAAGAGCCAAAGATTACCCGATTTTGGGGAGGGTGGGGGGGGGGGGGTCCGTATCCCGTATCTACACCACTGTATTAATATATAATTTAAAATTTCCTCTTTCCTTCGAATTGCTCTCTTGATGAAATGCCCATACCGGCGAAGTCTGTTCAGACTGTTCTGCTGAGATAAATGCTAAAAATGGAAAGTTTTTGCCTTTCTGCACACCCATTGAAAGCAGACACAAATCTTATCAAGTCCTTCGGCCAATATTCGCCTTCGCCCATACAATTAAAGACCAGGTACATGTTGACCAACCGTGGGTACGAGTTGTCCAACCTTGGGTACGAGTTGTCCAACTGTGGGTACGAGCTGTCCAGCCGAAATTGGGTACGAGTCGTCCAATTTTGGGTACGACTTGACTGGTACGAGTTGCCGTGGGTACGAGTTGTCCTGATACCATTGGAGAAACAACGGAAAATGATTGACATCTCCAGGGGCGTTACACATGTCACTGACTGGTCTGTTTTACTGTTTGACATCACTCACTCAACTGTCTCTCAGAAAAGGTTGTTTGGACAGTAATTTAATCACAATGCAAACTTTTTGATGCACTGTTTGTGTTTGTTTGTACAGTAATGATCATTTTGGCATTGCAAATCGGCAGGTATATTGTTTTTGAATACCAATTAACTTACTAATCTGCTTTATTGTTGCGAAGAGAGTTTGTGATTAATAGATTACCTTTGAACATTGTTATTGAAAAGATATCAATCGGTTTTTGATCTCGAACATTGTTTTCAATATCAAAGAATCCCCAAGCTAGTTGAATTATGATAAATCTGCCCCAATATTGTGTTGGAGTCAGTCATCATGGAACCTGCACTTTGCGTATATTGTGCAAGGTTGTGCAGAGAGAGACAGGAAAGCCTACAATGTGATTTTTGTCATAGATGGCAACACAGAACTTGCCAAACCAATATCTCACAGACTTTTTACCGTCGGATGAATAAAGGCTTAGAGATTTTAAATGATTGGCGGTGCCATGATTGTAGTTCACCGTCTACCAGTAATGCTACAGCCATTTTGGAAGAAGAAACTAATGAAAACGACCCCTTTGAAGCAGATACTATTTTAATCGATACAGATCCTGATACATTATATGATGTCGACACTATTTTAGCCAACGAAACAGAGCCAAATGAATTCACAAGACCGCCTCCTCTCAATGAAAGTTACCAACAAGCAGAGCCAATTGGTGATGTCCAAATAAATGATAGCAATTTCATCCCAGAATATAGAATTATCTCTGGTGGCACACAATATGGAAAGAATCGTTTAGTTGACAATGCCGGTTATGCTTATACCAAAAAAGAGGTGAAAAAGGGCATTGTTTATTGGAGGTGTTCCATTAGGACTAAAACAAACCCTTCTCTCGCAACAGTGAAACAAATTGGTGATTGTTTTTCACCTGGACTTAGGACTCACAACCATGACGGTAAGCCTGGCATTGACACTTTATCAATCGCTACAGTTGAAATAAAAAACACTGCCTGTTTGGATTTGTACAAGCCAGCAACACAAATTGTAAAAGACTATTTTAGAGCAAATAATATTGGTAGCTCAGTTGCTCTACCATCAATGGATGCAATGTACAGAAGGGCGAACCGTAAAAGACAAGCTTTAAGGCCCGAAGAACCTAAAGACTTGGACTATAATTTCCACCCTAGTTATTTTCCACCTGATTTTTGGGTGGACGACATTTCAGTCAGTAGTGCTAGACACTTAATTTTTGCCACCCCGCATCAATTGGAGACAATGAGTAAGGCTAAAACATGGTATTTAGATGGTACTTTTAGAGTTGTTCGCTCTCCATTTGTACAATTATACACAATACACACTTTCCTTGCATCAGAAACAGGTGAAATGAAACAAGTGCCAACTGCTTTTGTGTTCATGTCGAGGCGAAGGGAGCTAGATTACCGTGCAGTGTTCGCATCTTTGATTGAAAAGATGGGTGGTTATGTTAACGTTCGTGTTCAACGTTGCATGGTTGATTTTGAGCGCGGTGTATGGCTTGCACTGAGAGAGTTGTTGCCAAGTGTCGAGTTGAAGGGCTGTGCTTTTCATTGGCAACAAGCAGTTTAGCAGTAATTGGATCACACGCCAGTAATTTACCTAATAGTAAAAGTGGAGTAAACCTTAGGATGAGTGCATTATTAACCGCCTTTCAAAGAAGCCTTTAAAAAAATGCTGCAAAGGTAACAATATTTGTGTAATTGTGCACATACATGTCTTGAGGTTTTTTGTATTTTTTGAAAATATACCGCTAAAATATTGAATGTAAATATCTAAAAGTTTCTTTTATTCTATAGTCTGTATGAAAATATTCTGATAAAATAATGGAATAAAAAAATATTTTATCTGTATGAAAATATTCTGATAAAATAATGGAATAAAAAATATTTTCACTGATAATCTTCTTCATTTATTATATTCAAATATTATATCAGCGGCCGATTCGACCGAAAATGCTGGCGGCCGATTCGTACTGACTGGCGGCCGATTCGTCCGAAATTGTCAGCGGCCGATTTGGCTGGCGGTCGATTTGACCGTTTCCCTAATCGCCGACGTGTGACTTGTTTTAACATACATCAGATTGGTGTCTTCCCAGGTGATCTAATTTTATGACTATCTGGGAACAGTGTTAATTACCTATAATCGGATTCTACAAGATTCATTATAAATGTAATGAGGAAGTGGGATGGGAGAATGAAGGACATGTGGTTAGAGACTAATTCAAAGGAGAGGGTTACCATGCTAATCGGAGAGATTGAAAAGAATGGGGCAAGGGATGTCATCAAGCAGTTCGTCTCCGAATGCTGGGAGAAAAGAAGAAGCCTGGGAATAGAGAGGTAGTTTGGAGCACAAAATGAACGTTAGAACGACCCCAATAATGGAACTTATTACCTAAAAACAAATATTTTCTGGGACTTGTTCATTTTTTTTTTCATTAAAAATATTTTTTTATTATTACTGGACACCCATAATAGCAAGAAATTAAGTGAGAAATATATATAATTACATTTTGGAGGGTCAGATTCGGTATTTAGTGGGGCCCATCACCCACTACTACAAGAATCTTGATGAATATTTTGTCCATTAAATATTGGATAATGACAAGAGCATATTTTTGATGGAAGTGGAAATAGGTTTTGTTAAAACATTGAGTTCACCAGTCAGCACATGTAACGATCGGTTTGAATGAAATTGTTAGATGCTAACAAGTCCACCATCGTGCCCACAAAACCAAGTAAGTGTGCCCGTGCAATGAACACTTCGATTTCCACTTTGTAAACCATGTCCACATTTTATAAATGCCGTCGCAAGCGCAGATTTTCCACTTTTAATTTGATTTTAGTTGTCACCATTCCGACACAACTCCGTTACGCCCACGAATGCTCGCGAGCCTCTGAAGCACAACGAGCTGAGACCATTTCCCGTCACACACACACATGCACACACACCCAGTGTCCCGTAACATGTCAAATGTGAAAAGTCAAAGTTCAAAGACTAATTTGCATGAGAAGTTCCCACGCGGAAAATCCACAATCAGGAAGGATGAATCTCGGATGTCTTGGAACATTTTTATTTTTTTCGTTCATCACCATCTCTCAGACAAAAGATAGCAGTGACAATGAACCGCCAGTGAAGCCCCCGACATTATGTGAAGGTAGTAGGTTTATCATGAACGAAACATAATAGGTGGGATTGGGAAAGAAAATAGAAAAATTTCTGAGTTATATATGAGAGACAGACGAGGAAGTACCTGAAGGGTTACAGAAATGCTTCATATTTTCATATGGCGACGGTGTTCGTGCTTTCAGCTTTGAATGGCTCAATGAACTGAAGAGCACAACATCTCATGGAAAAAAATTCCGTGGAACAATTGTGTTGCTTGTGACTTGGTCACCCTTTACCCACAGTGATGGCACTAGCATTTTCCCGATTATGTGGAATGACCTCCCCAATAAGGGTCGGTGGGGGGGGGGGGGGGGGGGGGGGGGGGGTGCTAGTTATATACTAGTCTGTAAGACGGTGGAGGAGAGCAGTATATAGCCATCTTACAGAGGCTATGTTGTGCCACAGAAACCTCTGAATGAAAAAAATTGAGTTCCCAACTTGGGGGAGGGCCTCGGTATATACTGCTCTGTAAGACGGTTTTCTACCGACCCTCCCCCAGATGGACTTCATGCCTCGGGGTTGAGGAGGGGCAGTATATAGCCATCATACAGAAGCTGGGGTGTAGCCAAGAAACCATACAATAAAACTGTACCTTTCCCTCAAGAGGGAGAGGGTGGGGACTGGGCTTGCCAATGGGGGGCAGTAGCTCCACTAACCCTCTCTTGACACAATCCCGCTACATACCGATATGAAAATCCCCAAATTTCAAGCAGCAAATTTTTTCCATAAATGCAACTTGGCAGTTCGAAATCTAGTGGGTACTGGGGTGGGGGTTGACCCACTTACCCATGACCATGTCTGTCAGTGATTTTTGTTAAAAGCCAGCATTTTCTCTGAAGGCTGCTAATATAAAAAAAGGCCATTTGACAAAACCTCAATTTTCATTTTGTAAAATTACCCTAATGTCTCTGTATGTTCCAAATAATGGCAAGTATCTTTTGGATGAAAGAGCTTGAAAGTTATAAGTATATGTCAATTAAGTAATCATGTACCAGTAAGCGAAAACATTTCATGTATTATTATAATTTTAAAGAATTACTTTTATTAAATGAAAGTAATTCTTTAATAATAATAAACAAATGTGTACCACCTGTTTCTTTTATTATGGCTTAATAAGAAGTTTATGGAGTATGGTTAACAAATAAGGAACACTACATGTATTGGGAAATTTTTAATCTTGATACCTCATGTCAGAATCAGAAATGTTTGAGATCCTGGCTTTGGGCCTGCAACTTGGAATTTAACTAATTACATCTTGTTTGATGGCTAGAGCTCAATACTAATAAACTCTGTCAAACAAGATTGTATTGGTCAACAATATAGCTTGGGTGTGGGACCCACACCATTTACAAGTGTACCCAAATTAGAGAAGGTGTGAAGACATAAAAAAAAATATATATATGTTTTCTATATTTGAGAACAATTTCCATCATAATATAACCACAGAAACACAAAGGATAAGACTGTTATTTCTGGTTTTGATGTGGCCAAATTAGGTCAAACAGGTGTGCCCAAAATCAGGCCTGACATTTTCAGGAGAGCGATTTATTTGCTCGCCTACTGTTCGCCTTAAAAAACTTAAGGGGAGCGAAAACTAGCCCTTCTGGCCTTAGAAAATAATGATTATTATAACAGCCTTTTCTTAAACCTCATATCATTTCAGATCTCTGCTATGTTAGTGGTCTCTGTAAGACATCCATACTGCCTCTCCCACATCTCTGGGCTTTACTCAAGTTGTAACAAGAGAACATTTAGCAACTACTGTCTATTCATGGGTGCCGTTGTTACAAACAAACAAAGGGTTAAAAATGCGTTTTTACCTTTATATTTATTATGCAAGTACTGAGCTTAGAATCCATTAGTTCACTAAGTATTTTGTACACAGATATTTTTGGTTCTCGATATATTCAAATTATGTGAGACAAAGAGTGCAAGGGCGACCGCCAACCTCCAAACTACAAAATTAATCCATCAACTACATCTGCATTGAAGTGGAGTATCATATCAGATATAACGAAAACACTGAACATGGTTTTAGCGTTTCGAATTGCATACTCTAGGAGCCTTTCGCCGGAAACGGTCTAAGAACACACGAAAGTGGCAACGGTGGCAGAGCCACGTGGCACCCAAAAAATCTGAAACCTTCATGCGCATCTACAGACCCTACTGCAACATCTGAGCATGCTTTTAGCATTTCGAATTACATACCCTAGGAGCCTTTCGCTGGAAACGGTCTAAGAAAACACGAAAGTGGCAACGGTGGCACAGCCACGTGTCACCCCAAAAATTTGAAACCTTCATGCGCATCTACAGACCCTACTGCAACATTTGAGCATGGTTTTAGGATTTCGAATTACATACCCTAGGAGCCTTTTGCCGGAAACGGTCTAAGAAAACACGAAAGTGGCAACGATGGCGCAGCCACGTGGCAGCTGAAAAATCCGAAACCTTCATGCGCATCTACAGACCCCACTGCAACATTTGAGCATGGTTTTAGCATTTCGAATTACATACCCTAGGAGCCTTTCGCCAGAAACGGTCTAAGAAAACACGAAAGTGGCAATGATGGAACAGCCACATGGCACCTGAAAAACCTGAAACCTTCGTGCACATCTACAGATCATTTAGCAATACCCTAGTGAAGTTATAGAACTCTGAATTACATAGGTTGAGATTATTCGAAAGAAAAGTGAAAAATTAGCGCATTTTTCAAGTGGCTCCACAGAAGCCACCTGGTGGCGCAAATCTTTAAAAGTGGTATTTTTGGATTGCACAGACCCTATTGAGCAACTGTAGAAAGTTACAGCGTTTCGAATTACAAAACCAGACGTTCGGACGTACGGATGGACAGAGATCACGACAATATCCCCGCATTTTTTAAAATGCGGTGATAAAAATGTCCCAAGATTTCAACTCTGTGGAATGCCATCATAGCCTGAACAATTTTCAGATGTGGGAAAAATGTGGATTTCACCTCGTCAACTATTCATTTTGCAGTCTGTGATAATATTATTCTGCTATATTTTGTACTTGAGGGTGGGGGAAGGGTAGGTTGTCACTGAATGGGAGGGGTACCCCAACAATGTTTTTGTCAAATCTATGGTATCTTGCATCTAATTTTCACAATTTTTCATCTTTGTACCTTGGACCATGAGTACTAAAATGCCATTGTGCATAAGTATGTGACCTTAAACATCAATAAATAAATAGTACTAAAATGTCCAAAGAATTCAACTCTATGAAGTGAAATTTTAATTTTGACATTTTCCCACCCTCGATAGGTATTAACATCACAATTTTCAAACACTGTAGAGAAAAATGTGGCATTTCACCCCTTAACTATTCCTTTTGAAGTCTCACCGTCTGTGATATTATTATATTGCTATGTCTTGTAGTTTGATGGATATGGCCAGGGGCCATCAAGAGCAATATGTAGAATGGGTGTTACAGGCCTGTGAGTGCCAAAGGTTCAAAGCGTTAGGCGGGCAGGGGGTCTGGGTCCTCCTCCCCAAAAAGGGAGGGTGTCTCTTTCCTCCCCCACTTTTCTATAGAAACTTGAGCGAATGACTTGGAATTACTGGAACTATCTATTTAGTTCAGCTCCTTCTTGGTCAATTCAAGCTGCAGTATCATTCACACTTTCATTTCCAAAATTTTGAGAAGGAGTTCAGTAACATGGTCAATATTAAATTCCTGTAAAGACATCAATTTGAGAGTTATTTTCGATCAAGTTTGAACTTTGAAATTTAACAACTGTTCTTAGTTGAGACCTCATCAACATTATAGTGTGTGAAATTTCATAGCTGTGTGTATTAATAATAGAGAGCTATGCATGTGATTTCATGAGGATAGCTTCATGGGAAATACCCCAAAACAGGACACAATAGAAAATGGTAAAAAAAGACTTATGATCTTTCTTGAGTGAGTTGGTACAGCAGCCTGTTACATATTCTGAGTCAGTCTTCATGACAGTTATGAACTTTGAATAAAAGTTATTAAAACAAGCAAATCAAGTACAGAACAGGCACTGTGGAATGGTCAAAATCCATGTGTGGCAGTTTTGCCCACAGGTGCATTTCTCGATCAATAATCAGTATCGGTCATACCCGGTGCTTCATTTATTGAAAATCTGATGGTGGTTCAATTGTTTTATGTTGGAAATTCATTGTTAAATCATGTGCAGAAATATTGTCCTTGGGTGGATTTTGATCTTTCCAGGATGACCATACTGTAAATGTCTTGGCCAATTTGTCGGGTGGTCTTAAGGCATTTGTTGGGATTTTTTTTAGTAACTATTTCAAATTTAACATTCATGAACATATTCTGATTCTAAAATTTATTAACTAGATGGTGTCACTTGTGTGCAAAGCACACTATAGTGTATCCCCGCATTTGCATCCTTGACTTTGTATGAATGCTTGATACAAAGATGAAATGTATTATATGACACAATAAAATCATATTGAGTGGCACAGGTGACACAGCTTCGTGCACACCTACAGACTCCACTGCAACATTTGAGCATGGTTTTAGCATTTCGAATTACATACATGTACCCTGGGAGCCTTTCGCCGGAAACGGTCTAAGAAAACATGAAAGTGGCAACAGTGGCACAGCCACGTGGCACCCCAAAAATCCGAAACCTTCGTGCACATCTACAGACCCTACTGCAACATTTGAGCATAGTTTTAGCATTTCAAATTACATACTCTAGGAGCTTTTTGCCGGAAATGATCTAAGAAAACACGAAAGCAAAACGGTGGCACTGCCACGTGGCAGCTGAAAAATCTGAAACCTTTGTACGCATCTACAGACCTTACTGCAACATTTGAGCATGCGTTTAGCATTTCGAATTACATACCCTAGGAGCCTTTCGCCGGAAACGGTCTAAGAAAACACAAAAGTGGCAACGGTGACACAGCCATGTACATGTAGCACCCAAAAAATCCGAAACCTTCCTGCGCATTTACAGACTCTACTGCAAGATCTCAGCATGGTTTTAGCGTTTTGAATTACATACTCTAGGAGCCTTTCATCGGAAACGGTCTAAGAAAACACGAAAGTGGCAATGGTGGCACAGCCACGTGGCACCCCAAAAATCCGAAACCTTCGTGCGCATCTACACACCCTACAGCAACATTTGAGCATGGTTTTAGGATTTCGAATTACATACCCTAGGAGCCTTTCACCGGAAACAGTCTAAGAAAACGTGAAAGTGGCAACAGCACAGCCACTAGGCAGCTAAAAAATCCCGAAACCTTCGTGTGCATCTACAGACCCCACTGAAACATTTGAGCATGGTTTTAGCATTTCGAATTAAATACCCTAGGAGCCTTTCACCGGAAAGGGTCTCAGAAAACACGAAAATGGCAACGGTGGCACAGCCACGTGGCACCCCAAAAATCCGAAACCTTCTTTCACATCTACAGACCCCACTGCAACATTTGAGCATAGTTTTAGCATTTCGAATTACATACCCTAGGAGCCTTTCGCTGGAAACGGTCTAAGAAAACACGAAAGTGGCAACAGTGGTACAGCCACATGGCACCCAAAAAATCCGAAACCTTCCTGCGCATATACAGACCCTACTGCAACATCTGAGCATGCTTTTAGCATTTTGAATTACATACTCAAGGAGCCTTTCGTCACAAATGGTCTAAGAAAACATGAAAGTGACAACAGTGGCACAGCCATGTGGCACCTGAAAAATCCGAAACCTTCGTGCACATCTGCAGACCCTACTGCAACATTTGAGCATGGTTTTAGCATTTCGAATTACATACCCTAGAAGCCTTTCGCTGAAAACGGTCTAAGAAAACACGAAAGTGGCAACGGAGGCACAGCTATGTGGCAGCTGAAAAATCCGAAACCTTCGTGTGCATCTACACACCCTACAGCAACATTTGAGCATGGTTTTAGGATTTCGAATTACATACCCTAGGAGCCTTTCACCGGAAACAGTCTAAGAAAACGTGAAAGTGGCAACAGCACAGCCACTAGGCAGCTAAAAAATCCCGAAACCTTCGTGTGCATCTACAGACCCCACTGAAACATTTGAGCATGGTTTTAGCATTTCGAATTAAATACCCTAGGAGCCTTTCACCGGAAAGGGTCTCAGAAAACACGAAAATGGCAACGGTGGCACAGCCACGTGGCACCCCAAAAATCCGAAACCTTCTTTCACATCTACAGACCCCACTGCAACATTTGAGCATAGTTTTAGCATTTCGAATTACATACCCTAGGAGCCTTTCGCTGGAAACGGTCTAAGAAAACACGAAAGTGGCAACAGTGGTACAGCCACATGGCACCCAAAAAATCCGAAACCTTCCTGCGCATATACAGACCCTACTGCAACATCTGAGCATGCTTTTAGCATTTTGAATTACATACTCAAGGAGCCTTTCGTCACAAATGGTCTAAGAAAACATGAAAGTGACAACAGTGGCACAGCCATGTGGCACCTGAAAAATCCGAAACCTTCGTGCACATCTGCAGACCCTACTGCAACATTTGAGCATGGTTTTAGCATTTCGAATTACATACCCTAGAAGCCTTTCGCTGAAAACGGTCTAAGAAAACACGAAAGTGGCAACGGAGGCACAGCTATGTGGCAGCTGAAAAATCCGAAACCTTCGTGTGCATCTACATACCCTACTGCAACATTTGAGCATGGTTTTAGCGTTTCGAATTACATACCCTAGGAGCCTTTCTGCCAGAAGCAGTCTAAGAAAACACAAAAGTGGCAATGGTGGCACAGTCACGTGACACCAAAAAAATCCAAAACCTTTGTGTGCATCTACAGACCCTACTGCAAAATCTGAGCATGCTTTTAGCATTTCGAATTACATACCCTAGGAGCCTTTCGCCGGAAATGGGCTAAGAAAACACAAAAGTGGCAATGGTGGCACAGCCACGTGGCACCTGAAAAATCCGAAACCTTCGTGCGCATCTACAGACCCCACGGCAACATTTCAGCATGGTTTTAGTGTTTCGAATTACATACTCTAGGAGCTTTTCGCCACAAACAGTCTAAGAAAACACAAAAGTGGCAACGGTGGCACAGCCACGTGGCACCTGAAAAATCCGAAACCTTCGTGCGCATCTACAAACCCTACTGCAACATTTGAGCATGGTTTTGGCGTTTCGAATTACATACCCTAGGAGCCTTTCGACGGAAACGGTCTAAGAAAACACAAAAGTGGCAACGGTGGCACAGCCACCTGGCACCTGAAAAATCTGAAACCTTTGTGCACATCTACAGATCATTTAGCAACACCCTAGTGCAGTTATAGAACTCTGAATTACATAGGTTGGGATTATTCGAAAGAAAAGTGAAAAATTAGCACATTTTTCAAGTGGCTCCACAGAAGCCACCTGGTGGCGCAAAACTTTAAAAGTGGTATTTTTGGATTGCACAGACCCTACTGAACAACTGTAGAAAGTTACAGCATTTTGAATTACAAAACTGGACGTACGGACGGAGATCACGACAATATCCCCGCATTTTTTAAAATGTGGGGATAAATATAAACCTATGGCTCATATCAGACCTAAGCTCATTGATAGGTATTTTGCTTCACAAAACTAGAAATTATAGAAAAGCTATGTAAAAAATAGAGCGACAAAAAAAAATCTTAGTTTCCGAATGAGTGAAACGAGAAATATGTATTGTCAAGACCCATTTCAGCTTGTATAGATATGTGTATCAGATAGAAAGTAGTAACAGTAAGTTGTGAGCCTGTATATTATATTAAATTTCATTGAAATTGACCCAGTAGTTAGCCCATTGCTAAAGAAGATGTCTGGTTGTTATGATGATCGTGTGATCTGGTTGTCAACTTCTTAGTTTAGTTTAGTACCTCACTAGTTTAACAAAAGTGCCGTAAAGTGGACCTATGTATAAAATATCAAAGTCAGTCCAATATTAAGCCTGTTGTTAACCCTTTACCCAACGCAGACGATAAAAAAATTTATTATTTTGAATATAATTTTTAAAAATTTTTCAAAAATTTTTTACAAAACCATATCATGTGACCCCTCATTGGAACGAGCTGAATGAGCTCGTTCCAATGAGGGGTCACATGATATGGTTTTGTTGAAATATTTTGAAAAAATTAAATTTTTTCAACTGCTCAATTTGCATTTTACGCGGGCGGATGCGGGCAATTCGTTAGGTAAAGGATTAAAGAAGCACCCTCGATACTCTGTGGTCACATGCCATCATTAATCTTTAAAAAGAGAATAATTTCAACTAATGGGATGGGGGAGATTAACTCTGTTTCCAGTAGAACAATAACTGATGTAAATTAAGTTCAAGTAGAGAGAGTAAAGTTAATGCATGTGCAAGGGATGGCCAGTAGTATAGAAGTCAAAACTGAACCTGATACATTTGTCTTACGAATGATCATTGTTTTTTTAGCTCAACTTGACAACGTCATGTATGAGCTATTGGGGTGGGTTGTGATCCATCGTATGTATGTATGAAGGTCTGTATGTCCATACGTCCATACCTTCCTCTGTCCATCTACAATTCCTTCAGCACACCCTACAGGCCGCAGCTCTCGCCTGATAAGTTCCAAATTCCATATGTAGCTTTGGTGCGATGTCTAGATGGGAGCTATAAAATGTTTCTGAATTTCATTGAAAAACGTGACTGCCAGTGGTCATCTTAAATTTGGTATTGACATTAACAACAATTCAGTTAGCACACCTTACAGGGTGCATCTCTCAACCGATCAGTTCCAAATTTCTTACATGGTTTTGGGACAGTGTCTACATGGGAGCTATCAAATTTTTCCGAATTTCATTGAAAAACATATCCGCCAGTGGCCATCTGAGATTTAGTGTATAAATTGTCAACCATACCATTGGCACATCCTACAGGCCAATTCTTAGATTTGGCAATTAAATTGTAAACAATTCCATTGGCACACCCTACAGGCTACATCTCTCACCTTATCTTTTTCGAATTTCATATGTAGCTTTGGTGTGATGTCTGGATGGGAGTTGTCAAATTTTTCTGAATAACATTGAAAAACCTGGTCACCAGTGGCCATCTTGGATTTGGCATATAAATTGTCAACAATTCTATTAGCACACTGCAACTTCACCCAATCTTTTTCAAATTACATATATAGCTTTGGTGTGATGTCTTGATAGGAGCTATTGAATTTTTCTGTATTTTGTTGAAAAACATTACTGCCAGCGCCATCTTGGATTTGGCATACAAATTGTCAACTATTCTATTAGTACACCCTACAGGCCACAACTCTCATCCATTTTTTTCAAATTTCATATCTAGCTTTGGTGTGATGTCAGATGGGAGCTGTCAAATTTTTCTGAATTTCATTAAAAAACATGACTGCCAGTGGCCATCTTGGATTTAGCATATAAATTGTCAACAGTTCTATTAGTACACCCTCCCGGCTGCATCCCTCACCTGATCCATTTCAGATTTCATGTGTAGCTTTGGTGGGTGTGATGGCTTTTCTGTAAAAACTTGAGTGAATGACTTCACATTAATGGAACTTTCTATTTAGTTCAGTCCTTTCTTGGACAAGTCGAGCTGCAGTGTCATTGACACTTTCTCATTATACTTTTCAAAAGCTCACTCTCTTGTTTGAGTACATATAGTCTAAACAATATTTTATTTGGAAAAAAAACTCTTAACTTTTACATACACTGACAATCTTATACAAACAGTAATATAAAATACAAAAAGAAATATTGAAAGTAAACAATAAAAGAACAGGATTCAACAGCAAGCTTTAAGCTTTTGTGAAGTCGTCTCCTGCATAGTGTCAAATGTACAAGGTTTCATTACAAGATTCAGATATATTCAAGATCCAATATAATTTCTCATTAACCCTTTACCCAACGCAGACAATATCAAAATTTATTATTTTAAATGTCATTTTTTTCATTTTTTAAAAATTTTTTAACAAAACTATATCATGTGACCTCTCATTGGAATGAGCTCGTTCCAATGAGGGGTCCAAAATACAGTTTGACAGAATCCAGTAATCCAGTGGTGCAGTATCTTGTGAAGAAAGTTACCAGCTGGTAGTATTAAATTCAAGAATGTCTCTTCAGAAACAGTATCCCGTAGATTTGTAATAAAATTTTCACTTAGAAATTTCAGCAGTTTCCAATAAAATATAATAAAATGCTCCGCAAAATTCAAATGGAGTAAAAATCCAAGAAGTATAGGTGCTGCAGGTAGTTTCTAAATAATCCAGTAGAATCCTGGCTTTTCACAAAATAATATTATTCTGTTTCACAGAAAGTATAGATTCTCTTTTCCAAGACGAATAGATTCTCTTCAAAATTCTCTTTTGGAATCAATCTTCCAAATACACAAAGAAGCACTGCTTCTATAATAAATGCACTGTCCCAGAACAATAATAATTTCCAATGGAAACAACTGCTGTGAAAATAAGTTCTTCTGAAATGGCTTTCTAAAAATGAGTTTTTGAATTCTGTTGGCAAATCTTTATATAGTAACCACATAGAATGTTCCAGAAGATGAAAATTCTACAAAGTTCTAACAGTTTCTAGGTGATTCTGTCATAATTCAAGTAAACAAGGTTCTTGACCTACTTAAACAATCAACAGCTATATGTACAATATATTAGTGTAACAAAGATGTAAACAAAGGTCACTCAGTGCAAATGAGTCAGACCAGTCAGAAAATGCAGAAATAAAAAATATCTATCTCATATATTTATCAACTAAGGATATATCAATCTCAATATAATATGGGGGCTATAACACACCCCGCCTTGTAAGAAAAAGTTTGAAGGTACTGAAAACTTTTTATATAATTTTAGCAGACTCTGACTGGTTTACAATATACACACGATAATCTTCACAAATTATTTTTTTAATAACATATATATACACTTAAAGTGAATGGGGTTCGATCAAATCATTTTAAATTAGGATATTATGGAAAGAGCATCAGCTACAACATTATCTCTTCCCGAAATATGCCTAATCTCTAAATTATATTCTTGAAGGGCTAAACTCCACCGCAATAATCTTTGATTCTTGTTTTTCATTTTATTGATAAAAGTTAAGGGGTTATGATCGGTGTAAACTGTAATTGGGCATTGGGTGGTTCCTAGATACACATCAAAATGGGTTAATGCCAAAATTAGAGCCAAAGTTTCTTTTTCTACTGTAGAGTAATTCTTTTGATGTTTGAGAAATTTTCTGGAGAAATAACATACAGGGTGATCAATACCTTCGGAATCTTCCTGGGAAATATACCCACCTGCTCCATTGTCACTTGCATCTATGAATAATTTGAAGGGCTTTTCATAATTGGGACTGGCCAGGATAGGGGAATTATTTAATAAATTTTTTATTCTGTTAAAGGATTTCTGGCACTCCTCAGTGCAAACAAACCTAACCCTTTTGCCCAATAAACTGGTCAAAGGGGAGACAACATCTGAGAAATTTAAACAAAATTTTTTTATAATATCCAGCCATGCCTAAGAATCTCGTGAGTTCTTTTTTAGAGCTTGGTACTGGAAAATTTACAATGGCATCACCATTCACCGCAATCGGCCTCACCTGCCCCTGACCCACAACATGACCTAAATAATTTACAGTTGCTTTGCCAAATTCTGATTTTACCAAGTTAATAGTTAGGTTGGCTTGGGTCACTTTGTCAAAAATTCTTGAATATGCTTCAGATGATCAACCCAATTCGTATCTGTGTTTATGATAACATCATCAATATAAGCTTCACTGTGATCTAGGTTGTAATTAGTTGGTTAACCATGCGCTGGAACATTGCCGGAGAATTTTTCATGCCAAAAGAGGTTACTTTATATTGATACAACCCAAATGGGGTAACAAAACCAGATATTTCTTTTGCTTTTTCTGTTAAAGGAACTTGCCAATAACCCTTTAACAAGTCAAATTTTGTCACAAATTTAGCATGGCCAAGTTTGTCAATGCAGTTATCAATTCTTGGAATTGGATAATTGTCTGTTTTGGTGAGGCTGTTCACTTTTTGGTAATCCATACAAAATCGGTAACTCCCATCAGGTTTTGGGACAAGAATACAGGGCGAACTCCAGTTGCTATGGCTAGGTTCAATGAAATCATTGTCCAGCATATACCATATTTCCTTTCGCATGATCTCAGCTTTGAAAGGGTTCAATCTATATGGATGCTGTCTGATGGTATTTGCTCTCCTACATCAACATCATGAAAAATAACAGATGTCCTACTAGGCACATCGGGAAATAAGTGTTGATATTTGAATATTAAATCAACTAAATCTTTTCTTTGGTCAGGCAGTAAATAATCTATTTTATTTTGTAGATCTCTCAGGACATCTGAGTTCTGTAATTTCAGAGGTACATTTTTGCCGCCTTCATGAATATCCTTCACAGGAATTTCCACCTCATCCATGTGGGTGACTGTTGACACTGGTAGAGAGCTTGGTTTTCTCTCATAATATGTTTTCAACATATTTATATGGCACAGCTGAGTATTTTTGAGTCTATCAGGAGTCTCAACAACATAATCAGTATCACTGTACTTGTGCTTAACAATATAAGGTCCTGAATATCTTGCTTGTAAAGCATTGCCCTTTAAAGGAAATAATACTAGCACCTTGTCCCCAGGTTCAAAGGTGTGAAATTTCGCCTTTTTATCATACCAGGTCTTCATATGACTCTGGGCTTTCTGTAAATGTTTATTTGTCATTTCTCTGGCCTGGTGCAATTTTTTCTTAAAAGTGGACAGATAGTCCAGAAGAGAAATTTCAGGTGGCTCTTCCTCGAGCCATTTCTCCTTCAAAGCAGTGAGTGGACCCCTCACTGAGGGTCCAAACACTAATTCGAAAGGGCTGAACTCCAGAGATTCCTGTACAGTCTCATGGACTGCAAATAAGAGAAGATGTACTCCTTCATCCCAATCCTTTTCATTATCCTCCCCATAGGCCTTTATCATGGTCTTCAGTGTTTGATGGAAGCATTCAAGAGCACCTTGACTTTCGGGATGGTAGGCACTTGATGTGTTCTGCTTAATTTTGAGCTCATACATCACCTGCTGAAAAATGTTTGACACAAAATTTGAGCCTTGGTCTGATTGCACTGACCTGAGTAGACCGAAGTCGTGAAAAATTTTATCAAGACCTTAACTATAGTCTTAGTTTTAATATTTCTTAGAGGTATAGCCCCAGGAAATCATGTAGAAGCACACATGATGGTAAGAAGATATTCATTTCCAGATCTTGTTCTAGGCAATGGGCCAACACAATCAATAATAATTCTACAAAATAGCTCCTCAAAAGCAGGGATTGGTTGAAGTGGAGCAGGAGGAATCTTCTGGTTGGGTTTCCCTTCAATTTGACAGGTGTGGCAGGTTTTACAAAATTCAACATCATCCTGCCGATGCTTGGGCCAGTAAAAACATTGCTGAATACGTGAGTAGGTTTTCCTAACTCCCAAATGTCCAGCCACTGGATTTTCATGAGCCAGGCTTATTATTTCATTCCGGTATTTAGTGGGGACAACTATTTGATAAATAACCTCCCAATCACAATTGGAGGGTACATCTGGTGGTCGCCATTTCCTCATGAGTACATCAGATTTTTAGCTCAACTTTGGCGAATCCAAATTTGAGCTTTTGTCATGGCCCGTCGTCCATCTGTCCGTACGTCAACAATTGGATACGGCTTGGGCTAGAGGCCGTATTTATGAACCGATCTTTACGAAACTTCTTGGGTACCTTTGTTATGACTGTGGGACGAGAAGGAGTGTTTTTGGGTGTGGTCCAAAATTCAAGATGGCTGCCAGCCGCCATTTTGTACCGACGATGCAGAAATCTGTTTTTTGTACAGAACTTCCATATGAAAGCTCTGATTTGAATAATTTTTTGTATGAATGTTTAAAACCATGGGATACATCACATATAACACAGGTTTTTTTTCTCGTGCGTAAATTATGCAAATTAGACTAACTTTGATGTTTTTTGGTATTACTTTCAGCACTAAAAGTGCAAATGCCAATACGGCTCGGGCTAGAGGCCGTATTTATGAACCGATCTTTACGAAACTTCTTGGGTACCTTTGGTATCACCGTGGGATGAGAACGAGTGTTTTGGGGTCTGGTCTGAAATTCAAGATGGCCGATGGCAGCCATTTTGTACAAAATTAGGTGCAATCAGATTTTTGCGCAGAACTTCCATATGAAAGCGCTGATTTGAATAATTTGCGAGTGGTTCTGGGTGCAGTCTAAAATTCAAGATGGCTGCCAGTGGCCATTTTGTACCAAAATTAGGTCTAATCAGTTTTTTGTACACAACTTCTATACGGCTCAGACTAGAGGCCGTATTTATGAACAGATCTTTACGAAAATTCTTGGGTACCTTTGTTATCACCGTGGGATGAGAACAAGTGTTTTGGGTGTGGTCCGAAATTCAAGATGGCCACCAGCAGCCATTTTGTACCAAAATTAGTGCAATCAGTCTTTTGTACAGAACTTCTGTATGAAAGTTCTGATTTGAATAAATTTTTGTATGAATGTTTAGTAACATGGAATACATCACATACAGTACGGGTTTTTTTCTCGTGCAGAAATTATGCAAATTAGATGAACTTTGATTTATTCAGTGCTACTTATACACTGTAAGTGCACATGTCAATACGGCTCGGGCTGGAGGCTGCATTTATGAACCGATCTTCACAAAACTTCTTGGGTACCTTTGTTATCACCTTGGGACGAGAACGAGTGTTTCTGAGTGCGGCCCAAAATTCAAGATGGCTGCCAGTGGCCATTTTGTACCAAAATTAGGTCCAGTCAGTTTTTTGTCACAACTTCTCTACAGCTCGTATTTCAAACTGATCTTCACGAAACTTCTTAGGTCCCTTTGTTTTCACCTTGGGACAGGAACGAGTGTGTTTTGGGGTGCCTTTTTTATCACTGTGCTATGAGAACACATATTTTGGGGTTCAGTCAGACCCACTCTGGGACTCAAAGATTTCTTTTCTAGTTTAGCATCAGACTGTCACCCACCTTTACAATACTTTACCTATACATTTGTTACAGGCTACGGTCAGTATTTATGTACAGACCGTTACACTACTTTATATGTACCTTTGTTATCAGGTCATTACCTAAATGTTTGTCATTGCTGTGCCACATACTATACATGTACATGTCTTAACAAGTTTGAGGTACAGTGTCTTGACACTTTCATTTTAAATAACAGACAGGGGAGTTTTGGGCTTCTGCCTCTGTTAGAGCCCTTTCATGTGGCTCGGCAAGGTCAGGATCACTTTCCTGTTCCTGAATTAAAGAAGTCTGGGAAATGACATTCAAGGAGGTTTCCCTATCACTCTCAGGTGTAGTGGCCTCTTTACAATTTCTGGAGGAGCCATCACACTGACTCAAAAATGTCTGAGACAAATCAATGTCTTCAGAATCCGTAATTCTGTGACTGTTCTTATCCTCAGCTTTGCTGTTTGATCAACAACCTCAGCTTTCTTTGCCATGGACCAAGTCACAGCACATGTTGGAAAGGCAAAAGGAAAACATTCCTTCAAATTAATAATACTTTCATCTATGCTCAGCTTATTCACCACTTGAGGTTCTACAGTGACTTTGTCACCAGCTAAGTCATTTCCCAATAATAAAGAAACACCTTTTACAGGTAAAGTAGGTCTGATTCCTACTGTCACAGTCCCATTTACTAAGCTACTTCTTAAATTTATTTTATGAAGTGGGACATTTAAAGAGTTTGACTCAATACCCGATACTAGAACTTGTGCCCCTGTGGCACTTTCTTCAGAAAATGGCAAAATGCCTTCTAACATTAACGACTGAGTAGCCCCTGTGTCTCTCAATATTTTAATTGGTAAGGAACAGTGCTTATCCCCCTCAAGGGAAACAAAGCCTTCAGAAATAAATGGCTTATAATTTTCTGAAGCATCTTGCTTTATTACATAATTTGCAGGGCGTGGAGCACATGCTAGTGCATTCTGTGAAGTAGAGGACTCATTTTCCCTTTTTAACAGCCAGCAATCAGATAATAAATGACCTGGTTTCTTACAATAATTACAAGTTTTAGTTGAACTGTTGGGTCGTAATGGTGTAGGTCTGGCATTAGAGGCTTTGTTTTCACCAAATTTCATATTAAATTTGGGCAGTGAAAAGTTTGGAGGATTGGAAGGATGAGTTTTATCTGAAGTTGGTCTAGGTCCACTTTGGAAAGAATTCTTATGAAGCCAAAAATTTGTAGAGTTATGACTCATTTTATGAGTTAAGGCATAGTCATCTGCTAGTACTGCAGCTCTGTTTAATGTGTCAACTTTTTATTCATCCAGGTGGGCCTTTATATCCGAACGTATCTTTCCTTTACACTCTTCAATCAGCATCATTTCTTTTAATTTAGAGACATCTTTCCATATTTCTTTTGAATGGCACCACCTGTCAAATAAATTTTGCTTTTCTCTGGCAAATTCCACATGAGTTTGATTTTCGTTTTTATAATAATTTCTGAATTTTTTGCCTATAGGCCTCTGGAACAAGTTTGTATGCCTCAAGTATAGCCTCTTTAACAGTGTCATAATTATTACTTTGCTCAGAAGATAGAGCAGAATAGATTTCTTGGGCCTTCCCTTTCAAAACACTTTGTAATAGCAAAGTACAGACATCCCTTGGCCATTCTAAACTTGTTGCCACTTTTTCCAAATGTGAAAAATATTTATCAACTTCTTTTTCTTGAAATGGGGGAACTAGCCTAACATGTTTAGTTGCATCAAATTACATTTAAGCCTTGACGTTGAGATTCTAATTCTTTTATTTTTATTTCCTTTTGGGCCTAAATTTCAATTTCCCTTAAATGCATATCTTTTTGAGCCTGAATGTGTTCCATTTCTTTTTGAGCCTGAATTTGTTCACTTTCTTTTTGAGTTTGAATTTCTTTTAATTTAATTAATTTAATTTTCTCTTTCTTCTTTCTTTTTCTTTTTTGGCCTCTAATTCTTTTAATTTCATTTCATTTTCCTGCCTTTTTATTTCTTGTTGCATTTCTAATCTCTTTAGTTCCAATTCTAACTTTTTGAGTTCAAGAGCATCAGTATGTTGTGGTTCAGAGGGGGGAGTTTCAGACTGAGGCAAAAGACCTTCTTCCATATAATGATTAACAATGAGCTGTTTAAGTTTATGCTTGTTCAGACCAGGGATGGCAGGTAATTGTAGATTCTGAGCAAGTCGGAATAAATAAATCTTCCTTCTTAAGAGATTCTAAAAGGGCCAAACTAGGAGAGCTTTCAAATTCAGAAATAAATTCTGTCAATAAATACCATGATGAAAAGATTTACTGGTTCTCAGGTTATATAAATAATAATACTGAAATTTTCTAAGAAAATTTAAATGTTTTGAAAGTGAGCCAAAATAATAATTGCAATATGCAAATAAAGCTTTCTTGTTATCTTATTTTCAATCTCGGCAACGAGCCCCCAATTTCTGTTACGATGTGGAAATATTAATCATATTGGTAACAGAAAGAAATCTGAGAATCAGCAACAATAACTATGAATTCAATTATTCTGAAATTTAATTAAAAAAAAAATTAATATATAAAAAAATGATACAAAGATCTTTAACACTAATTGGTTTATAGAAAAATAAAAACAAAGGTACTTATCAATTATAGAATTTGTCCAAAATACAGTTTGACAGAATCCTGTAATCCAGTGGTGCAGTGTCTTGTGAAGAAAGTTACCAGCTGGTAGACTGGTAGTATTAAATCCAAGAATGTCTCTTCAGAAACAGTATCCCGTAGATTTGTAATAAAATTTTCACTTAGAAATTTCAGCAGTCTCCAATAAAATATAATAAAATGCTCTGCAAAATTCAAATGGAGTAAAAATCCAAGAAGTATAGGTGCCACAGGTAATTTCCAAATAATCCGGTAGAATTCTGGCTTTTCACAAAATAATATTCTGTTTCACAGAAAGTATAAATTCTCTTTTCCAAGACGAATAGATTATCTTAAAAATTCTCTTTTGGAATCAATCTTCCAAATTCACAAAGAAGCACTGCTTCTATAATAAATGCACTGTCCTAGAATAATAATAATTTCCAATGGAAACAACTGCTGTGAAAATAAGTTCTTCTGAAATGGCTTTCTAAAAATGAGTTTTTGAATTCTGTTGACAAACCTTTACATAGTAACCAGGTATAATGTTCCAGAAGATGAAAATTCTGCAAAGTTCTAACAGTTTCTAGGTGATACTGTCTTAATTCAAGTAAACAAGGTCCTTGACCTACTTAAACAATCAACAGCTATATGTACAATATATTAGTGTAACAAAGATGTAAACAAAGGTCACTCAGTGCAAATGAGTCAGACCAGTCAGAAAATGCAGAAATAAAAAATATCTATCTCATATAATTATCAACTAAGGATATATCAATCTCAATATAATATGGGGGCTATAACACCAAGTCGATTCAAATTGTAGACCAAATGTTTGCGTGTTGGGTCGGCAAAGCAGACATGGAGGGAATAGTAATAGGTCTGGTATTGCGACATGATTAGATAACATATGAAATGCCAGGCGGTGGATCAATATATGGTGGTGGTGGCCATATTGGATATACCAGAATGCTGGTTATCGAGAGGAATCATCCTCTAGTCATGACTAATCAACCATAAAGAAACAGTATCTTTTGGCTGTATTGTCTTCAAGTTATCGCGTGGACAAACAAAAGTTAATGGATGGACAGACAGACAGATGGACATTGCCATACCATAATATGGCTAGCTCATATGAACGGCCGTATAATAAGTGATTAACCCTTTAACACTGATGTCAAAATACCAAAATTTCAAGCAGCAAATCCTTCTTCTAATGTAACTGAGGTTCAACCCTTAAGGGTCTAGAGATTTTTACTGCACTTTGACAGTCTACAGCCTGTGACTTTGCTGCTGTTTTTGCCAAGTCTTGGCTGCCTATATAGGCAGTCAAGACTTGCATAAAAACTACCAAGGTGCTTAGAATGTGACTTGTGAGCTAACCCAAAGACTGCATGTAGGGGCACCTGTTCTGTTGCAAAAATTGTGATCAAAATCGGAATTAAGGCCCTTAAGGGTTAACAAATTAAATCCTTTTTGAACTCTGTAAAACAAGATAGATCTGGTTACCTTCCAAGATGCATTGTGGAAAAAACTGAAGCTTGAAATTTTTATATTTTGCCATCAGTTTGCTGAGGGTTAAGCCGGTCTTTTTATATAATTTTTAGCCTGTAAAATTCTTGCAATAGAATTGAAAGAAAGGTTTGAAGAAACTGGACGCTCAAGAGAGAGAATCAAGCTTGGACATGGTTTAGACAGTAAGAAACAGAAAGAATTTAACTATGACAAAACGTAAGTGATCAGTTGCTTTTCAAGACCATCAGCAGTTGTTTATGTTACATATTAACTTTTTCAAAGAAAATGGGAAAACCTTAAATGTTACTATCTATAAACAATTACAGTATGAGCGGTAGACCAGAGAAATGAAGTACAAACATATTTGCAGTAATTATTACGACATATATGTTTGTACTTCGTTTTCCTAGTCCTTTGCTCTTAAACCTTTACCTAACGAATCGGACGCTTCCACCCACGTGATATACTAATTGTGATGTTGAAAAATAATTATTTTTTTTCGAAAAATTTCAATGGCACCATATCCTGTGACTCCTCATTGGAACGAGCTCAGTGAGAGGTCACATAATATGTTTTTATTGAAATTTGTTGAAAAAATTCAAAGAAATATTATTTAAAATCATAAATTTTGATATAGTGTGTGTTGGGCGAAAGGTTAACAATGTGGTGGAATCCTATTATAAATTGAATAGGTTTTGGTCAGTGGAGAGAAATGGACATAGCAGAAATTTTAAAATTTTATATCAAATTTTATTTCTTAGTAATACAAGTGTGTTAACTTCATCTGATTCTTCCTTTGGGTTTCAGGGATAGAATTTCAAGAGAATCAAATAATCTGATTCTTGTGATGACTCTCACAAATTCATTTCTGAATTGTAGACGAGAATGGGCATCATTGCATTTTGAATTTTTGAAATTCTGCCTGGACTGGTTCTTTTAAAGAAAAACCCTAAGTGAACATAAAAAGTCAAAATTGACAAATTCAGACCAAACTGGATTGACCATGGGCTAAAAGTGCACTTAACCTGTTGTTCTGTTATACTATTTTGAACAGTAGTAACCCATTGCCCAATTCTCACCTGACATGCATAGTCACATTTCCAAAATCTAGTAGATATCATATGCGTGTATATTTGTGAGTGGGGTGGAAGCCCATATAAGTAGAATAATTAATTGCTGGGTGGGTTATATTTTGTGCTACTGTGGTAAGTAGAGTAAGAAATAAAACTTGGTATAAAAAGTAACAAAAGTGTCAATTGAACAATAGGTGGTGGGTGTAGTCAAATATATGTGTGTGTTTATAGAAGAAATATTGCAAGAGGCCAGAGTTACAGCATCTCACTTTCTAACATTTTAGTGTATATTTGGTTAGCCCTTTACTTAACGAATCCCCTGCATCCACCCGTGTAATTTGGAAATTCAGCAGTTGAAAGAAATAAATTTTTCAAAATATTTCAACAAAACCATATCATGTGACCCCTCATTGGAACGATCTCATCAAGCTCGTTCCAGTAAGGGGTCAGATAATATGGTTTTGTTGAATTTTTTTTTTACTTTTAAAAAATATACTACTCAAAGTTTGCTAAGCACTAAATATTTGACACATCATTGTGAAATTTGCTTGTGACATATTTGCGATATTTTTGGTGGATATGATTGAGGAATGTATTGAGATGGTCCCCAGTGTTTACATTATCTCTCTTAACAGGCAGACTTTTTGTGACAGTCATGGAAAGCATGTAATCCCATTATTTTCATGAAGTTTTCGTGTACTGTCTACATGTTCATGACATGTGTAGGGTATTCAATCTTCACTTCAACACAAACCCTTGTGATTTAATGATTAAATATGGCAAATACCAATGTAAGAAGACATTTGTCTGAAGCAGAAATGTAGCAGGCTGTAGGGATGGTGTAGCAAGGGGCTACTCATCGTCAGGTTGCTGAAGCCCTTGGTGTGCACCATATGGTGAACACCAGAGTCTGAGGAAGATTTCAGCAGTATGGCACACCAGTAAGACGGCATGGTGGTGGCAGAGACAGGGCAACATCTGCAGCTGAAAACCGGTTTTTGATCATTCCGGCCCATAAGAACCGGTTTGCCACAGCAACCCAGCTTTGCAGTGACCTTCAGAATGTATCCGGGGTAAATGTTTTGACGCAGACTATCCAGGCAAGCTTGCACGAAGTTAGTCTCCGATCAAGAAGACCATGTATTCGCATTCTGCTGTCCCAGAACCACCGCCAGCCACGATATGAATGGGCCACTGACTACGTTGGATGGACCAGAGAAGATTGGCGTCCTGTCCTTTTTACAGATGAGTCAAGGTGCTGCGTAGACCACACAGGTTGGCGGTCTATGGTATGGAGAAGACCAGGAGAGTGATTCCATGCAGCCACCATTGCTGAGCATGACCGCTATGGTGGAGGGTCAGTCATGGTATGGGTTGGCATCAGCAGGGATGGACATACAGAGTTCTGTGTTCTGAACTTGATACATTGACTGCACAGCGGTGTATTGATGAGATGCTGGATGTCCATGTCAGATTGTATGCAGGTGCAGTGGGTGATAGATTCATTCTGATGGACAATAATGCCCATCCTCATGTTGCCCCATGCTGTCGGGGAGTACCGACAGAGGGAGGGGATTGAGTGTATGGACTGATCAGAAAGATCCCTTGACCTCCATCCAATCGAACATGTCTGGAATGACTTGCAGCTTGCAATATCAGTCCAGTCCAGCCAAGAAGTGTCCAGCAGCTTGGTGCCATGCTGGTCCAAGAATGGAACAACATCACACAAAGCACCACCAGGAACCTGATTGGGATCATGAGAAGGCATTGTCAAGCTGTTATTAGCAGCAATGGGTCTCATACTCGATTGAACCCATACCAGTTCGCTCCATCAACTTTTTGGCAAATTGAAAAATTTCCTCTTTTACCATTAATATCCATTTTCCATGGTTATCGTATTCAAAAGCTAAAAAATAATGTTAAACACAAATAAAATCTTAATTTCTGTACTTAAATCATTAAAGATATAACTAAAATAAAAAAATATATACACTTCTCTTTACAATATTTCAACTAAAATGTAAAACAGGTAGTTGGATATACTTGGTGCTTAGCAAACTTTGAGTAGTATAGTAATTAAAATAATAAATTTTGATATCATCTGCGTTGGGTAAAGGGTTAAGCAGATTCAGCATTTTGGGAGGAATAGACTGTGAATATGAAAATGATGAAAATAGAGCTGTGACGGTTAAAGGGTTTTCTTCATTGATTAATCGCAAGGATTGACTTTGGTTAATTGATTAATCACTTGCCCACACAGGTTGCTGAATAATTGCCATATTAATGATGATTTACAGCATTAACCCTTTGCGTAACGTAACGGTCGAAAATATACAAAAATCTCCAATCATATTTTGTTATATTTTCAATTTTTGTCTCAAAAACATAGCTTAGGCCATAAAAATTAATAGTTTGGTTCCGGTGTAACAGGATATCTCCCCCCCCCCCCCCCCCCTGGATATCTCCCCCCCCCCCCCCCCCCCCACCACCACCCATAAATTTTTTTTTATTTTTATTAATTTGACATTATTTGATGATGAAATGGTGAGAACAGATCCTGGCCTGGATATCTTCCCTCCACCATGACAAAAAACTTTTTGTCAAACATTTGAAACTAATTGATAATGAAATGGTGAGAGAAATAGATTTGGGACTTTAAAAATGGTTTTGAATAAACAGAGAGTTAGGGTTGGTTGGGATGAGAGGTGAGGGGGAAGATACCCAGGCCTGGATATCTTTCCCCACACCATGACAAAAAAATTTTTGTCAAACATTTGACACTAATTGATAAGGAAATGGTGAAAGAAATAGATTTGGGACTTTAAAAATGGTTTCGGATAAACACTGAGTTAGATGGCCTGGATATCTTCCCCCTCACCTCCCATTCCAACCAACCCTAACTCAGTGTTTATTCAAAACCATTTTTAACTAATAGTTTTTTTGTCATGGTGGTGGGGAAGATATCCAGGCCTGGATATCTTCTCCCCCCCCCCCCCCCACCCCACCTCCCATTCCAACCAAAGGGTTACCCATGTACCTTGAACATTGACCATGGCAGTGTCAAAGATGGAAAATTATGGGAAGTAGCTTCAAGCTGCATCATTCCTGTTGTTTGTATACAATGTTTCATGTGCTATAACAACTTTTATTGTTTAAGTGCTATAACAAATTACATTGCTTTGTTAGGTTGTTGTTGTTGATATAGTCTGGAGTGAATAAAAAATCTTTTATGGGTAGTTAATTTTCTCATTGTTTATATCCAGGCCTGGATATCTTTCATTATCAATTAATGTCAAATGTTTGACAAAACATTTTTTGTCATGGTGGAGGGAAGATATCCAGGCCTGGATATCTTCCCCACCCCCCTCTCCCATTCCAACCAACCCTAACTCAGTGTTTATATCCGAAACCAATTTCTCTACCCAAAACAGTTACACTTCATGTCACATGACAACATGAACCAGAATAGTCACAGGTTTTCAACTGGATGAGAACAAGATATCCAGGTTGAACCTGAAAAAAAACAACATTTTGCCAAAAAAACCCCCATTTTTCTCGCCATTTCATCATCAAATAATGTTAAATTAATCCCCCAAAAATTTCCGTGGTGGGGGGCGGGGGAAGATATTCAGGGTGGGGGGGAGATATACTAGGATATCTTCCCCCCCGGAGGGGAAGATATCCAGGGGGGGAAGATGACGTGTGACACCGGTTACATAGCAGAAATAAACATGGTCGGTAGGTTGGGATATCCCCCCACCCCCACCCCTTAAATTTGTGTGTGAGTTAATTTTTAGGACCAAATTCTTCCAACAGTTGTGCCTGAAATATACTGCTTTGATATTCTGTTGAGTCTAAATTGCAAAATTACACCCAAAATGGCAATTTATCAGTAGATGTTTTATTCGCAATTACCAGTGGACATTTCAGGTGAAATTCTGCAACCTCAAAGTGAAACAGACTCGGAGGTGTCTTGATAATATTATCGTCAGCTGTCCTCAGTTTCTGAAGTGTGCGTTCACATGTTTCACTTTATCACGCGAAGTGTTAAAATTAGCACACCTCAGCACATGAAATAAATTGACATTTTAAGTGATTGTGGTAATGGACTGGTTAAGTATCATCATATTTATCCTGGCAGAGGAAGCACAAATGACTTGCTTTGTTTTATTTGAAAACAATGTACCTTGCATTGGTCTTCTATCAAACACTTGCATGCACACTATTTCGAAGGCAAGATACTATCATAACGTCACCGTGTGCAAACAGCCAATCACTTTGAAGTTCAAGTGTAAAACTACAGGGAATCTCTTGGAGTTAACCAAGAAAAAATTCCTGGTTTTAAATAGTATGAATTCAATTGGTCGAATGTTCAATGTGACTGACTGTGCACACTTTGTGTAATGCAGTACATGTACACATGGTTGTGGTTTTACACCTCAACTTGCTTCTGACAATTTTGAGGTAAGCAATGTTCTGTCGTTTTCGTAATAATGGTGATTCTTGAAACAAATCTCTTGAACAGTTTGGAAAGAAAAGTAATAAAAAAGGTCCCATAGTCTGCGTGGTAAGACAGGGTGGTAAAAAGGGAAAGACCCAGTTGTGCCTGAAATATACTGCTTTGATATTCTGTTGAGTCTAAATTGCAAAATTACACCCAAAATGGCAATTTATCAGTAGATGTTTTATTCGCAATTACCAGTGGACATTTCAGGTGAAATTCTGCAACCTCAAAGTGAAACAGACTCGGAGGTGTCTTGATAATATTATCGTCAGCTGTCCTCAGTTTCTGAAGTGTGCGTTCACATGTTTCACTTTATCACGCGAAGTGTTAAAATTAGCACACCTCAGCACATGAAATAAATTGACATTTTAAGTGATTGTGGTAATGGACTGGTTAAGTATCATCATATTTATCCTGGCAGAGGAAGCACAAATGACTTGCTTTGTTTTATTTGAAAACAATGTACCTTGCATTGGTCTTCTATCAAACACTTGCATGCACACTATTTCGAAGGCAAGATACTATCATAACGTCACCGTGTGCAAACAGCCAATCACTTTGAAGTTCAAGTGTAAAACTACAGGGAATCTCTTGGAGTTAACCAAGAAAAAATTCCTGGTTTTAAATAGTATGAATTCAATTGGTCGAATGTTCAATGTGACTGACTGTGCACACTTTGTGTAATGCAGTACATGTACACATGGTTGTGGTTTTACACCTCAACTTGCTTCTGACAATTTTGAGGTAAGCAATGTTCTGTCATTTTCGTAATAATGGTGATTCTTGAAACAAATCTCTTGAACAGTTTGGAAAGAAAAGTAATAAAAAAGGTCCCATAGTCTGCGTGGTAAGACAGGGTGGTAAAAAGGGAAAGACCCAAATTTAAACCAACAGTAATCCTCACTAGTGAAGTAAATTCACTTCTTGTAAACCATGATAAACAAGTGGAAATTTGCATGGTCAAGTTAAAACAATTTCAGTATACAATTAGCAATTATGATTTAATTTGTTGATGACAATTTTGAACATGGTACTTGATTATATGTAAATTGGTATACCAAAAAACCACCCAGCACTATTTATGTTGTGTTGTAAATGTAAAGGTTGTTACTTGTGTGTTTTTTTCTATTTCTTTTTCACTATCATTTAAAAAATCATTAGGGTCGGGGCACAAAATTAGGGTTGGTCAGGTAACCAGAACCAAACCATTATTTTTTATGGCCTTACCGGGTATAAACCTCATTGGAACGAGCTCATTGAGGTCATTCCAATGAAGGCACATAAGCTATGTTTTGAAACAAAAATTGAAAATTTGTAGTAATTCAAAAATTATTTTGCAAGTATCGTCTTACCTGCATTGAGTAAAGGGTTAAGAATGACCATTTCCAGCTACTGATACAGTATAATGATCATGCAAGTGCATAAGTATGTCAGCACATAACTGGCATACTTTACTCTGTCACATATAAATGACGTGAGTCAGTGTGACAATGTTTGCCTGTTTTGGAGCAAGTTTGTTCCTCTGTTAACCCATATACTACAGTAGTTCAAAAGTAATTGATAATCGATCAATTACTTTTTGATCGATCAAGACATCGATCATTGGTTAATTGAATAATCAATGAAGATGATAACCTGAACATAATATATACATAACACAACATGTAATACTTGCAGCCAAAATGACAATGCAAGACGGTCTGAGAAGCAGATTTTTAACTTTGTAGGCCATACATGTATGCATATGTATGCATTATTAGAATTGTCAGAGCAAAGCCAGCCTAAATATAGGGGCAAGGGGCCTCATATATAAAGATATTGTAAGTTCAAAAGATATTCCGCATCAAGGCGAAAAACCTACGTGAATTGCACTTCTCTGTGAAGCTGGACATGGAACACACGTGGTATATATCCAGCTTCAGCGCAGGGACTAATCTCATTTAAGTTATACAGTAGTCGCGAGTCTTACGAGACGTAATCGGTTGGTGGCAGGATATCGTCACGGCCAATTGAGAAACGAGATTCTAAAAGATAGAAATGTCTGTTGTGTCGTCACCTGATCATTAGTATAGCAATGAGTGGCAGGAACGAATCGGCTCTCTTGACAAGTGAAATCACCGTTAAGTCTCGCACGAGATGACTTGTATTGATTCTGCCTCGATATACGTCATCTCCCACCGTTTTGGCAGATGGACAGATGAGCGTCTGTCCACCTGACAGTTTAGGGTAAAAAGTATATATACCTTGAAGAGCAGAGCATTAGACACACACTTGGGGTCACACACACGTTGGTGAAGTCCAGGGCAGGCGGACTCTGTTTCCTGGCATAGGGGTACCTTCGATCACAGGACCCTGAAACGGCAGGAATCGCCAGACAGGGCATTCCACGATTGATTTAGCTTAAGGTTGATAGGCGGCTACAGTGCCAAATTCGTTGAGAAGGAAACCCAAGGTGAAACGTTAAAGTTTAGATTGTCGAGTAGCAGGTATCAGCCTGCAATAGTCAGAAGTGCAGGTTAATTGTATTGTGCGTATTAACCCTTTGAAGCGTCAGACTGATTGCGTTGGGAGTAGTTTGTTTTGCTGTCGAAAGCATCGTAATACCGACTGGAGATCGGTGTGAGTGACAATTTCGCCCTAGCACAAAAAGGGGCATTTGTGAATTGCGAATTCAACCAGGAACAGTGAACATTTCAATAGGACTTTCACGGAGGACTTTCAAAAGGCACATAAGGTATGAGTAGACAATATCTGACCCAAATCAGAAGTACGGTGGCTTTATAGATGACAAACATTGCTGGTCGGAACCCTCCGACAGCCAGAGGTACAGTTACGCGCAGACGTTGACATTTGAGCCTAAGCGGGTGAAGCTCTTATGGCGAGCTCTCGGTAATATAATTTCAGATTTGTGAAACTCTTATGGCAAGCTCACGGTAGTAACATTTCCAGTGTGTAGACTATAGTGCCAGTACAGGGCTATAGAATGACTATATAATTGTTGAGAATTATTTAACCCTAGCAAACCATTTTCTGTGAAAAGAATCGAATTGTTGATTGTTGAAATATTGAAACGGCTTTATTTTTATGTGTAAATAAAAGAATTGTTGTTACTTCAAGTCATTCTTTCCACTACACAGCCTGAAGTGATTAGGAAACACACCTAATGGAAATCAAACCTATTTCAGACCAATTTGGCAGAGAAGGAATCACGGCGTCAGTCTAACTCAGCTCCCACTGCCAAGTTCGCGACACTTGGATTCCGACCCTCCACGTTGGTCTAATTTTCCAGTAATTTCATCAGCGGGACTAAATAACCCCATGTCAGCCCAGGCCTTACGGGGCCTCAGATGTCCTGACATGATTGGCGAGGCTACCAGGATATTTCTAAAAGGTAAAAAATGGCTATATTGAAATTTTGTTTTATTTTAACGGCGGTTCTGTGTATGTTTTGACGAGTTTGGTCAGCTGATGCCGTCCAAGGGTTTAATATCGCAATACAGTAGTCCCCAAGAGGATACTAAGTAGCCACTATAACTGTGGTAGGTTTCAGAATATTTGGGGCGTTTAATTACGTTAAATTACACAGGTAAATTAGGATTAATTGCCATATTTTTTTTTCTCTTTCTTTCTTTTCCTTCATTCTTTCTGACGAGTGTTGAAGATAGAAAGAAAAAATCAAAATGGATGTTGTTACAGCCCTCGCCCAACTGGTATCATTAGGCAAGGAAATGGGCCTTGAGGGGGCTGAACTTCATAAGTTTGTTAAAGATGAGCAGAAACGTGAGGCTAAGACGATTGCCTTACGTAATGACGCAAGGGAGAGAGGAGCCCAATTAGAACGAGAGCATGAGAAAGACGCAAGAGAGGCGAGGGAGAGAGAAGCCCAATTAGATAGAGAGGAAAAAGAGAGAGAGATTCAATTAGCAAGGGAGACAAAAGAGAGAGAGATTCAATTAGCAAATGAGGCGAGAGAGAGGGAAGCCCAATTAGCAAGGGAGGCAAGGGAGGCAGAACGAGAGCTCGAACAACAGAGGCACGAGAGAGAATTAGAGCTCCTCAGAGCAAGGGCCGATGTGGAGAATGAAAGTCGGCGCTCAGGGGACGGGAGTGCAGGGGTAGCAATTCATGCCTCACGCCCCCACCATGCTCATTTTAATGAAAACATGGATGACTTGGACTCGTACTTGGAGAGGTTCGAGCATTTTGCCTCCAGTCAAATGTGGCCAGAAGACACATGGGCTATGTGCTTGAGCCCTTTGTTGTCAGGTAAAGCCCTCGAGGCTTATACCAGTATGCCTCCTGCACTTCTTAACAACTACAGTGAGCTGAAGAATGCCATCCTTCGGAGATACCAGCTCACTGAAGAAGGATTCCGGACCAAGTTCCGAGAAATTAAGCAGGAGAAGGGAGAAACAGTACCTCAGTATTTTGCCCGAGCTAGGCGGTACTTTGACCGCTGAACTGATCTCGCAGAAGTGAATGAGTCATATGGAGCCCTGCGAGATCTATTTCTCTGAGAGCAGTTTTTAACTACATGCTCCAAGGAGTTGGGCCTGTTCATCAAGGAAAGGGGTCCGCCCACCTATGATGAGATGGCAACTGTGGCAGAACGCTACATCGAGGCCCACGGTGGGAGTGTAAATGCACCCAAATGGGCTAGGGGTGGGGCAAACGGGTTGGCAATGGCACCTGTAAGGCAACACCACCCCAATCCACCTGCGTCGCAGGCCAGCTGGAATGGGAACGCCCCCAAAGACACAACTTGTTTCATCTGCAACAAGTGGGGACATATGGCCAGAGATTGCTGGCAGCGACAGGCCAAGGCCACTGGGAACTCTAGACCACCCCAGCAGGGGGCCGGGGGTACAGCGCAAAAGGGGAGGAGAGACCCCTCCCCAAAGGACTGGAGGCGAAGGGGTGGCGAGAGGCCAGGGAACAACAGGCAAACTGCAGCGCTGTGCTAAACCATAGGCCCAGAAAGCAGTCCTCTTCGCGACTGCATCCAGGAGGGACAGCTAAGGCTGGAAGGTGGGAGAATCATTCCCATAATCAGCGGAATGTGTGAAAGTCACCCCTCCGCCGGGGGCACCATGCCTATTTACACCGGGTATGTCGGCCAGCAGGAGGTACAGTTGCTTCGCGACACTGGCTGCAGTAGCGCTGCGATCAGGAGGCGCCTCGTGAACGACACACAGCTGATCGGGGGTGATCACCTGTGTGTGTTGATAGATGGGACACTTAGGCATTTTTCGCTGGCAAGGATGCAAGTGGACACGCCTTTCTACACCGGTGAGGTGGAGGCCATGTGCATGGAAGACCCGGTGTATGATCTCGTGATCGGAAATATCCCTGGTGTTAGCACTAACCCAGACAGCAGTTGGTCGGCACCTGGCGAGGCATCGGCCATGGTTACAAGGTCCCAGGCAGCAAAGGCAAAAAGGCCCATCCGACCACTGAATGTTCTGGCAGAAGCCGTGGGCGAAGTTCATACCGACGATCTCAAGAGCGCCCAAGCCAGTGACCCCACACTGAAGAAATTTTGGGACCTCGCTAAAAGTGGTGACAGTGTCGCCACCAGGGGTAAGGGGCGAGTTAAGTTATCCGTAAGGAAGGGGGTGCTTTACAGGGAACACGAGCAGCCCCGTGGACAGACAATTATTGAGGCACGACAGATTCTGGTGCCTCAAGAATTCAGGAAGCAGATCATGACCCTGGCTCACGAATCCGTGGTTGGGGCCACCTAGGGACCAGGAAGACCCTTGATAGAATCACATCCAGCTTCCACTGGCCTGGCATCACAGGCGACATCACGAGGCTCTGCAGGTCATGTGACGTCTGCCAGAAAACTGTCTCAAAGGGGAAAGTCCAGAGGGTACCGTTGGGAGAGATGCCTCTCATGGGTGCGCCATTCGACAGGGTCGGAGTGGATTTGATCGGATCGATCTCTCCTGTTTCCGACAAGGGCAGCAGGTATATCCTGACTGTTGTGGACTACACCACGAGGTACCCCGAGGTGATAGCTTTGCCAAGGATTGAAGCTGAGCGAGTTGCCGAAGCACTCCTCGAGATTTTCTGTAGGCTCGGTTTTCCGAAGGAAATCCTTAGCGATAGAGGTTCGCAGTTCACGTCGGGGATGCTCGACAAGGTATGCTGGTTGGTGTCTGTGAAGCAGATCTTCACCTCCCCGTACAACCCAAGGTGCAATGGGCTCTGCGAACGGTTCAGTGGCGTTCTGAAAGATATGCTGAAAAGGATGTGCCAGGAGCGGCCCAAGGATTGGGACCGCTACCTGCCGGCCATCCCCTTTGCCTACAGGGAGGTGCCACAAGCGAGCACCGGATTTTCTCCGTTCGAACTGCTCTATGGACGGACAGTGAGGGGGCCCATGCAGGCATTGAAGGAGCTCTGGACGGGGACAGAGACTCCTGAGGTTCGTAACACCTACCAATATGTCCTCGATCTCCGGAACAAATTAGAGGAAACATGTCGCCTGGCCAGGGAAAGCTTGCACAAGGCCCAAGGCAAGTACAAGCACCATTATGACCGGAGAACGCGGAACAGGCAATTTGAGGTCGGTCCGAAAGTGACAGTGCTCCTCCCAACTGAGCACAACAAGCTGCTACTCCAGTGGATAGGGCCTTTCGACGTCACTGAGGTCATAAGCAGGACGGACTACCGAGTGAACGTAGAGGGGAAGAGCAAGGTCTACCACGCCAACCTGCTCAGACTATACTGCGAGAGGGAGGGAGAGCCAACCCCTGTTAAGGCTGGGGAGGGCAACCCCAACCCCTCGATGCCGCAAAAGGGCGTGGCTATGGCCATCATCGAGAGCGACTACCACTCCGAGGCCGGCGTCGTAGATGACGAAAACCTGCTTGTTCTTGGGGAGGTTGACGGGATGGAGACGTATAGGGACATACGCATCAACGATGCACTGGACTACTGTCAGAGGCAAGAAGCCTTGGCATTATTGCAGGAGTTCGGGGACGTGTTCTCCGATAGTCCCGGAACCACCCATCTGGCCAAGCACAAAATAGAGCTCACGACGTCGGACCCAGTGAGGGTGAGGCCCTACTGCATCCCTTACTTGAAAAGACAGGATGTGCGGGAGGAAGTCAAAAAGATGCTAGAGGCGGGGGTCATCGAGCCATCAAACTTCCCCTACAACTCCCCTGTGGTCCTCGTGAAGAAAAAGGATAGTAGCCTCCGTTTTTGCATCGACTTCAGGAGGCTGAATTTTGTCACCAAGTTTGACAACGAGCCTATGGGTGACATAGAGGCCATACTGTCCAAACTGCAGCAAGCTGAATATTTCAGCAAAATCGACCTGAGTAAGGGCTACTGGCAAATCCCCGTCGAGACGAGACACCGGCCAATGACCGCTTTCACCACGCCCGACGGCTGCTACCAGTTTAAAAAGATGCCGTTTGGGATGGTCAGTGCCAGGGCCACGTTCAATCATATGATGAGGAGGCTGTTGGAGGATTTGAGGGGCGTGGAACACTATGTGGACGACATCCTGGGCAACACAAGGACTTGGGCGGAACATGTCAGCGTCCTCCGGTCCCTTTTTCACAAGCTGTGAAAGGCCGGACTCACCGTGAAACCTTCGAAATGCCTGATAGGTTTCCGGACCATAGAGTTCCTGGGTCATAAGGTCGGTGAGGGGAAAGTAACCATGGACGAGGAGAAGTTGGGGAAAATATGTGACGCCAAACCACCCCAGACCAAACATCAAGTAAGATCCTTCCTGGGTTTAGCTGGCTACTATCGGAAGTTCGTGCCCAATTTTGCGGAGGTAGCCGCACCCTTGACCGACCTTACAAAGAAAGGACAACCAAACAAGGTGAACTGGGGTCCCCACCAAGACCGGGCGTTCAACACCTTGAGGGATATCTTGGTCAGTTCACCGGTCTTGCGACTCCCAGATTTTTCAAAACCATTCGTCGTCCAGACCGACGCGTCCGATGCGGGAGTGGGAGCTGCCCTCCTACAGGAACACACAGATGGCCATTTCCCTGTAGCGTATGCCAGTAAGAAACTCCTCCCGAGGGAGCAAAACTACTCAGTGATCGAACGAGAATGTTTAACGCTGGTGTTTGCCGTGAAGAAGTTTCAAAACTTCTTGTACGGTCGAGAGTTTGTGCTCCATACGGACCACAAGCCGCTCACATACATCCAGAAATGTAAGGTAGAAAGCAGCAGGATAATGAGATGGTCCCTCGTGCTGCAAAATTACCGGTTTAGGATCGAGGCCATTAAGGATAAAGATAACGTGGCGGCCGTTTACCTCAACCGCCAAGGATAGGGGCGTGAGTTTCTCAAACCGGGAGTTAAGGCCCGGGAGAAACTTTGTTTATAATTTTTTATTTCTATTTTAATTGCTTTGGTCGCTAACGAGAGTTTGATGTGAGTGTGAGGCACACTAACCTTGTCTTTCGCAAAGGCACGGTCGGGAAATCTGTGTGTTGAATGCGTGAGTGTGTGAGGCACAATTTTAATCCCCTGGTTGAGCTTTGCGAGGGTGAGGCTCAACATAAAGCAGGGGTCGTTTACCCCTTCACAAGACATAGGGGAATGGGAGGTGAAGTTACACTCCGTTGGAATTAACCCATCTGACGCAAAGGCACGGACGGTGTTACTCGTCGCCAGCCTAAATATAGGGGCAAGTGGCCTCATATATGAAGATATTGTAAGTTCAAAAGATATTCCGCATCAAGGCGAAAAACCTACGTGAATTGCACTTCTCTGTGAAGCTGGACATGGAAAAAACACATGTGTTGTATATCCAGCCTCAGCGCAGGGACCCAGGGGAGAAACGGTATGTTAGATAAGGTCTAATCTCATTTAAGTTATACAGTAGTCGCGAGTCTTACGAGACGTAATCGGTTGGTGGCAGGATATCGTCACGGCCAATTGAGAAACGAGATTTTAAAAGATAGAAATGTCTGTCGTGTCGTCACCTGATCATTAGTATAGCAATGAGTGGCAGGAACGAATCGGTTCTCTCAACAAGTGAAATCACCGTTAAGTCACGCGCAAGATGACTTGTATTGATTCTGCCTCGATATACGTCATCTCCCACCGTTTTGGCAGATGGACAGATGAACGTTTGTCCACCTGACAGTTTAGGGTAAAAAGTATATATACCTTGAAGAGCAGAGCATTAGACACACACTTGGGATCACACACACGTTGGTGAAGTCCAGGGCAGGCGGACTCTGTTTCCTGGCATAGGGGTACCTTCGATCACAGGACCCTGAAACGGCTGGAATTGCCAGACAGGGCATTCCACGATTGATTTAGCTTAAGGTTGATAGGCGGCTACAGTGCCAAATTCGTTGAGAAGGAAAACCCAAGGTGAAACGTTAAAGTTTAGATTGTCGAGTAGCAGGTATCAGTCTGCAATAGTCAGAAGTGCAGGTTAATTGTATTGTGCGTATTAACCCTTTGAAGCGTCAGACTGATTGCGTTGGGAGTAGTTTGTTTTGCTGTCGAAAGCATCGTAATACCGACTGGAGATCGGTGTGAGTGACAATTTCGCCCTAGCACAAAAAGGAGCATTTGTGAATCGTGAATTCAACCAGGAACAGTGAACATTTCAATAGGACTTTCACGGAGGACTTTCAAAAGGCACATAAGGTATGAGTAGACAATATCTGACCCAAATCAGAAGTACGGTGGCTTTATAGATGACAAACATTGCTGGTCGGAACCCTCCGACAGCCAGAGGTACAGTTACGCGCAGACGTTGACATTTGAGCCTAAGAGGGTGAAGCTCTTATGGCGAGCTCACGGTAATAACATTTCAGATTTGTGAAACTCTTATGGCGAGCTCTCCGTAAAATATAATATCAAATTTGTGAAGCTCTTATGGCGAGCTCACGGAAGTAACATTTCCAGTGTGTAGACTATAGTGCCAGTACAGGGCTATAGAATGACTATATAATTGTTGAGAATTATTTAACCCTAGCAACCCATTTTCTGTGAAAAGAATCGAATTGTTGATTGTTGAAATATTGAAACGGCTTTATTTTTATGTGTAAATAAAAGAATCGTTGTTACTTTAAGTCATTCTTTCCACTACACAGCCTGAAGTGATTAGGAATCACACCTAACGGAAATCGAACCTATTTCAGGCCAATTTGGCAGAGAAGGAATCACGGCGTCGGTCTAACTCAGCTCCCAGCGCCGAGTTCGCGACACTTGGATTCCGACCCTCCACGTTGGTCTAATTTTCCCGCAATTTCATCAGCGGGACTAAATAACCCCACGTCAGCCCAGGCCTTACAGGGCCTCAGATGTCCTGACAAGAATCAACAATAAATAAGTTTACTCCAACAGCAGTAAGGCAAGACAAGCTTCTAATTCCTGTTACTCAGATCATTCTAGAAAGGAAATGGACTGGGGAGTAGTCTGAAGGACAAACTTCTTGATAACTACTCAAAAGTGATCTTTTCCTGTGCTGATCTTCTGTAGGTAAAGCCTTACTTTGTATTGGTATGAGGGGAGGTGTTCATTATGAACTGGATTCTTACGAAGACATGGAAGCCAAGAACTTCATATCAGTATAAGGTAGAGTCTAAAGGGTTCCACGCTACAACTTTCTAAGAGCTTTAGGCCTTTTAAAAGTGAAATCTTTCATAACATTAATCAGAAAAGGGTCGGTACCGATATGATAGGCACTGGCAAATAAAATTTTCTGACAACATAGAGCGATAGACCATAATGGTACATAATAGGTTGGGACTAGAAGCAATGTTGGTTTACTGTAGTAAACAAAGTCTGTTTTACTGGTAAAATGGAACCCAGTCATCATTGCTTCTGTTGGAATTCCTCCAAAATGGGTATAAACAGTTGACTAAACTTGGCTTTATCTCCATGTTGCAGTCATGATTAGCCATTGTACAGAAATAGGTAACCTTAGACACCAGTGATTAATAATAATATGGGTTATCTGTCCACCCTTTAGATTGCTGAGAATTAAATCACTTTGTGTGTACTGTGTGTTGATAAAAAGATAACTATCAACAGCAAGCTATTAATTGAAAATAGAATATGTTTTTATTTTTGAAATCCACTTTAAAAAAATTTCCGCAATCCAGTATAAGTATTTCCATTAGTTCCTTGAATCCTTCACCCTATGTAACAGTTAAGCAACCTGTGCATTTTTGTAGCCTTTGACAGTGAATATTCTCATGTTGTATGTGATATTTATTAATTTATGTATTGGGGTTTAATGACACTTTCAACAGCCAGGGTCATGTGTCAGACAGTTTTACGAGTAGAGGAAGCCAGAGTACCCAGAGAGAACCACTGAGCAATGGCAGGCCTGGCCATTTGAGGGGAGCTATTGCTCCGGCTCTCCTTGACCCTCCAAAAGGCAAATTGAGGATGGCCATAATTGCTCTCTTTAAACTGTAATGGCTCACCTCAGTTTTTATGTGTACCCATACTATGTATGGTACACATAATGCCGCCATCCGGGGTGACCATCCGTCATTCGTCCATCATTTGTCCGTCCGGCGTCCGTATCCATTTCTTTGTCATTCGATAACTTGAAAAATATTGCTTGGATTGTCAAGTTACTTTATATTTGTGTTCAGGTTACTGATATGCCGAGCTGTATAGTTTTTGGTGTAAGTCGGATAATTTGATCCTGAGATATTAACCCTTTATCCTTCAACTTGAAAATTCCTCCAATCCCTTTGGCATTCGATAACTTGAAAAATATTGCTTGTATTGTCTAGTTACTTTATATTTGTGTTCAGGTTACTGATTTGCCAAGCTGTATAGTTTTTGGTGTAAATCTGATGATTTGATCCCGAGATATTAACCCTTTATCCTTCAAATTGAAAATTCCTCCAATCTCTTTGGCATTCGATAACTTGAAAAATATGGCTTGGATTGTCAAGTTACTTTATATTTGTGTTCAGGTTACTGATGTGCCGAGCTGAAAAGTTTTTGGTGTAAATCTGTTATTTTGATCCTTAGATATGAACCCTTTATCCTTCAAATTGAAAATTTCTCCAGTCCCTTTGGCATTCGATAACTTAAAAAATATTGCTTGGATTGTCAAGTTACTTTATATTTGTGTTCAGGTTACTGATGTGCCGAGCTGTATAGTTTTTGGTGTAAATCTGATAATTTAATCCTGAGATATTAACCCTTTATCCTTCAAATTGAAAATTCCTCCAATCCCTTTGGCATTCGATATTTTGAAAAATATTGCTTGGATTGTCAAGTTTCTTTATATTTGTGTCCAGGTTACTGATGTGCCGAGCTGTATAGTTTTTGGTGTAAATCGGATAATTTGATCCTGAGATATTAACCCTTTATCCTTCAAATTGAAAAAATTCCTCCAATCCCTTTGGCATTCGATAACTTGAAAAATATTGCTTGGATTGTCTAGTTACTTTATATTTGTGTTCAGGTTACTGATGTGCCGAGCTTATAGTTTTTGGTGTAAATCTGATGATTTAATCCCGAGATATTAACCCTTTATCCGTCAAATTGAAAATTCCTCCAATCCCTTTGGCATTCCATAACTTTAAAAATACTACTTGGATTGTCAAGTTACTTTATATTTGTGTTCAGGTTACTGATATGCCAGGCTGTATAGTTTTTGGTGTAAATCTGTTATTTTGATCCTGAGATATTAAGCCTTTATCCTTCAAATTGAAAATTCCTCCAATCCCTTTGGCATTCGATAACTTGAAAAATATTGCTTGGATTGTCAAGTTACTTTATATTTGTGTTCAGGTTACTGATGTGCCAAGCTGTATAGTTTTTGGTGTAAAGCTGATAATTTAATCCTGAGATATTAACCCTTTATCCTTCAAATTGAAAATTCCTCCAATCCCTTTCGCATTCGATAACTTGAAAAGTATTGCTTGGATTGTCAAGTTACTTTATAATTGTGTTCAGGTTACTGATGTGCTGAGCTGTATAGTTTTTGGTGTAAATCTGGTAATTTGATCCGGAGATATTAAACCCTTTTATCCTTCAAATTGAAAATTCCTCCAATCCCTTTGGCATGAGATAACTAAAAAAATATCAATCTGATTGTCATGTTACTTTATATATTTATTCAGGTTACTGATGTGCTGTGCTGTATAGTTTTTTATGTAAATCTGATAATTTGATCCGGAGATATTAACCCTTTATCCATCAAATTAGACACTCCTCCAATCCATTTCTATATGTACCCATACCTTGTGTGGTGTACATTATGTCAGCATCCGTGGTGGCCCTCCGTCATACAGCTTTCTACTAATTGTGCGTATGGGTACACATCTGACGATTTCATCGGCCTATTTTTATATTAATAACCTTGTATAATTTATATTAGTGTAGAATAGCTCCCCTGAAACAGATTTAGGAGGGTCATAGTGGCTCCCCTGGATTTTTCAAAAGGCCAGGCCTGCAATGGCTAGCAAATGTTAGGCTTCCCAACATACTAACTCCACACAAGCAGGGTTTGCATTGGTTGAAGACAAGTGCACCATCAACGTGCAGGATTTAGCAAAAAATGCCACTGTGCCCCCACATGGGTGAATTGTCTTGGGATTTGAACTGATAACGTCTTGGTTTGCAGTCTGCACGTCTACCTACTGAGCCACCGTGTTCCTGTAGTGTGTGATAATGGCAGCCTATCAGGTAATCCTGTGCAATGCCTATGGTTAGTCAGTAAATGTTAACTCTCTCACCAACTTTGTGCCAATTACAGGGTTAATCACTTTTCTTTCTGCTGATGAGATCATCTCTATTATGTGACTAACTCTGTGCATTTTTGCAGCCTCAGTAAGTGTACAATTTTTAATTTCCTGTAGTGTGTGATATAGCAGTTACCAATTTTTTATACCCAGAAAGTGTGACTAGCCCTGTGCATTCATATGATTATGAAAAGTTTAACCAAGTAACTAACCCTGTGTGCTATACAGCCTTGGTGTAAATCTCATCTACATCAACTCTTTACCCAACGTAATGGGAAAAACAGCCAGTACTATTAGAGATGAGATTAATCTGTGTAACATCGGCACTCGGCCGATAAGCACCCAGTGGCCCTCGATGGTTCAATATCGGCCCTCGCCGATTGTCTGAAACTCAGTGAAAGTGTTATGGATGATCTGTAATGAACTTTATTCCCTTTCATAAGACAACCAGTGGCAAGTGATCGGTATGTCACTTGTCTGTTACTGATATCAGGTAAGTGATGGTTTGTGAAAGAAAAGGCAGAATATTATATTCAAGATTTTGATTGTGTAACTGTGTACCGAGTTATTTTCTACTTTAAAACGTGTGGTTCCAACGGTGGCTTTTGATAACTTCCAGACTCAATTGTTAGCAGTATATTTTAAATCGAAAATATACTGCACTGATGGTGCTTCATTGACATAAAATTAACCCTTTGATGTCTGTTATTTAACTTATTTAAGTGAGTATTAAAAATGTGTTATCTTCCGGGTTGATGGGGATTAATGGCACGTAAATTAAATTCTGATTACTGTAGATCAGCCAGCTTCTGCAGTAAGCTTGAATAATAAAAAAACGTCCGACATCGGCATTCGGTATCAGTATCGGTCGATTGTTGTCTAAAATAATGGGCATTCGTCTTATAGGGCATTTTACTAATTCGCTCACCTCTAAATACTATTCTCAAAAAGTGTTCAAACACAGCTTATGTATGACCCATCACTGGAATGGATTGTGGAAATTTTTTTTTAGTGAATCCCAATAATAGCTTGTTCAACATGATTATGTTTGATTACCTAATATATGTGTCTGTTTATTGCAGTGAACTCAGACTTATTGAAGTTCTTCATGAACCTCACATTTGTCAAAAAATCTTGGAATATAATGTTCATAAAGAGAGACAAGGAAGCTTGAGATTTGCTAAAGGCATCAGTCAGACGTTCCAAACTCTTGAGTCTTTAGTGTAAGTACATGTATGTGGCAAAATTTATCTTATAACAGGCATATATTTTCTCCTCTGCATGTAAAAATGTCTGGATTAACTGAAGTTCCTAAAGGTTCATGAAAATGAAAACAACACATTTCCATAAAGTTTATTTGGGCCTAAAAAAATAAAAAATCTGTTTCTCAGGGCCTCCCACGTGGTACTTTTGGTTGCCACATGTTTTCTTTTTATAACCAATGAAAACTTTAAAAAAATAAAAATTAAATGGTTTTATATGTCTGATATTTTACGCAAGTTAAAAAAAAAATTGATAAATTTGTCCCATGAGTGCAAGAAGGCTTTGCAATGCTTTAGCATTGCAAAGCCTTCTTGCTCTCAAGGGACGAAATACACCACCTCCTATGCTATTTCGTAGATTATGAGGCCTAAAACCTAAACCAAGAACATCAACTTTTGATGGAAAAGAAATAATTACAGAAATAAAAAATAAAATAAAAAGCAGATCACCTGCATGCAATTTTACAAATAATAGCCTGAGAAACAGAAGATCTACTTTTTGTGGCCTTATCCAAACTTACTCTTAATTTGTGAAGCAGATGACAGTTTGAATGGTTATTCTAAAGGTACTGCACTTTGAAAAGAAATTTTCTTGACTAGCAGCAGCTGGTGTCAAACATGATGTAAATGATTATATTAATAATTCATTTGAAACTGATCAGTGACAAAATTACAAGTTTGACATCATTATATACCCAAACAAAGTTTGGAGGAGAATTTGTTCAATGTTGGAATTATTGGAGAATCTGTACTCATATGTTTGGCAAGGAACTTCTCATGAGCTTAAAAAAATGTCAACCAAGGAACAAAGTGATGTGCATGAACATCAACTGATTTTTTTATGCCTTTTCTTATCTACACTTATCCAGTTCAAGTTCACTTTTAGTTATTTCAGACTTTTTTTTCAATTTTACAGCAAAAATAGACATACTATATGTATTGATGTTGTGGGTTGTTTTGGAAGAGACCCTCACTGACTGGTCGAGTTAAAATGACTGAATACCAGATGCCAGCTTTGAACTTGAAGGGGGATGGGGGCAATTTAGTAAATGGTGCTTAGCGGCAGTCTAGTTGTACAAAAAATTAAACCTGTTGCCAATACAAAGATGTGTCTGTGAAAGATGGAAAATTTTTACTTACATTGTAGCAGGTTAAGAAATAAACAGTTTGTTTGAACTGCCAATTCTCTGAAAGTTAAGAAATAAACATGAACTGTCAATGCTCTAAACATTTTTTTTTTCATTTTTCAGAAACAGGGGTGTAGAAGTTAAAATGGATATACCGCATGCTTTGTGGAACAATACATCTGCAGAAGTTTCCATGTTACAGAAAAAGGTATTGATAAGGATGTTAGAAAAATTAATTATTTTTCGGTCTGTTGAATATATTGGATATTGAATCAGTTGATGAATTGGTCCAGTGTTGTAAGCCACTGTCATTGAAAAGTGCTGAAAGCCACTTTAATGGCTTTACACCATATTTTATTAACTTGTTTGCTCAGCACAAGAAACACAAAAATGTTTGTACAAAATTGCATTACATGTATTACAATTTATTGGAGAGTGCCAGGAGGCATTCTGAAATAAATTGTAACAAAAAAATTGTAAAGGAACAAATTCCTGCTAAGATATGGCTACCTATGCTAGTAGCTTGGTATCCTTGGAAAAAAATAGTCCTGTTAAAAAATTGGAAAAGGTTAATTTTGCTGTAAGAGAATATACGAAAGGGACATTTATTGGCTATAAATGTACATCTTGTAAAGACTATGCAAAATGTATGGTTAAAACAAATACATGACTTACATGCAAGATATTTTTAACTGGTTGAGTGCTAAAAGCTGCCTTCGTGGATCTGTTGGAAATGCTGAAAGCCACTTGAGTGTCTTTACACTGTATGCATTAGCTTGCTGTTTGTTCAGCAGTAAAAAAAATTGTTTATTTAAAATGCAATTTTTATAATCTTTACACATTCCCACACGTTCATACTCCAATAAAGATTATAAAATTGCATTCAATTCTCACACAAAAGACAAAGCCCACAACTCTGAGTTGAGCGCCGTTTTTCGGCATTGACCCAAATTTGTCAAATTGCCATCTTTCGCAACGAAACTTGGAATGTTCAAAACAATTTATTTAACATATCAGAAAACTATAATCACTGATCACTGCGAGAGGTGCTAAAAGTTATAAATCTGCCCAAACACCACCCGAATTACATTCTGTCAACTGTGCTCTACCGTAAATGCGGGTCAAAGTTCGACCAAATGTATTCATTGGAAAATGAATTACATTTGGTCATGACGTTTTCATCTAGCTTACCAATGGGAATTGAGTATTTGGACCCAAAACGTATAACTACATTAACAATGTAATTATATAAAATTGGAAGAAAACAAATGGTTATAATAAAATCTGGCTGAACTTTGGCTCCCCATGTTGGTAGTATGGTATGTGAAAAAAAAATACTCATGTTACAAATCATCTTTGAAAAATAATTTAGCGCTCTCCCAGTTAACTCTTAGAAGCCGGGGAATCAGAATGAATTTATTGAACATGAAATACGGCAAAAAACTTACAGTAAAGCAGGTGCTTCTAGTCAAGTGTCGTCTGCCTGAACACTTGACTAGAAGCACCTGCTCCGTGATTAATTCTCCACAAGCCCAAAGATAGCCGAACCGTCACAGCCAGATTACCTGCCGTATTACATCGCAGGCAAGAAAACTCGACTCTCGGCTTCTAAGAGTTAATTGACAGTGTAACAGGTTGGCATAATCCATTGAAGAACACCACAGGTTTTTGCATTGTTGCAGTTATGCAGTTACTGAAAATAACGTACCAATCAATTATAGTCATGGGCTGTACCATGTGCACTGCCTGGAGTGAGCTTACCCTTGACACTGTTTTATTTTCAATTCAGTGTGATCAATTGGTTGAAGACTATGAAGATGATATTGAAGAATGGTATTTTCATCATCAGGATCAGGACTTATCAGACTATTTGTGCAAAAACATTGTACTAAAGAATGATGACAATAGTAAGATATGTTATTTTTATTTTCATGGACATGAAATATCTTTATGATGTTACAAATGTACAGGTCCTGTCAGGACAATTTCCTATAATTCCAAAATACAACAATTTCAGAACTGATTCCATTCACAAATTTGGAAACAGTGGAGCCCACTTAACTGGATATATTTTAATTGAATAACCCTGTTAATTGAATATAATATTTTTATACGACAACCAATGGCCCAGACTAGCTGGTGCTAACTCAAAAATTAATCCAGGGCCAAACACAAATTTTGCCCCCCCCCCCCCCCCCCAATTCTCCAAATTTGCATGCAAAACCGAAAATTCAATGTCCTGTCTGGTCCTCCGTACTTTTGTGATCTGCGCATGCGCAGTATCCAGTAAGACACCAAAATTGGCTCCAACCATTATTCTTTGTTTGGCCCTCCAGTCAGTTACAATAAACTGACATCTGTGCTTTTAAATCTCAGTTTTGAAGATGCCAGATACAAATCAATGGTAAAATTGGTGGATCCAAGGACACAATTGGGTAATGGAAGTGAACAATGGTGGTTGGAAACGTTCAGGGCTGTAACTTTATAACTTTTATCAAAATTATTTCATGTTTCCCAATTTCGGGACATGGGCCTGACATCATCATTTTTGCTAATGATTTATCCACTGTTTGTTAAGTGTTCCTTCCCTATCCATCTTTGAGGCCCTCCTGTTAAACTCCCAAGCTTTTTGGCTTGTTTTATTTGAAATGTTTTATTAAATTTCTTGGGATTTTGACATGTTATACAGAATGTTTTTTCTGTACATACCCATGGTTACGTCCTCACCCTAGATGTGTTTAGGCGTTTGGGTCATGCATCTTCTGTCTGATGTATCGTTTTTTCTTCATCTGAAGATCTTGTTTACATCGGATAGCTTAAAATCTGTTACTGACTTCGGGCCTTTGTTTATTCAGTGCCTGGGGTCTTGTTTCCGGTTTTTCTTGTGATGTTGTTTACATTAGCAACGTCTTATAAATATATGTAGTTCCTATTTATTTTACTTTAGGATTGATTGTAAGATACATATTATATTATTCTGCCAGTGTAGCAATTATTTTTTGAATTTTGTCCACACTTGGGCTCTATCGGGATACCCTTGGGCTCATCTGTTCCCTCTGGGAACTTGGGCTTCTGTCAAAAATTTTTTGAAAGATTTTTCGATTTGTATTTTGAATGTTGTTTATTATGTATCTTTATCATATATTTATTGTGGAGTTGGTAGGGGTACTGTCGACTTTGTTTGATTAATTATGAAAGCTTATTGCTCAAAATGCAAGGCGAGGAAATCGGTTCTCTCGCCGCAAAGTTCATCAAGTTTCTCAGTTTCTTTTTCAGAGGAACAAGAACATGGTGATGGTTATGTGACATCAAGTTAAAGTGTGCTACTGTCGTGGCGCTCTGATGAGCAAACAGAGCTAGCTGCCAAGGTGTTTATGAATATTAGACAGGGGATACAGCCACTAACCGGTGGTTTTAGTCCTTTGTCTGCAGCGAGCTCGACCAGTGAAGCGGTTACTCCGTCTGTGGGTACTGCGACGCCGGGTCTGTTGTGGTCGAAAGAAGTGGATTGGGTAGAGAGAGCACCTTAAAACATAAACATGCTCATCCAGCGACAACAGAATAGAGAAAGAAGTCAGCAAGTATCATGGGAAACTTGGCTAGGTCTGAAAGGACCGTGAGCGAGAGAGGCCCCTTTCTATCCCAGCAACATCTGGGGCCAGATGTTGTGATAAAAAACTTGTGTGAGTCAGAGCATACATCTACACCTTCCATCAGTGACACTCCATATAGATTGCAGCCGGCCTCGGCTACAGTTACGGCTTCTTCCACATCATCTACTAAGCACACGACCGCACCCTAGTTACCCGACTTCAGATATCCAGCCTATGTTGCCAGGAAGGGACCACTCGTCGTCTGTGAAGTCGGACCAACCAGTAGCTAGGGAGATGGGGTCTCGTTCATCGGGATGTTCAGAGAAAAGAGCCCTCTCCGACACATCGTGCTAGGAGCAGCAAGTGGCGAAGAAACAGAAGACTGCTGCTCCTCAGGCCTCCATCATGGACTTGCTGTTGCAGATTGCACAGCTGATCGCAGCATCCCAGCAAGTACAAGAGCAGCCTCCTGCATTCTCAGACCCTGAGCTGTCGGACGGTGCTAGGTCGGTCTAGTCATCTCTTCATTCAGACGCAAGGGACTGAGATTCACAACTGATTCTCACGGATGGTGAAAGGGATTTGGAAGAAAATTACACTTCTCTTTTGGAACAATACATGGTCGCAATGGATTTCATCCATCAATAGAACCCTGAATTTGTTCCAGCGTATCAGAATGCTGCGACGAAAAGAAAGAAACTGCTGGCGTTATTGGATGCAGACTTTATCCGGACAAAGGAGGAGGTCCTTTCTTTTCCAGTTCAGTCTAGGCAGGTGTCTCAGGCCTTCGGCCATTTAGACGACGCCATATTTAATCTCTCCAGTGGGAAGAAGAAAGGCGGTTTCTCAACATCATCTTCCATAAACATACTGTTTCTTTCCATACCACCATACCAAAATAAGGGCTTTTGCTCCATGTTACATTAAGACCAGGAAAAATATAGAATTTTGACGTCCCTGTGTCCAAAGACCCAGGGAAAGTAAAAGTTGAAAATTCAAAACTTTAGCCGAACCGAGACCACCGGGGCCAATTGTGCCGGCACACAAAACCGGGGTCCTCCTATGTACATCATTCGAATAATCCCCCTTGTCAATCCGGGTTGTTCATCCTCCATTTTTCCTCATGCAAATAGGATCAGGGAGAATTGCCTCTGAAGATTTTTCAGAGTTTATAGCTGCCTATGCTATTCTGGAAGGGAAACGACATCTGTTACATCGTTTTTAGGAAGTGCACTAATGAAGCTGAAAGTCTGGAGACGCTATTACGCTGGGAAGTAATTTTTCAAAAATATTTGTCAAAATCATGACGTATTGTCTATCACCAGCTCCTGTATTGTCACATCATGATTCTACACATTCATCTTCACATGATAATCATACTTGTCTCATTCCAGGATCTTCTATTCCAGGTGAGTTGCAAGCCGTTTCACCTGCAGCCGGTTTAGACCTTCCTGTGCAGTCGTTGGATTTGGCACAATCCTCGACCACTCCTGCAGCCGGTGCAGACCTTCATGTGTGGTCATTGGATTTGACACAATCCTCGACCACTCCTGATGCTGATAACCTGTCAGCATCAGTCAACTTTCATCAGAGCGCACATTCACTTTCCTGTGAACAAGGTCCTTCGCACTCCTCGGCTCATTCTCCAACACGTATCCTTGATGTTCCACACTCCAGGGATACTGGACGTCATGCATCTCTATCTTTGCCTACGGCCCCTCGTGCCAGGGACTCTCCAGTCGCGAGTCACATCAATCTGCTGGGCAGACGTCTTTTTCAAGCAGAGATGCAGGAGACCGTTGCAGTCGGTCCTGTTGGGATCAGGGGCATAGCCGCCCAAGTAGACAACATAGGTCTGTCACGCCTACTAGTCATTCTGCTAGGAGTAGCAATGACTCGTACGCTCAATTGGCTAAGGCCATATCTGATCTCTCTCAAGTGTTCTTGCCACAGAAATGCTCTAGAAGACGGGACACTCCGTCCCCTGTGCTCAAGCATAGGCGTGAATGGATCAATGGCACGGCAGATCATCGATCCCCGGGTACACACCGTACATCCGGAACTTATTATTACATTTCCACTGATGAATTTTCTGATGATGAAGACGGTGATGATGTTTTTTCCAATCAAACATCTGACTTTAGAGATTCCTTGCAGTTCATTTTCTCTCGTCTTCCGGAGGTTGTGCCCAAAGACAATTCTAGTGGCTCACATAAGCCTATTTCATCAGTGGACAAATGCTCGGCCGTCGATCATATGGCTACTGCAACGCCTAGACCTGGTCAATCTACTCAGATTAATGATGCGTTCCTTTCACTCGACGCTAAACTTCCTAACAAGTCGAATAAAAATGCATTCTTTACCAGGTCTGATACGTATCTTATCCCAAAAAGATGTACGATGTTTCCAACGAGGGTATTGCTCAGAAGCCTCTTATGGTGGATCCAGACGTATCCTCTTTACGTCTATCGGTTCCACGAACTCTCAACGTTCCGCAGATGTTGATCGATAATATGCTGTCATTATCCCGAGAGATGATCGGTATGCTGTCATTATCTGATCATTTGGTAGCTGCCCTAGCCTCTAGGATGTCTGAGATGCAGAGTTTAGATGACACTATGGCTCCCCTGAGATTGCTGTCAAGAAATTTGATGAATATTATTCATGATGCTCATTCCGTTAATGTTGACATCTCGAGCTGTTACGCCATGACCAAATTCTGGACACTAATAGGTCCCTCCCAGAACAACAACGCCGTCAGTTACGCTCTGTTCCACTATCTGGCATTCAATTATTCCATGGCCAGATTGAAGATGTATGTCAAGGCATCCTCAAACATTCTCAGGACCAGCTATTGCTATCCCAGCTGGGCTCCTCTAGAGGATCTAACTGCAGCAGAGGTTCTTCTCGATCCTCATCTCGATGGCAACGCTATCCTGATCGATCTCAGCGTAGATCTCCAGTCAGAAAGAATTCGCCTAGCCGCTCTTCCACCCAAAGATTGGCTTTATCGGCACCTCAAAGAGGCAATAGACGGGGGGTGGGGGGGGGGGGAGGGTGTGTCTGCGGTGGAGGAAGGGGTTTCTCCTCCAGAAGGCCTCCAAGAGGTAGAAAGTGACCATTTTCACCTCATATCGCTTCCAGTGGGAGGAAGGATTGCACTTTTTTGGGAACAGTGGCAGAAAATTACGGACGACCCATGGATTCTACAGGTCGTTCAGTCCGGCCTGTTCATTTCATTCACAAATCACCCTCCATTGACGTGCAATCCAGTACCCACCAATCTTCCAACAGACCCGTCTCGGCTGCTTTATTGGATTCAGAAATAGCATCCCTGTTGGAAAAAGAAGCGATCGAGGTTGTATTCAACAAAGAGTCTCCAGGGTTTTACAGCAGACTTTTTCTAGTGCTGAAGAAAAACGGACAACTCAGACCTGTTATCGACCTGAGCATTCTGAACCTTTCCATCAAAGCTCCAAAATTCTCGATGGAGATGTTCAGGTCCGTAAGGAGCTCGATTCACAAGAACGTTTTTGCAGCCAGTATAGATCTGAAGGACGCTTATTTTCACATTCCCATACACCAGGCGTCATGGAAGTTCCTCAGATTCTTGTTCCGCAGCATCAGCTACCAATTCAAAGCAATGCTGTTTGGTCTCAATCTAGCTCCTTGGGCGTTCTCACGTCTGATGAATCAAGTGATGATGTTCCACCATGCACATTCATCAGTTACAACTTTGGCTTATCTAAACGACATTCTCCAGAGGCACTCAGAATTCATTCGTCTGGAGAACGATGTTTGTCAACTTACGCACCTGCTACAGTCGCTAGCCTCCGGCCAAACTTCGAGAAGTCAGACCTTGTACCGTGTCGACAATTCACTCACCTAGGCATGGAATTTGACACACCACAGAATCTCGTCAAGGTCCCGTTTGCAAGAGCAAAGATTCTACTTGCCTTCGCTTTCTACATCTCCAAAGCGACTCAAGTCATTGCCAGAGAATTTCTAAGGCTCATAGGCCTTTGCCTCGCTGCCTCAGATCTAATTCTGTTGGGCAGGCTATACACAAGACCATTAAAGCTTTTCCTGCTCCAACGATGGATACCGAATGTCGACTCCCTAGTCGATTCGATTCCCCTGGACGAGTCGATAACCTGTCATGCGCACAAGTGGACGGATCTGAATTGGTTGACGCAAGGAAATCTCCTGGATTCTCCGAATCCGGATTGTATTATGACTACAGATGCCAGCAATCTTGGTTGAGGAGCTACTCTGGATCCTCTAAACCTACAAGCTCAAGGCACATGGTCAGAGAATCAAGCAGCCTTGCATATCAATCAGAAGGAGATGTTAGCAATTCTTCTGAGCCTGAGGCGATGGTCTCATCTCCTGTCGACCCATTATCTTCTGATCTTATCAGACAATTCGACGGTAGTAGCGTACATACGGAATCAAGGCGGAACTCATTCCATCCCCATGTATGAACTTACCAGAGACCTGTTTCACTTAGCACAACAAGAACATATACAACTGCTAGTGAGACACATTCCAGGCCGCCTCAATGTGTTGGCCGACTCTCTGTCCCGCAAAGGCATGATCATTCCATCCGAGTGGTTGTTGAATCAGAGGGTGTTCCAATCGATATGTCAGAAATGGGGAACACCCCAGATCGATTTATTCGCGACACGGCTGAACAAGCACATAGACACATTCATCTCACCGTGTCCGGATCCTCTTGCCTACTAAGTCGATGCTCTATCGATGGATTGGAACGGGATAGATGGCTATGCCTTTCCTCCGACACCAATAGTGCAGTGTGTACTAAACAAGATAAAGTCTTCACACTTCAGAATCATCCTGATTGTCCCTCTGTTTCCTCAACGATCTTGGGTCAGTCTTCTTCAACCACTTTTGCTAGACATTCCGGTGCGTCTCCCCATGCGTCAGGATCTATTGACACAAGGGCAACCCAGGAAGTATCATCACAACGCCAGTCTATTGCACCTTCACGCCTGTCTTTTATCAGGTCCGGCCTCAGGCGTTGAGGTTTTTCTTCCAGAGCAGTGGACTGTATTTCTGCTTCAAGACGTCGATCTACCGGACTAGCTTATAATGCAAAGTGGTCAGTTTTTACCAGATGGTGTCAGGCTAACGATGTCAACTATAAACGTCCAAGTATTGCTCAGATTGCAGATTTCCTGGTATTTTTATTCGACACGAAAGGTCTTCAACCCATTACCATTTAGGGTTATAGGTCCATGCTATTGGAAACCTTCTTGTACGCGGGACGTTCTCATCTTGGAATGGATCCATTCCTCTCAAAATTGATTAAACATGTCTCTCTTAAGAGACCTCGAACTTTAAGAGTAAAACCTAAATGGAATTTGGCTTGGGTTTTGCTCTGTTTGGGGGAGGGGGGCACCGTTTGAACCTTTGATTTATGTTGATATTAAATTCCTCACGTACAAGATGGTTTTCCTTCTTGCCTTTGCTTCTGCTAGACGTGTAAGTGAACTTCATGCTCTTTCTGTCGATCCTTTGTTATTTAGAAGTGTTGGGAATTCAGTCACGTTCACTACCAACACCTCCTTTCTGGCTATGAATCAGCTGCCTAATACAGTTCCGTTACCAATCTGCATTCAAGGACTTCCACCAGAAGTTAACCATCCTGGAAGAAGACCTATTTTATGTCCAGTTAGAGCAATAAGGATGTACATTCATAGGACTCGTTATATAAGGAAAGGTAGGAAGAGATTCTTTCTTTCTCTCATTCCAGGAAGAAAGGATATCTCTCCACACTCTGTTTCACGCTGGATTCAGACAGCTATCTGTTTGTCTTATGAGCATCTTACTTCAATGGATAGGTTATCCTACAATATATCCGCTCATGAGGTCAGGGCCCTGGCTACCTCAAGGGCGTATGCTAACTCGGTTTCTATTTCTGATCTCATGAAAGCAGCCTATTGGAGGAACTCTTCTACTTTCTCCAATTTTTATCTTAGGGATTTATCCTCTCAGTCTGGGGACATTCATGCATTGGGTCCCTTGAGCGCTGCTCAATCCATTATTGTGCCTAATCAGTTATAGATACCACTGTCTGCCTCATTAGTTTTTTTATGTGTTATTCTATCCTGTGTTGTCTCTTCAGGTGTTATCATGGTATGTGAGACAAGCTTTCTCTAGCATTCGCCAGGTTTGTTTTCAGTCTGAGTGGCTTATACCACCAAGGCATGAATGTTTTACGGCCTTGCTGTTTGGCGAAGGTAACCATATACCAGTTTAGGTTTTGGGGTTATGTTTACTATAATGGATACTACAAGAACTTAATTTTTCACTTATTATCTATGGAGTATAAACTATCTAGGTTGGGTGGTTTACCTTTTTAAGGTCGACCCCAGTCGCTCTGGTCGTTTTTCGTGTGTTAGTGGCCTCTCTGTTTGGTGTCTTGGGGCTACTATTGTCGATAGTGCACATATGTTCTGCATTATTTGTTTTCATTGTATGTATGTTAAGCTTCACTATGGGAGCACGATAACGCTGTGTACTAAGGCGTACTGCACGTCTATGGTACGCATGTCTTCAACCAATCTAACCCTGCCTGTGCTGCAGTGCGGAGTTACTATGAGCTGGCAGCTTCGTTGCTCGGTGGTTCTCTCCGGGCACTCCGGCTTCCTCCATCCATAAAACTGTCACGGTCATGATTAGATATTGTGCATAAGTATATGACCTTAAACACCAATAAATAAATAATAATAAGCTTCACTACAATGTCACGTTGAGACCGAACCACTCTTGCAGAACTCAAGGTTAGTTGAATAGCAATTCTACAACTTCAACAGCCTATTCACATTCGGATTACACTTTGACATATCTCTGTGCACTCCACCTCCTATTATCTATACAGCACTTATTTTGGTATGGTGGTATGGAAAGAAATTAAATTTTTCTACCAAAATTTGTTTCTTTTTATACCTACCATACCAAAATAAAGTATGACCCTCCCGATCAATTTTAAAATATCGAGGGTCAAAATTTCAAAATTGAATACCTCCCCGCTTTTCACACATATATATGTCAATTCAGAATGAAGGATGAACAACCCGGATTGACAAGGGAGATTATTCGAATGCTGTACATAGGAGGACCCTGGTTTTGTGCGCGGGCACAATTGGCCGCGGTGGTCTCGGTTCAGGGACGTCAAAATTCTATATTTTTCCTGATCTTAATGTAACATGGAGCTAAAGCACTTATTTTGGTATGGTAGGTATAAAAAGAAACAAATTTTGGTAGAAAAATTTAATTTCTTGGACCACGTTCATTTAACAGTCGGGAAAGATGTTCAGAGAGTTCCTCTGCGTTTGGATGAGCAGGCCAAGGATCTAGATGTATCCTTACCTGGATCATTCACAATTCGCTCAGACACAATTGAGACGGCAATTTCTTCAAATAGAGTGAATTTGGATGCTATGTCTTACGCAGATCACCTTACAAGAGCTATGGCGCAACGTCTCAACGGAAAGGAATTTGAGGACGTTCGTACCTCTCTTAGAGTTCTTCCCAGGGCAATTATGTATACCACATATAACTCTGCCTTAACAGTGGCTAATTTGGAGTTAATCAGACGTGATGGTGCCCTTGCGCCGTCATCTTTGATAGATGACAAGGTGAAAAACTCTTTCTGAATCACTCCGGTCTCTGGACATACTATATTCGACAAGCTTTCATTAGTCTATGACCAGGCTACTAAAAAAGCGTCTAATGCTCTGCTTCTAAATTCGGTGTCTCGTCGACCTGGTGCAGCAGAAATGAGTAAAGAAGGACGCCCCAGAAAGAAATTGTCAAAAGGGGACTCCTCATGAGGGTATAGGAAACCTGCGACTTGGGAAAAGGGCGTAGGTCTGATCAAGACTGTTGGTCAGATGCCCCTAAGCCGACGGGTCAAGGTTCTTCGCGAGGGGGACGTGGTTTCTCCTCCCGTAAGCCTCACAGTCGTACAGGTGATGGTCAGGACCTCTATTGCTTGCCAATTGGTGGAAGGTTATCAAGCTTCGCAAAAAACTGGATATCAATTACGGAAGACCAGTGGATGAGAAGTGTAGTCTCGGATGGCCTACGACTAACATTCTAAGCGAAACCACCACTAAGAAGATGTCCGCGTTGGACAATTCTTCCGTCAAATCCTTGCAAAAGAGAGTCTCTCCTAGCGGAGGTAAGGCTTTCTTGTCAAAGGAAACAATAGAGGTTGTCGAGAATCAAAATTCTCAAGGTTTCTACAGTCACCTGTTTCTCGTACCGAAGCCAGACGGTTCGTTCTGACCAGTAATAGACTTGAGATGGATAAACAAGCTTAACGTGGCTCCGAAATTCTATATGTAGACCATTCGGTTGGTAAGGGCGAGCATTCGAGTGAACGACTATGCAGCAAGCATAGATCTAAAGGATGCGTACTTTCATGTCCTGGTACATCTGGTATTCTGAAAGGTCGACTGTTGCCATTGGAGTGGACACTCAACAAGCGAGTATTCAGGCAGCTTTGCTACTAGTGGGATCACCCCATGATAGATCTGTTTGTGATGCACCTGAACAATCAGTTACCGATGTTCGTGTCGCCATGACCGTAGACGCTCTGTCAGTCTCATGGGATGGAATGATAGGATATGCCTATCCTCCAACTCTGTTGAATCAGCAGATTCTGTTAAAGATCAACCAGTCTCATTGCGAAATTCTTCTAGTAGCACCTCTGTTGTCACAGAAACCGTGGATCAATCTTCTCAGGTGTCTGTTAGGGGACATTTCCCTGGAAGCTTCCTCCACGAGAGGACTTTCTTTATCAAGGGAAGTCACGCACACTGCATCACAAACCGGAAGATCTCAATCTTCATGTATTTCTGTTGTGCGGTCCTTTTGGCACGGCAAGCAGTTCACAGGATGAGCAATGGATGCAATTTCTAACTGCAGTAGGTCCTCCTCTTCGTTGAACTTCGCTGCGAAGTGGAAGGTTTTCTTCCGTTGGTATAAGGATCAGTCGATAGATGTCTATGATCCGTCCATTCCAGATATTTCCAACTTTCTGGTCTACTTGTTTGACGATCTCAAACTGGAGCCCGACACTATTAAGGGCTATAGGTCTATGTTATCAGACACTTACGATTATAACTTGGCAATTTGATCTAATGCGTTGTTGTCCAAGCTGGTTAGAAATCTCTCTATTAATAGACCTAGTACCCTCAGATTAGTTCCTAAGTGAAATTTGGCTTGGGTTCTGTTGAAGCTAAAAGAAGCTCCATTTGAGCCGTTGGATGTTGTAGAGTTCAAATTCTTGACCTATAAAACAGCATTTCTTTTAGCCTTTGCATCTGCAAGAAGAGTTTGTGAACTTCGTGCTTTATCAGTTGATGAATCTCACTACCGTAGTGTGGGTAATACCATTACTCTAACTACGGAAGTGGAATTTTTGGCTAAGAATCAGACTCCAGATAAACGGCCTGAGCCTATAACCATTAAGGCTCTGCCGTCCACGGACAACCGTAGACCTCTGCTGTGTCCAGTCAGGGCTATGCACATATATAAATGTTGATCAGATTTTATAAGAAAAGGAAGGAAACGTTTCTTTTTTCATTAATTCCTAACAGAAAAGATATTTCTGTTCATTCAATTGCTTGATGGATTCAGTTGGCAATACGTATCGCCTATGAAAATCTATCTTCAGATCAATGTTCTGTAAATAAAATATCAGTGCTGTCCACTTCCTGGGCTTATGCTAACAGTATAGCCATTACTGATCTCATGTAGGCTGCAAACTGGACACAGCCCTCTACATTTACCAAGTTTTACTTGAGAAATTTAGAGCCCATCTCCGGTGACCTTAGATGTTTAGGTCCTCTTTCTGTTGCTCATAATGTTGTCCATTAAGGGTTACATCTATAGTTATTTAAGCAGCCCGTTCCAGCAGTGACGCTGTTCTTCTGCCCTCTTCGTTCTGCGGTCTCATACCTCAGAACAAGGGGAAGGGGGGGGGGGGGGGGGGGGGTTGGGACGTTTTTTTCCTTTATTGTCATCTGGCTTTATAGTGAAAAACAAGGGAATACCTCCTCCGGTGTCTGTAGTCCCGAGTTGGTGCTGGAATGGTTTTAATGTATAGCTCAGTGTGAAGCAAATACTATATCTCATTTATGTATCATTTTAAAGTGTAGCTCACTGTGAAGCATTTGTATATGTCACGTGTCAGACGGGCGTTAAAAAACAATCCTCGGACACTTTTATTTAAGTACTGTCTTTAAATATTGTCTTCCCTTCACCGAATTAGCATAATGGGTTGTGCTGGTATTAAATGGAGAATTATATCTTATGTAATACTCAATTACATTGTTGGTGTTATGTCTTTCTCGTTTCTCGTAAAGGAGAAAGACATATATAATTCCTTTCTCTGCTATTCTCCTGAAGGAGATGTCCTTTATGAAGTGATTGAGTAATTGGATTTTCCTTTTTGTCCTAGGCCCTCCAGCCTTTTTACGATTCAGCTAGTCTGGGCCGTTGGTTGTTGTATAAAAATATTATAAATTCAAAGTAATTTGTATATTTTTTTATACTTGCCAATGGCCCAGATGGGTATGGCCCTCCCATGTTTGGGCACTCATACCTCCCCACTTTTTACAACATTTAACAGGCAATTATAGAAAGAATGATGGTTGGTGCCAATTTTGGTGTATTCCTGGATGCTGCGCATGCGCAGATCACAAAAGTATGGAGGACCAGATAGGACATTGAATTTTCAGTTTTGCATGAAATTTTGGGGATTGGGGGGCAAAAGTTGTGTTTGGCCCTGGATTAATTTTTCAGTTAGCACCAGCTAGTCTGGGCCATTGGTAAGTATAAAAATATACAAATCACTTTGAATTTATAATTTCCCAACACAAAACCATTTACCATACCACCAGTACACATTTGACCTGTTAATTGAATTTTGGTTTTAGAGTAAACTCCTGTTAATTGAATAAAAAAACTTGTAACCTGTCAGGAAATCTCCCGAGTTGTCCTTTGTTTATAGGCCTATTTGGCCTCAGTACACCCAATACAGGCATTTAATCTATCATGGAGCTCTGTCAAACACGATATAATAGAATAAATGCTAAGTTTATCTCTGGAATACAGGAAAGTGACACAATCCCTGTTAATTGAATACTCCTGTTAATTGAATAATTTTCATTGGCAAAGTGGCTATTCAATTGTATTGATGAATCTGATATCAAGGCATATGTGTATGTTGCTCTGACATGTTATGCTTTTGAACTATAAAATAGTTGTATATGTGTTTATGAATGCCAGAGCTTAAGCCTAAGTTATCCAAGCCCATTTTTGTGACTAACAAAAACAAGTACACAGAAGAGAAAGTTAGTTCATCTATATTAATAACAACTGAATATAAGTATTATGGGCATTTGTTATATGCTAGCCTGTGAATTATCACAAATTATCTAAAAGATATTTCTTGATATCCATCGACTCGATAGATATCGAGAAATATTCCTCAGTAGCTTCCTAAATTATGTCACACTTCGGCGCATGACATCGTCTTGAAGGAACGACCAGCTGATCTTTGTTATGGTTTTGAAATGTACGCATTTGGGGTTGAATTGGGCTGAATATTGTGCAATAAAATGTCTCTTAGCATATAATAAAAATGAAAATCTACTCTATTTTAGTCAGTGTCGGGAATTATCTCATGAGAGTGGACCTGAATGTTTTATTTTTTGTACGATTGAAAATATTACTTTCAGGTCCACATGATGAATTTTTTCAGTAGCTTCCTAAATGCCGTTACTCTTTGGTGCATGACGTTACCTTGAATGTTGCTTTGAAGGAACTATCATATCAGTAGTCTTTTGTTATGTTGTCGTGAAACTGTTTGGAGTCGAATTGGGCTGAAAATTGTGCATTAAAATGTCGCAGAGCATATAATGAAAAGAAAATCTACGCTGTTTTAGTCTAAAAAAGTGTAGTTTTCCTGTATTTATTATGCATACTTATTTTGTGATAACAAATATTATCTTACAAGAACATATTTCCCCCAAAACAAGTGAAAACATCTGGACGAAATACAGATCCGTATCAAGGGTAGCAACTGTACAGGCGGTCATTCAATTCAGAAAGAGAATGTTTTTTTACCTGCACTTAATTGGCATCGAGTTATTACACATAAGGGGGCATGGTGGCGTTATGGTAACCCGTTCTCGTCAGGTCACTGAAGTTAAGCAATGTCAAGCTTGGTTTGTCCTTGGATGGGTGACCGTCTGAGCGATTAATTCGGATTCCCACGTTGTGTCCTCGGGCAAGGCACTTCAACCCGATTGTCCACATGGGGGCACGATGATGCCCTGTACTAAGGCGTACTGCATGTCGATGGTGCACATGCCTTCAACCACTCTAACCCTGCCTGTGCTACAGTGCAGAGTTAAGATGTTGGGGAGCTGGCTGCTCTCGTCGCTGCTCAGTGGTTCTCACCGGGTACTCCGGCTTCCACCACCTGTAAATCTGTCACCGACACGGTATGATCTTGGCTGTTAATGTATCGTTAAACCCTAATAAAATAAATAAATATTACAGATGTCGAAACCAATGTATTTTTATACTATAAACCAATGGCCCAGACTAGCTGGTGCAAACTCAAAGTTATCAAGGGCCAAACACAAATTTTGAACCCCTCAATCCCCAAAATTTGCTTGCAAAACCAAAAATTAAAAGTCCTATCTGGTCCTCTATACTTTTACTCTCCATCAATGTGCAGCCGTTAGGAAGTGACTGGAATTGGCACCAACATCATTCTTTGTTTGGCCCTAAAGTCAGCTATAATGAATTGACATCTGTGCTTTTAAATCTCCTTTTTTGAGGATGCTAGACACAAATTAATGGTAATATTGGTGGATCCAAGAATATAATTGGATGATGGAAGTGAACAACAGTGGTTAGACATGTTCAGGACTGTAACTTTATAATAATTATAAAGATTATTTCATGTTTCCCAATTTCATGACATACGCCTGACTTCATCATTTTTGCTAATGATTAATCCATTGTTTTCCCCACATTTTCAAAAATGCGGGGATATAGTCGTGATCTCTGTCCGTCTGTATGACACACCCTGAAAGGCTCCTAGGCTATTCAATTTGAAACGTTTAAACTATGCTAAGGTGTTCAGGTAGCAACTCTAGATGTGCATGAAGGTTTCGGAATTTTGATTTGGCCCCAAGTGGTTCTTGTAGAACCACTTTTATCATTAGAAAATCAACTTTCATCGAAAAGGCTCCAAGGGTATTTGATTTGAAACTTTTAAACTATCCTAATGTGTTCAGGCAGGGTTTCCGCTAGGGGAAAATTTGTGGGTCTGGTAGTTTAAAGAAAGTGAAACTCAGACGCCGAAGGCATCTGCTGCACATGCCAAAGGCACGTGCGTATAGAGGGGGATCTGGAAAATTTTGATTTTTAGGTGCTCTCTGGTGGCCTCTGGGGGCATTCTGGTCGCTAAAATGCTGAATAATTGAAGTGGAAAATATGTATTTTTTCTTCCTACAATTCTCTAAATTCACACGAGACACACAATGCTACATCTGGTCGGCGGTTTCATAAAAATACAAACCCAGAACACAAAATCCACGAATCCTGGAAATCCACGAATCCTCATTTTTTAGTAAACTTTGCATGTGTGCTTTAGCTTTGTTTACAACCGCTCGTGGTAATATTCGAAAAGAACCATGATGCGGATGTGTGACGTCATGCACATGCAATTACATCATTTAACGCTCGAAATATAAGCCAGTGATTTCGGACCAAACATGACAATTTGAGTCCGAAATTTTATAGGCGACATTTAGGATTTGAACTTTGTTTCCCCCTCTCGTCTGGGGGTTATAAAGTATCAGGTTGTCACCAGTAATAGTAGGCATAGTATACAACACAATTATGCCTATATTACGTGGAAATAAAGGATCCTGAGTGTCGTTACGATACAGCATTGTACTCGACATTTTAACCACCAGCTTTTCTGACTGATCATGGTATGATCGGCGGGGGAATGGGTCCGATCGATGGACCCGCAGCCGGTCTAGCGGAAACCCTGGTTCAGGTAACATCTCTAGATGTGCATGAAGGTTTCAAAATTTTGATTTGGCCCCAGGTGGTTCCAGTTATTATAGGGCCAAACACAAATTTTGCCCCCCAATCCCCCAAATTTGCATCAAAAACCGAAATTTCAATGTCCTATGTGGTCCTCCATACCTTTTATCCACTGCGCATGTGCGGTGTCAAGGAGGTCTCGAAATTGGCTCCAAAAGTCATTCTTTGTTTGGCCCTAAAATCAGTAACATGTCACTGATATTTGTGCTTGTAAATCTCAGTTTAAATGATGCCAGACACATAATTATGAAAGAAATGGTGGATCTAAGGATGAAATAAAAGGATGAGGGGAAGAAACAGTGGCAGAATGTGTTCAGGGCTGTAACTTATAATTTTTTACGAAATTATTTCATGTTCCCTAATTTCGGGGCATGAGCCTTATGTTGTCATTCTGGCTATGAATTTACCATTGTTTGTTCAGTGTTTCCTCTCTCCCTTTCCTTTATTCCCCCCTTGCTATTCTCCCATGCTTTTGGCATAATTTTTGTAATTTTTTTTACTAAAATTTCTTGGGAGTTTTGGCTTGGTAACATAATAATTATTCTGTTTTTCCCCATGCTTACGTCCTCACCCTTGGGTGGTTAGGCATTTTGGTCTGCATCTACCATCCGATATACTGCAGTTTCTTCTCTGGAAGTCTCTGTTTTACATCGGATAGTGTTTAAATTGGTAACTGATTTTGGGCCATGTTTACAGTGCCTGGAGTCATGTTTCCAGTTTTTGTACATTTTTGTTTACGTTGACAACGGTTACTTCTGATAGTGATTTCTTGTCTTCTGTTTAGTTCTGCTCATAGCCAGATACATTAATATTGTCCGTAAGTGTTACATTAATTTTTAAATATGTTTTAAAATTTTTGTCCACACTTAGGCTTTTTTGGGATCCATTTGGGCTCATTGTTCACATTGGGAACTTGGGCTCTCATGAAATTTTTTCGAAAATTTTTTTTCTTTTGAATTATTTTTTCGACATGTTATAATGGATTATATTATATTCTGTATCTTTGTTTTCAAGGGTTAGTGCGAGTACTATGACTGTTTATATTTTTTCATGATGAAAGAATATTGTTCAGTTGTAATGCGAGGAAGTCTTTCTCTGATTCTCATGTTCATTGTGTTTCTTGTAGTCAAAGTACTTGCACTAATTCTTGCTCAGTGTGTGTCAATTGGATGACAAACGTTGGAGACGTGTGTCACGGTATATTGTTGGCGGTGAGAGGTCCATGCCGGTCCTCTCTCCGTAGGGTCACTCTAGCTAAAGTGCTCATGGAAATACGACAATTGCCTAAGAGGTGCCTAGTAGGATCGACGGTGTTGATCGTCCGCTAGAACGCCCGGTGTAGCGACCATTCATGGAATGGCTCGACAGCCGGGTTTTGTCCGTTGCAGTCCAGGGAAGCAGTTTGGGTGATGCGAGCACAATAAACATTGAACGTGCACACCCAGTGACGACGGATCCGAGGATAGTACGGAGGAAGCCTGTCAGTCCGGTAGCTAGCTCGTCCAGGCCTATCCGGACCACGAGCAAGAGAGGCCCCCCCCCCTCTCTCTTACAACAACATCTGGGCTGCGATGTTGTTGTATGTAACGTTCGTTAGTCGGAGCATACGTCCACTCCTCCTGCTTGGGACGCTCCGTCGCATAGACAGTCCGACGCGGCTTGTCTATTGGCTTCCTCATCCTCACGTCTGCACACACGACCGCACCTTGGCTATGTGACCGCAGATATCCAGCCTGCTTCGCTGACCAGGGAGTCCACATCGACCAGGTCACTCCATCCGCTAGCCAAGGACACGAGGCCTTTCCAGTTGGGACGTTCGCATATCAGAGGTATGCAGGAATGAACGTCCCTGGAGCTTCCAGCGGCTAAATTACGTAAGACCGTGGCTCCACAGGCAGATAGCTCAATTCATCCCAGCATCCCAGCAGCTATCAGAAACTTTTTCAGTAAAGAACTATCTGAGCAAGATGGGTCAGTTCGCTCCCCTGCACAGTCAGCAAGGGATGACTGAGATTATTATGTGGTCCAAGCGGATGGTAAAAAGGGAATCAGCACAGCTGAAATTTTCCCTTTTCGAACAACTTAAGGTGGCCGTAGATTTCATCCGGCATCACCTTTTAGAAGTTGTTTCTCTGGACAAAAATGCTGCATTACCTGATAAGAAACTGAAAGCGTCACTGGGCACAGACTTTTTCGGCCAGATTAGGGAGACAACATCCCTGAGTTTCCGACCCAGTCCAGAAATGTCACGGACATTTGAACTTTTGAATGACGCAATATTCAAGCTAGCCTCTAAGACTGGCAAATCCGGTTTCTTATTGCCCAGCGCTATACAGCTGCCTTTCATCAATGTTAGACATAAATTTGAAACGGCAGGACATGGCGTGCCAAGACTTCCTCTGAGTTTGGACGACTAGGCTGAAGACCTGGAATTGTCATTGCCGGTATCCATGTCTATTTACTCCAGTATACTGGAGACGACAATATCGTCTAATAGAATTTAGACGCATTATCTCACGCAGATCACCTTACCAGAGCGTTATCACTACGTCTTGAAGCGAAAGAATTCCAGAATGTTGAAACTTCCTTAAGAGTTCTTTCGAGGGCTATAGCATATTCTACGTATAACTCTGCCCTTTCAGTGGCAATATGGAGTTAGTCAGACGTGATGCTGTCCTGGCTGCATCCACAAGAGTGGATAGTAAGGTGAAAAAACTCTCTTCCAGTTGCTCTGGTCTCAGGAGAGCTTCTCTTCGACGTTAAGCTTTCTACAATCTATATTAGATTACTAAGAAAGCTCCGGATTCTCTGCGTTTATTCCGCTTTGAAAAAGTCGGACTCAGCAGGGAGGAGTAAGGCAGATTCTTCGGGGACGAATAGTTCCAAAGGAAGTGCCTATAGAGGATAAAATAAAGTCTCTACGTCTTACTCCGGAGACCGTCAGAGTAGCGACTCACATAGGGGTCGTAATGCTGGCCGAGATATCAGGTCAGACGCCCCTAGGTCGACTGGTTCGAGGTGCGGATCATGGAGGACGTGGTTTCTCCTTCCGCAATCCTCGCAGGGCCAGGAGGTGATGGTATAAACCTCTATTGCGTTCCAGTGGGCGGAAGGCTGTCAAGATTCTTAACCAATTGGTTGTCAATTATGGATGACCCATGGGTGCAAGGGGTTATTTCATGGTCCATCCGGCGTTTAGAAAATACCTTCGCTTCGCTGTCCCAGGAATTGTTTTCAGTTCCGAGCAATGATGCTCTGGTCTGAACCTAGCGCCCTGGGCCTTCACCCGAATAATGATCTCGGTAATGACTCATTTCCGAGCTCATTCATCTGTGCTAACGTCGGCCTACTTGGACGACATTCTTCAGGGTTACGGCAGCAAGTTAACGTTCCAATGGAGCGGCTACACACTCGTCCACTCCAGATATATTTTATCTCAGAATTGGAGTGTGAAGACTCATTCGCTCGAATCGGACATCATCTTGTCGAATCAAGTGAAACAAGAATTTCAGACTTGGGCAGATATTCAGTGGTTAACTCAAGGAGTACCACTGCAACTGCCGGATCCAAGTTTTACGATAATGACACATGCGAGTCAAACAGGTTGTGGTGCAACTCTGAGCCCAACGGATTTGAGGTGCCAGGGTCCTTGGGATCCGCTGTTCCTAACAAGTACATAAACATCAAGAGATGATGTCAATATGGCTTGCGCTACTCAATGAATGAACATTCTTCAGAATTCGCATGTTCTAATTCTGTCTGACAATTCAACAGTAGTAGCATACATTCGGAACCAGGGAGGCACTCATTCTATTCCGTTATTCAATTTAACAGAAATGATCCTTCTGTTTGTCCTAGAGCATCAAATTCGTCTATCAGTCTGTCATATACCAGGTCGTCTGAACGTACTAGCAGACTTCCTTTCTCAGAAAGGTCGCATGTTGCCGTCAGAATGGACTCTCAACAAACGAGTATTCACTCACATTTGCTACCAATGGGATCGTCCAATGATAGACTTATTTGCGACGCATCTCAACAATCAGTTGCAGACATATGTGTTGTCATGTCCAGATCCTCGAGCGTTTGCAGTAGACGCTCTCTCGATCTCCTGGGACTGAATGATAGGATACGCGTATATCCTCCAGCTTCGTTTATTCAGCAGATATTGCTAAAAATCAAGCAATCTTACTGCAAGATTCTGTTGGTAGCATCTCTGTCACCTCAGAGACCATGGATAAATCTACTCAGGTGTCTGTTCTGGGACATTCCGCGGAAGCTTCTTCCACGGGAGGACCTTCTTTTGCAGGGGAAATCATGCACACTGCCTCACAACCCGCAAGGTCTCAACCTTCATGTATTTCCGTTGTGCGGTCCTTGCATGGCAAGCTTTTACAGGACAGGCAGTGGACGCAATTTCTAACTAGGAGGACCTCCTCTTTGCTAAATTATGCTGCTAAGTGGAAGGTTTTCTTACGGTGGTGTAGGAATCATTCTGTTGATATTTATGATCCCTCCATTCCAGACATTGCTAATTTTCTAGTCTATCTGTTTGATGAGATCAAACTGCAGCCTGTTACCATTAAGTGCTATATGACTATGCTATCTGATACCTATGCACATCATGATAGTTTACAGATTGGATCTAATGTCTCTTTATCTAAGTTAGTGAAAAACTTTTCGATAAATAGACCTAGAACCTTAGATTAATTCCTAAGTGGAATTTAGCTTGGGTTCTTCTTAAGCTAAAAGTCGCACCATTTGAGCCACTTCTTGATATAGTGGACTTCAAAATTCTTATCTCATAAGACAGCTTTTCTCTTAGCCTTCTCTTCTGCTAGAAGAGTTAGTGAGCTTCATGCACTATCTGTTGATGATTCTCACTATCGTAGTGTAGGTAATACTATTACCTTGACTACTAATGTTGGATTTTTGGCTAAGAATCAGGCTCCTAAGAAGTATCCGGATCCTATTGTTATTAAGGCTCTTCCATCTTCAGACGGGCATCGGCCTTTACTCTGTCCTGTTAGAGCTATATGTATTTACAAATGTAGATCTGAGTTTATCAGAAAGGGATGTTAACGTTTCTTTCTGTCTCTGCTGCCAAATAGAAGGGACATTACGGTCCATTCTATTGCTAGGTGGATTCAATTAACTATCCGTACTGCTTATGTAAAATTATCTTCAACTCAGCAGTCTGTGCTTAAGATTTCGGCTCATGAAGTAAGAGCTCTATCTGCGTCTTGGGCTCATGCTAATAGTGTTGCTATTACAGATTTGATGAAGGCTGCATATTGGTCTCAGCCTTCCACATTCACAAATTTTTATCTTAGAAATATTGAGTCCATTTCTGGAGACTTGCATTGTTTAGGTCCGCTATCTGTTGCTCAGAATGTCATCCACTAAACAGTTGCAACTATAGTTATGCAGGCTTTCTGTTCTGGCAGTGACTCTGTCCTGCTGCCCTCTTCGCTCTGGGGTATTTGACCCAGGGCAAGGGAAAGGGGGGGGGGAGGATGGTGTTCCCTTAGGTCACCTGCTTTATAGTGAAAAGCAAGGGAATACCTCCTCTGAAATCAGTAATTCCGAGTCAGTGCCGGGATGGTTTTAAAGTGTAAAGCTAATTCCTGTAATATTTTTAAAGTGTAGCTCGGTGTGAAACATTTGTATATGTCCGGAGAGACTGCTCTTTCGGCTTCCTCATCCTCACGGCAGCACACGCGACCGCACCTTGGCTACGTGACCAGTGATATTCAACCAACATCGCCGACCAGGGATTCTATGGCGACCAGGTCACGCCATCCGGTAGCCAAGGATATGAGGCCTTCATTCTCCGGACGTTTGCATATAAGAAGTATGCAGGAGTTAACGTCCAAGGAGCTTCCAGCGGCTAAATCCTGTAAGGCCGCAGCTCCACAGGCCTCTGTTACAGACATGCTATCGCAGATAGCACAAATTATCACTGCATCCCAGCAACCAACAGTAATTAAGTCGGATCAGGAATTATCTGAGGAAGCTGGGTCGGTACGTTCCGCTGCAGGTTCAGGCACGGACGACCAAGAATTACAAGTGGTCCGACAGGATGGCGAAAGGGATACGGATGAGTTGTATTTTCCCTTTTCGTAACAACATAATTGCTGTAGAGTGCATCTGGCATTATCATCTGACGTTGTTCCTCCGGACCAAAAATGCTGCGTTGCCAGATAAGAGACTGATAGCGCAACTGAACACAGAATTCTTAATCGGTTTAGGGACATCATCCCTCTGTTTCCGACATAGTCCAGATATGTCTCATGGACATTTAATCTGTTGAATGACGCTATATTTATATAACTTGTTACCTAAATGGGCAGGTCAGGTTTCTTATCGGCAAATGCTCCACATCTGCCTTTCATCAATTCAAGGAATATTTTGAAACGGCAGGACAGAGCATTCTGAGAGTTCTCTGCATCTAGATGACCAGGTCAGGACCTAGTATTGTTTTTTACTGTTGTCTATGTCAATTCCAACCACAATGTTGGAAACGACAATATCGTCTAGCAGGGTTAGCTTAGACGCATCATCGTACGCAGATCACCTTACCAGAACGTTATCATTACGTCTCAAAGGAAAAAGAATTCTAGGATGTACAACCTCCTTAAGAGTTCTTTCAATGGCCTCACGTAAAACTCTGTCCTTTTAGTGGCAGTATGGAGTTGGTTAGACATGACGTGGCCCTGGCTACATCCACGCGTGTGGATAGTAAGGTGAAAAACTCTCTCAGAGTCGTTCCGGAGAGTTTTCTTCGATGGCAAGCTTTCCGCAGTCTATGATCAGATAACTAAGAAAGCTTTAGACTCTCTGCTATTCAAATTCGCTCCCCTATAGTCGGATTCAGCAAAGAAGAGTAGGACAGGCAATTCTGGGATGAATACGTCCAAGGGAAGTTCCTATAGAGGTTCCTATGCGTCCTCTAGGTCTTACTCTAGAGACCGTCAGGGTAGCGACTCAGGTAGGGGCCATAATTCTGGCCGAGACATCCGGTCAGATGCTCCTAGGTTGACGGGGCGAGGTGCGGGCCGTGGAGGACATGGCTTCTCTTTCCGGAAGTCTCACAGGACCAGGAGGTAATGGTATTAACCTCTATCGTGTACTAGTGAGCGGAAGACTGTCGAGTTTCTCAATTAATTGGGAATAGATTACGGACGTCCCTTGGATTCAAGGGGTGATTTCCGAAGGACTAAATTGTCCTTCAAACGAAATCCTCTGTTAGCCCGGAATCCAAGATGGACTCAGCTTCCATCAAATCAGTAGGAAAGAGGCTCGCTTCCATCAGAAGTCCAGTCTCTTCAGGAATGATCGCGATAGAGATCATAGAAATCCAGGAATTTCTAGGTTTCTACAACCATCCTTTTCTGGTTCCAAAAACCAGATGGCTCGTTCCATTCACTCATTATTATACCCCACGCAACGAAGCTGCTGGAGTATAATGTTTTTGACTGGTCTGTCCGTCAGTCCGTCAGTCCTACTTGTTTTCCGGACTTTTTTTCTACACGCTTCCAGATATTGAGCTGATTTTTGGTATGTGAGTCTAACATGGTGGCCTACAGATCAAGTTTGCATTTTTTTCCACTCCACTGATTTTTACCGAAATTACGGCCCTTGGACTCTGAAAAATTCATCAAAATTACAGTTTTCCGGACATTTTTCTACTCGCTTCCAGATATTGAGCTGATTTTTGGTATGTGAGTCTAACATGGTGGCCTACAGATCAAGTTTGCATTTTTTCCGCTCCACTGATTTTTACCGAAATTACGGCCCTTGTGTGACGAATCCACTATCCCCAACCCAACACAAGTCTAGATTCAATTTCTCCCTCCCAAAAACAGTTCGATCAGCCGAGGCGGTGCGGTTTCTAAAACCACATCACCCCAGATGGTCGAACTATTTTATAAGAGATATTTAACATTTGCGTTTCCGACCGGGCTTTAAAATAAGGAAAAGGGATCGCAGTTATAATGGGTAGGTCGGAGCCCCACATAAAGTTCTCGGGTAGATGACCCACCTTTAGACTGAAATTAAAAACTACAAACCATCAAGATGTAGCAAGGTAACAATAATTCAACACTAAGAAATGTTATGGTATAATTTATTGAATGAAATTAAACATTATTACATATCCAAAAAGCGTTTGTTTCACTATCTTAAATTGGGCTGAAATTCGGAGGCTAGAGAAAAAAAAAAAATATCAAGAATCCGATAAACAAGGCCCTTTTTATTATGTCCAGGCCACCCAGATTTTCTAATATAATATTAGGAGACTACTATTCTCCCATAGAGGACGTACCAATGACCAAAGGGAACTGTCATAAGAAGCTTCCACCCTCGAAGAACCAGAGTTCGTCGAGTGTGAAGTCTTCCAATATAAATGAGGAGTCACCTTCGTTCCTCCATAGATGTTATCTCCCAATAGTAATGATCAGGACTACACAGGTAAGAAGCTTTCACCCTCGAAGAACCAGAGTTCGTCGAGTGTGAAGTCTTCCAAATATAAATGAGGAATCACCTACATTCCTCCATAGATGTCATCTCCCAATAGTAATGGTCAGGACTACACAGGTAAGAAGCTTTCACCCTCGAAGAGCCAAAGTTCGTCGAGTGTGAAGTCTTCCACATATAAATAAGGAGTCACCTCTGCTCCTCCATAGGTGTCATACCAAATATTAATAATCAGGCCTCAATCAAGTAAGAAGCTTTCACCCTCGAAGAACCAGAGTTCGTCGAGTGTGAAGTCTTCCAAATATAAATGAGGAGTCACCGCTGCTCCTCCATAGGTGTCATACCAAATATCAATAATCAGGCCTCAATCAAGTAAGAAGCTTTCACCCTCGAAGAACCAAAGTTCGTCGAGTGTGAAGTCTTCCACATATAAATAAGGAGTCACCGCTGCTCCTCCATAGGTGTCATACCAAATATCAATAATCAGGCCTCAATCAAGTAAGAAGCTTTCACCCTCGAAGAACCAAAGTTCGTCGAGTGTGAAGTCTTCCAAATATAAATGAGGAGTCACCGCTGCTCCTCCATAGGTGTCATACCAAATATCAATAATCAGGCCTCAATCAAGTAAGAAGCTTTCACCCTCGAAGAACCAAAGTTCGTCGAGTGTGAAGTCTTCCACATATAAATAAGGAGTCACCGCTGCTCCTCCATAGGTGTCATACCAAATATCAATAATCAGGCCTCAATCAAGTAAGAAGCTTTCACCCTCGAAGAACCAAAGTTCGTCGAGTGTGAAGTCTTCCACATATAACTAAGGAGTCACCTCCGCGCTGCCATCTCTGACACCCCGCACACTCGGTGACTACCCAACAAGAAGAACTCACACTCGACAAAAGTTTGTCGAAGGCGAAATTCTTCAAAAAAATATTCCCGGAGTTCCAGAGAAAAAAAAAACTACTCTAAAACTTACTTAACTCTGATTCCATTGATCCGACAAACGGAGAAAAAAAGAATACCAAATAAATTCCTAAATAACTATCCCGGTCTCACCAATGGCACAGAGAATTCGGTGTTTAGTTTCTCATTCCGGAACTCCAAGGAATTACTATTTAAACTCATGACCAGCCGGCTCTTCCCAAACCTTCCAGAGAAAAGCTAAACAACCTACCCCAGTCAAATCCTATCTCGAACTGACTTTTTCGACGGTCCAGATCACCCACTTCAATTCATACACAACACGAAAAAATCATGCAACCTCTGAAATCTTGTATCGATTCAGGAAATCGCTGGTGTGTGCATTTCCCTCAGTGAAACTTGACAACAATTCAATCAACCATTACTAGATCTCGTGCTACCTGACACTCTAATCACTGGTGGAGACAACCACCACAGAGAGAGCAAATAAGTAATATGGAATTAACCCCTGTTGGACGACAAACCCCCGACTCCATTTATCAAAAAACAGCACACTACCCCCACCCCAAGGTAAACGTCCTCGTTTTTGGATGGCTCAGATAGTGTTTTTGATTTCTTATTAATAAAGATAAAAATAAAAAAAAAAATGATTAATGATTTCTAATGACTATATTTACACAAAAAAAAAAATGGGTCCGAAAAAAAAAATTGAGTACGATCTGTTCATACCTACTATCTAGATTAAATCTTTAGGCATGGGAAGTGCTACATCTGACGGAATAATCCGCCATCACATTTTATGTTTTATACAGCGGTAGGCAGGCCTGGGATACAGAAATCCAACCACCGACCAATTTCAATAAAAATTGAAACCGCTTACCGCCACGATCACTGACATGCGATAAGAGATGTTACCGCCTGGATTAGTTAAATACCTGATCCGAAGAAAGCCACCACTATAACTTATATATTTATAAAACAATTAAACGGACCATACTTCATTGGAACACTACCCATAATTTACTACATATGAATTTTATCATCGTCCAGATGATGCTGCTCGCAGCGCCAAAAACTATCTTGGAAACCCTGCACACTACTGTATCCTTTTCATCACGACAACCCAGACAACAGCCACAAGATCCATTTATTGTTGGCGCGCTTGAATCATTCTAGATTAGAAAACAATTATCCAATATTTTTATGAATCCCGGAACTCTATTTCTCAATCGCCAACTCCATATTTCCAATTCAAAACAGTTGCAATTAATGCTTCGCTTGGGCAGCATAGTGAGCCCAACAAGGAATCACCATACCATGCCCAATCGAACCATCAACAGAGCCAACAATTGCCATCAAGGTCAATGTGAAATATCTCCAACTTTCACATTAATCACTTCTTTCCCACTTAATAAACCATCAACACATTCCCAATCACCCTGACTAGTGGGTTTTAAATTATAACATCTGGTAAATTTTCCTTTTTATTCTATCCCAAAAATTCTTTTGTGCATTCGGCCGGAGATGTACACCATCTGACAGAAAATGATGAGGATAAACCTGTCGATGGTGAAAATATAAAATATCTTCATCACCTACAGCCTTAAAAGCATCATTGACAGCCATACGTCTAAACTCATAAATCTCATAAGATACATTTCGGGGCTTTACTCTAGGAAATATACTACCTAATGTTATTTTCTTCACCCCAGCAAGCTTCCATTTCTTTAGCAATTCTCGGAGGTCCCGCAGGAAACATTCAAAAGAGAATGTAGCGCAATCAATATCATTACCCCCAATCTGAAGAACTATCCATCTAGCCCCTCTGACATTAATATTTTGCAAATGGCTAATCTTTCCCCCAGGTATCCCAACAAATTTCACGGAGGCAAACGGTATGGTACAATGCCATACTTCTGGGCACAATAATAAAAATCGGTACAATCTCGCCACAAAACTGTGTCCAATCACCAGACCCTCCATTTTAAGGAGTCAAAATTAAATCCTAAAAAGCAAAGTTAAATTAGGAAGGTTTACAAGAACCAATTCACATTCAAGAGTCAATGTTAATGGACAACTGTCAATATCGTCTGAACTCATAACCATCAAATACCATGATACACCTACACAACTTCACTGTCACTGGACAACCATCAATATCGTCTGGTTTCATCACCATCAAATACCATGATACACACACATAATTTCAATGTCAATGGACAAATATCAGTATCATCTGGATTCATCGCCATTAAATACCATGACTCACATACATAATTTCAATGTCAATGGACAAATATCAGTATCATCTGGATTCATCGCCATTAAATACCATGACTCACATACATAATTTCAATGTCAATGGACAACATCAGTACCGCCCGGACTCATCGCCATCAAATACCATGATACACATACATAATTTCACCGTCAATGGACAAACATCAGTATCATCTGGATTCATCGCCATCAAATACCATGATACACATACATAATTTCAATGTCAATGGATAACATCAGTATCGTCTGGATTCATCGCCATCAAATACCATGATACACATACATAATTTCACTGTCACTGGACAACTACCAGTATCGTCTGGATTCATCGCCATCAAATACCATGATACACATACATAATTTCAATGTCAATGGACAACATCAGTATCGTCTGGATTCATCGCCATCAAATACCATGATACACATACATAATTTCAATGTCAATGGACAACATCAGTATCGTCTGGATTCATCGCCATCAAATACCATGATACACATACATAATTTCACTGTCACTGGACAACTACCAGTATCGTCTGGATTCATCGCCATCAAATACCATGATACACATACATAATTTCACCGTCAATGGACAAACATCAGTATCATCTGGATTCATCGCCATCAAATACCATGATACACATACATAATTTCAATGTCAATGGATAACATCAGTATCGTCTGGATTCATCGCCATCAAATACCATGATACACATACATAATTTCACTGTCACTGGACAACTACCAGTATCGTCTGGATTCATCGCCATCAAATACCATGATACACATACATAATTTCAATGTCAATGGACAACATCAGTATCGTCTGGATTCATCGCCATCAAATACCATGATACACATACATAATTTCAATGTCAATGGACAACATCAGTATCATCTGGATTCATCGCCATCAAATACCATGATACACATACATAATTTCACTGTCACTGGACAACTACCAGTATCGTCTGGATTCATCGCCATCAAATACCATGATACACATACATAATTTCAATGTCAATGGATAACATCAGTATCGTCTGGATTCATCGCCATCAAATACCATGATATACATACATAATTTCACTGTCAATGGACAACATCAGTATCGTCTGGATTCATCGCCATCAAATACCATGACACACATACATAATTTCAATGTCAATGGACAACATCAGTATCATCTGGATTCATCGCCACCAAATACCTCCCTCAACCTAAAACAAAAAAAAGGAACACCACAGCAGTATACAAAATTTCGCAATTTTCTGTTTCCAACAGCTGAAATTAATTTATGTAATTTATTAGTTACATTACATGAAAGGAATGACCTCCAGTATTAAAAAAAAAAAAAAACAATCTTTCTGTGACTCAGTCAAACTGCAACCAATAGGTTTCCAAGCAATCCAAATTTTTAAGTCGTAAATTTCTGGTGGTCTTGCATATTTACCACGGACACATCACTTACGAAAAGTTACATACTGGCGACGCCATCATAAATTACTTACGAAACCCATTCTTACCCTAGCAACATCAACCACCACCCATCAGACACAATCATACCTAACCCCCACCCCAAATGCCCATCCCACATGCGCGCCATGCAAGTCACACCAAAATAAACGACGTATTTGGAATCACTCTTCTACTGGCTCAATTTCACTAGCGTATAATGCTCCCGCTCACGAGCATTTCCAAGCGTAATTCCCAGGGGTCACATTTACAAAACACAAATAGCGCTAGTATTTTTGAGATTACTAAGGTAATTTTTTTACATTTTTAGAATTGCGCTGAGTTAGGGTGTTCGTTTACACAATTTTTCCTAATGGAACACCTCCATTACGACACCCCGTAAGGGAAACCATGGAATCAATTGATTTCCATCCTTTCCCTACATTATGTGACCCATGAGAATACTATATCATTTATCAATCTTTACTTTATCCAATCCACTACCATAGGACATAACCACCGGTCCAATGACCCTACAACTTGTCCTATATATGACTGTTTGAAAGTCAAAATTAAACAATTCTGATTCAAAAGTTTCCAAATGAATCGAACAGCAAATTCAAATGAATTTGCAGTTTATTTTGTCTCCGCCCATTAACCCTTCCTTGGATCCCCAGCACCATTCCTCCTTGCCTATTAATTACAACTTCCAAATGGAAGACATAATTTAACCCTTGCATCGACATATAAGGCACACTCCGGGTAATTTAACAATTTTCCCATGATCACTGGGCACCACATCAAAAATTTAGCAAATCTTATCTTTGCTCGTGAGCTAGAGTTCTCGCCAAATGAATTCATTAAGCCAAATCTTAAATCATAAAATCACCGAATTTAGACCGGGGTCATTCCAGAATAATAAATACAAATCTTTTTTTTTTTTTTTAAGACAGATCGTACTCATTTGAGTTCAACCAGCGGGGACGACGGACCCTTCGCCCCCGGTGGGTGACAGGATCTCCGCTAGGGGCAGGATTGTTTAAGTTGCTGGAACTGCCCTGAGCCGACCGGTCAGAATCTTCCTCCCGATCAATGAGTTCCGAAAAAGGTAACCTACCAGAATCTCCTGAATTGTCTACACTTGTTCCCATATTAGGTCGTTCAAAACATTTTTTTAATCTATTAAAGTGGACCACCTGCAGCCGACCACCATGCTCTCTACAAATAACATAATTTGCATCAGAGAGTCGCTTTTTAACCACAAATGGCCCAAACCAATATTTAGCAAATTTGGGGGTTTGACCTTGCTTTATTTTTGAAATATATAGCCACACTTTATCACCAACCTCATAAGGTCTTCCATGAACTCTACGGTCGTACAACCTTTTCCTATGTTTAATAGCAGTTTCACACTTACTGCTCACAAACTGGAAAATGGTTGCCATTCTATTTTCCAAATCCATCACATATTGAACTCGACTAAGATCCTTATCAGGAACTTTACCAGCCATAAATTCAATAGGTAATCGGATTTCTTTCCCAAAAAGGATCATATTTGGAGTAAGGCCCGTGGTCTCATGAACAGCACTACGATAAGCCATCATAACAAAAGGTAGATAGTATTCCCAGTCGTTATGATTATCTTCAACAAAACATGCTAGCATAGCTATCAATGTTCTGTTGAAGCGCTCAACCTGGCCATCAGACTGAGGGTGATATGGAGATGTTCTTGTCTTGGAAATCTCAAAATATTTACAGATTCCCAAAAACAATTCAGACTCAAAGTTGGCCCCTTGATCAGAATGGATAAACTTAGGCATACCAAAACGGGATATCCACTCTTTAACCAATATTTCTCCAATTGTACTTGCACGCTGATTAGGCATGGCATAGGCTTCAGTCCATTTAGAGAAATAGTCAGAAACAACCAGAATGTAAATGTTTCCACTCACAGATTCCGGTAGGGGACCCAATACATCAAGTGCAACCCTCTCCATCGGTTCCGAAACACGGTCGGTAACCAGGGGGGCCTTTAACGCTTTGTTGGGACTTTTCCGACGTTGACACACCTCACAAGTCTGCACCCACTGTTCTACATCCTTCTTTAGACCAATCCAAAAAAATCTTTGCCTAATTTTCAAATAGGTTTTCATCATACCTAAATGGCCTCCCACCACGGAATCATGGCAATGTTTTAAAATTTCAGGTTTTAGTTTCCCAGGAACAATCCACAAAAATTTATTTTCCTTTCCAAATTCCAACCATTCTCGATAAAGCATACCTTGCCTAACAACAATTTGTTCCCATTGGGCTACATATTTTTTAAATATTAATTCTTCACCCTTCATTTGCTCAGCCGACGGCTTAGAATCATTTGTTTTATTTTCAAACAATTTCTTTAATATTGGATCACTCATCTGATCATCAACCGAAATTACACCTCCTGGAGACAAATCAATAGCATTAGTCTCCAAAGATATCCTACTCAAGGCGTCGGCATTCTTATGTTGCTCTCCTCTACGATGGATGATAGAAAAGTCAAATCCACTCAAATATTCCAGCCAACGAGCCACTTGCCCCGTTGGTTCTTTAAAATTAAACAACCACCTCAAAGATCCATGATCGGTGCGCAGAGTAAAGTGTTTTCCTATCAAATAATGGCGAAAATTTTTAATGCTTTTAATAACTGCCAATAGCTCTTTCCGAGTGACACTATAATTACGTTCTGGAGGAGAATGCACTTTACTAAAATATGCAATTACCTTCTCCTGTCCGTTAACTAACTGAGACAACACAGCCCCACTAGCCTGATCACTCGCATCTGTGTCCAAAATAAACTCTTGCTCAAAATTTGGAAATCCCAAGATTGGACTCTCACATAGTTTATTCTTTAAAATTTCAAAAGATTCTTTTCTAGCCTTATTCCACTCAAATTTTACATTCTTTCTAGTTAATTCCAACAGGGGACCAGCCAAATCTGAGAAGTTCAAAATAAATTTTCTGTAATAAGAACACAAACCGACAAAACTGCGTATATCTCTGACACATCTTGGAATCGGCCAATCCTTAATCCTAGCTATCTTTTCTGGGTCAGCCCGTATCCCCTCTGAGGACACGATATGGCCCAAAAAAGATACCTGTTTTCTAAAAAGAGCACATTTAGAAGGCTTGAGTTTCAAACCAGCTTCCTTAATTTTTGTGAACACCTCTTCCAACCTTTCTACATGTTCTTGGAAAGTTTTAGCATAAATAATTATGTCATCCAGATATATCAGACAGGTCTTCCAATGAAGGCCCTTCAAAACGAGCTCCATAAGCCTCTGAAAGGAATGGGGAGCCCCAGAAAGCCCTAAAGGGAGTACCTTGAACTCATAAAGCCCTTTACCTGTACTAAAGGCAGTTTTTTCTTGAGCTGAGGAAGCCATCTCCACCTGCCAATACCCTGAAGCCAAATCTAATGTAGAGAACCAACTGGCCCCCTGCATTCCTTCAAGGCTGTCATCAATGCGTGGCAAGGGATATGCATCCTTCCGAGTTACAGCATTTAACTTACGATAGTCTACACAAAAGCGTAGGCTACCGTCTTTTTTTTTAACCAGGACAATGGGGGCCGCCCACGGACTATCCGAGGGTTGTATTATCCCCTGTTCTAACATTTCTTGTAACTGCCTATCAACTTCCTGTCGCTTATGTACAGGAAGTCTATAGGCTCTTTGTTTTATGGGTGGATGTTTACCCGTGTCAATATCATGTTTTATAATACTTGTTCGACCTAAATCTTTATCATGGCGGATAAAAACCGACTCATTTCTATCAAGAAGCATTTTAACTTGAAATACCTGATCCGTAGTCAAAACAGTTTCATCAAATGTTTGCTGGAGAGAATACTTATCAACATTTTCTTGTTTTACATTTTCTTGAATTACACTATTTCCCAGAACCTCCCCTTGCTGGAATACTGCCACTGTTTCACCTTTTTTCAAGGACTGGGGTACCCCGGTGGTATTTACTAACCTCATTGGCACAACATCTCCATTTGAAGTACCCACAAAACTTCGCCCAACCATAATCCCATTATGTTTTTCTGAAAATTTTTGATCTACCTCACAAATTCCCTCTAAAAGAGAAACATTACTTACCTTACCATTAATTATAATCTCAGAAGATGGAGGTATAGTTACATTTTCAATAAGCATGACCTCATTACTATCGTTGTTATTGCCAAAATTTAGGGGAATTTCTTTTCCTGCTAATTTAACACAATTCCTCCCCAGATAAATGTCTAAGTCTAGGGCAGTCATCAGATCAACCCCCAATATTCCCTCAAATGATAACTCGGCAACATAAAACTCTTGATCAAAACTATTATTACCTATATTAATGGGAAGGTTGATAACTCCTGGCACCTGCAAGGGTTGTCCGCTAGCTCCACAAACCTCTCTAGGAGCTGCTTGTAATTCTGAAGAATCCTTTCCAAATACCTCTTCCAATACCTTAGTACTTAATATGCTAATGGCTGATCCAGTGTCCAGCAAAAATTTTACCTCTTTGTCACAAATGGTTAAGGGAAGAAAAAAATGACCAATCTTTTTCTCAGGGTGGGCCCCATTCTGTTGGAGCTGAGGTTTGACCCCAACCCCAGCTCTTATTCTTTTAAACCTTGCCTATTATTCCACCTTCCACCTCTTCGACCCCCATAATTCCGACGAACATTTCCTCGACCACGTCCACGAGAAAAATCTTCCCGAGTATTTTGTATTTCCGCTATTTTGTCAATTCCATCCTCCTTCCCCAATTGTTCTAAAAATTCGCGTCTCATTTCCCTTTGTTCTTTGCGCAAATCATCAATCTGAAACCGCAGATCAGTCAGCGTCTGAGTTAATAATTCCAATTGCTCGGAATTAACAGCTTCGTTGTCAGAAGGTTGGACAGTGGAAGCAACTTCCACTCTCCTATATGATTCTTCCTCTAATGCCAAACGAACCGCGGCATCCAACGTCTCGGGTTTTCCACGCAACACCTGCATCCGAACGTCTTTATCCGTTATGGCTTCAACAAAAGCTTCTTTTGCCAAATCGTCCCTTAAAATGGATGGGGCTGAAGGGTAAGCTTTCTTTACCAATCTACGTATACTACTAGCCAGCTCGGGGAGTGTTTCTCGAGCGGTTCGCCTTCTTGAACGCAATTGTGACCTATAAATTGCCGTACCTCTAAAGGGATCAAATCGATCTATCAAACTTTTTAATATTTGTTTTAGGCCAATCTTATCATTACTATCTAGATCTTCGTAAAATTGCAATGCGGCCCCTCTTAATGAAACTACCAAAAATCTACAAGCCACCACCTCTGACCATTCATTGATTTCTACACATTTTTCAAAATGCGTCACCCAATCAACCACATTGGTGGACCCATTAAATGTTTCTGGTGTAACCACCGGTTTTCTGGGCCCGTTATATTGTTCACCACTTTTGGATGGACGTTCCTTAAGAGCAGGAAGGTCCGCACCCGGTGCCACTAACGCCCGATCACCCTTATCTTGATAGCTGACCCTCGCAAGAGGAGTTTTAACTTTCTTAGGAATGGCACCCGAAGCTCTTCTTCTACAAAATTCACGCGCAGAACTTCCTACCTGTTTATGAATTCCATTGTCCAAACCATTATGTTTTGGAATTTCACTCACTTGAATTTCTACATTTTCATTAAAAGACGTAGGAGTGGCCTCTGGTGTTTCTTGAAAAAAATCTAGAGCCTCAGCCATGGGGTATCTCCTTGGTGTGCTAATATCTGGATTTGTAGCCAAATCAGTTAACTTTTTAGATGCCCCCAAGTATTCATCCAGCCCTTCCGAAATTCCCGTAGCCATATTAAATTTGAACCAATACTAAACAATTTACCTGTATTAAATTTCTATACATCAGTCTTATGGTATCATAAAATATCCTGTCGGCGACGCCAATAACTGTGACGAATCCACTATCCCCAACCCAACACAAGTCTAGATTCAATTTCTCCCTCCCAAAAACAGTTCGATCAGCCGAGGCGGTGCGGTTTCTAAAACCACATCACCCCAGATGGTCGAACTATTTTATAAGAGATATTTAACATTTGCGTTTCCGACCGGGCTTTAAAATAAGGAAAAGGGATCGCAGTTATAATGGGTAGGTCGGAGCCCCACATAAAGTTCTCGGGTAGATGACCCACCTTTAGACTGAAATTAAAAACTACAAACCATCAAGATGTAGCAAGGTAACAATAATTCAACACTAAGAAATGTTATGGTATAATTTATTGAATGAAATTAAACATTATTACATATCCAAAAAGCGTTTGTTTCACTATCTTAAATTGGGCTGAAATTCGGAGGCTAGAGAAAAAAAAAAAATATCAAGAATCCGATAAACAAGGCCCTTTTTATTATGTCCAGGCCACCCAGATTTTCTAATATAATATTAGGAGACTACTATTCTCCCATAGAGGACGTACCAATGACCAAAGGGAACTGTCATAAGAAGCTTCCACCCTCGAAGAACCAGAGTTCGTCGAGTGTGAAGTCTTCCAATATAAATGAGGAGTCACCTTCGTTCCTCCATAGATGTTATCTCCCAATAGTAATGATCAGGACTACACAGGTAAGAAGCTTTCACCCTCGAAGAACCAGAGTTCGTCGAGTGTGAAGTCTTCCAAATATAAATGAGGAATCACCTACATTCCTCCATAGATGTCATCTCCCAATAGTAATGGTCAGGACTACACAGGTAAGAAGCTTTCACCCTCGAAGAGCCAAAGTTCGTCGAGTGTGAAGTCTTCCACATATAAATAAGGAGTCACCTCTGCTCCTCCATAGGTGTCATACCAAATATTAATAATCAGGCCTCAATCAAGTAAGAAGCTTTCACCCTCGAAGAACCAGAGTTCGTCGAGTGTGAAGTCTTCCAAATATAAATGAGGAGTCACCGCTGCTCCTCCATAGGTGTCATACCAAATATCAATAATCAGGCCTCAATCAAGTAAGAAGCTTTCACCCTCGAAGAACCAAAGTTCGTCGAGTGTGAAGTCTTCCACATATAAATAAGGAGTCACCGCTGCTCCTCCATAGGTGTCATACCAAATATCAATAATCAGGCCTCAATCAAGTAAGAAGCTTTCACCCTCGAAGAACCAAAGTTCGTCGAGTGTGAAGTCTTCCAAATATAAATGAGGAGTCACCGCTGCTCCTCCATAGGTGTCATACCAAATATCAATAATCAGGCCTCAATCAAGTAAGAAGCTTTCACCCTCGAAGAACCAAAGTTCGTCGAGTGTGAAGTCTTCCACATATAAATAAGGAGTCACCGCTGCTCCTCCATAGGTGTCATACCAAATATCAATAATCAGGCCTCAATCAAGTAAGAAGCTTTCACCCTCGAAGAACCAAAGTTCGTCGAGTGTGAAGTCTTCCACATATAACTAAGGAGTCACCTCCGCGCTGCCATCTCTGACACCCCGCACACTCGGTGACTACCCAACAAGAAGAACTCACACTCGACAAAAGTTTGTCGAAGGCGAAATTCTTCAAAAAAATATTCCCGGAGTTCCAGAGAAAAAAAAAACTACTCTAAAACTTACTTAACTCTGATTCCATTGATCCGACAAACGGAGAAAAAAAGAATACCAAATAAATTCCTAAATAACTATCCCGGTCTCACCAATGGCACAGAGAATTCGGTGTTTAGTTTCTCATTCCGGAACTCCAAGGAATTACTATTTAAACTCATGACCAGCCGGCTCTTCCCAAACCTTCCAGAGAAAAGCTAAACAACCTACCCCAGTCAAATCCTATCTCGAACTGACTTTTTCGACGGTCCAGATCACCCACTTCAATTCATACACAACACGAAAAAATCATGCAACCTCTGAAATCTTGTATCGATTCAGGAAATCGCTGGTGTGTGCATTTCCCTCAGTGAAACTTGACAACAATTCAATCAACCGTTACTAGATCTCGTGCTACCTGACACTCTAATCACTGGTGGAGACAACCACCACAGAGAGAGCAAATAAGTAATATGGAATTAACCCCTGTTGGACGACAAACCCCCGACTCCATTTATCAAAAAACAGCACACTTGGACTCTGAAAAATTCATCAAAATTACAGTTTTCCCGACTTTTTTTCTACACGCTTCCAGATATTGAGCTGATTTTTGGTATGTTAGTCTAACATGGTGGCCTACAGATCAAGTTTGCATTTTGTTCCGCTCCACTGATTTTTACAAAAATTACGGCCCTTGAACTTTGAAAAGTTCATCAAAATTACAGTTTTGCAGACTTTTTTCCTACACGCTTCCAGATATTGAGATGATTTTTGGTATGTTAGTCTAACATGGTGGCCAACAGAACAAGTTTGCATTTTGTTCCGCTCCACTGATTTTTACCGAAATTACAACCCTTGGACTCTGAAAAATGCATTAAAATTACAGTTTTCCAGACTTTTTTCTACACGCTTCCAGATATTGAGCTGATGTTTGGTATGTTAGTCTGACATGGTGGCCTAGAGATAAAGTTTGCATTTTGTTCCACTCCACTGGTTTTTACCGAAATTACGGCCCTTGAAATTTGAAAAGTTCATCAAAATTACAGTTTTCCGGGCTTTCTGAACTGGATAAACAAGCTGATCGTGGCTCCAAGTTAATATCAGTCAGAGCAAGTTTTCGGGTGTACGACTATGCTACATACATAGATCTCAAGATGCGTACTTTCACGTCATGGTACATCAGGCGTTCAGAAAGTATCTTCGCTTCCTCATCATAGGAGTCGTGTATCAGTTCCGAGCAATGTGCTTCAGTCTGAATCTAGCCCCCTGGGCTTTCACTCGAATAACGGACTCGGTAATGACTCATTTCTGAGCTTATTCATCTGCGATAATGTCGGCCTACCTGGACGTCATTTTTTAGAGGTACGGCAATGAGTTAATGCTTCAGTCGATGTGCAGAATCTGCTTCTATTGCTCCGGCGTCTCGGTTTCATAAGTAAACGAGGAGACGTCGGATCTGGTATCATCCAAGTCATTCACCCATTGGGGGATGAGCTTCGTAACGCACAACTTTTTCGTTCGTCTGCCGTTACCCAGAGCGAAATTATTCAGTTGTTATGCTCACTATTGTCTTCGCTCAGACAAGGTCTCAGCGAGAGATCTCATGATACTGATACGTTTGTGCGGAGCTACCGCAATTTTATTCCGATGGGGCGGTTACGCACTTGTCCTTTCCAATTTCTTCTGATCCAGAATTGGAGGGTGAAGATTTTTTTTTTGCTCGATACGAACATCTTCTTGTTAATCAAGTGAATAAGATTTTCAGACTTGGGCAGGTTTTCAGTGGTCAACTCAGAGAGTTCCACTGCAATTGCCGGATCCGAGTTTTACAGTCTTGACGGATGCCAGTCAAACAGGTTGGGTCGTATCATTGAGCCCAACGGATTTGAAAGACCAGCGTCTTTGGGATCCGTAGTTCCTAATTAAGCACATTAACATCAAGAATGATGTCATTTTGGCTTGCGCTACATTATTGGATAACGTTATTCAGTATGCTCATGTGCTAATTCTGTCCGACAATTCAATGGTATTAGCGTATTTTTGGAACTAGGGAAACAATCATTCCATTCTGTTATTCATGTTAATGGAAGGAATCTTTCTGTTTGTACTAGAATATCAAGTTCTATTGGTCCGTCATATTCCGGGTCGTCTGAAAGTATTACCGGACTCCCTTCACGGAGGGGCCGCTTGTTGACACCAGAATGGACTTTCAGCTATCGAGTATTCAATCAGATTTGCTACCAAGGAGAGTGGCTTATGATCGACTTTTTCGTGATGCATCTGAACAATAAGTTGCAGACGTATGTGTAACAATGTTTGGATCTTCGAGCGTTTGTAGTAGATGCTCTATCAATCTTGTGAGACAGAATTATAGGATATGCATATCTTCCAGCGCTGTTGATTCAGCAGATATTGCTCAAGTTATATTTCTCAATGCAAAATTATGTTGGTAGCATTTCTACCTCCACAAGACCGTGGATTAATCTACTCAGGTGTCTGTTGTGGGACATGCCGTGGAAGTTTCCTCCACATTTCGGTCCATTCTATAGTCAGATGGATTCAATTTACTATCAGTACTGCTTATGATAATATCTTCAATCAGCAGTCTGTGCTTTAGTTTTAAGCTCATGAAGTAAGAGTTCTTCAACATCATGGGCTTACGCTAATAATGTTGCTATTACAGCTCTAATGAGGGTTGCATATTGTTCTTAGTCCTCCCCTTTCTCCCATCTGTATCTGAGAAATATTGAGTCCTTTTCTGCAGATCTGCATTGTTTGGGTCCGTTATTTTTCACTCAGAATGTTGTCCACTAAACTGTGGCAACTATATATGTGTAGGCTTTCGTTTCCGGCAGTGACTCTGTCCTGCTGCCCTCTTTGCTCTGGAGTATTTTATTTGATCCAGGGCAAGGGGAAGGGGGGGGGGGGCGGGTGTTCCCTTAGGTCACCTGCTTTATAGTGTAAAACAAGGGAATACCTCCCTTGGCGTCAGTAATTCCGAGTCGGTACTGGGATGGTTTTAAAGTAAAGCTAATGTTTGCTCAACTCATCTATGTAATATTTTTTAAGGGTTGCTTGGTGTGAAACATTTGTATATATCATGTATTAATCGGGTGTTAATATACAATCCTCGGTCACTTATATATGAGTATATAGACTCTCATTTTGGTGGACTTCCTTATTTATTGGCTTTACTTTAAAAAATATTAGTATAAAGGATTATACTGGATGTTAATAGAGATCATTGATGTTATTGCGCTCAATTACAATGGTGTTGTGTCTTTCTTCTTGATACAAATAAGAAAGATACATGTAAAGCCTATCTCACATTTTCTCCTTCAGGGGATAGTTCTGTTATATGTAATTGAGTCTATTGGATTTACCTTTATGTCCTAGGCCCTCCAACCTTTTTTCTATTCAGCTAAGTCTGGGTCATTGGTACAGTATAAAAATGTTAAAAAATTTATAGTAATTTATATATTTGTTATACTTACCAATGACCCAGACGGGGATGGCCCTCCCATGAGTTGGGAACTCATACCTCCCTGCTGAGTACATAACGCTTACCAGGCACTGGTTGTAAGAATGATAATTGCACCAGTTTTGAGACCTCCTTGACACTGCGCATTTGCAGTGGAGTAAAAGTATGGTGGACCATATAGGACATGTAATTTTCGGTTTTAGATGCAAATTTTGGTGAATGGGGGGTAAAATTTGCGTTTGGCCCTAGATATATTAGAGTTAGCATCAGCTAAGTCTGGGTCATTGGTAAGTATAAAAAATATATAAATTACTATAAATTTTCTAACTTTCATCGAAAGGCACCTAGGGTATTTAATTAAACTTTTTAACTATACTAATGTGTTCAGGTAACATCTCTAGATGTGCAGGAAGGTTTCGGAATTTTGATTTGGCCCCAGGTGGTTCCAGTGGAACCACTTTTATCGTTGGAAAATCAGTTTTCATCGAAAGGCTCTTAGGGTATTTAATTCGAAATGTTTAAACTATGTTAATGTGTTCGGGTAAAATCTCTAGATATGCATGAAGGTTTCGGAATTTTGATTTGGCCCCAGGTGTTTCCAGTGAAACCCCTTTTATCGTTAGAAAATCAGTTTTCATCGAAAGGCTCCTAGGGTATTTAATTCGAAACGTTAAAACTATGCTAAGGTGTTCAGGTAACATCTCTAGATGTGCATAAAGGGTTCAGAATTTTGATTTGGCCCCCAAGTGGTTCCGGTGAAACCACTTTTATCATTGGAAAATCAGTTTCCATCGAAAGGCTCCTAGGGTATTTAATTCGAAATGTTTAATCTATGCTAATGTGTTCAGGTAGCATCTCTAGATGTGCATGAAGGTATTGGAATTTTGATTTGGCCCTAGGTGGTTCCAGTGGAACAACTTTTATCATTAGAAAATTAGTTTTCATCGAAAGGCTCCTACGGTATTTAATTCAAAACGTTTCAACCATGCTAATGTGTTCAGGTAACATCTCTAGATATGCTTGGAGGTTTCGGAATTTTGATTTGGCCCCAGGTGGTTCCAGGGGAACCACTTTTAATGTTAGAAAATAAGTTTTCATCGAAAGGCTCCTAGGGTATTTGATTCAAAACATTTAAACTATGCTAAGGTGTTCAGGTAACATCTCTAGATGTGCTTAAAGGTTTCAGAATTTTGATTTGGCCCCAGGTGGTTCCAGTGAAACTACTTTTATCGTTCGAAAATCAGTTTTCATCGAAAAGCTCCTAGGATATTTAATTCAAACGTTTAAACTATGCTAATGAGTTCAGGTAACATTTCTAGATATGGATGAAGGTTTCAGATTTTGATTTGGCCCCAAGTGGTTCCAGTGGAACCACTTTTATCATTAGAAAATCATCGAAAGGCTCCTAGGGTATTTAATTCGAAACGTTAAAACTATGCTGATGTGTTCAGGTATCATCTCTAGATGTACATGAACGTTTTGATATGGCCCCAAGTGCTTCTGGTGGAACCACTTTTATCGTTGGAAAATTAGTTTTCATCGAAAGGCTCCTAGGGTATTTTCGAAACATTTTAACTATGCTAATGTGTTTCAGCAAAAATGTGGGGATACACGATTATGTGCTTTGCACTCAAAAAACTCTATCTAGTTTGTTAAGTATTCCTTCCCTATCCTTCCATGAACCCTTTCAGTTAAACTTCTAAGCTTTTTGGCCATTTGTTATTGAAATTTTTTATTGAACTTCTTGGGGGTTTAACATGTATTACAGGAATATTACAGGAATATTTATTCTGTTTATCCCCATTGTTATGTTCTCACCCTAGGGGTATTAGGTCGTTTAGTCTTGCATCTTCTATCTGATGTATCATATTTTTATACTGTACCAATGACCCAGACTTAGCTGGTGCTAACTCTAAAATATTTAGGGCCAAACACAAATTTTGCCCCCCCAATCCCCAAAATTGCATGCAAAACCGAAAATTAGAAGTCCTATCTGGCCCTCATACATTTACCTTCCGCGCATGCGCAGACTCCAGGTAGTCACCGAATCTGGCGCCAATAAATCATTCTTTGTTTGGCCCTTCAAACAGTAACATCTCACTGATATCTGTGCTTATAATCTCAGTTAAAATGATGCCAGACACAAAATCATGAAAGAAATGGTGGATCTAAGGATGAAATAAGAGGATGAGAGGAAGAAACAGTGGAAGGATGTGTTCATGGCTGCAACTTATAATTTTTATGTAAAATTATTTCATGTTCCCTAATTTCGGGAC